>JAESUZ010000018.1:1467500-2171113 GCA_017311185.1 Proteles cristata cristata
GCTTGCTAGAGATCCATTCAGAGTTAAAGATATACATAGACTCAAAGTGAAGGCTTGCAAAATTATAATCCATGCAAGTGGAAACCAAAAGACAGCAGAAACAGCTAAAGTTATATTAGAGAAAATATACATTACGCCAAAAATGGTAACAAGAGACAAGGAAGGTCATTGTATAATGATACAGGTATCAATCCACCAAGAATACATAACAATTACAAATATATATGCACTCAACATTGGAGAACCAAAATATATCAAGCAAATACTAACAGATAAGAAGGGAGATAAACAACATCTTAACCATACAGGATTTCAATACTTCACTTTCAATTATGGATGGATTATACAGAAAGAAAAGCAACAAAGAAATAATGGACTTGAAGCATACGTTAGCCAAGTGGACCTAACAGATGTTCCATCCAACAGCAGCAGAATATTCTCCAGGATAGATCATATGATCGGATACAAAACAAGGCTTAGCAAATTTAAGAAGATTAAATCATACTGAGTATCGGGGCGCTTGGGTGGCTTAGTCGGTTAAGCGGTCCGACTTTCACTTAGGTCATGATCTCACGGTTCGTGGGTTCGAGCCCCGCGTCGGGCTCTGTGCTGACTGCCAGCTCAGAGCCTGGAACCTGTTTCAGATTCTGTGTCTCCCTCTCTCTCTGACCCTCTCCTGCTCACGCTGTCTCTCTCTCCTAGAAATAAATAAAACATTAAAAAAAATCATACTGAGTATCTTTTCTAACCACAACAGTATGAAACTAGGAATTAACAACATGAAGAGCACAGGGAAATATACAAATATGTGGAAACTAAACAACACACTCCTGAGCAATCAATACATCAAAGAAAAAATCAACAAAAAAAACGATGAATATCTTAAAACAAATGAAAATAGATATCCGACTTGCCAAAACCTGTGGAGCACTGCAAAAGCAATACTGAGAGGGACGTTTATGGTGAAAAAATGCATGTATTAAGAAAGTAGAAAGGCTGAAAATTTTTAAAAAATAACTTTGTCTTAAGGAGCTAAAAAATTAAAATTAAAAACAAATTAAGTCCACAGTTAGCAGAAGGAAGAAAATAATAAAGGTCAAAAAAATAAATAAATAAAATACAGACCAGAAAAACAATAGAAAAATTAACAGTGCAAAAGATGGTTTTTTGAAAAGGTAAACCAAGTTGACAAAACCTTAGCTAGACTAAGAAAAAGAGAAGACTCAAATAATATCACAAATGAAAAAGGAGTAGTAATAACTGACACTACAGATCATAAGAGGCTACATACACCAACAAATTAGACAACCTAGAAGAAATGGATAATCTCTTAGAAGCATTCAACCTACCAAGACTGAACCAGAAACAAACAGAAAGTCTGAACAGATGAGTAATTAGTACAAAGACTAAGTCAATAATCAAAAACTTCTCCACACAGAAAACCCCAGGACTAGTTGGCTCCATGGGCTAATTCTGCCAAACACTTAAAGAAGAACTAAGGTTAATCCTGTAGAGGCCATTTTTAGATAGCAAGTTTGAGCAATGAAAACTTAAGCCAGGCAGAAGTGCCCAGGTGACCACTGAATCAAACAGGTTCATTAAACCAACTACCTCAAAATAGCCATAGGCCCTAACTAACTAATGGGCTACTTACAACCAGGCACAGATCCTAAGATTACCAAAAAGGAAAAATTCTATACATCTCCTTATTCCCTCACTATGCCCTATAACTATAGCTCCTGACCACCACCTCGTGGCAGATAGTCTCTCCTTTGCTGTCCTGCCCATTGCTCCCTTGTGGTGTACTCAATAAACTTCTATCTCTCTGTTCTGCCTTGGGTAAATTCTTTCACTGCCTGTTCCACCAGCTCCAATCTAATCAGGATGCCCTACAAATCCTTTTCAAATTCTTCCAAAAAATTTGAGAAGGGAACATTTACAAACTCATTCTACAAGGCTGGCACTACCTTGATACCAAAACCAGTTAAGGACACTACAAGAAAACTATACATCATTAACTGAACTATTACAGATGCAAAAATCCTCAGCAAAATATTAACACATCAAATTCAAAAAATCATAAGCTTATTTTACTCAATTTCTTTTTATTTTTTCAGATTGACAAGACCTTGATTCACAGCCAGAGGACACAGGAAGTAGGGAGCGAGCAAGGAGGAGCCAGATGGAGTATATGACAGTCATTTTAACCCATCCACCCCTTTACTGCCTCCCCTCTCAATTCTGTGTATTATCACACTATGACCAAGTGGGACTTATTTATGGAATGCAAAGATGATTCAGCATATGCATATTAATCAATGTGATACACCACATTAATTGAATGAAAGATTAAAGCACATAATCATCTCAATAGACGCACAAAAAGCATTTAACAAAACAAATCATCCTTTCAAGATAAAAAGCCTCAACAGATTGAGCAAAAAACATACTTCAATATAATAAAGATCACATACAACAAACCCACAGCTAACATTATAACCAATGGAGAAAAAAATGAGAGTTTTTCCTCTAAGATCAGGAACAAGACAGGGTGCCCACTCTTATTCAACAACATACAGAAAGTCTTGGATAGAGCAATCAGGCAAAGTAAAGAAATAAAAATCATCCAAAATGGGAAGGGAAGGGGTGCCTGGCTGGCTCAGTCAGTTGAGCATCTAACTTCAGCTCAGGTCATGATCTCACTACTGGTGGGTTTGAGCCCCACGTCAGGCTCTGTGCTTAGAGCTCAGAGCCTGGAGCCTGCTTCACATTCTGTGTGTGTCTCTCTCTCTGCCCCTTCCCCCACTCATGCTCTCTCTCTCTCAAAAATAAATAAACATTTTTAAAAACTTTTAAAAAATGAGAAGAGAAAAGTAAAGTTTTTGCTATTTGCAGATGATAGGAACTTATATTTTGAAAAGCCCAAAGAGAAAGAAATGTTGGCTCTAATAGATGAATTCAGTAAAGCTGCAGGATATAAAATCAATACACTGAATCAGTTGCTTTTCTATACACTAACAATAAAACATCTAAGAGAGAAATAAAGAAAACTATCCCATTCACAATAAAATCAAAAACAAGAAGATACCTAGCAATAAATTTAACCAAAGAACTGGAAAATCTGTACAATAAAAACTATAAGATTTTGGGGCTCCTGGGTGGCTTAGTCGGTTGAGCGTCCGACTTTCGCTTAGGTCATGATCTCGCGGTTCGTGGGTTCGAGCCCCGCATCGGGTTCTGTGCTGACTGCCAGCTCAGAGCCTGGAGCCCGTTTCAGTCTGTGACTCCCTCTCTCTCTGACCCTCCCCTGCTCATGCTGTCTCTCTCTCTCCTAGAAATAAATAAAAAATATTTAAAAAAAAAACTATAAGATTTTGCTAAATGAAATCAATGAAAGGGGTACCTTGGTGGCTCAGTCAGTTAAGCGTCCAACTCTTGGTTTTAGTTCAGGTCATGATCTCACAGTTTGTGAGTTCAAGACCTACATTGGGCTCCATGGTAACAACACAGACCCTGCTTTGGATTATATCTCTCTCTGGCTCTCTCTCTCTCTCTCTATGCCCCTCTCCTACTCTCTCTCACTCCTCTCTCTCTCTCTCAAAACAAACACATTTGAAAAAAAGAAATTAACAAAATTCAAACAAATAGAGGGATATCCCATGTTCATGGATTAGAATGTCCATGATACCTAAAGCATTAGATTCAACACAATCCCTACCAAAATGCCAAAAAATTCTAAAATTTGTATGGAAACACAAAAGACCTCAAATAGTCAACGATATCATAAGAAGAAGAAAAAAATCCAGAGGCATCATACTTCCAGACTTCAAACTATAGTATAAAGCTATAGTAATTAAATTAGTATTGTACTGGCATGAAAATTGGCACATAGACCAATGGAACAGAGTAGAGAGCCTGAATTAAATTTCTAGATATATAGTCAACAAGTGTTTATTATGGGAACTAGAAACATCAGTGCTGAAAGTATAGTCTCTTCAATAAATGGTGCCAGGAAAATTGGATAGCCACATGAAGAAAAATGAAATTGGACCCTATCTTACACGAATCACAAAAATTAACTCACAATGTATCTTAAACTTAAAGATAAGACCTAAAACCATAAAACTCCTAGAAGGAAACATGGAGAAGAGTTTTCTTGACAGTGGGCTTGACAATGGGCTTGGTCTGACACCAAGACAACAAAAGAAAAAAAAAATCAACACATGGGGCTACGTTAAATGTAAAAGCTTTTGCACAACAACAAAAATCAACAATGAAAAGACAAACTAAAAAATAGAATATTTTTGCAAACTATGTATCAGATAAGAGATTAATATTTAAAATTTATAAAGAATTCATGTGACCCAATTAAAAAATTTTATTAAAAAATGGACAGAGGAACTACATAGACATTTTACCAAAGAAGATATCTAAAGGACCATCAGATACATGAAAAGGAGCTCAACATCACTAATTATCAGGGAAATGCAAATCAAAACCAAGATGAGTTGTCAGCTTACACCTGTAAAATGGCTATCATCAAGAAGATATGAGATAAAAATGTTGGTGAGGATATGGAGAATAGGGAACACTGTGCACAGTCGGTGGGATTATAAACTGGTTCAGCAACTAGAGAGCAGTATGGAAGTTCTACAAAAAAATGTAAAATAGGGTCTGGTTCAAGATGGAGATGTAGGAGGATCCTGAACTCACATTCTCCCTCAGACACACCAAGCCTATAGCTATATATGAAACAGTTTCCTCTGAAAAATACCCAAAAACTACCTGAGCAATTCCTATACATTGGGTGAATAAGACAAAAACCCACGTCAAAGTGGGTAGAAGAAGCTTAGACACAATCTCTCCATAAACTCCACCTCTAGTCCACCATTGGGAGAGAACTCACAACCCCAAGCTTCTCCCTGAGGAGCAAAGCATTTGAACCCCATTTCTGGCACCCCAATTTCTAAGACCTGCTCCTGGGAGACAAGCCCTTAAACATCTTGCTTTGAAGTTAACAAGGCTTTTATCCTTTATAGGCCATAGTGATTGAGAAAATGTTCTTAAAGGGCTTCCATGAACCCACTCACCCCAGAGAACAGCACAGCACAGCACAGAGGTAGATGACTAAACATACCCAGACTCTCAGTGAGGGCATAGTTCCACAGGAGGAAACAGAGCTAGAAGAACCTGCATGTGGCACAGGAATGGAGGTCAAGTATCTAATCCCAGAGACACACCAAAACTCTTTCCACCACAACACACTGACTCTGCTCCAGCAGATGCACTAACTCTCAGCCTTCAAATCTGCATGGGTTAGCAGCAATCTTGCACCATTGCCAATAATTACATAAACTTTTCTAAATAACTACTTTCTGTTAGCCTCATCCATCACTCATTTTATGTCCTTAACTCAGATGTCATTTATGGTCAAGACTATTCTTTTCAACAGCAGCTCAGAAGCTTAGAAAGAACAAGAAATATACCCGTCAGTTGCCTCATTACGAATAATTGTAGTTTGCACTGAAGAAAAGCCTCCACATGAGCTGGAAATGTTACAAGACCAGATCAGTGCCCTCTACGACTACACCTACCTCCTACCCACCAACCACCCAACCACAGGGGCTGTGGCGCACATAATGGGTGAGCACAGGAAAGAGGAATTTCAAAAGTCAGGGATCCCCAGGCAGCCACTATCTCTCTATGAACTACAGATATAATAGTAACAATGGATATTTGTTGTAAACCTACATGTTGCAGGCATGGCCTTTATGTTAGATTAGTTATCCTCATAACCATGGCAAATGAGGGCTATTCTCCTGCACATTCCAGATATATCAGAGGCTCCCACGACATAATCCATTCTTCTAATAAATAGGTACTGGGGCATGTCCTGTCAGGGAGCTGGGTGGGCAGAAAAATAGTCACAGCTTCTTGACACAAGCAGCTAATATTCCTATGGGGCTGGGGTGGGGGATGTATATTGCCATGGCAGGCATCAGGAAAGGGTCAGGGAGCCTGGACAGCGATGGCCATGCACAAAACAGGTAGGGGTGGGCCAGGGAAGCTAGCATTAGGGTCCCAGGTGAAAGTAGACATGTAAGGGCAGGCAAAGGCAAGAAAGGGCCTGTCAGTGTCTCTACAAAATGTCAGGGAAACCGAAGCCCACCTCCTGCTCCAGGAGATGAGATTCTAGAGTGCCAGCCACCCGCTGGATGGCCATCCTTCCCTGGATTCAGAAATGGGTGAGTATGTGTAAGCTGAGAGGCAGGAGGGTTGTCTTGTGTGCAGACACCTTCTGAGGAGAACAAGCCAGTGCCCTGTCCAGGTACTTATGGGACCTGCCCTCCTCCCAAGCCTGTGATACCTCTCTGTGCCTGGAGTCCCAGACCCTACTTAGTGATGTTGTAAGAGTTTCCTAACACCCAGCAAGTCTCTCTGAACCTAAACATTCCTGTCTAAACCATGGAGACCCTCCTCCCAGAGCTATGGGATTAAATGCAGCAGTGCTTGGTGGAAGGCACCAGGGTGACTCCCCCTATATGTTCAGTATAGTCTCAATGCCTGACAGCTCTTAACCTACCTGTCTAATCCTTCTGACAACCCTGGGAAGTAGCAATTGTTGTTAGACAGTGTAACAAGCAGGACAACTATCTAACTGTTGTTAGACAATTTAAGAGGTGGGACAGCTGAGGCACAACCAGGTCATGAAGCCTGTCTGAAGTCAGAAAGCTAGTAGCTAATTCCAGATATAGCACCTGGCTTCAGAATGCCTAACCTGGCCCTAAGGAAGGGCCCACATCCACCTTCTCCCCGACCCTGCTCAGAGAGCAGATCCCCCACACCATGTTGGAGGCCATAGGAACAGTCACCCTAATAGAACTATGCAGAGGACATTGGAGACCAACATGGCACTAAAATCCAGGCAGAAGGTGGCTACAGGCATGACATCTAGGTGAACAGCAGAAAACTTGAGGCTAACAAAGGAGGTGATACCCATCTCCTGCAAAAAAATAACTGAAGGTAAAGGAAAGGCACAACTTGAAAGGCGTGGCTCTGAGCTCCACCTGGTCCTAATTAAATGCATTAGCAATGAGTCCGGCCTTCACTAGCCCAGACAACCATTAGGTGCAGCTGCTGATGTCCAGAATCCATACTAGATTCCATTTCTTTGTGATTCATATCCTTTCAATTAGTCTCTCTGATCTTATTGAGTGCACTTTATACATACAATTCATGTTGTCAAAAATCAATGTGTCTGAAAGAATTGAAGTATTTTAATAAAGTCAGTGTTTCTCAGAATGACTTTAATATTTCCAAAAGATAAATGGTGTTCTTCCTTAAAGTTCATTTTATGCCTACTAATATGACATCAGTCAGACATTGGGTGACCATGAAGTACATCATCCAAGCAAGATGCTTTTTAGAGTGACCAGGGGCTCTATTAATGACAGCAAGACAGCTGACATAAACTGGATCTTGCTAGAGCAAAAGCGAGGCATCCAATCAACCTGGTCAGATAGGAAGTAGAAAGTGCATTGCATCATTCATGTGTTTCCCAGACAGAAAGACATTGGCCTTTTGTGAAGTAGCATTTGTTTTCTACATCTGTGATTTTTAAATGTTCAGATACCTGCCACATTAGTATTAGTTTGTGCCACTATGATGATCTACTACGGTAAACAGAGAAGGCATTACAAGCTTAGGCTAATCCAGGACATGGCCCTTTCATTTTTTATTTAGTTCCTATTTAGGAAGAATTAAGTTTGTAGGATTTATTTACTGTTTAGAGCAGATTTATAAGTGTATTCTAGAAATAATGACAAATCGTTCTCAAATATATGATTTAGCTTGCATGGAACTTTCACTTTAATGATATTTAACTCACCTACTAAAATAGATGAATCCAAATTGTTCCATTCTTTGAATCATTCTTTTATCTGGTTCCCTAAAGAGAGAAAATTTAATTTGAAAACATTCAAGATAGGATTCCAAAGTGTGCTCCAAGGGATATCAGAACAGAATGAGATCGCCAGAAAGGAAACTTATCCTTCATATCTATATGGTAAGATTTACAGGCAGTCTTCATGAGAAAGCTCTTATAAACTGGAGTGTCCAAAAATCTGATTTTCATGAGAAAATCTGAGTCAGCATTTAGTTGTTCCATAAGAAATAAAACCTGCAGTTTTGTCAGCATCCAGCTCAGCTCTGAGCCTGGGAGCAGGAGGCAGAGTGCTGCAGGTCCCCCCACAGACTGCTGCAGAGAACATGTTGCTGAAATCCCTAGGCATCACGCTATTTACCACAGGGGCAGCAATCTCATTTCATACAAGCTGGGGAATTTGGGCCCAGCTCTAGGAAAGGGGGCCTCTTTAACTCAGCAGATAGAGAAAAGATAGATGTTCTGTCTAGACAGGAGCATGAGCTGGAGGAAAATTGGCTCAAGGCAGTCAGGACACTTTACTCTTGTGACAGCCAAGTGCTTTCACGCATTTGATTACTCAGCAACCCTGAGGTGGAGGCTAGTGAGTTGTTCCCCAAACCCTCTTCCTTCTCTCCTCTGCCCAAATAAGGACCACATTTCTCAGTCCCCTTTTTCGGCTCATGCTATATGACACAGAATATGCGTAGAGGCAATGTGTGCTAGGTAACCTCATGCATGTTTTCTCTCTATCTCTTCCATTGTCTGCAGCCAGATGTCAATGTCAAGGGCATCCCAGAAGCCAGGCTTTGGGAATGGGAGGAGCTCCATCCAGATGTCCAGGCTGGGTCTGTGGATTACAGCCCAAAGCACCCTCTCCCCCTAACCTCCAAGAACTGGCTGGACTATATGTGACCAAGGAATAAGATGTTAGATATTTAGTCAAGCCACCAAGAAGCTGAGGTGCATCTATTCTAGCAGCTGCCTTTATCTTAATTGATAAAAAGAGTGACATTAGCTTCTCCCAGGCTGTCAGAGGGGAACAGCAATTGTATATTGCATACCCTAAGCATCTATTATACCCCAGGCACCCTGCCAGCACTTCCCTTACCTTATCACATGTAATGTTTACAACCATTCTGGTAATTTTCTTATGTTGTATGATGTCATAGTTACAGCCACTCTACCAAGGAGTTCTCTCCATTTCTATTTCACAACCAAGGAAAAGGTAGCTCAGAGGAGTTAAGTACTTTGCTTAAGATCTGGCAGCTGACACTTCTCAGTGGTAGGAATTTAACCTGGGTGCAATTCCAAAGGTGAGCTCTTTCATAAAGTGGAGCCCCAGTTTGCCCTGGTTCCATGCTCAAAACTACTCTCACAACATCAGTCAGTCTTTAGACTGAATTTCTTGAGCATGACATAAAATGATGATACCAGAAGTCTGTTGAGGTGCTCCCTGCCTTATTCCTCCCTGTCCTGAGCCAGAACACCCTCCCCCACAGTCCCCCCTAGGAGTAAAAGCAGCTGTGTCACACCCACTCACACCCCCCAAACCCACCACGCAGAGGGCTCAGCCACATCCAGCCATCCAACTGCAGGCCCTGGAGCTGTGTGCTGTGCTCATTCTGCAGCCACTGTGGCCACCAGCCGAGGGCACTGCACCAGCCCATCTCCTGATGGGTTGGTGTGTAGATACTCTAGCTCCTTGCCTCTAGAAAGAGTATTTGCACGAGCCCAGAGTTTCTGGCCTTCCATCTGTGGTAGTTGACTGCACTGCTCTCTGCCCTGCTCTCACTTCTCCTTTCCTGCATCTCCCAGCAAACTCCTTGCCCTGAATTCTTGTTCAGACTCTGAATTCTCAGAGTTTGCTTTTGTGGGAATCAAACCTGATGAGGCCTAGCTCTGGGCCTGGACCAGATCCAAACTTGTCCTATCTCCTCTCATTTAGATTCATCCATTTAGCTTCCACTGCTTGAAGCTGTTCAGCTTAGTTCAAGAAATATTTCCTGTACCCATGAGGGCGGTCAGACCTGGAGACACAGAAGTGACTCAAATATGTCTGTGCCAGCAAACAGTCCCAGGGCTAAGTGGGAGAGGCAGTCACAGGGACTGGAGAGTCTGACCTAAGGCAGTTGGTAAAGGGATGGCTGTTTGCTCTCATACCGAGTGCCTGCTCTGCTGCAGGCACTGAGCACCCAGCAGGGAACAAAGGGACAATCCCTGTCCCTGAGAGCTTGGACTCCAATGGAGACAGACAGCCACAAATATGTCAGGTGGGGTCACTGATGCCGGCCCCCAGGAGGGAGAGGAGTCAAGGTCAGCTCCAGGCTTTGGGGCTGAGCCAGAGGAAAGATGAAGCTACCAAACCCACAGGAGGGAATAGATTGGAGTTGAAGAAGCCTGTCAGACACTGACGATTCAAAGGAGACAGCCAGGCAAGAGAAAACTGCCGATGAATTTAAACTTTTTTAAAGTTATAGCAACATTTAAAACACTCATATTTCCATTCAATCCAACTGCTCAGAATCTCTCATGGGTCAGTCTGGGAAATGGAATTTTTGCTGCAACTCTTCCTATTCAGGCAGCTAAAGAGAGGGCAGAGGTGGGGGGGGGGGCGGGGTCCCTGTTACACACAGGTGCAGGGCTGCTCTTGCTGCGAAGAGGTGTGATTCGAGTGCTTCACTTTTCTTCTTCACTCCTTGCTTGTCTCTGCTACCACCGTATTGGTAACACCTCTCTGTGTGTCTGGGAGGGTCCAATGCTGAGTCCTGGTGGAAACATACACTCAGGAGATGTTAGTTTCCCCCCCCTTCCCTCTCTCTGTACCCCAGGAGACTCCATAATACTATTTCTAACTAATAATGTGAGCCTGCAAGGACTGGTTGTGGTTTGAAGGTGAGATTTACCCCTGTACTCCCCCCCACTCCTCTACTGAACCCAGAGACTGACTAACACACACCTTCTCAGGCACCTGGCACATGGTCTGCACACTCTCCCATACTCACCTGCCCTATGAGGGCTGGCTGTGACTGAAGGAGCACCAATCAGAACACGCATCCACAGGCATCCCCTTGTGAGCCCAGCCCCATGCTGGGTTTCATGAGGACATCACAGATGAATAAGGCATGCATACAGAGCTCAGGATGTCCGGCTGAATGAGTGAAGGAGACAAGTCCCTGGGCAGCCCCCTCTTCCTTCACCTCTTCTCCCTCCCCTGTGCCTTGAAGAGACAATGAAGACGAATTCAGGAAGGCACTTCCCAGAGACTCACTGGATTCCAGGAGCACTCGCTCCCCATGCAAACCACTCCTAGCCTCCAGATATGCCACCTAGACCTGCATTCAGCTTCAAGCAAAAGAAAACCCAAATCATAGTATTTTAAACATAGGGGTATGCTTTACTGCAGTAAATTTCAAAAGCCACTGTCCTAGACATGTTCATGTGTATGATTTTGCTCCCCCATCTTCTGGATGTGGATGGCTTCTTCTCCAACTTCATCTTTGTCCCCATAGCAAGATAAAAGCAGGGAAATACATCCCTATGTAACAAAAGCAAAAACTTTACTGGAAACCATTAACTTCTAACTCATGAACCAGACTGCATCAACTGGCAAGTTAGAGATACCCAGAGGCCAGGGAAGGAGGAGTTTTATCTGGACACATTGACCCCAAATAAAATCAAGATTCTGGTATTCAGGAAGAAGGGAGTGGATACTAGGAAAGCAAACAGCCATGTCCACCATCCTAGACAGGGATAAAGAATTGTTCCTGGCTAAATGTCCATCAATTGATAAATGGATAAAGAAGATGTGGTTTATCTATACAATGGAATACTACTTGGCAATGAGAAAGAATGAAATCATGTCATTTGTAGCAATGTGGATGGAACTGGAGGGTGTCATGCTGAGTGAGATAAGTCAGTAGGAGAAGGACAGATACCATGTGTTTTCACTCATATGTGGATCTTAAGAAACTTAACAGAAGACAGCACAGAAGGGGAAGAAGAAGGGGGAAAAAGTTGCAGAGAGGAAGGGAGGCAAACCATAAGAGACTTTTAAATACTGATAACAAACTGAGGGTTGATGGGTGGTGAGGGAGAGGAGAAAGTGGGTGATGGGCATTGAGGAGGGCATTTATTGGGATGAGCATTGGGTGTTGTATGGAAACCAATTTGACAATAAATTATATTTAAGAAACAAAAATTGTTTGGGGCGCCTGGGTGGCTTAGTCGGTTAAGCGTCCGACTTTCGCTTAGGTCATGATCTCACGGTTCGTGGGTTCGAGCCCCGCGTCGGGCTCTGTGCTAACTGCCGGCTCAGAGCCTGGAGCCTGTTTCGGATTCTGTGTCTCCCTCTCTCTCTGACCCTCCCCTGCTCGCGCTGTCTCTCTCTCTCTCCTAGAAATAAATAAAACATTTAAAAAATTAAAAAAAAAATAAGAAACAAAAATTGTTCTTGTAGAGTAACCGAGGCCTGGTGCCAACCCCTTATGTCACAGTTGTCATTTATAAGGACTGAGGCTACCAAGGAGGTAGGCCAAGTCTGTGGGGGCCTGGGCCTGGGGGACATGCATATGGACTCTTTGAATACATGAAACATATCACAATTCTTTTTTTTTTTTTAACACATAACATTTCTATTTCATCTTTAAGTTTCCATCCATGTGCTCATCACAGAGCATAAGAACAAAATTCATGGTCACCTCTACCTATTCAATATACCTCAATAATGACCAGAGTGACAAACAGCTATGGGGTCTCTCCTTTCCTCTGAGTGTTCTCAGAGTCCGCAAAGGTCATGAACAATTCAGCTGGTGCCACAAGTCCTAAAGCTTTCCAGATCACATTCATGTTCAGAGATTATTACCTGGTTCTCCAGGTGTCAGCCCTCTACCCAGCTAGCAGAGACTCCGTGGGAAGAGTGGTTATTGTGCGTGGTGCACCACCCCCCCAAACACAGAGAGAAGGGGCATGCAGGGACAGCACATTCCCACACGTAGGGGGAAGAGGGGTGTGTCACCCCCTCACCTCACACCAGAAAAGAGGTTCTTGAGAGAACCACTCATCATGCTGAGGCCTCCTGGGGTGTGCAGGATGTGGGGAGAAGCCTAAAGTCAAAGGCTGAGGATAAGAGGCCTAAGACATAGAGCAGAAAGTCAGGCACAACATGGGGACAAGCCACTTTTGGCAGGAGTGTCTGCCTACTTTGTTATGTTTGCCACGTGTCTCCTTAGTCCCGCAGAGAGAAGCAACCCTGAAACCATCTCAAAAGGAAATGCACCTAAGGGGACAGTAGCTATCGGGAAGACAGAAAATCCCCTATGACAGGTTAACCAAGGACCTCATCCGGGGACGGTAGGAAGATCTCACAGAACTTCCAAGGTTGCTGAGACAGTCTGAGTGACCTGTGTCACTGTCTGTGTGACAGAGTGAACTGTCTGTGACCGGTGTCCAAGGCTAGGTGACAAGCACACCAGCCAGGTAGAGCATTCCCTGCCTCATCTGTCTGCATTCCCCATGGCAGCCCTGCAGAGACCAGAAACCAAAACTAAGGAGCAAGATAACACAGGGCTAGCTAACGGGGGAGAAGGCTGCCATGGCCCTTTCCCTTAGTCCAGGCTCCCAAACCCCACTGCAATCCCAGAGGATGGGGAAGAAAGGGAGGAAGGAAGACTTAAACTGGGATGGGAATTCAATCTGTTCACCATTACAGCAGACTGGATTCAGAGGAACTGTCGAAGCCTGCCCAAAATACCCAGAGGACACTGAAGGGGCAGTAGAAAATGAGCAAATGTGGTGTCTGCTTTGATCATACCAGGTGGTAAGTTAATGAAATGGTTAAACTATATTTACTTATACATATATTTCTAGAATCAAATTAAAATTATCACATTAAACAAAGTCCCCAACTCTACAAATATAACCAAATAGAATTATGTGAAGGCGCTCCCATTTATATCCCAATGTTTTTCTTCAATTTCATTTTTTAAATTTTTTTTCAAGCTTATGCATTTTTGAGAGAGAGACAGAGCATGAGCAGGGGAGAGGCAGAGAGGGAGACACGGAACCCAAAGAGGATGTTTCCCTTCTACAGCCCTCAAAAGCTGCTTTCTCATTTGGAGAAACAAGTACACTAAAAGAATATTTTATTTTATTTTAAAATATTTTTATTTATTTCTAGGAGAGAGAGAGAGAGACAGAGTGAGCAGGGGAGGGTCAGAGAGAGAGGGAGATACAAACTCTGAAATAGGCTCCAGGCTCCGAGCTGGCAGTCAGCACAGAGCCCGACGCAGGGCTCTAACCCACGAACCGCGAGATCCTGACCTAAGCGAAAGTCGGATGCTTAACCGACTAAGCCACCCAGGCACCCCTAAAAGGAATATTTTAGAAAAGTCTTCTTACTGAGAATATTCCCCATGAGGTGTGATGCCTGTTTTTCATCCTTTACAACAAGACAGAGGAATTCCCAAGGAAGAGGTGCCTCTCAAGCCATTGGTCCATTCTTGAGGTGTGTGCAGCCCCCACATGTGTGAGGTTCGCTACACCCCATCACTATGGGTGTCCCCTCAAAAAACAAGGGTAGGTTTCCCCATTAACCTTGCTTTTGAAAATGAAATAGTGGAAAAATCACTTAGTTAAACCTGACTTTCTAAATAAAACTTTGCCTTTAGCAGGCCTGCAGAAACATGTCCTGTGTTCACTTATCCATCTATTTAAAGCATGGTAAAGGGCACATAGTAAATGCCAGACACTTCTTGTGCATTACTGCTAACCCTCACAGCAGCCTCAGGAGATAGGCTGTGCTTCTCCTATTTTACAGATGAGGAAACTGAAGTTGAGATAGATGACCTTGTTCAAGGTGATTCAGACAGGTGACAAGAGGTGGCAGTCTGCATTCCTTCTACTTCCCCACACTGCCTCCCTGCATATCAAATGGCCACTTTTATTATTTTCTGGAAGGGGAGGCAAAAGAAAAGAAAAAAATTGCATCTCTTTTATGCAAATGAATGTTCGGTGTATCACTTTATCTCCTCATGTTAAAGGGTATCCAATTCCCAATAATAATTCCTATTTCAGCAGCTTTAGACATCTTATCACTGCTAAAGCTAGTAAAATGTTTATAGACTTGAAAGATGCAGAATCACCATCCCAAAACTGTAAATGTAACAAAAGATGAATTATTTGGAGCCAGGTTAATTTTCAGCTAATTAGAATATAAGTGAAGAAGAGAACATGCCCAAGGCAGCTTAGTATTTTATTCATTCAGTTCCAATGGCAGTGCACGTACATGTACACAGGAATAGACACACTTCTCAGACAATCCAAATATGATCCCCAGACTCTCAGTGCAACAGACAGGGAGACAGATCTGTCTATCTATCATCATCATCATATCCGAAATCTCCTATTTCAACTAAATAGTAAGTATTGCCAGTTATTCCCTGCTGTCTCTTTCACCAGGTAAGTTCAATTCCAGCTGGAAAAGGAAGAAGTTACACACACACACACACACACACACACACACACACACACACACACACACACAGAATTTCTCCAAAACATTATTATGATTATCTCACCCTGGGAAAAGAAGAATGAGAATCACAAGAAGGCTGAAATGTAAAGATTAGGTTTATTATTTTGTGGGAAGGGAGTAGCTAAAATCCCATACTAAGAGCAGAAGATTCCTTTTTTGGTTTGTGTTATTAAATTTTATTTCACCGAGTAAGCAAAAGCCAGTAAAATTAGAAATCCTCACATTGTGGCCACAGTGGGGACACTGGAGCAGCACCTTGTGTCAATCCACAGGAGCAGCGGATAGATGTGCTAGGCACAGGTGCCCCCTTGGCTCACCCCCACCTGGCTCCAGAGGCTGCAGACCCAGCACAGACACATGTTCAGGGATGAAGCCATCTTGCTCAGGTGCCTACGGCTGGAGGTTGGGGGACAAGCCTTTAGTGCCTGCTTCATCTCCCATCCTCCGTAACAAGTTGGTTGTTGTTGGTCTCTACTACAAGGACCCAAAACTCAATCCAATCAGTCCCTGAGGGGGAGTTTAGGAAGGACCAGGTTGGGTGCCTGGGTGGCTCAGTCGGTTAAGTGTCCAATCTCGGTTCAGGTCATCATCTCATAGTTCGTGGTTTTGAGTTCCGCATCGGGCTGTGTGCTGACATTTCAGAGCCCAGAGCCTGCTTCAGATTCTGTGTCCCCCTCTCTCTCTGACCCTTCCCTGCTCACACTGTCTCTCTCTCTCTCAGAAATAAATAAAACATTAAAAAAAAAAAGAATGACCAGGTTAAGACCTACATGTACAGATAACACTTCTCACATTGACACACACCTAATGCAACAATAAAAGAGTTCTCCTCCTTTCCCCCAGACAATAGCTCAAGGAATAAGACTCTTAACAATAGAGAGCAAACTGAGGGTTGATGGGGGAGGGTGGAATTGGGCTAGATGGGTGATGGGTTTTGATGAGAGTACTTGTGATGACCACTGGCTGTTGTATGTAACTGATGAATATTGAATTCTATTCCTGAAACCAATATTGCACTATATGTTAACTAACTAAAATTTAAATAAATAAATAAATAAATAGAGCCTTTGCTGACAGATGCCCCCAAAGCATCAAGAAGGAAAGCCATCCACTGTCCTCTGTCCCACTCACCTATAAGGAGAGGGAGGTCTTTGTAGAGATCACCCCAGAACCCCATCCTTTGTGATGTGCTGGGCTTAGGCCCCTGATATTTGGATTTCTGTTTCCAAATTGTTTAAGTGCAAGACCTCCCTTATTTTTCCCTTCTCATTTTCTTCCAAAGTCAGAAAAGCCACAATGAGTGACCGGTGAGTTAAAGGACTTCATGCTCCCAAACTTCTTACAAAGTTTATGTGTCCCACCCCCATCATTTCAAGACCTAGCTACAGTTTGTAGTTTACTGCCACGTATTTTCCACTGCCGTTTGTAAGAGTTTCCCTAAAGAATTATTTAAAGGATGCATTTACCCACTAACCAACCACCATTCTGGAAATAGTGCCAACCCCAGTCTTGATAGCTGGCATCTTCCAGCTGGCTGGTCCCTTCTCAGCAAATTGGGACCGGTCTTCCTGAGGAGGGTAACACTACTAACTGCTCTTCTGCACAGGTCACCAGGACCTGGAGCTGGCATCCTGCTGCCAAGCAAGAAGCATGCAGCCTGCTTGCTGCACCCAGGCTGCTGCATCTTTCCATCTGCAGCACTTTTCTCAGGGCCAAGCCCACCTCTAAAGGCTAAAGAACACCCAACTTTACAACTGAGTTTATAATTTATTTTAAACTTTTTATCATGATCATAACCTAGATAGCAAAGGACATAAAACATATATTTACAATGCATCAAGTAATAGTAAAATGAGTACCCAGCCACACCCACCTGAAGACAGAGGGCACTGTAACCATCCAGAAGCCAGGGGTCTCCTCCCCACCCCTGCCTCACACCAACAGTGCCCAGTATCTTGACTTTTATGACAGTCAGTTCCTTGCTTGTGTTTTATTTCTCTACCTACTGATGCATCCTTAAAGAATATACCACATTTCATAATATCTAAAACATTGTGTATTATGAAATACATCATTATTTATGTACAGATAAGAAAGAAAATTCCCACAAATAAACACCTTCTTCATTAGAATGTTCATTTTATACTTTTTAAAAGAACACTTAAGACTTATTCACACATAGCTTTATTATACATCACCCTTGTATATACATGAAAAGGGAAAGTTAAGTTATGGCTAAGGTTATCTTAAAACTTCTTTATATTCAGATTTCACACCCTCCACATTACTTTTGGAATCATATTGTCTGTATCCATTTTTCCCATGCTGTAATATCTTCTCTGCAAAAAGTGTACTAGAAATGGGGAATTTTTTTTTTTTAATAATAGTGCCCTTCCACTGTTTTGGGGCTTTCTTACACACTGCTGGCACTCATTCAACAAGTTCAGGAGGCAGTCTTTTCATTATGCCATTTGCAGTAATTATCATACTAGTCACCACCATTTGACCTTGTAGCCAATAGGTGGCATCAACATCAAACTCCCATAACTATATGCTGCTGGTACCACTGCTGGATATCTGGCTGAGCTCAACCTCAGAGAGGGGCCTTTTGACCATTTAAGCTGCTTAAGGTTTTTTTTTTTTTACCTTGGCATTCCTTTGTAAGGCATTAGCTTGAGTTTATTTTCATTTATATCATGATTTATGGGTCAGAATTCAGGCAGGTCTCAGCGGGTGACTCAGCAATGCTCAGCTGATGAATGGGCTAGTCTGGAGGTGCCAGACAGCCTCCCTCACGTGGAGGATGCCCTGGAGGAGGGTCTGGAACCCTGGGCTCAGCTAGGACTGCTGACCAAAGTGCCTATGTGTAGCCTCTTCGGCAGGTTAGCCTCAAACTAGTTGCTTTTCTTACATGAGGGTCCAAGACTCCCAGAAGGAATGCTCCAGGAACAAGCATGACAAGATACCTTAACTGAACTTTTAATCCTGATTATATCTACAGTCTTTTTTTCCCCCAAGTTTTATAAATAACCTTCTATAGTTTCCTGCTCCCTGCAAATATTTCCAAGCTTGCCTTTAATTTGTTAAATACAGTAAGCAGGATGTTTTTTATATTTCATGTCTGATGATTTCAGTACTTAGATCTTTAAGTTCATTGTTAATTTCTGGGGACAGTCGAGTGGCACTTCTATCCATTCATGTGAAGGCAGTTTCTCGTGTGCCCTACTGTCTTAGACTATGTATAGTCATTGTACTTGGACAAGTATTTAAGTACTAATATTTGAAGTCTTGGATCAATGCGTCTGCCTCCAAAGAAAATAAAAAATGCCCTCTAAGATGCCATTTTATGTCCCCACAACTTGTACCTACCCATAATATTATACTCCTTCTGCTGTGCTTTCCCTGAAGTCTGCTTCTCTTGTGAGGCCAAGAGGTGCATGGGAGCTTCCCCTCCACCTCACATGCCTCAGGTCAGCAGGTAGAGTTGGCCATTTCTTCACATAACAGAAATAACTAAACAAAAAATGTATTCCATCTGCATTCATGATATCCAGCTAAACAATGTCCTAAATGTGAATATTTTATCTCCTAAGCTCTCTTATACACAATTTTCATACCTGGTTCACAATATTCTCTTACACCCAGCTTGTAAACATCCAGAATTTATTTATAAATTTACCTCAAATCCAATGTGATCAAAAATGAGTCCTACAAACCGGCACCCTCTTCCTATATTTTCATTAATCGTCAATGTCACAACTATTCACCCAGCCTTTCCCCAAAAACCTAGGCATTTTCCTAGATTCTCCCTTTCTTCTCCTTTACCCTCCCAGTTAGAAGCAAGTGCTTCCTTAATATTTCTTCCATCTATCCCTGTTTCTATTCTTGCTGTCATACCCAAGTTCAGCCTGCTCCACCCTTCAGGCTTGGACACTGGCAAGAGACTTGAGTGGTCCTGACTTGAGTGGTCCCATGCCTGCAAAACACTGTAAATGTTAGCTCCTTGGACTTTCCATGCAGTCCCTCCCCCATCTCCTACTTAGGCTCCATAGAGCAGGTCCAAGATCTGACTTATGAAGAAGTTTCAATGGCTCTGGCACATCAGCAATTAGTTCCCTCCTGTAATATTGTAGTTCCCATCAATGTTAGAAAACCTCTGTTCTTTTCATTTGTTCCACAACATGACAAACTCCAAACACATTTACTATCAGTATAGACATGTATTCATGTTAAGACAAGCTGACAGCTGTTATAGTGACTACTGTAATAGCCATGTCTTCTACTGCAGAACCTTTCAAAACCTTTTAAAACTGCTCACTTCATCTTCTTCCTTATAGTTGTACCTTTTCTTTTGCTAAGTCATCAACTTTATAATAGACACAAATTATAAAATGAATGTATCTGACAAACATTCTTCCTATCAATCCTATTTACTCAAGTACCACATGAACTTTGGTTTGAAGAGGGGTTTTGTTACTTTAAAAAAAAAGTTTCCAAATCACTGCCATAGGCAACCAGCAAATATTATGTTTATATGCTGAGTCATCTCCTTTTCCTTGTGAATAAAGAAACAAATGATACACCACACGTTTGACTTGGCTTTTTAACCATTTAAAAACTTTTTTTAAATAAGTAATTCAAATAAAGCTTTTGCAGAGATCTGGCATCCACAAGACCGACTTGACAACTCCTTGCTATAGGAAAAGTGAAGTTTCTTAGCCTAAGTCACACACAGCCCTCCCTGATATTGGGGACTGTCTACCCCATACCTTTCTGGAGGGAGCAAATGACCCTGAAAGAGGAACTGCCTTGACTCTCTCCTGGCAAGGTGATGTCATGTGGCACAGTCCATCCAATCAGATGTGAGCAGAAGTGCTGGCCTGAAAAGATGCCTACATCCTCCCACCCTGCCCCTGCAGGTGGAAAGAGGACACAGCAGGCACCTGGCAGGGCTGTAAGGGAGACCCTGTAAGGTAGTTCCTTGAGCCCTTACTATAAAGCTGCTTGTTAAGTTCCCTCTATTCCTTGAGGCTGTCTGGAAGCTTTCCTCACGATATGCACACCATTTTTCAAATAAATAAATAAATAAATAAATAATGGTATTATACCAAAACAGTGTGTCAGTAGCCAGAACGATGGGGGGTTATAACCAAATATGTGTGGAAATTTCTGGATTAAACAAAGTCAAGGCAGTTTCTTTCCAGCAGGGTGTCTTGAATTCTTTCCTATGTTAATATTAAGCCTAAGAAATCACCCACAGGGCTCTGGAGCATGAGTATTTCCCAATCTCTTTAACCATGAAACATTTTGAGAGAGACCCTTCTAGGACGGGCCATTCCACAGAACTCACTGGGGAAGTGCTGTCCCAGGTTCTCTGCTGCCCTGTCCCTCCCCAGTCAGCACCTGTCTCATTGGCCGTGTGGTTAGCAACTACTCAAAACTCCACACTGTATCACCTGCTCTGAGAAACTTGCCTCACCTGGAACTGTAGCTGCAGTCATCTTGGGACCTGGCACAGGTCTTTGTTTAAGTGCCTGTCCCCCGATTGGGACCCCTTGCATCAGCTCTGGCCTGTGGCTCTTCTCACATAGACCCGCTGTCCAGCCCACCATGGGCACTCATGCCTTCAATGGATGTTAGAAGCTGTCGAATGGATATTAATGATGATTGGAATCATGTAAGAAACCCAAATTATGGTCAATATATTTTGTTTAGGAAAAAATGAAATATGCAATGCTCCTGGAAATAAGCCCATCAAGAAATCAGTAGTGCAACTTTATAAAGTTCTGCACTGAGAGAAGAGGTATGTATGTGGACACTTCATTTTCTAGTAATGGCAAGAAAAAGAGGTCTTACTGTAGAAAGGAATCAGCTTCCTTGGACATGTACCTTGGGCTCTCAGAAATGTAATAGTATTTTTTATCTTTAATGTAAGTTTGAGAAATACATTACACACACACACACACACACACACACACAGCACAGAGTTTTGACTGATAGGCAAGGGACACAAGTAATTCCTAATGATCTTATTTAATGACTCTAAATTATCTTGTGTCTCCTTCATTAAGAAGGTGATTTAATTTTCTCTAGATGGTGCAGTACTGTCTGAAAATTAGTTCAAACAACAATTCCATTAACATGGATTCAGTTTTCAGCTTCTCATTAGTCATATTCCAAAAAGAATTTAAACTCCCTGACTGAATCTTTTCCAAATTCTTTTCAGTGTTCTTTTTGGATACTTATTTAAAATTACTTGATAGAGCAATCCAAAAGAAGATAATTCACTCTTGTTTGACTATGGAGATAAGTTGCAAGTGTCCCACTATTAAATATCTTGAAAAGTTTTAACTACTTCAAATAGACACTTAAGAGAAATTGAATTGGGCCCTGGTTGGTAATCAATTTGAAAACAGCACTAATAACTGAGAAAGTAAAATTGCATTTGCCAGTATGCCTGTCTTCCAGAGATTTATCAAAACTTCATGTTTTATGGCCTTTTAAAGAAACTTTGAAATGGGAGTTAGAGTGTATGACACAGAAATCAATTTGTCTCCATCACTTTTAATGCATACTTAACAGTGAGTCAGCAAGCACTACCCAAAGGAAGTGAACATCCATCTCCAGAGGAGGACTTAAGCAATGCACAGTGAGAAGCTTCTGCAAGAGGCCCCACTGATAGATGGAGCCCAAAGATGCAGCACATCCCAGTTTTTTTTTTTTACAAACTGTAATTCTTTAATTCTTCACAGTGTGAGAAAGAATAGATAGATCCACAAATGTCATACCAAGTATAACTATGCAGCAACTCAACTGTAATTGCATCTCAATTACCACCCCTGAGGCAGACAGGACAAGGGTGACATGAGGTGTTCACCACTTTGAGGCCTCTTATGACTATTTTTGTTTCCTGCAACAACAGAACTCAGAATAGCGAGAGAGTCAGACCAAAAAAATGCTATTATGGCACAACTTGTCATAACTAATTGTGAGGATTTGTATCTATGCCAGGGCAGGAGACACCCAAGACATGGCTGAAATAACAACATGGTCAAGTCACATTGATGGTTCTGGAAGAGACTCAAGGGTGCCACCATAACCAATGTCCCATTTCAGCCATGGGCTCTGCCTTCAGCCTCTACTGAAGAAAGCAACCCTGGCCTGCTCCTTGCCCAGGGGTCATTGTTGTGGGCATCTGCCCCTAAGTAAGTTATCAGCTACCCCCAAGATGATCTGCTCATGAGGACCTGTCACATAAGGAATAGGTTAATTTGTTAAAGCAACCAGAATGCTTCTTTCTGGAATTTGGGCTGGAAGTTCAGTTCAGAGAAAGAGACCAAGAAGCAGGCACTAGGAGAACTGGAGAGAGGAACGCATCCTAAATGGTCCAATTCCAGTCCACAAACATTCCCACCATAAATCCCCTTGTTACTAGATGGCTGCCCTAAGCCTCTGTTCTTTGCTCCCATCTTTTTTTTTTTCTTTTTTCTTTTTTTTTTTTTTTACAAATAGTTTATTGTCAAATTAGTTTCCACATAACACCCAGTGCTCATCCCCACAAGTGCCCTCCTCCATGCCCACCCCTCCTCCCCCCACATCCATCAGTCCTCAGTTTTTGTCAGCATTCAAGAGTCTCTCATGGTTTGCCTCTCTCCCTTTCCCCCACCATTTCCGCCCTTCTTCTCCCCCTTGGTCCTCTGTTAAGTTCCTCCTAATCCTCCTATACGTGCACACATATGATATTTGTCCTTCTCTGCCTGACTTATTTCGCTCAGCATAACACCCTCAAGGTCCATCCATGTTGCTACACATGGCCAGATTTCATTGTTTCTCATTGCCATGTAGTATTCCATGGTATAGATAAACCACATCTTCTTGATCCATTCATCTGTTGATGGACACTTAGGCTCTTTCCAGGTTTTAGCTATTGTGGAGAGTGCTATGAACATTGGGGTCCATGTGCTCCTATGCATCAACATTTCTGTATCCCTTGGGTAAATTCCTAGCAGTGCTATTGCTGGGTCATAGGGGAGTTCTATTGTTAGTTTTCTGAGGAACCTCCACACTGTTTTCCAGAGGGGCTGTACCAGTTTACATTCCCACCAACAGTGTAGGAGGGTGCCCGTTTCTCCACATCCTCGCCAGCATCTAGAGTTCTCTGATTGGCTCATTTTAGCCACTCTGACTGGCGTGAGGTGGTATCTCAGTGTGGTTTTGATTTGTATTTCCCTGATGAGGAGGGATGCTGAGCATCGTTTCATGTGTCTGTTGGCCATCTGAATGTCCTCTTTGGAGAAGTGTCTGTTCATATCTTCTGCCCATTTCTTCACTGGGTTGTTTGTTTTTCAGGCGTGTAGTTTGGTGAGTTCCTTGTAGATTCTGGATATCAACCCTTTATCTGATATGTCATTTGCAACTATCTTTTCCCATTCCGTTGGTTGCCTATTAATTTTCTGGGTTGTTTCCTTGGCTGTGCAGAAGCTTTTAATCTTGATGAGGTCCCAACAGTTTATTTTTGCTCTTGATTCCCTTGCTTTTGGGGATGTGTCAAGTAAGAAGTTGCTGCGGTGGAGGTCAAGGAGGTTGTTTCCTGCTTTCTCCTCTAGGGTGTTGATAGTTTCCTGTCTCACGTTCAGGTCCTTTATCCATTTTGAGTTTATTTTTGTGCATGGTGTGAGAAAATGATCTAGTTTCATTCTTCTGCATGTTGCTGTCCAGTTCTCCCAACACCATCTGTTAAAAAGGCTGTCTTTTTTCCATTGGATATTCTTTCCTGCTTTGTCAAAGATTAGTTGGCTGTATACTTTTGGGTCCACTTCTGAGTTCTCAGTTCTGTTCCATTGGTCTATGTGTCTGTTTTTGTGCCAATACCATACTGTCTTGATGATGACAGCTTTGTAGTAGAGGCTAAAGTCTGGGATGGTGATCCCTCCCGTTTTGGTTTTATTTTTCAGGATTACTTTGGCTATTCGGGGTCTTTTGTGGTTCCATACAAATTTTTGGATAGTTTGTTCTAGTTTTGAGAAGTATGCTGGTGCAATTTTGATTGGAATTGCATTGAATGTGTAGAGTGCCTTAGGTAGTAATGACATCTTAACTATATTTATTCTTCCTATCCATGAGCATGGAATGTTTTTCCATTTCTTTGTGTCTTCTTCAATTTCCTTCATAAGTTTTCTATAGTTTTCCTCATACAGATCTCTTGTATCCTTGGTTAGGTTTATTCCGAGGTATTTTATGGTTTTTTGTGCAATTGTGAATGGGATCAGTTTCTTGATTTCTCTTTCTGTTGCTTCATTGTTGGTGTATAAAAATGCAACCGATTTCTGTACGTTGATTTTGTACCCTGCAACTTGGCTGAATTCTTGGATCAGTTCTAGTAGGTTTCTGGTGGAGTCTTTCGGGTTTTCTATGTAGAGTATCATGTCATCTGCGAAGAGTGAAAGTTTGACTTCCTCTTTGCCAATTCTGATGCCTTTGATTTCCTTTTGGTGTCTGATGGCTGATGCTAGGACTTCCAGCACTATGTTAAACTGTTCTTTGCTCCCATCTAAGCTCAACCTTCACCAGAAGGACTACCAGAGGTATGTTTCCAGGACTGGAAAACCCATGCTTGGCCTGGACTCCCAGCAGGATGTAGGTCTTCCTTGCCTCAAATGCCATTCCCATGACAGAAAGCAAAGATGCCAGGTTCAACTGAAACACAAAAGGATAAATAGCTTTCCGTCCCTACTTTTTCCAAAGCCTAACAGACAGGCTCAGCATTCAGTGAGCAGAAAGAATTGGAGTTCAGCAAACTCACCATGGCGATCAGATAATAAAAACTGATTTCTTAGAGGTCATGCCAGGGGTACGTGCAAAAGTAGAGAAAGTCAAGCCCTAGTTCGGATGTTCCTAAAGCAAGAGGATGGCATTAAGTATCTCCAGACCAGTTAGAGTACATATGGGACATGAAGGAGCTTACACAAGAATTCCAAACATGCCCCAAGTATTCATTTTTGTTCTGTGATCTGATTCGCCAGGGATAGTTCAGGTTTATGCCTGTCATCCATCCCAGGGTAATTTTATTATCAGAATTTTTCTAGTTAAGGTAATTGATTATATATGACCCCCTAGTTGAGGAGGATTAGCATGTTCTTCACAGGAGTGTCTTAGTTATCTATCGAGCCTAATAAATTATCCCACAATTTAGCAGCTTAAAACAAGCAGGTATGATCTCATGGTCTCTGCAGCTCAGAATTCCAAACATGGCTTAGATGGGCATCTTTGGCTCAAGGTCTTCCATGAAGTCACTGTCATGTTGTTAGTCTCAGTTTTGGTCTCATTTGAATGCTTAACTGTGCATCCTATGAAAAAGGCCTCTTTCCTAGTCTGAGCTTCAGCCTGAGGGGCAGGCTTGAGGCTCACACACACGTGTATAAGCCTCAGAAGGGCTTTCAAGGAAAGGAGGCTGGGAGACACCATATATGAGTTCTCATTTAGTCTTCTATAGCTCATTGGTACCTCCCAGAAAGGAGCCTATACACTTGTCTGGAGCCCCAGATTTTGTAGCTATCAGCACATTGAGGGGGTAGCAAAAGTGAAGATGCAGTCTTGAGCTAAACTCCAGAGTGCCTTCTGTGAAAGCCAATGGGGTATATAGTTGTGGTCCCTCCGGATTATTTGTATTTGCTTACCTGCTGCTTCCTGAGGGTCTAGCTTGAGTCAGCCTTAAACTAGGTGCTGACTGATCCCTCAACAACTAGGACTTACAAAAAAAAAAATTAAGCTGCTTAGACAATCACAAAAATTTACAGACAACCAAGAGCTAATATAAGGTTAAATAATAAGGTTCATCTACAAGAGGCTATTCCTTCAAGAATGGGAGATATCTGTTTCATCTAATACACAAACACAGGAAGTCAAGAGAAATGAGGAGACTGAGAAATATGTTCCCAATGAAGGAAGATAAAACCCCAGAAATAAATGCCATTTACAATAGAAATAAAACATGTAAGGTATATAGGAATAAATCTAACAAAAGATATTCAAGACCTATCTGAAGAAAATCATAAAGCTATTAAAAGAAAATAAAGAATATTAAACTAAATGGAGAGATATATGATGTTCCAGGATAAGAAGAATCAATATTATAAAAGAGGTTAGTTTCTTCCAAACTGAACTATAGATTCAACAAATTCCAATCAAAATCCTAATAATGTTTTGAAGGAACTTGACAAGTTGCTTTTAAAATTTTTATAGAAGAGAAAGGTCAAAGAATTCATGAAGAATTTGGAAAGACATTTGCCCTTCCGTTATCACTTATCGGTTCAGGAACAATCAAAATGACCAGTGGAACAGGACAGAGAGTTTATAAAAATACAAACCATGCATGCACATTAAATAGTAGCTGAAATGAGGCTGCAGTTCATGGAGGTGGCATGGAATGTCCACTACACAGTACATGGAATAAATTATCCTGAGGCCACAGTTTGCCTCTATGGGGAAAAACAGACATCTACCTTCACTCCAAATGGTTTAATAATTTAAATTCAAAATCAAAGTGTCAAAATTTTTGTAAAAAAAAAATCATAGAAAAGTGTTTCTATGACTTTGGAAAAGGAAAGTCTTTCTTAAGCCAGACCAACAAAGCACAAAGTACAAAGGGAAAGACTGACAAATTTTACTGTATGAATACTAAGAACTTCTATCATCAAAAGAATACCATATGACTTCACTTATAGGTGGGATCTAGAAAACAAAACAAGTGAACAAATAAACAAAGAAAAAAGCAGAAACAGAACCATAAATACTGAGAACAAACGGGTGTTTCCAGAGGGGCAGGGATTGGGGGAATGGACAGAATGGGTTAAAGGGGGTAGGAAGTACAAGTTACCAGTTATGAAATGAATAAGTCATAAGGATAAAAGGTACAGTACAGGATTACTCTTATACCAAAACCAGATAAAGACACCACTAAAAAAGAGAACTATAAGCCAATATCCCGTAGGTGCAACAGTCCACAATAAAATACTAGCAAACTGAATTCAATAATACATTAAAAAATAAATCATCCACCATGGTCAAGTGGGATTTATTCCTGGGTTGTGAGCGTGGTTTGATATTCTCAAATCAATCAGTGTGATACACCATGTTAGATAAGATTGGAGAAAGGATAAGAACCATATGATCCCCTCAGTAGATGCAGAAAAAGCATTTGACAAAATATATCATCCACTCATGATAAAAACCTTCAACAAAGTAGGTTAAAGGGAACATACCTCAACACAATAAAGGCCTTATATGAAAAATCCAGAGCTAATATAATCTTCAATGGGGAAAAACTGGGAGCTTTTCCTCTACAGTCAGGAATAAGAAAGGGATGTCCACTCTCATCATTTCTATTAAACATAGTACTGGAAGCCCTAGCCACAGCAACCAAACAACAAAGAGAAATAAAAGGATCCAAATAAGCAAAGAAGGAGTAAAATTTTCACTATTTGAGATAACATTCCATATGTAGAAAACCCAAAGACTCTTCCAAAAAAAAAAAAAAGGGATAGAACTGATAAATTAATTCAGTAAAGTCTCAGGATATAAAATCAATATACAAAAATCTGTTGCATTTCAATACACTAATAATGAAATGGAAGTTAAGAAAGAAAAATTAAGAAAAAACTCCCATTTACAACTGCACCAAAAATAATTAAATACCTAAGAATAAACTTAACCAAGGAGGTGAAAGACCTCCTTGTGCCCTGGAAACTATAAAATACAGATGAATGACATCAAAGAGGACACAAACAAATAGAAAAATATTCCATGCTCATGGGTTGGGAGAACAAAATTTATTAAATTGTCAATATTACCAAACACAGTCTACACACTGAATCCAATTGCTATCAAATACCAACAGCATTTTTCACAGAACTAGAACAAATACTACTAAAATCTGTATGGAACCACAAAAGACCCTGAATAACCAAAAGCAATCTTGAGAAGAACAAAACTGGAACCATCACAATCCCAGATTTCAAGATATACCACAAAGCTATAGTGATCAAAACAGTATGGGGCACCTGGGTGGCTTAGTCGGTTAAGCGTCCGACTTTCGCTTAGGTCATGATCTCGCGGTTCGTGGGTTCGAGCGCCGCGTCGGGCTCTGTACTGACTGCCAGCTCAGAGCCTGGAGCCTATTGCAGAGTCTGTATTTCCCTCTCGCTCTGACCCTCCCCTGCTCATGCTGTCTCTCTCTCTCCTAGAAATAAATTGAAAAATATTAAAAAAAAAAAACAGTATGGTACTGGCACAAAAACAGACATTGATCAATGGAACGGGATAGAAAACCCAGGGGAAAAATATTATACAGTCAATTAATCTATGACAAAGTAGGAAAGAATACCCAATAGGAAAAGATAGTCTCTTCAACAAATGGTGTTGGGAAAACTTGACAGAAACATGCAAAAAAATGAAACTGGACCACTTTCTTACACCATACATAAAAGTAAAATGAATATTGATTAAAGACATAAATGTGAGACCTGAAACAATAAACCTCCTTAAAGAAAACAATGTCTAAAATCATTATTGCTAACTAACTTAGACGTAAATTTTAAAAAATAAATTAAATAAAAAATTAAAAAAAGAAAACATTGTCAATAATCTCTTGGACATCAACCTTAGCATATTTTTCTAGATGTGTCTCCTGAGGCAAGAGAAATAAAAGTAAAAATAAACTATTGGGACTACATCAAAATAAAAAGCTTTGCACAAGGAAGGAAACCATCAACAAAACAAAAAGACAACTTACTAAATGGGAAAAGATCTGCAAATGACATATCCAATAAGTTAATATCTGAAATATATAAGGAACTTATACAACTTAACAATAAAGAAATAAATAATCCAATTAAAAAACAGGCAGAAGAGAGGCCTCTGGGTGGCTTGGTCACTTAAATGTCTATCTGAGTCTTGATTTTGGCTCAGGTCATGATCTCATGATTTTGTGAGTTCAAGCCCTGCACATCAGGCTCGGTGCTGACAGTGCAGAGCCTGCTTGGGATTCTCTTTCTCTCTTTCCCTCTATCCCTGCCCCTCCCCTGCTCATGCGGTCTCTGTCTCTCTCAAAATAAATAAACAACAACAAAACAGGCAGAAGACATAAACTGGTAGTTTCTCCAAAGAAGACATCCAGATGGCCAACACACACAAGAAAAGATGCTCAACATCATTCATCATCAGGGAAATGCTGTCTCACGCCCCTCTGGGACCAGTTGGCGCGAGGGGACCTGGCGTGCAAGTATTTGGCAAGCACGATCTTTCTATGCCCCGAGCAGAGGTTTTTCCCCTAGAGGAGGTTTTTCTGTTTTGGACTCTCTCTTTTTCCCCCTCTCACTCCCTGCAGAGGGGGATTGCCTCCGACCCTGGAGTCTCCGATCCCAGCCCGATTTTATCTTCCCCAGTTCGCACTCATGTTAGAAGGCTTTCTCAGTGGGTTCTGCGTCATCAGGGAAATGCTAATCAAAATTACAATGAGATATCACATCACACCTGTCAGAATGGCTAAAATAAAAAACACAAGACACAACAAGTGTTGGCAAAGATGTGGAGAAAGGGGAATCCTCTTGAACTATTGGTGGAAATGCAAACTGGTGCAGCCACTCTGGAAAACAGTCTGGAGGTGCCTCAAGAAATTAAAAATAGAATTACCATATGATTCAGTAATTCCACTACTGGGTATTGGCCCAAAGAATATGAAAACACTAACTCAGAAATATATATGCATCCCTATGTTCATTGCATCTTTGTTTATAATAGCCAAATTATAGAAGTAGCTTAAGTGTTAATCAATAGATGAATGGATAAAGAATATGTGCTACATATATACAATGGAATATTACTTGGCCATAAAAAAGAATGAAATCTTGCCATTTGCAACAACATGGATGAATCTAGAGTATAATGCTAAATGAAATAAGTCAGTCAGAGAAAGTCAAATGCCATAGTATTTCACTCACACATGGAATTTAAGAAACAGTCCAGATGACCAAAGAAAAATAGACACAAACCAAAAAAAAAAAAAAAACAAAAACAAAAAACCAAGACTCAACTATAGAGAAAAAAACTAACAAGCAGAGGTGGGAGGGGGGATGTGTGTGATAGGTGATGGGGATTAAGAGTACACTTATTATGATGAACACTGAGTAATGTATAGAATTGTTGAATCACTATGTTATGTACCTGAAACTAATACAGTTCTGTATCTTAACTATACTGAAATTAAAATTAAAAGTACAGCACAGGGAATATAGTCAATGGTATTTTAATGGCATTGTATGGTGACACATGGTAGCTACACTTGTGTCATACACAGTATGACATATAGGCTTGTTGAATCCCTATGTTGTACACCTGAAACTAATGTAACATTGTGTGTCAACTATACCTCAAAATTAGTTAATTAATTCAAAAAGGAGGATGAAAAGACAAGATACAAACTTGGAAAAGATCTGCAACACATACAACTGACAAATGATTAGTATTCAGAATATACTCAGAAAAAATTCCTATAAATGAAAATAAGGACAACTCAATAGAAAAAGACATAATAAGATAAAAAGCATTTCATAACAATAGAAATACAAAAGCCAAATAAACAAGAATTTCAACTTCATTAATTATTAGGTACATTGAGGTTAAGATCACAGTGAGATATCAATAGTCCCACAAGATTGTCAAAAGTTAAGAAGTCTGATAATACTATGTGAGTATGTGGATGTGGAGAGGAGGGACAATCTTCCAAGACCACCAGAGCAAGTGCATTCATTCAGCCACTGTGATCAACAATTTGGCACCATCTGATAATTCTGAGACCTCCTTTATAGTACTCAACACTTTTTAAAAAGAAAAAATTAAATGACATTGTTTAGGGAAAATACATTTTTTTGTGCGTGAGAGAGAGCCAGTGGAGGAGAGAGGCAGGGGGAAAGAGAAAGAATCTTTCCTGATACAAGGCTCAATCCCACAACTCTGGGACCATGACCTGAGCCAAAATCAAGAGTCAGATACTCAACCAATTGAGCCACCAGGCACCCCTAATATAACCATTTTAACCAAAGAAATAATAAACACAGATTTCAGGATGATGCTCCCTCTGGGGAGGCTGACAGTTAAGAAGAAAGACATGTGGCTTTAGGGATATTTTAGGACTTGAGCTGTGAGGGATATGCACAGGAGAGCATAATTTTGTCATTATGCTCCATAAATTGCATGTATGTTGCATGTTTCATTTTGTATATTAAATAACACAGGAAGGCCTTGCAGTCAGCACAAGGCAGGACACAAATGACCTGTGTGAACAGATGACCACACACTAGTTCGGAAGGAGCACATCCCAGTGGAAATCAGTGTGGACACTGGTGTATCTCCACCCAGTCTAAAAGCATCCACATTTAATTAAATGAATAATAGATGATGACAATAATACATAGATAAATATATATACATGATAGATGATAGATGATGATAGATAGACAATAGATAGATAGATAGATAGATAGATGATAGATAGATAGATAGATAGATAGATAGATAGATAGATAGATAGATAAGGGGGGAGAGAGAAAGAGAAAAGAAACAAAACCCCCTTCTGCACCGAGCCCAGGCCAACCCTCCCTCTTTGCTGCCCCTGCCACTACTGCATGGCTGCCCCCAGGATGCACTGAGGAGGATAGGACTCCACCACTGCATTAACCCACCTGCGACAAACACCTTGGGTCCCAGAGACCCCGCTTCTACTTTATGCAGTTCAACGAAGCTGGTTAGCATCAGCAGCCCCCTATCTGGGGCGGCACAGCAGTATAGAGTCAGGCAGTGGAGCAGGAAGAGCTCAGGTCCAGGCCCACCAGGTGACTGAAGTTCAAGTCTCCCTCTGCTACTGCTTGGCTTTGTCAGCTTGGAAACTTCATCTCTCTCTCTGGGCCTCAGTCTGTTCATCTGTTAAATCAACAGTGTCTTTGAAAAAGATGAAGGAGGCAAAACGTTTGTCCATAGGAGGTGCTGACTGAGAGGGCTCAACAGCTGCCTCTCCTTCTGCAACTGGGTCAAAATACATAAGGGCCACGGTATAGAAGAACCAAAGTTCTTTCTGTAATAGATGAGCCTTCTATTTCCCCTTGCTGGAATACTACCTATGAGAAAGTCCACCCCTTAGGAAGACAGCCAGCTCTGTACAAGTTATGGTCCCCTCTTCTTCCTCCACCTGTCCCTGTGGGGCTGAAGAGGGGGTTCCATAAGGAAGGGTTCTAAGGAAGAAGCTGGTCAGAGGAAAGATGCAGTCCAAATTCAAGTCACACATCCAGATGGATCCAGAGACAAAAGGCTCTGTGTCTGAGCCAAGTGTGGCCAAGTCCAGGATCCTGCAAGTGTGGGCCAAGGGGGTGGCTAGGGGGTGAGGGCGCAGGCCTGGGTAGCTCCCAAGAGGAGGTCCCTGCTTGTGATGGGAGAAAGGAAGGGCCTCCAGACAGCACAGGAAGCTGTGTAATTGGGAGTCAGGGAGACATCCTAGCTCCCCTCAAACAGCCACACAACATAACAAAATTCCCAGTCTTCTTCCAGGACACACTTTGGGATTGCATCTCCCAGCCCCCTTGAATCTCAGCACTGCCACCTGATCTGCTTCTGCTAACAGAATGTGGTGGATGTGGTGAAGTGACACTTCTGGCAGAAGCATTTGAAGGGCACAATTTCATCTGCATTCCCTTGGCCCCACCCACCCCTGACATTGCAGACATGAGCCCAGAACCATGGACCACCTCTTCAAGGATCCCTGTTTACTTCTCCCTTCAAAATACCCCAGGCATCAACAGCAAGCAATCACTAGCTGTGGGTGACCCGGATCTCAGATTTCACTGGGCAGGAGGGGCTGTGTGACCTGGCTGGACTCAGCAGGCTACCTGGACTCCTGGGACTAAGCAAAGGGGCAATGGAGAGGGGCGGGGCAGAGAAGAGAGACAGGGGAGCCCACTCCAGCTGCCCCCACTCTTGCACCTAGTAGCCAGCATGCAGAGAATCTGTTTCACCCTTCCTGACCCTGCAGGGTCTGCCAGGCCTCCTTGTGATTCCAAAACACGTAGTGAAGTGAGTAACAAATACCTTAGGTACATTTTCTGCACATTCCTACCTGGGGAGAGTGGGGCCCTTACACCAGATTGTCAGGAGCCAGTGTGTGTCTCAGCATACTGGACACAGTTGTGTCCAGATGGGACAGATGGGAATTCTTTCCCATCCTGCCTAATGCAGAACAATGTCCAGAAAGGCACCAACCCCTGCGATGACCAACATGGCTAAAAAGTAAGCCTTTGAGACTAAGGCTCAAACCTTATTTGTATAAAATTGAATTCATGACTAATGAAGAAAATCTGAAAAGGGAAGGAAAATGTTTCTCGGAGAAGAAATAATGCAGATTGGAAAATACCTGGTGTTATCCCCATAAACAAGGCCCTGACACCTTGAAATAACCCTCTTTTGGTGCCCACCCTTCTAAGGGATGCTGACCCCCCATACCTCACCCTCCCTAGGGTCCCTGACTCCCCCATATTCTTACCCATCTGGGGTCCCCTGAATACCCCCTGCATCCCTGCCCATCTAGAAGTCAAAGGGTGGTCTCCAGGGTGGGTCTGCTCCCCTGAGAGGGGGTTTATCAGAGCACAGGATACCAAAGTCGACCAGTAGGCTCTGCCCACCCCACCCAATGGCCCCTCTGGCATCTTCCAAAGTGTCCAACACTTTTTCCTTGCTGAAAGGACTCCTCAGGTGAGGGCAATGACAGAATGTTTCAGCGAAAACGAGGCTCTTAAGTGGAGCACAACTGCATGTGCCAGCGGATCATCAATAAAGGGAAGACTGGATGTCGACACGGGACTTGAGTGCCCACTTCACAGTGAGACATTGGAAACCAGACCCGGGAGATGGTGAAGATAGTGTCAAGCACTGCTGTCCATAGCATTTCATGTGCAAGAAACCAGAGCCTGAACGCCGGACACAGCTGGTCCTTCCCCTCCAGGGGCCCCATCACCCCCACCAGGATCACTCATCCCTCAGGACGTTGCCCCACACTCCTACTGCAGGATCAGGATTCACAGCCCACCCCGGCTCCCCAGTGGGATGAGCCCCCGATGCTCTCCTCCTGTCCCTCCTCTTCCCGTTTCACTTGCTGGTTCCTCCTAGTCTCTGACCTGTAGGAAGCGAACCTGGGGCTCCTCTCTTCTGGCCACTCTGCGTCTCATCCGGTGCCCTGGCAAGTAAACCGCCCCCTTCCAGAGAACCCCAGAGGTGTAAGTCCAGTGTGTGCCTCCGCACTGAGCGAAGCCCGGATATGCTGCCGGTCGCTGCGCACTCTGCCGGAAGCCTCACAGACAGCCACTCCCATGTGCAGGGCAGCCTGCCCTTCCTGGGTCAGCCATCGCGGCTCCAGGGGCCAGGGGCCAGGTGCTCCGCCACAAGCCACGGAGTGAGCCACGACCCTCCCCTCCCCAGGCCCACACACAGTCCAGCAGAGCATCCAGGCATCTGCCTGCAAGTAGACACAGACTGCAAGCACTTCTCCCCACCCACACTGCCAGCCCCTGGCCTGAGCCACTCTGTCTCTCTCTGCATCCCTGCTCAGCCACCCACCCTTGTTCCTCAGGTTCTTCTCATCTAGGCAGTCAGAGCGAGCTTGTTAAATGTAAGTCATCTCCTAGCCATCCTCTTCACTGCGGTGCCTCTGGACTTCCTATCTCACTAAGAGTGAGGGCCAAAATCCCTGTGGTGACCCAGGCCTGATTAATTCTGGTCTTGCCCTCTATATGCCTCTCAGGGCCTTTGCATATGTGGCTAACTCTGCCTGGCACTTTCCTCCCAGGCCATCACATGGCTTCCTCCCTCACCTCCTTCAGCCGCTGCTTACTCCAGCAACTTCTCAGGCCCCCTATTTGTAGTTACAAACCTTCCACTTGACAACCCCCCACCTTTACTTTTCTTCTTAGTAACGTTCATCACATCACCTACTTATAGGCTTTTTCTCCTTATCTCGTTTGTTTCTCCACTATAATGTAGGCTCCTAAAGGGTGGAGGTTTCCTTTTCCATCACTGCTGAATCTTTAGCCCTTAGAATGCAGAGTAGCACATAGGAGACCCTCAGTGTGGATTTGGGGGATGTGGAATGATAGTCAGATCCAGAAACTTTAGAAGGATGATGTAACATCAGTGCAAGCCCCACCACAGTGCCCAGGGAAGATGAGCTCAGGATAGCCATTCCCTTCCTCCCCAGGAGAAGACACAAGGCTGTGGGTGAGTCAAATGAGATAATGGGGAGTGGGAAATGGAAGGGGAAGGGGCAGGCACTCCATGAAGCACTTTACACATTATCTTCATCTTTACAACACTGCTAAATTGAGAAACCAAGGGTTTAAAGAAAGGGAGGCCCAGCTCAGTCCCCCAGCCCTGCCAACAGCAGAGTCTGTAAAAATGTACTCATTACACTCTGCCTGCTGATGTTTGGAAAACTGGTCATCTGTGCAGGAATAATGAGTCCTTTCAGGTGACTATTATGCAGACAGTGACCCTGATTCAAAACCTGGAAGCCTGTACTGGAGAGAAATGATGTGGGGGCACAGGCACAGGGTAGGGCCCAGCCCACCTGGCCCATCCAGGGCTCCCTGCAGGACAGGGTGTGCCACGTGCCTCCCAGGGCTGTCCCGGGACTCAGTGGGGAGGGGCCCTCACTCGCAGTCAGCCCTCAGACTGCAGGTACCACCTCACCTTACAAGCTGGAGTGTATCCCTGCATGTTCACCTCCAAAGTGCCCCTGAGCAAAGACTTCCATTCAGTCCATGATATTCCAGCCCTGGCCCACAAATGCATGTCCTTCACACACAAAATACAGCCACTCTCTCGCAACAGCCCCCAAAACTCTGAACTCCTTCCAGCACCAATTCCGAACTCCAAAGTCCAAAGACTTACCTAAATATCACCTATTGTAGGGGTGCCTGGGTGACTCAGTCAGTTGAGCATCTGACTTCGGTTCAGGTCATGATCTCACGGTTCGTGAGTTCAAGCCCCACGTTGAGCTCTGTGCTGACAGCTCAGAGCCAGGAGCCTGCTTCAGATTCTGTGTCTCCCTCTCTCTCTGCCCCTCCCCTGCTCATGCTCTGTCTCTTTCTCTCTCTCTCTCTCAACATAAATAAACATTTAAAAAAATTTAAATATCACCTACTGTGTATAATGCTGCAAACCTTATGTTTATTGCAGCATTATGTACAATAGCCAAGATATGTATGCAACCTAAGTGTTCATGGATAGATGAGTGAGTAAATAAAGTGTGATACATATATATACACAACAGAATATCACTCAGCCATAAAAAGAATGAAATCTTGCCATTTTGACAACATGGATGGACCTAGAGAGTATAATACTAAGCAAATTAAGTCAGTTAAAGAAAGATATATACTAGATGATTTCACTTATATGTAGAATCTAAAAAACAAAGCAAGCAAAGAAACAAAAAAAACCAGACTTTTTTATTTGTATTTACTTTTGAGAGATAGAGAGTGCAGGAGGGACAGAGAGAGAGGGAGACACATAATCTGAAGCAGGCTCCAGGCTCTGAGCTGTCAGCATAGAGCCCATCACGGGGTTCAAATCCATGGACCGTGAGATCATGACCTGAGTCAAAGTCGAACACTTAACTGAGCCACCCAGGGGTCCCCAGACTCTAAAATATGGAGAACAAACTGCTAGTGTCCAGAGGGCAGATGGGGGAGGGGGAGCAGGTGGCATAGATAAAGCATCTTAAGAAGTACAAAATCCTAGTTATAAAATAAGTAAGCCACAGAAATGAAAAGTACAGCATAGAGAATATAGTCAATAAGATGCTAATAATGTTGCTTTATGACAGGTCGTGGCTGTACTTATCGTGGTATAAGTATAATGAGTAATGGTATAGAATTGTTAAATCATTATGTTATACACCTGAAACCAATATAACACTGTGTCAGTTACACCTAAATAAATAAAAACAAAACAAAACATAAGAAAGGGAGGAAGGAAGAGAGAAAGACAGACAGACAGAAAGATAGAAAGGTCACCTAAATCAGTTGTGGGTGAAACTTTGGGCACAGACCATCCTGAGGCAAAATTCCTCTCCAGCTGTGTGACCTGTGAAATCAGACACATTACACTCTTCCCAAATGCAATGGTAGGACAGGCAGAGGATCCCATTCCAAAAGGGAGAGAAAAGAGAGAAGGAAGGGGTGACAGGTCCCAAGCCTAGCAAGGCCGATGCCATCCGATCCGAAGGCGTGAGAACACGGCCTGCACCCAGGATCACTGAAGTGGCAGCCCCCGTGGCTGAGGCCACCTCTCCTCAAGGCTCTATAGGGCAATCCCAAGGCCTCAATCAAAGGCCACCTGACCTGCTGGAACCAAAACAGTGGCCTTGATAGTCTCCGAATTACCTTCAGGGCCCTTCTTCCCTGTCCCTGAAGAATGGTATATGAGCCATAGCAGCCAAATGGCTCTCTGGTCAGGTCCCATAGAATCTAGAAGCCTGACGTCCTTCCTTCATTCTGTCTATTTCTTCATCCCCTCTAGTCCAAGTGGGCAGTGTCTCAGCTGGTGCAACGCCATCACTGCGCCTCGTTTCTGCCACACTGGCTGATTAAGCATCTGAGAGGCCCATCCCGTGACCTGTTTATCAGACAGCGTTCAGTCACACTCTGTTCTCTGCAGAACAAGCTTGCTTGTTGTTTGCAATATGGGTAGACTGAGAATTTTCCAAATCTTCAAGTTCTGGCTCCTTTTTGCTTCACAATTCCATCTTAACTCCTTTTACATGTTACATTCCTTAAGCAGTCAGGAGAAACCAGGCCACGCACTTTGCTTAGAAATCTCGTCAGCTACATATCCTATTTTATCCCTCACTAGTTCTGCCTTCCACAAAATGCTAAAACGCAGTGCGGCCAAGTTATCTGCTGCAAGTAACAAGGATCACTATTCCTCTGGTTTCCAAGAACACACCTCTCATTTTCATCTGAGCCTTATCAGGATCACCCTTAGCATCCATATTCCTAGGATGCAACTCAAAACTCTTCCAGCCCCTACCCGTCACCTCATCATTCCGAAGCTGCTTCCATGTGTTCAGGTGTTTGTTACGGCAGCATCCCAATTCCCAGTACCAACATCTGTATTTGTCAGCTCAGGCTGCCATAACAAAGTGCCATAGACTAAGCGGCTTAAACAACAGCAAATTGTTTTCTCAAAGCTCTGGGGGCCAAAAGCCTGAGGTCAGGGTGCCAACGTAGTCAGGTTCTGGTGAGAGCCCTCTTCCTGACTGGCAGATGATCTCCTCACTGTGTCTTCATATGGCAGAGAAAGCAAGCTCTCTGGCATCTCTTCTTATAAGAACAGTAATTACATCATGGGGGCTTGGTCCTCATGACCTCATCCAACCCTAATGCTTGTCAAAGGTCCCACTTCCAAATACCATTACACTGAGGGTTAGGGCTACAGCATATGAACTTGGGGTGGCGGGCACAATTCAGTCCGTGGCATCTCCCATAGTGACTTGGGAGTGGCCTGTGGCACTGAAGCTTCATTGACTCTGAGCCAGCCCTGGAACAAGTAATCCTTGATCCTTGGCATGGAGAAGTACTGAGGGTACCAGATCCTGTGTCCACCTCGGCCCTATCCCCTCACCACTATCAGCAGTGATGCTGCGAGGTAGGTACTCCAGGAACACACCTGTGGGAGCTCACTGCAGGGAACAGAGCCTTCATTTAAACTAAAGATGCCCAGATGTGAGGTTCAGAGGAGAGTAGCAGCCCTCAGCCTTAAGCCACTTGCCTCACCTGCACCCCTACCAAGAGTCCACTCAGCCTGACACCTGGTGTTCCCAGGGAACACAGCCCCCCCACCTGCACCCCCAGCACTCTGTGTGGGAACCAGCAGACAGTGCAGGGGGCAGTGGCCTCTGCACAGACTCCCACCCTCTCTCTCAGCAGGCAGTGGTCCCATTAATGGAATGACAGGAGCCCTGGCTGCAACACCAGTCTGCTCTACTTCCCAGACCCCAGATCAGATTCTGGGCCCTGTTCTAAAAGCATTTTCTTTTCTCTCTACTTTGCCTCCTGGATGAGAGCTCCTTTGTTTATACTACAGAAAGAAATAGGAGCAGCGCCTGTCCAAGTGGAGGAGTCCTCAGGGGAAATGGGAGTTCCTTCCATTTTGCTTGCTCCAGCCCCAAGTTGTTATTTCTGTGGAGAGAAAATGGGAGAAAAGAAGGATGGATGGTCATGAGAGAGAAGAGGAAGAGAGCCTGGGAACGTGGGGAGAGAAGAAGGGAGGCAAGGACAGAGAAATGAGGAAGAGCCAGGTCAGGAGGGCTTCAGCTTCCCGGGAAAGGCAGGATGGACCAGACGGCAGCCTGGACCTCCTGCCCTGCCAAGAATCATGGCAGGAGTGGAGGAAGCCTCATGGTCTGGCTGGAGGTAGATGGAGAGCCTGAGTCCCTAGAGCACAGTCTAGCCTGCAGAGTGAGAGGGAGCCTACTCCAGACCTGGGCCCTCTCAGGAGACATGGGAAATGCCTCTTGACTTGCAGCAGAAATCCTGCACCCACCAGGAATAGGGACTGTGTGTGGCAAGGCACAGGACTGGAGCACCATCTTTAACCCCTTTGTCACAATAGGCACTCCCAAACATGTGCTGAATTAATGCATGAAGTAATAAATGAGGTAAAACAACTGAAGAAAACGCTGTCGAGTGTGAAGCACTGTACAGATGCAATGTTTTTTTCCTCCACTTCCCATGATTCTGCCTGCCTCTTGGGGTTCTGGAATACAACCCTTGGTCCCAGTTTCCTATACTTCTCCAAGAAGTTGTCTCAGGCATGGTGAAACCCACTTCTGCACACACACACACACACACACACACACAGAGAGACTTGCTTCTCCTCACTTTTCTCTGTAACGTTGATTGGCAGGTGAAATTCCAGGAACTCAGATACCCATACCTCCACCTCTGAATCCCACCAGAGGTCTCTGTGAGTACTGCATTTACTAAGAAGGATCCACCTTGACAATATCAGACAGGTGATCAATTTCTCTTTCTCAAGTTCTTACACTAGCTTTGCTAAGAACTTTAGAGAACACTGATGCAAGGGTCGTGGAGAAGTGCTGGGCAAGTTCCCCAGTATCAGCCATGGCACTCTCATGTCCCCTGTGTGGGCAGAGTGATGGCACCCAAAAGATGTCCATGCCCTAATCCGCAGAACCAGTGACCATGTTACCTTATGCAGTAAAAAAGCACTTTGAAGATGTAATTACATGTAGGATCTTGGGATGGGGGATATTATCCTGGATTATCCAGGTGAGCTCAGAGCAATCACTGAGTTTTTTTTTTTTTAATGTTTTTATTTATTTCTAGGAGAGAGAGAGAGACAGCGTGAGCAGGGGAGGGTCAGAGAGAGAGGGAGTTACAGACTGAAACAGGCTCCAGGCTCTGAGCTGGCAGTCAGCACAGAGCCTGACGCGGGGCTCGAACCCACGAACCGTGAGATCATGACCTAAGCGAAAGTTGAACGCTTAACCGACTAAGCCACCCAGGCGCCCCATCAATCACTGAGTTTTTATAAGATGGTCCCAGAGAAATACAAATCAAAACCACATTGAGATACCACCTCACACCAGTCAGAGTGGCTAAAATGAGCCAATCAGAGAACTCTAGATGCTGGCGAGGATGTGGAGAAATGGGCACCCTCCTACACTGTTGGTGGGAATGTAAACTGGTACAGCCCCTCTGGAAAACAGTGTGGACGTTCCTAAGGAAACTAACAATAGAACTCCCCTATGACCCAGCAATAGCACTGCTAGGAATTTACCCAAGGGATACAGAAATGCTGATGCATAGGAGCACATGGACCCCAATGTTCATAGCAGCACTCTCCACAATAGCTAAAACCTGGAAAGAGCCTAAGTGTCCATCAACAGATGAATGGATCAAGAAGATGTGGTTTATCTATACCATGGAATACTACATGGCAATGAGAAACAATGAAATCTGGCCATGTGTAGCAACATGGATGGACCTTGAGGGTGTTATGCTGAGCGAAATAAGTCAGGCAGAGAAGGACAAATATCATATGTGTGCACGTATAGGAGGATTAGGAGGAACTTAACAGAGGAACAAGGGGGAGAAGAAGGGTGGAAATGGTGGGGGAAAGGGAGAGGCAAACCATGAGAGACTCTTGAATGCTGACAAAAACTGAGGACTGATGGATGTGGGGGGGAGGAGGGGATGGGCATGGAGGAGGGCACTTGTGGGGATGAGCACTGGGTGTTATGTGGAAACTAATTTGACAATAAACTATTTGTAAAAAAAAATAAATTAATTAATTAAAAAAATATATATATATATAAGATGGTCCCAGAATAGCAGAACCAGAGAAGGGGACACATGGAGGAGGCAGAGCTTGGATGAATGACGGAATGCAGGCAGCCTCCAGAAGCTGAAAAAGGGAAGGAAGCAAGTTTTCACCTAGGGATTCCAGAAGTAATGCATCCTGTTAACACCTTTATTTTAGCCCATTTCAGATGTCTGGACTCCACAACTAGAAGATAGTAAGTTTGTGGTGTCTTATGCTGTTAAACCTGTAGTAATTTGTTATGGTGAACTTAGGAAACAAATACACACCACAGGCTTTTGCACATTTCCTCGACCAAAATTGTGTTGTCTCAGTTATTTGTAATGAGGTCTTTGCTAGGCAATTGTCAAAGGTTTACAGCAGACCATTTTTTTAAATTACAGAGAAATAAATTAAGTCAGCTATAAGTGTCTCTCTCAAAGGTAACCATTAGTCATACTCCAGTGTGTTTCTTTCTGTCTGTATACAATTTTACGTGCTGCAATGACACCACATGTTTTGTATTGGTCTTTTTTCCTTTACCGTCAAATTATAAGCATGTCCCTGCTATTCCAAACTCCTACAGTGTTCATGACTGGTCACAGAACTCTCACCAAACCACTCCTCAGCTCTTCTGTACAACCACCACCAGACAATCTCTAGCTCTACAGTTCTGAGCAACACCAGGAGGTTTCTGCTGTGACTTTGAGTTTCTCACTGTTTCTTAGGACAGATTCCTAAAATCAGAATAAACAAACAAACAAACAAATATATTAACCAAGTGAAAAAGTGCTTTCTGGAAAGTTAGTACTGGTGTCTACTCTATCCATGTGTGTCTCCTTTCACACTTGGTAGCATTATAAGAAGGCTTTTATTAAATTCTAGATAGTGTGATTGTCCCCAAAAAATGGTATCATTTTTATTTTATCTACCTTGAGTAGCTGGGAGATGGAGACTTCAGATTATAGAGGTTTTCTTTCAACTCTGCTTATTTTCACAGCCCCTTCTGTGGGCAAGTCATGAATAGAGAAAAGTAAAGCATGGATTAGTCCTTTGGGAGCCTGTGACCCTCTGAGAGACAAGATTTATGTACACATTGAGCAGAACACCAGGAACCATGTTCCACACTCTGGTGCATGAAGTCCATTTGCCCAGTGTATCCTCCCTGACACATGCAGGAGGCAAACTCCTCTGTAAAGACCTCTGACCCCTGACAGAGGGGTCATTGTCTGACTTCCTGAGTACCTTGTAGGACCAACATCTTCTCTGACTTCCTGACCCCTGATCCCTGGCAAGGCTGGCCCCTTGTCTGAGCTTCCATTGAATCTTGCTCCAAGTAGGGACCCTGATGTACTGATGCCCGATGCATCTATGTGCCATCCCAAGGACTGTGGGTATTTTAATATTCCCTGTCCTGAGCATGGTACATGGAATATAACAAGACCTCAGTAAGTTATTATTAATGAATGAACTTGAGTAAGTGTCCAAGTGTGGAACAGACCATTAAAACATCTGCTTTCCTTTTTAAAAATTACTTTGGCTATTTTGTGTCTTTGTAACTATAAACTTTGTCAGTCTGTTCCACACTTGGACAGTAATAACTTATTGAGGTCCTGCTATTTTCCATGTGCCATGCTCAGGACAGGGAATATTAAAATATGCACAGCCCTTAAGAAGGCAGGAGGGTCAGAGGAAGGGTCAGCCCTAGATGAACATAGAGAGGGCAGGAAAAAGTAAGATAAAAACAGAGAGAGGGGCAAACCACAAGAGACTTAAACACAGATAACAAACTAAGAATTGCTGGAGGGGATTAGGTGGGGGGATCAGCTAAATGGGTGATGGGCATTAGGAGGACACTTGTTGGTATGAGCACTGGGTGTTATATGTAAGTAATGAGTCACTAAATTCTACTCCTGAAATGATTACTACACTATGTTAACTAACTTAGATATAAATAAATAAATAAGCATGAATCTGAATAAAAAAAGTAAAGCATGGAGGCATCACAATTCTGGACTTCAAGTTATGTTACAAAGCTGTAGTCATCAAGACAGTATTATCAAAAACAGACACAAGGATCAATAGAACAGAATAAAAAATCCAGAAATGAACCCACAACTATATGGTCGATTAATCTTCAATAAAGCAGGGAAGAATATCTAATGGGAAAAGAACAGTCTCTTCAACAAATGGTGTTGGGAAAACTAGACAGCTACATGCAGAAGAATGACACTGGATCATTTTCTTACACCATACACAAAAATAAATTCAAAATGGATTAAAGACCTAAATGTGAAATGGGAAACCATAAAAATCCTAGAAGAGGGTAGAGACAGTAATTTCTCTGACATCAGTCATAGCAACATTTTTCTAGTTATGTCTCCTGAGGCAAGGAAAATAAAAGTAAAAATAAACTATTGGGGCTCCATCAAAATAAAAAGCTTTTGCACAGGGAAGGAAGCCATCAACAAAACAAAAATACAACCAACAGAATGGGAGAAGATATTTGCAAATGACATATAAAAGGTTAGTATCCAAAATACATAAAGAACCTATCAAACTCAACACCCCAAGAACAAAAAATCCGATTTTAAAATGGGCAGAAGACATGAACAGATATTTCTTCAAAGAAGACATCTTTGGTGGCTAATGGACACATAAAGTGATGCTCAACATTACTCATCATCAGGGAAATACAAATCAAAACTACAATGAGATATCACCTCATATACCTGTCAGAATGGCTAAAATCGACAACACAAGAAACAACAGGTGTTGATGAGGATGTAGAGAAAGGAGAACCCTCTTGCACTCTTGGTGGGAATGCAAGCTGGTGCAGCCACGCTGGAAAACAGTATGGATATTCCTTAAAAAATTAAAAATAGAACTACCCTAAGATCTGATAATTGAACTACTGAGTATTTCCCCAAAAAATACAAAAACATTAATTCACAGGGATGCATGTATCTTTATGTTAATTGCAGGATTATTTACAATAGCCAAATTATGGAAGGAACCCAAGTGTTGGATGAATGGATAAGGAAGAAGTGACATATATAATGAAATATAATTCAGCCATAAAAAAGAATGAAGTCTTGCCATTTGCAACAATGTGGATGGAGCTAAAGGGTATAATGCTAAGTGAAATAAGTCAGAGAAAGACAAATATATGGTTTCACTCATATGTAGAATTTAAAAAACAAAACAAACAACCAAAAAAGAAAAAATAAGAGAGAAAAAACAAGAAACAGACTCTTAAGTACAGAGAACAAACTGATGGTAACCAGAGGAGAGGTGGGGGAGAAGGGATTAAACAGGTGATGGGAATTAAGGAGTACACTTGCCATGATGAGCACCAGGTGTTGTATTGAATTGTTCAATCACTGTACTGTACACCTGAAACTAATATGACACTGTATGTTAACTATACTGGAATTTTAAAAAAAGACACAAAGTTTGAAGTTACAGAATGAGAATTCAGTGGGAGCCAAAGTGGCTGGGTGTCTAGTGGAGTTTGATGTCACCTGTGCCATTTGCAGGCTGTATAATGTGGCCAAGTCTTCAACCTCCCTGAAACTTCATATCTTCATCCATAAAGCGTGAACCATTCCAGCTCCCCAAGTCATGGTGGGCGAGATGACCCAGAGCATGACCTAACATCATACAAGGCTGTGGCCCACTGCAGACCCTCAGTGATCAGTTGCCATAACTGGAACATGTCAGCACAGGTCAGATGCACAGAAGAAGAAATGACATAGTGGATGAATTGATGGACTGACAATTGACCAAAGGTTGGAGAAAACAGAGCTCAGGTCACTTGAAATGTAACCAAACCTCTTTTCCCTCCTGTTTCACACACACACACACACGCACACACACAAACACGTCTTCCAACTTCAGAATGCCCTATGATTAATGTACCAAATTTTTTAGAATTCAACTAGTCACATCTGAGTAACTATTACATTGTATAAAGCAAACTCTAGAAGCTTTAGTAGACTAAAGATCAAGATCAGCATAGGTAGACTCTGAATATGGGGAGATAAGGTAAGTGACATGCAGTAACTCTTGCCTAACTCTGTTATTGGGGACCCTATGCAGTGACCCTCAGGGACACTTGGCAGCTCCACATGTTTACCCCAAACTCTGAGACCACAGGTTTGAGTTCCGCTATATCCCAGCCTGATTCAACACAGAACTCACATCCAGATATGGGGGTGCTGCATTCTGAACTCCTGACAGGCTGTCTGAAATGAGACTTATCTTGGGTTGGATCCATATCTCATGTCTCACACTTGACGGGGCTCACTGAGATTTCTGCACAACAGGAAAGAGGAGTCTGTAGATTATCATGTGCGTCACATTTGCCTGCTCCTCCTGACAGCTCCTCTCTCCTGTTCTGCTCAAGCTCTGGGCCCTCAGCCCAGCAGCACTGTCCTCATCTGGGAGCTGGTAAGAAATGTTGAGACTGTGGCCCCCATCCAGAACTCCTGAACCCACATCTGCTCATTAATGAGACCCTTGAGAGATATATAGGCACATTCAGTCTGAAGCCACACAGGACACCATCATCCACAGCTGGCTCTGGATCCCTTGGCCCCCTTACAGTGGACAGTCCAGGAGAACTATTTTCTGAAAACTCTGTAGCACCACTCCAGGATCCCTTTCCCAAGGGTAAATTTGGCTGTGCCCATCAAATCCTGCACTCCCAAGATAGCCTCTTCTCAGGGCACACTCATAAAGAGGGACCAGAGCTTGGTAGAAAGACTGGATTTCAGGGTGCCTGGGTGGCTCAGTTGGTTGAGTGTCTTACTCTTAATTTTGGCTCAGATCATAATCTCATGGTCATAAAATTGAGCCCTGCATCAGGCTCTATGCAGGGTGTGGAACGTGCTTAAGATTCATTCTCTTTCTCTCGCATGTTCTTGCTCTCGCTTTCTCTTTCTCGAAATAAATAAAACATCTTAAAAAAAAAAAAAGACTGGATTTTCAGCAACTCAAAGGCAAGGAAAATTGACTTCAGAAGACAACAAAGGTGTGAACCTTGTTTGTTTCAGTGTCTTCAAAAATGTATTTTATAAAAACAGAGGCAAGTTAAATAAATTCACATCAGGGAAGGAGAGATTTGGTTGAGACTTAGCCATGCCTCCACAGGAAGGCTCAATGCAATGACAAGCTCCACTCTTAGGGAGATGCTTATGGCATTCATGAAACCTTTCATTCCAGGGAAGAGAACCTCAGAAATGTCTCACTTCATAATTGAAAGATCAGTAATCAGACAGGCGATTAAACTCACCAAGAGAAAACATGACGTGATCATCCAGGAAAAATAGTTTTAGAGAAGTCAAATTAAAATGGGCTCCTCCTCTGGGTCTGACCATGACCATGACCTGGAAATTATCATCCTCTCCTCAGTAATCCCATCAGGGCCACCTCTCGTCACCATTCATCAAAGGACACTCCAGGCGGGAGGGGCTGCAGCAGAGTGAATGAAGGGGTGGGTGACGGATCTCAGTCTGTGCCTATTAGCTCACACCAGATGCTACGTTCGATTTCACTGCACATGTGTCATTGGGTTTCCCTCCCTTTTCATTTTTAAAAATACAGCTAGACCTTTAGGATCTTCAGACATGTGCACGGTATTCACAAAGACTGAAAAATTATATGCCATGAATCCTATTCTCTGCCAAACACAAACCTGGCTGTGAAAACATTTACTCAGGAAGAGAGGCTTAACTGCATTTTCCACACTAGACCCCAGAATCACAGCTCACAAAGGGAGGAAGTCTCCAGAACATCTACTTCCTTACACACAACCAGGGGATCTTAAATTCGGGTTTGTGTGAAGACCACACAAGGATATCTTGAAATGATTGAGCCAACATTCTGGAACAAAAACTACATCACAGAGTAAGGCAAACTTAAATCAATTAAGCTATCAGGATGGTAAGTGCAGACCTGGGCTGTCTTGGTTAGAGCAATTCAACAGGGAGCTGCAGAAAACCGAAAGCACTGCTAACAATAAGTGTGAGTGGGTTTCGTAACCAGCGGCCATGGCTGGCTGGAGCTCACCCTTCACATGTCCTTGGCTGTACCCTCTGCTAAATGTGGCATCACCATCAGGCTGGGAACAGGATATATCCAGACATAGAAATACTAGAGGTGAGAATGGCTCCACTCCTCCTGGGGACCCTTGCTAAGAGCAAAGGAACTTTCCCAGAACCCCAGTATTTGCCTCCCCTCACACTACCCCTTCCATCCCTGCTTGGTCCTAAACCAGCCAGATGCAAAAGATGCTTGATTGAACCACCCACAGAGGGGCTGGGGAGGGGGTTGGACTGGGTGAAGAAGTGCAGCCCTATATGGGTGCCACAGCCAGTGACAGTAACAATGAGGCCTAGGTTTCTACTCACACAGGAAGAAGAGCAGAGGGGCAAGGAGGAGGTACCCACAGGCTCCTAGAGCCTACAGCCATTGGGGTGGTCCAGTGCTTGACAGCAAGGAATCAGCAACTCTGCTGGTGCCACCTAGTCCACTGACTTTGGGATCCTGCTGTGCTTAGGCTCCCTACTCTATTTCCTCATCAGTAAAATGAAGGTTTATGAGTTAATATAGGAAAAGTGTTGCTTTATTGTGAACATTCATTAAAGTATGATTTAATATTGTTATTTTTGTTGTAATTTTGCAACTACCAAGAAGACTCCATTCAAAAAAAAATGTTTGCTTGCTCTCATGCTTTAATTAATTTCCTGTCTGCTGTCTGAGGCTTATAAATTCACCATAATCTAATTAGGCATGAGGCTGGAAATAGAAATCCCTACAGAACAGCAGGCCATGGCCAACTTCTCCTAGAGGGAGATGACAATAACCACAGCAGCCCAGCCCTTATCCACCAACAGGCCTGCTTGTGTTCCTAGACATGTGATGTCAAACCGTTGCCTGAACACAGATTTCTACCTGAGAGCGGGGCGTGGGAGGAGGGGGGGAGTTAGAGGTGAAACTAATCAGGTACAGAGAAAGGAACACTCCAGGAATCCTTAGAAGGAAGGACAGTGTCACGGACAGTGTCACTGAAGACAAGCTGGACATGCCCTATTTCTGCCACTTATGTGTTGGATTGACCATGGAATTTGCCCCTGCTCCAGGCCCTCCACCTCTGAGGCCGGACTTAGCCTGTCATCACCCTCTGCACCAGTGACTACTCTTGGTTATTCACCTTGACCTATGCAGTCTGTCAGCTATAGTCCAGGGAGGTCCTGCCTTAAACTGGGCCCACTTGGAGCAGCTCCGAGCCAAGAGCCCAGCCCTGGGATCCTGTCACTGCCTGTCAGAGCCTTGTCTCTGGAAAGCTTCCTGTAAGCTCCTGTGAAATGGCCAGTCCCACATCAGGGGCCACACAGTGACAGCAAGAACAGGAGTCTGGGACCAACCCACCTGCTCCCTAGCCAGCCACATGTCCTGGGTACCATACCTGCACTTAAATCTTCTGCCAACTTCTGGCTTGTGTAAAATGGAGACTGGCAGTCTCTTATGGCAGAGCCAGTATGACATTTACCTGAAACAGCAATAAAAATGAATTTCAGCAGTGTTGGACACAGTGCAAGAGAGCCCAGGGCCCAATGGTACCTCCAGCCCTGAGACCCTCAGTTTGTGAACTGCTTCTGACTCACCCCAAAAGCCCCCAACTTGCCTGCATCTATCCACGAGGACCTGCTGCTGGGCTCTGTCTTAAGGACTGGTGTTTCCAGGTCAGTCTCTCTGGGCCTTGGGTGCTTATCCTTCTGTACCCAGACTACTGCTGGACCTGCTTCTAACAGAGAAATATCTCCAAAATCTAGAAGTCACAGTTCTAGGATTTTCATCATGAAAGCCTTAGACCACAGAGGAAAAGCACTGTCCTTTTATAGCCTATTCCTCAGGAAAGGAAAAGCTCACTAGGTTTCTCTCAGTTCAGTAAGAGTGAAACAGACTTTTCTCCAGAGCTTTGCAATCAAGCACATCTTTGCATCCATTCTCAACCAGTTATGTCTGTATACTTCCCTGCTTGTTGCTGCATTCTCATTGGTTGGCTGAGAAAACACTATTTCAGAGCTGGTCTGTGGAGTAAATAGATAATACAGTCAACATGTGGGAAGTATGCTTTCTCCATGGCCCTCCCAGCTCAACAAGGCACCTTGATGCCAGGGTGGGGGTCTGCTTGGGTAAGGGCTCCTTAGTACCTCCCTTCATTCTGCCCCAAAGGCCTACACTGCAATTGAGCCCATGCTCTACTTTCTGTGGGAATCAGAGCAGAAAAGGTGGACTCTCTAGAGAAAACAAAGCCAAGGAGAGAGATGGAGAATGCCTGAGTCTGCTGCCAGGCCTGCTGGGCCAATAGCCAATTTAGTCCTGCCAGGCTGCAGCAGGGCTCCCTGATCTGCCCACTGAGAAAATCAATCAATACAGACCAGGTTATTACAGAGACATGAGAGAAGTGCCTCCAAGTCTGTTCCTTGTAAATCAGCATGTAGTTTTGCATTATTTTTCTGATTGTAAATCTGTATTCACTGCAGGAAATTAGGAAATAGGGAAAGATGAAGAACAAATAAAAGCTATCCATAATTCTCCTGCCCAGAGAGAACCACTGTTATTAATTCAGTACATTTCATATGCTCTAGATTTTTCAAAGGTGAGATATTGAATATTCAGTTTGGTGCCCTGCTTTTATCAGTTAATATTTTATACTATCATTTCATTTTCTTCCTTAAATATACCCCAAAGCATGACCTCTAGTAGCCATATAATGTCAAACTGTATAGATATTTTTTTCTAATTTCCTCATTGCTAGGCATTGGGTTGTTTCCAGAATTTCACCATTACAAAGAGCAGTAATGACACTTCTTGGTCACAGATGGTTTCCACATCTCTAAGGCATCCTTAAGCAACGGTTTTTTGTTTGTTTGTTTGTTTGTTTTTACAAATAGTTTATTGTCAAATTAGTTTCCAATTAAGCAACTGTTGCAGACAGTGCCCAGCTGGTCCTCTTGAGCACACAGCCAGGCTGCATCCCAGCCTCCTTGTAGATAGGAGTGCCTGTGCCTCAGCTCTGGCCACCCTCAAAACCTCCCATGCTCTTCCCCTTGGAAGTCAAATATTCAAAATGGCAAAGCCTCTATCAGCCTATGTCCCTGAATGACCACAAGGAAAAGTGCTGCCCTAAGAGCTGTTCAGTAGTCCAGGTGAGTCCCATGAACAAGAAGTAAACTTTTGTTGTATTAAGCCATTACTTGTTTGGGTCTTCTGGAGAGTTTAGCTAAGCTACTCCCTGATACTGCTGCCTTGACATCCATTTCATTTGGCTAAGCAGCCTGTGGGGAACATAAACTGACACTAGGCCCACATGCAAGTGAATGCCCTAGATAATGGCCCACAGAGTCACTAGTTCCTGATAGGACTTACCAATGGCCCTTGTGATCAACAGTCTTCCCCTCCTTCCAGGACTTTCCCCTTTGTATCCCTTAGATAAGACACCTGTGGAGCTCACCAAAACTCCATTCTCTTCGTTTTGAATTAACCAACCCAACTTTAGCCTGGGAACTCCAAAGCACTCTACCCACAGAATCTAACAAATGCATGAGTCACAGGCCCTATGGTTCTCCCTGTCTGCACTCTGCCTTGACCTCTCTGCTTGGCGTCTTGAGGCCTGCTATGTCCTTGTTCCAGGACTTGTGAGTAATAAACTTCCTTACTGCAATTTCCCCTGTGGTCTGTCTTTGAATTATAGTTCACCATCCAGCACCCTATGTTCCACTTAACAGATGTTAATTTAACACTGGCATCTCCAACAGGATTGTAGAGGCAGGCTTGCTATTGCCCAATCAGAATGCCTTTTAGCTGTAAATGGTGGTCTGGCTCTGCAGACGGGTAATTCTATCTGGAGAGATAGATCCACCACTTGCTGATATTCATTCACACTGCTTTTCTCAGCAATGTACTACCTATACAGAGTGCTGCCTCAAATTCCCATCCCAAAGTAAAAGCTGGGAAAGAAAGAGCCAGAGTCCTCCCAAACCTCGGGGTATCACTCATTGAAACTGACTTGAGGTGCCCTGAATATGTCTTCTGTCTGCTAACACTCCACAGAAGATGGATTCCCCAGTGGGTATTAAATTTGGGATGTGTTTCTCAACTCTAAACCGTTTCTCAACTGTTAGGAGAATTGGCTAGGATTTTGGAAATGTTCTGTTGTGTTAATTAACAGCCAGGACACACTAGTGGCAACGTCTGCCCAGGGGTGGACATCTGGGTAAAGGTGCCAGGCAATGCCCTTAAGGGGAGAGGGAGACTCTGCTGTGTTTGTAAGAGGCACTGGAACTCCAAGTCCTAACCAAGCAATAAAGGTGCCCTCACTCAGGAAGTTATAGTTCCTCACAAGAGCAAGTTCAGCTGGAGCCTTTGGTCCCTCTGTTGCTGTGCACCTTGCTGCTGTTTCACCTCATCACCTTACCGTATGGGATATTGTGGTTCCTATCCATGGCATGTGGTGGCACAAGATCTAATGGCCTGAGCACCTAGTGTCAAAGCCACCCAAAATGCCCAAGGGAATTAGCAAGCTCTTCACGAAATATAAAATGCCCACAGAAGTGGCCTGGGCACCGCTCAGCTCTGGGACATACCAATACGCAAAGCACTGGTCCTGCTCATCATGGAATCTCCTTCTTAACCAGATATGTGCTCACCCCCTTTGTCCCACTAGACATCACAGATTCAGATTAAGATACACATTTCACCTCCCAGACAGATCAGTTACAGTCTCTATAATGTGGAATCTTGGGGAATTTCCACCTAGCTCGCCAGCTCTGAGTGGCTGGTCATATAGAGAAGCACAATGGCCTATTCAAAGATGTGTTCCTCAAGCTTTTAAACAACAGGCAGTCCCCTATATAGACAGAAATTTTACCCCAGTCTCCAATACTGCTTGATTCCTGGCCCTCAGATCTCCATGCCCACTTCCTGCCCACCCCCCCCCACCACCACCAATTACTAGTCTTCTCCCAAGAACCGCTATCCAGTGCTTCAGGGAGTTCCCACTCCTCTGACATCAGGAAGGACGTCATTCATATCTGTTCACTAGATGAGTGCTCCTCTCACCGCTGTCTTCCCATTGTCTCTCCATCTTCCACATGCTAGCAACTTGATCAGGGGAAGATTATGCAGTGTGACCCCCCTTAGGATAAAAATCCAAAGGGAAACTCCCTACCAAATTGCTTAGACATATGATTCTACAGATTCATTGGCCCAGATGATGGTCCATAATCAGACAAAAAACTAAGGTCACCAGCTTTGCCTCACTATTCAGGTCATAAATATTGGCTAATTAAACCAAATTGATCACAGATTTTGTAGGAGATTGTAATTATAGTTCCAGAGCAAATATCAGAAATGTATGAATCTCAGAGGAAAAGAGGCCTTTAACCCAGTGGATGCCAGTCATATTAGGAAATAAAACCCAAGGTTCTGGTGGCTTCTATCAGCAGACCTAGGCCAGGCCCTACCCAACCATAAACAAAGAGGTAAAGAGCCTCTTGTTCCAAAGCAGCCATGCTTCCCTTGCTCAGCATCCAGATTGTTTGCCCCAAAGGAAGTCCCTGCAAGGTAGCCAAATGTAAATACTCCCCTTGGCTGTGACTATTACTCTTACTGTGCACAGCCTGGATAATATGATTGCTGGTAGACCCCCTGTCTCAGGAGATCTATTGCAACAAAATCAGCCAGGTGCACAACTACACTGCAGGATGACTGAGTGCCGGTGCTGGCAGGCCCTGTTGGAAGAGCTTTGACCAGCGGGCACTGGGCATGGATTCTGACCTATGCATAGCTCACCTCCTTCTACATTAAATGACACCAATGGAAGCAATGCTTAAAAGAGTCACTCCCTCTTTATATGAAGGCCCTCTCAATGTAACTAAATCCTATCCACCTAGCTGGTGGGTTTGTGCCCTAATGATGTTACAATAGTTTTAATGGCACCATCTCTGGATTATAAAAGTGCCATCCATAAAATGTCCCTACAATGAGCCTATCAACGTGCCCAAGATTCTTATGCATTGTGGATGGGGTCCCCACAAAGCTTTGTCACAGACATCACAAAATCTTTGCAAGGTACACCTCTGATGATCTGACAGAGCCCACTGAAGTCTTCTCACCTGGCCGTAGAGCCCACACTTATAGTTCCATCCTGAGCCAGCCTCTAGCAGAAGTACGCAGAACATAAAACTGGCAGCCACTCTTACCCTTCATGAATCTCCACCTGGGAAGGTCACTTCTCACCAGGTTGGCCTCTGTCATCCCTAAGTATACCATCACCTCAGAGACACTGACCCGGCCCAAGAGCTCACAGTTGGAAATGACTGTGAAAGGGCCCTTCACATGCCTTTTTGCTCCACATGCCTGTGCTTGGCTTTTTCCCTGGATGCATGAATCTTCCTCAGTTTACAGATAGTTGTTTTTCCAGGCAGGACGTCTGCTTCACCTGTGTCCATCATCATTAGCCAACACTCCTCTCTGGCATCCTCTGGAGGTAAACCAGAGCTGCATCAGTCACACACGTCAAGAGTTTCTCACTTAAACTCTCACATATGTGACCCATGAAGACCGGCATGAGCCAGGGTTGGCTTTACTGTAGTGCTCTGGGAAGCTGAGCGAAGCACCCCTGCAAGCTCCAAATCCTCCCCAAATCACCCCTACTACTGAAGGGCGCTAGGCAACCTGTGGTGGGAAGCCATTCAGCACTCCATTGTCTTTGCCAGACACTGAACATTCTGGGGTTTCTCAGAGGGATTCCTCCACATGCATCAACCCATCCCTATTTCTCCCCTGGTGTTTGGAAGGCATTTAGACAGATTTCCAGGGCCTGTGGCTGGCTCCTGCAGAATCAGTATTCTGGTAATTGTATTAACCTTTAATGCACTGATCCATTTTTGTCCTTTTATTCTGTTTATTTCCATCCTTTCCATGCTTTCTGTCAAGTGGAGAAGAAATTGTATTGACTCACACAACTTTGGCTAAGAAACCTTTGGGAAGAAAATGAGGTGGACAAAAAAAGACTCTTTCTTTAAACTGCCATGAGCCCTGCAGATTCTGGGGAAGGACACATGAAATAAGTGTGCAGTGAAGCATGCTATATACACGATGAGCCTCAAGGCTTCTCTCCCTCACACCCACCCTCAGTGCATCATGCTCCTCTACCCTGTGGCTCTGGGCCCTGGCCATGGGACTTGCTTTGACAAATGGGATGCTAACAGGTGCAACACTCATGGTTATGCATTTGGATACCCTCTTGCACTACTAGTGCTTGTGTCTCATCTGCCTCCCAGCCTCTAAGCACAGCTATCTCAGCCACCCACAGACATACATGTAAGAAACAGATGCTGGAATTCTGGGTGGAGGGGGCAAGATGCCAGAGAAGTAGAGAGCTCTGTAGAGAGCTCTGTACATTGCACTCGCCCTCATATCTCACACGGAAAAGATTTGAAGCCATAGGAAACCTTACAGAATCCAAGAGATTGGGAGAAAAAGGACGCAGATTCCACTGAGAAAGACTTCTAACGTGAGTGCGAACTGGGGAAGATAAAATCGGGTCGGGATCAGAGACTCAGAGGGACGGGAGCAATCCCCCTCTGTGGGGAGTGAGAGGGGAAAGAGACAGGCTGAAACTACTCAAGACACAGTCCCTGTCACTGTGGAACAGAAAAACCTCCGCTTGGGGTACAGAAGGACCTTGCGAGAAAAATCCCTGCGTGTCAACTCATCCTGGAGGGGCCTCCCGCCGACCGCGCCTCTGTGCTTCTGTCTCAGCTGGATCCCTAGAGGGGAGGTGAAGGGCTTAAAACTGGGAGATTTGCCCACAAGTTCATGTTTCGGGTGATGAGACACAGAGGGACCCAGTTTCCCCCTCTCCAGCGGACAAAAGGTACCCCCCAGGTAAACCCCGTTCTTGCTTGCCAACCCGGCCTGGAGGAGAAGGGAGCAGCGATTCTGGCTCCATCCCCAGGGCTAGGCAAGAGGCTTGGAATTGCCCTGAGTGGATCGCCTGCGAGGTTGTGTCTACGGCAATTTCAGTGGGCGCATAGACTGGGACTTGGAAACTAGGCCTGGCCTGGGTTAAAGAGCACGACCCACTTTGGCTGCACCCCTGGCATGGGGAGTTTACACACCCAAAAAAGTGAGGTACAGCATTTGGTTGAAGAAGGGACTGGAGCGCCGCCACTCTCCTCCCCACAGCCACCAAGGCAGAGCTCCCGCAGGTTGTATTGGATCAAACCACGCCCCATCCCTGCTAGAGAGCTGCCCTACTCTTTTTTTGTTTTACCTTTTTTTCCCCTCTTTTTTCCGGAACACTGACCTGACAAATTCTGGTCACCGGCTTACTTAAACAGTCACATTTACTCCATTCTGTAGATGTAAATTCTACACCTACCTACCTTTTCATCTCTTTCTCTCAGGAGTAATCAGACTATATAGTTTTTCTGGATAATACCAGCATCCTTCTCTCACCTCTCCAACTATATTCCACCCATTAGCTCTTTGAAAAAAGCTCTTATCCCTTCTGCCTGTTCATTCTATTTCCAATTTTGCCTCATCCCTGCCCTGTCTTCTCTCTCCTTCTCTATGCTCTTTAACCAGCACTGCATACACCCGGCTGTTTAATTGTACCTAGGAAATATTGTTACATGCTTTAAACCGTTCTTTGTCCATCAGTTTTCTTCTTTTTCCTTTTCTTTTCTCCTTTTTGACTTTTTAAAGTATTTTTTATTTTCTATTATTCGCCTTCCCTCCTCCATCTTTTCTCTAACTTTTTCGTTTTCCCTCTCAGTTTGCATGTTAGTTGGATTTGTCTGTGCGTTTGTGTGCCTCTGCTCCCTGTGTGTTTCTCTGTCTGTTTTCTTCTCCAGGGCTACCTCAAGAAACAAGCCAATGTACACATGGTGGAGAGTGCCAAATATCACTATGAGTAGGAATTTAAATAACCAAGGTCTCAATAAGAGAGACCAAGAAATACCATTCAAAGAACACTCTCTGAAAGGATAGGCCCTGGACAGTCAAAGAGTCTTCTTGGGTACAGCAGCGCTACAGGTGCAGAGAGCATAACAAGTCTTTAAAACTAACAAGAGATAAAGAGCTAACTAAAATGATGAAATGAAAGAGCTCTCCTCCAAAGAAATTCCAAAAAGAATTGACAGCTAAGAACTGCTCAAAACACATATAAGCAGAATAACTGAACAAGATTTTAGAACAATAATCATAAAATTAATCACTGGGCTTGAAAAAAGCATAGAAGACATCAAAGAAACTATGGTTACAAACAACATGGAGCATAAAAATAGGCGTGATGAATTAAAAAATGCTATAAATGAGATACATAATGTTGCACAAAAAACAGACATATAGACCAATGGAATAGAATTGAGAACTCACATTTGGACCCAAAAGTATACAGCCAACTAATCTTTGACAAAGCAGGAAAGAATATCCAATGGAAAAAAGACAGCCTTTTTAACAGATGGTTTTGGGAGAACTGGACAGCAACATGCAGAAGAATCAAACTAGATCATTTTCTCACACCATGCACAAAAATAAACTCAAAATGGATAAAGGACCTGAACATGAGACAGGAAACCATCAACACCCTATAGGAGAAAGCAGGAAACAACCTCCTTGACCTCCACCGCAGCAACTTCTTACTTGACAGCAACTTCTTACTTGACACATCCCCAAAACCAAGGGAATCACGAGTAAAAATAAACTATTGTGACCTCATCAAGATCAAAAGCTTCTGCACGGCAAAGGAAACAACCCAGAAAATTAATAGGCAACCAACGAAATGAGAAAAGATAGTTTCAAATGACATATCAGATAAAGGGCTAATATCCAAAATCTATAAGGAACTCAGCAAACTCCACACCCGAAAAACAAATAACCCAGTAAAGAAGCGGGCAGAAGATATGAACAGACATTTCTCCAAAGAGGACATCCAGATGGCCAACAGACACACGAAACGATGCTCAGCGTCCCTCCTCATTAGGGAATACAAATCAAAACCACACTGAGATACCCCCTCACGCCAGAGTGGCTAAAATGAACAGATCAAGAGACTCCAAATGCTGGCGAGGATGTGGAGAAACGGGCACCCTCCGACACTGTTGGTGGGAATGTAAACTGGTGCTGCCCCTCTGGAAAACAGTGTGGAGGTTCCTCAAAAATTAACAATAGAACTCCCCTATGACCCAGCAATAGCACTGCTAGGAATTTACCCAAGGGATATAGGCATGCTGATGCATAGGAGCACATGTACCCCAATGTTCTTAGCAGCACTGTCAACAATAGCCAAAACATGGAAAGAACCTCAGAGTCCGTCAACGGACGAATGGATCAAGAAGATGTGGTTTATCTCTACCGTGGAATACGACATGGCAATGAGAAAGAATGAAATCTGGCCATGTGTAGCAACATGGATGCACCTTGAGGGTGTTATGCTGAGCGACATAAGTCAGGCAGAGGACAAATACCATATGTTTCCATGTTAGGAGGATTAGGAGGAACTTAACGGAGGCACATGGGGGAGAAGAAGGGGGGAAATGATGGGGGGGAGAGGGAGAAAGGCAAACCATGAGAGACTCTTGAATGCTGAGAACAAACTGAGGACTGATGGGTGTGGTTGGGGGCGAGATGGACATGGAGGCGGGCACTTGTGGGGATGAGCACTGGGTGTTATTTGGAAACCAACTAGACAATAAACTATTTGGAAAGAAAGAAAGAAAGAAAGAAAGAAAGAAAGAAGAAAGAAAGAAAGAAAGAAAGAAAGAAAGAAAGAAAGAAAGAAAGAAAGAAAGAAAGAAAGAAAGAAAGAAAGAAAGAAAGAAAGAAAGAAAGAAAATATAGAAGGAAAAAAAAAAGAGGAAGAAGAACCAAAGGAAAAAGAAAGAAAGAAAGAAAGAAAGAAAGAAAGAAAGAAAGAAAGAAAGAAAGAAAGAAAGAGAAAGAAAGAAGATGCTGGTGACCATAAGACATGGAGATGCTGGGGCGCCTGGGTGGCTTAGTCGGTTAAGCGTCCGACTTTCGCTTGGGTCAGGATCTCGCGGTTCGTGGGTTCGGGCCCCGCGTCAGGCTCTGTGCTGACTGCCGGCTCAGAGCCTGGAGGCTGTTTCGGGGTCTGTGTCTCCCTCTCTCTCTGACCCTTCCTTGTTCACGCTGTCTCTCTCTCTTTCTCTCCCAGAAATTAAAAAAAAAAAAAAACATGGAGATGCTGTTAGCATGTGTTACAGAGCAAGAGCTGACTGACACACATTTTTCTCCAGGCTCCCATTTTTCCTAGGATATGAACTATACTTCATGTTCAAAAGGCGGTGACCAGAAATCCCCACGTGGCCTTACCGTTCCCAGGCCAGTTGTGGCCTCAGAAATTCCCACATCTTCTCATGGTCGGAGGTGTGATACAGTATTCCCTGGAAAAAACCTATCAACCAGACCAATTTTTCTCTAGTAATTTTTAAAAAATCATTTTTAATAATTAAAATTTAATGTGTAAGACATTATTCCTAATGTCAACAGAGAAAAGTTTAAAAGACACAAAAGTCTTACAGTGAAAATATCCTCCCTCTCCCTGCTTCCACTGTGTCCTGGGCCTCTGTCCAGACACAGGCTGTGTGGGTACCTGCCCAGATTTCACTCCACTGTGACACACAGCACTCTCTCCCCATCTCAATTTTCACTTTGGAAATCAATGCATATCAGTAGTTAGTTAGCTTCCTCACACTTTCAGGTAACTGTATCATATTCTGTACCTGAATATATCAGAATATATTTAATTGGTGCCCTGTGGATAGACAGTGAGGTGTCTCAATGTAACTGCTCACAACATTGCAGTGCACATCCTGAAACAACTGCATCCTATGAGTGATTGTACTGCTGAAGGATAATTTCTGTGCACTTTCTACCTTCACAGATACTGGCAGAGTGCCTTCCACAGACTCTGGATCAATTCCATACTCCCTTCACCCATAGCCTTACAACCTTGCCAACAAGAATCATGCTCCTTGACCATCTGGTAGTTGGAAATGGTAGCTCATTGGACCTTTAATTGTATTTCTCTCATTAGAAGTGAGAAGTGAGGTTGAACTTCTGCTGGTGGTGGTGATGGTTTAAGAGCTATATGCTTTTGCTTTCCTGCAAAGCTTTTTTCTGTGTCCTCATAGCCTTTGCCATTTTTCTGTGGGTAATTGTAGGAAACCTTGTAGAGGACATGAGCACTTTTTATGTAAATATCTACCCTAATCTGTGTTTGCCTCTTGACTGTTTATACATTCCTAGTTTTTGATGTGGAATATTTTTTAAGTGTCTTATAGTTGAATCTATCACTTTTCATTTATGGTTTTGTGGTTTTCATGCTTGGAAAAGCTTTCCCTAAAATAAGATTACAAAAAAATTTTTTTTAACTATCAAGTTTTTTCTAGTCATCTTTATGGTTTTATATTTTAGTTTTAAAGCCATGGTCTGTCCAAAATTTACTTTGGTGTATGGTGGAAGGTAGATAAATTCTCTCTTCCCCCAGATATCTAGACAGTTATGCCAACTCATTTCTTAAATGGTCCTATTTTTCTCACTGATTTGCACTGCTCTCCTCATCCAATACCAGCTTCCCACTTACACCTAATTCTGTCTCTGGAATCCAACTGAAACAGGAAACATCTCTCCTGACTGGTTCTACCAAAAAAAAAAAAAAAAAGAGTGATTTACTCTACTCCGGGAGATAAAACTGTGCTTCATATTTGGTGAAGACTGCATTCTCCCTCGGACCTGTCAGAGTTCAGTGGGGAGCTAGCCAATTCATCAGAAACTTATGGGTGCTACTGACTGCGCCTACCTAAGAAATACCTCAGAGGTCAGTGGCTGGACTCAGCGTGTTCTCACCAGAAAGGGGAGAGCTCTTAGCCCCTGTCGGCTACAATAACCACGTCATACACCATGCTTCGGGTCTGGCAGGGCAAGCTGGGCTCTGTGGCTCCTCCATCAGCTGGACCCTCTGACTACAGCAAATGCAAATGCAGGTATAAAGAATACGGGCCAACCTCAGCAGCCTCAGCCATTGAGTCCCAAAGAGGCTTGACCCTGACAGTCACAGCTGGAATGGCTGCTAAGTGCCAATATGTGCTCAGTCCTGTGTTAGCTCCTTGTACATCTTGTGCCAGTTGGCCACCTGCCAGTAATTTGCTCATGCTGTTCCCTGTCCAGAGATTTTCAAACTCTAACATTCTGGGGTCACCCGGACCTATTAAATGAGGTGAGGGGCCACATCCCCACCCTCTCACTTCCTGCAACTCTGCCTCAGCATCTCACCAGAAGCCCAAACAGCATCACTCCTTCAGGGACTGTGCTGTCTTCCCTCCCTAGCATTCCCTCGTGAGGTCCCTCCACTAGCAGCCCTCCCTTCCTTCTGGCCAGCTCCTGTTCATCCTTTAACTCAGTGGGCATAAACCACTCCAAAAAGTATTCCTGATCCCCTTCCTTTGTGCCTCTTCCTTAACTGCCTTCCTTTGTGCCCCTGCAGGCCAGGTGCCTCTTTCTATCCCAGCTCTAGATACACTGTACCATCATCAAGTGATTGTGTGGATGTCTCCTCCAGATCATGAAGGCAGTGCCATGCTGAGGCCACCACTGGATCTATGCAGTGGCTCCATGTGCTTAGGGGACCTCAGTGAGTAAGTACACATATGATGTGACGACGTAATGGGAAAGTAATGGGACCATCACATCCTGGGTACGTCTCAGATGGGAGAATAAAGGAGTTAATCCCTCATGAAGAAATCACAGAGCCTTGTCAACAGGCTACTGTAGGGGGAAGAGTAACCGCCCCACCTGTGTGGCCCTCCTCTCAGCTATACATTGGCCTCACCACTCCGAGGCTTATGACAACCATATGAGCTTTTTCAAAGTGTCACCATGAAAAGTCATATGAGCTACTGAAGAGTGATACACATTGACTGTCTCTTTTAATAGTTTAAAGGATGATGAGAGCAAGTAGAAGTGGTCTTCTCATCTCTGGAGCCACCTTAGAGTACCTTTCAGAATGCTAGCTGCATCTTTGACAAAAGACCACAGATTGAAGGCTTTGCAAGTTCTCCATGGTTTAACTTTTGTTACCACCCCATCTCCAGCCTCGCCACTTTTTCTCACAGTGAGCAACAAAATCCCATGGGCTCGACTTGGAGGGGGAACAAGTCTGCCAGGCTCGGGAGGTGGCGTCCCCCTGACAGTTGGGTTCAGCAGGGCTCCAGGCACAGAGTGAGCAGTGGGCAGATGATGAACAGCATAGGCTTTGAGGCAAACAGAGGTCAAGACCAGGGTGTGAAACCAAGGAAGACATTTGTGTTACTACAGTTAGAAATCAAATTTTTCACTGTAAGAGAAAAAAAAGATGCAAATATAAAGTAAACAAATCTTTAACATAAAATTGGAATTTAAAATATTAATACAAACTCATGATTTAAAAAATAAGTCTCCTCCCTCTGTCCACTGAAAGGGCCTAGAAACTGGTATCCTAGCAGTAATGACCACACCCAGAGTGCAGTTTTTGGTTTCCAAAGATCCCCTCACCAACAGAAACCAGGGCTCCTTGGAGAATGACCAGTTGGGCTGGGGCAGGGAAAGGTGAAGCGGGGATGCTTTGTTAGATCAAAATGAAGGAAATGTTTCAATCAAAAGGACTCAGAAGGCACCTTGAAGAGACTTCTAGCTGGATAAATTTGGAGTAATGTAACCATCAAGCAGAATAATGATTATAATGTATGTAAAGCAAACAATAATAATTAAAAATATGAATCCATAACATGAGGGGGTGAGGGAGAGAGAGATGGAGTGGGTAGAGGTGAATAGTCAAATACTCAGGCAAAAATAATATTATGACAAAATATTAACAATTTTTGAAGCCAGGTGGTGGGTAGACAGATGTTCATTGCAATCTTCCTTTTACATTTCTGTACACTTGAGAGCATTCATTCTAAATAGATGGAGGAAAATAAAAGCTCCCAGGTGGTCCCAACGTGCAGCTGCATCCTGCACATGAGGAAGCAGAGAGCAGGTGGGCTTCCACCACTGAGTGAAAGCGGCTGTCCCCAGGCGAGTGTGAGCGTGTGTGAGAACATGTGTGTGAGACTGTGACAGTTTAAGACTGTGTGTGAGGGGAGTGTTTCTTTGTGTTTGTGAGTATGTGGGTGTGTGATTTTGTGAGTCTGTGTCTGAATGTTAATGTGTGAGAGTGTAAAAGTGAATGTGTGGGAGGCTTTGTTCCTGTGTGAGTCAGTGTGTAAGTATGTGTGAGTCCATGTGTGAGGGTTGTGTGAGAATATGAGAGTATTACTGTGTGTGGTGTGGGTGGGGTGTTGTTTGTGTATGAGTATGTGATTGTGTATGTGAGTCAATGTGTATATGTGTATCACTGTGATGTTTGTGCATGTGAGTGTGTGAAAGTGAATGAGTATGTGTGGGTGAGTGTGTATATATCAGAGTATGTGTGAGGGTGTGTGTGCATGAGTGTGTATGTGTAAGAGTGTGGGTGTGTACACAGCAGTGTGTGTGTGCATGCGTGTGCGTGCGCATCAGTAGCTGGGACAGCACTGTTTGTTTCTGTGAGGGGTTCAGCATCAGGGGAACACTTTGTCCTTGGGGAGCAGCTGCAGGATTGATGGGGTAGAGAGCAGTCGGCCCCCTTGACCTGCAGCCTGCCCCAGAAAGCCCATCCATGCAGGCACAGTCCCTATGTGCCCTTCTCCTCCTCACTCCTCCACTACCCCCTGCAGCCTCCCTCCCGCTCACACCCCCAGAGGTACACCAGGTCCCCCCACCCTCTCTTATCTCCAGTCCAGGATCTCTAGGGGCTTCCAGGCCAAACTCCCTGAAGGCAGAGACTCTGACCAAGTCCAGAGAGCCTGTGCAAAGACCCGCCTTACAGGCCAGACATGCCCAGGGCAGGTATGCCCAGTGAGAGGCCTTGTCCAACTTCCCCTGAGCCTCCCACTCCTCTCTTCCCCCTGCTTCCAGAGAGCCAGTGAGTTTCTAACTTGGCAGCAACAAGACCACCCAGCCCTTGAGCTCTTTCACATGTGCCACTGACATGCCTCCCATTGAAAGACAGGCTAGCACTCTGGAAAACAGTGTGGACGTTCCTCAAAAACTTACAAATAGAACTACCCTACAACCCAGCAACTGCACTACTAGGTATTTACACAAAGGATACAAAAATGCTGATTTGAAGGGACACATGCACCCCAATGTTTATAGCAGCACTGTCAACAATAACCAAACTATGGAAAGAGCTCAAATGTCCATCAGTGGATGAATGGGTAAGGAAGATGTGAGATATATATATATACATACAATGGAGTATCACTCAGCAATCAAAAAGAATTAAATTTTGCCATTTGCAACTATGTGGATAGAACTAGTATTATGCTCTGTGGAGTCAGTCAGAGAAAGTCAAATGTCATATGACTTCAATCATATGTGGAATTTAACAAACAAAACAGATGAATATGGAAAAGGGAAGGAAAGATATGATAAAAACAGAGTGGGGAGCAAAGTATAAAAAATTCTTAAATACAGAGAACAAACTGGGGGTGGTGATAGAGGGGAACTGGATGGGGAATGGGCTAAGTAGGTGATGGGCATTAAGGAGGGCACTTGTTGGGATTAGCTTTGGGTGTTATATGTAAATGATGAGTCCCTGGGTTCTACTCCTGAAATCAATACTACACTGTAGGTTAACAACCCTGAATTAAAAAAAAATAAATTAAAAAAAAAAAGCCAACTAGGCTCCCTTTGAATTTAGTGGGGCTGTGACTCTGGGAAAAGATGCTGTGTCACTTCCAAGATGAGGTCATGAGAGGTGATAGAGTACACCTGGGACCACCCCATGAGCGCCTAGGTGCCATGTTCTGTTTTGTTTTGTTTTTAATTTCAATGTTTATTTATTTTTGAGAGAGACAGCATGAGCAGAGGAAGGGCAGAGAAAGAGAGGAAGACACAGTATCAGAAGCAGGCTCTAGGCTCTGAACCGTTAAAACAGAGCCCTATGTAGGGCTCGACTCACAAGCATTTGAGCTGTGAGATCATGACCTGAGCTGAATTTGGCCGCTTAACTCACTGATCCACCCAGGTGCCCCTGTTTTTAAGCTTTTAATTTAATCATTCTGTGTTAAAATACAGTGTTATTTTAGTTCCAGGTGTACAATATATAGATTCAGCAATTCCGTGTATCACCCAATGCTCATTACAAGTGCACTCCTTAACCCATCACCTATTTCACCCATTCACCCACCCACCTCTCCTCTGGTAACCAAAAGTTTGTTCTCTATAGTTAAGGTCCTTTCTTGATTTCTCTCTCTTTCTTTCTCTCTCTTTCTCCCCACCCTTTTTTCCCTTTCTTCATTTGTTTTGTTTCTTGAATTATACATATGAGTGAAATTATATGACATTTGTCTTTCTCTGACAGCCTTATTTCACTTAGCATTATACTCCCTAGATCCATCCACATTATTGCAAATGACAAGACTTCGTTCTTTTTTATGGCTGAATAATATTCCTCTTCTTTATCAGTTCATCAGTTGATGGACACTTGCTGCATCCATAATTTGTCTATTGTAATAATACTTCTATAAACATTAGAGTACGTGTATCCCCTTGAATTAGTGTTTTTGCATTCTTTGGATAAAAACCTCAGAGTGGGATTGTGGGATCATAAAGCAGTTCTACTTTAACTATTTGAGGAACCTCCATACTGTTTTCCAGAGTGGCTTCACCAGTTCACATTCCCTCCAACAGTGTAAGAGCGTTCCCCCTTCTCCACATCCTCGCCAATACCATTGTTTCTTCTGTTGATTTTAGCCATTCTGACAGTTGTGGGGTGATATCTCATTGTAGTTTTGATTTGCATTTCCCTGATTATAAGTCATGATGAACATCTTTTCATGTGTCTGTTGGCCATCTGGATGTTTTCTTTGGAAAAATGTCTGTCTATTCATGTCTTCCGCCCATCTTTAAAAAGATTTTATTTTTAAGTAATCTTTATACCCAACGTGGGGCTCAAAATCACACCCTGAGATCAAGAGTTGCATGCTCTACCAACTGAGCCAGCCAGGCAACCCTGTGGCCTATTTTTTAATTGGAGTATTAGTTTTCTAGGTGTTGAGATTTATAAGTACTTTATATGTTTTGGATGCTAATCCTTTATCAGATATGTCATTTGCAAATATCTCCTCCCATTGTGTAGCCTGCCTTTCAATTTTGTTGATTGCTTCCTTCACTGTGCAGAAGCTTTTTGTTTTGATGAAATCCCAATAGTTTATTTTTGCTTTTATTTCCCTTGCATTAGTAGACATACCTAGAACAAAGTTGCTACGGCTGATGTTAAAGAGCTTATTCCACCCCACCCCCCCAATAAAGCTTATTGCCTGTGTTCTCCTCTATGATTTTTATGGTTTCAGGTCCCACATTTAGGTCATACATCCATTTTGAATTTATTTTCATGTATAGTGTAGAAAGTGGTCCAATTTCATTCTTCTGCATGTTGCTCTCCAGCTTTCCCACACCATTTGTTGAAGAGACTGTCATTTTCCCATTGGATATTCTTTTCTGCTTTGTCGAGTATTAGTTGACCATATAGTTGTCAGTCCATTTCTGGGTTTTCTATTCAGTTCCATTGATCTATGCATCTGTTTTTGTTCCAATACCATACTGTTTTGATGACCACAGCTTTGTAATGTAGCTTGCAATCTGGATCATGATGCCTCCGGTTTTGCTTTTCTTTTCCAGAATTGCTTTGACTATTTGGGGCCTTTGTGGTTCCATAAAATTTTTAAGGTTGTTTGTTCTAGCTCTGCAAAAAAAAAATACTGGTGGTATTTTGATAGGGATTGCATTCAATGTATACATTTCTTTCAGTGGTATAAACATTTTAACAATTTTTGCTCTTCCAATCCATGAGCATGGAATGTTTTTCCATTTCTTTGTGTCCTCTTCAATTTATTTCATAAGTGTTGAATAGTTTTCAGAGTACATATCTTTCACCTATTAGATTTATTCCTAGATATCTTATGGTTTTTGATGCAATTGCAAATGGGATCTATTCCTTGATTTCTTCTTCTATTGCCTCATTATTGGTGTATAGAAATGCGACACATTTCTGCATGTTGATTTTACATCCTGCAACTTTACTGAATTCATTGATTAATTCTAGTAATTTTTTGGTGGAATCTTTAGGATTTTCTACATAGACCATCATATCATCTGCAAATAGTGAGTTTGGCTTTTGCCAATTTGGATGTCTTTATTTCTTTTTGTTGTCTGATTGCTAAGAATTCCAGTACTATGTTAAATAGTAATAATAATGAGAGTGGACATCCTTGTCTTGTTCATGACCTGAGGGGGAAAGCTCTCAGTTTTTCCTCATTGAGGATGACGTTAGCTATGAAGTTTTCATATATGGTTTTTACAATGTTGAGATATGTTCCTTCTAAACCTACTTTTGAAAGTTTTTATCATGAATAGGTATTGTACTTTGTCAAAGACTTTTTCTGCATCCTGAAAGGATCATATGTTTCTTATCCTTCTCTTACTGATGTGATGCATCACATTGATTGATTTGTGAATGCTAAACAACCATTGAAACCCAGTAATAAATCCCCCTTGATCATGTTGGTCGATTTTTTAATGTATTGTTGAATTCAGTTTGCCAGTATTTCATTGTGGATTGTTGCATCTTGGGATACTGGCCTGTAGTTCTCCTTTTCAGTGGTGTCTCTTTTTTTGAGAGAGAAAGAAAGAGATGGGGGAGAGAAAGAGTGCAAACGTCAGAGGTGCAGAGGAAGAAGGGGAGAGATATTACAGCTTTGTAGTAGAGGCTAAAATCTGGGATTGTGATGCCTCCCACTTTGGTTTTCTTTTTTAACATTACTTTGGCTATTTGAAATCTCTGGTTCCATACAAAACTTAAGATTATTTGTTCTAGCTTTGTGAAGAATGCTGGTGCAATTTTTATTGGGATTGCATTGAATGTGTAGATTGCTTTGGGTAATATTGATACTTTAATAATATTTATTCTTCCAATCCATGAGCATGGAATATTTCTCCATTGCTTTATGTCTTCTTCAATTTCCTTTATAAGTCTTTTATAGTTTTTAGCATACATATCTTACATTTTTGGATAGGTTTATTCTTGGTATTTTATGGTTCTCGGTGCAATTGTAAATGGGATCGATTTCTGGATTTCTCTTTCTGTTGCTTTATTATTGGTGTATAGAAATGCAATCAATTTCTGTACATCGATTTTGTAGCCCACAACTTTGCTGAATTCATATACCAGTTCTAGTAGCTTTTTGGTGGAGTTGTTGGGGTTTTCCATGTAGAGTATAATGTCATCTGTAAAAAGTGAAAGTTTGACTTCTTCTTTGCCAATTTTGATGCTTTTACTTCATTTTGTTGCCTGATTGCTGATGCTAGGACTTCCAACATTATGTTAAACAACAGTGGTGAGAGTGGGCATCTCTGTCATGTTCCTGATCTCATGGGGAAAGTTCTCAGTTTTCCCCTACTGAGGGTAAGATTAGCTGTGGACTTTTCATATATGGCTTTTATGATGTTTAAGTATGTTCCTTCTATCCCAACTTTCTGGAGAGTTTTTATTAAGAAAGGATGCTATATTTAGTCTAATGCTTTTTCTGCACCTATTGACAGGATCATATGGTTCTTATCCTTTTTTTTTTATTAATGTGATGTATCGCATTGATTGATTTGTGAATATTGAACCAGCCCTGCGCCCAGGAATGAATCCCACTTGATCATGGTGAATAATATTTTTATATACTATTGAATTCAATTTGCTAGTATCTTGTTGAGAATTTTTACATCCATGTTCATCAGGGATGATGCAATTGCCCTGTAATTCTCCTTTTTTGTGGGGTCTCTGTCTGGTTTGGGAATCAAGATAATGCTGGCTTCATAGAATGAGTTTGGAAGTTTTCCTTCTGTTTCTATTTTTTGGAACAGCTTGAAAATGATAGGTATTAACTCTGCTTTAAATGTCAGTAGATACCTCAACCGCAACAATTTCTTACTTGACACATCCCCAAAGGCAAGGGAATCAAGAGCAAAAATGAACTCCTGGGACCTCATCAAGATTAAAAGCTTCTGCACAGCAAAGGAAACAATCCATAAAACTAATAAACAACCGACGGAATGGGAAAAGATAGTTGCAAATAACCTATCAGATAAAGGGCTAGTATCCAAAATCTATAAGGAACTAACCAAACTCCACACCTGAAAAACAAATAATCCAGTGACAAAATGGGAAGAAGATATGGAACAAACACTTCTCCAAAGAGGACATGCAGATGGCCAACAGACATATGAAACGATGCTCAGCGTCCCTCATCATCAGGGAAATACAGATCAAAACCACACTGAGATACCACCTCACACCAGTCAGAGTGGCTAAAATGAACAAATCAGGAGACTCTAGATGCTGGCGAGGATGTGGAGAAACGGGCACCCTCCTACACTGTTGGTGGGAATGTAAACTAGTGCAGCCCCTCTCGAAAACAGTGGAGATTCTTCAAAAAATTAACACTAGAACTCCCCTATGACCCAGCAGTAGCACTGCTAGGAATTTACCCAAGGGACACAGGAGTGGTGATGCATAGGGGCACGTGTACCCCAGTGTTCATAGCAGCACTCTCAACAATAGCCAAAACGTGGAAAGAGCCTAAGTGTCCATCAACAGATGAATGGATCAAGAAGATGTGGTTCATCTATACAATGGAATACTACATGGCAATGAGAAAGAATGAAATCTGGCCATGTGTAGCAACATGGATGGGCCTTGAGGGTGTTATGCTGAATGAAATAAGTCAGGCAGAGAAGGACAGATACCATATGTTTGCACTTATAGGAGGATTAGGAGGAACTTAACGGAGAACCAAGGGGGAGAAGAAGGGGAAAAATAGTCGGGGAGAGGGAGGGAGGCAAATCATGAGAGACTTTTGAATGCTGAGAACAAACTGAGGGCTGATGGGGGTGGGGGGAGAGAGGAAGGGGGATGATGGGCATGGAGGAGGACACTTGCGGGGATGAGCACTGGGTGTTATATGGAAACCAACTTGACAATAAAGTATTGAATGAATGAATGAATGAATGAATGAATGAATAAATGTCAGTAGAATTCCCCTGGGAAGCCATATGGCCCAGGACTCTAATTTGTTGGGAGATTTTTGATAACTGAGTCAATTTCTTCACTAGTAATGGGTCTGTTCAAATTTTCTATTTCTTCCCATTTGAGTTTTGGTAGTATGTGGGTGTCCTGGAATGTGTCCATTTCTTCCAGGCTGTCCAGTTTGTTGGCATATAATTTTTCATAGTATTCTCTGATAATTGTATTTCTGAGTGGTTAGTTGTGACAAGCCCAATTTCAATTGTGATTTTATCTGCTTGGGTCCTCTCTGTTTTCTTTTTGAGAAGTCTGGGGGCGCCTGGGTGTCTCAGTTGGTTAAGCGTCTGACTTCGGCTCAGGTCATGATCTCACGGTTCGTGGGTTAGAGCCCCGCCTGGGGCTCTGTGCTGACAGCTGAGAGCCTGAAGCCTGCTTCGGATTCTATGTCTCCCTCTCTCTCTGATCCTTCCCTGCTCATGCTCTCTCTCTCTCTCTCTCTCTCTCTCTCAGAAATAAATAAAACATTAAAAAAACTTAAAAAAAAGAGAAGTCTGGATAGGGTTTATCAATTTTGTTTAGTTTTTCAAAACACCGTCTTAGTTTCATTGACCTGTTCTGGGATTATTTTTTTTATTCTATAGTGTTTATTTCTGCTTTAATCTTTATTATTTCTTGTCTCCTGCTGGCCTTGGGGTTTCTTTGGTGTTCTGCTTCTAGTTCCTAAATTTAGGTGTGCTGTTAGATTTTGTATTGGGGATTTTTCTTGTTTCTTGAGATAAGCCTGGACTGCAGTGTATTTTCCTCTTAGGACTGTCTTTGCTGCATCCCAAAGGGTTTGGACTGTTGTGTTTTCATTTTCATTTATTTCCAAATATTTTAAAATTTCTTCTTTAATTGCCTGGCTAACCCATTCATTCTTTAGTAGGATGATATTTAACCTCTATGCGTTTGGAGGTTTTCCAAACTTTTTCCTGTGGTTGATTTCAAGTTTCATAGCATTGTGATCTGAAAATGTAAATGATATGATCTCAGTTCTTTTACATTTATTGCGGTCTGTTTTGTAATCCAGTATGTGATCTGTCTTGGAGAGCATTCTATGTGCACTCAAGAAGAATGTGTATTCTGCTGCTTTAGGATGAAAAGTTCTGAATACATCTGTCAAGTCCATCTGGTCCAGTGTATCATCCAGGGCCATTGTTTCTTTATTAATTCTCCTTTTTTTTTAACGTTTATTTATTTTTGAGACAGAGACAGAGCACAGACTGGGGAGGGGCAGAGAGAGAGGGAGACATAGAATCTGAAACAGGCTCCAGGCTCTGAGCTGTCAGCACAGAGCCCAATGTGGGGCTTGAACCCACGAACCGTAAGATCATGACCTGAGCCAAAGTCGGATGCTTAACTGACTGAGCCACCCAGGCGCCCCCCTTTATTGATTTTTCTACCTAGATGATCTGTCCATTGCTGTAAGTGGAGTATTAAAGTTTCCTGCAATTACTGCATTCTTATCAATAAGGTTGCTTATGTTTGCAACTCATTGTTTTATATATTTGGGTGTTTCTGAATTCGGTGTACAAACATTTCTAATTGTTAGCTCTTCTTGATAGATACAAACTATAATTATGATATAATGCCCTTCTTCATCCTTGGTACAGCCTTTAGTTTAAAGTCTAGTTTGTCTGATATGAGTAAGAGTACTCCAGCTTTCTTTTGACATCTAGTAGCATGAGAGATGGTTCTCCATCCCCTTACTTTCAATCTGAAGGTGTCCTCAGGTCTAAAATGGGTCTCTTGTAGACAGCACATAGATGGGTCTATGTTTTTTATCCATTCTGTTACCCTATGTCTTTAGATTGGAACATTTAGTCCATTTACATTCAGTGTTATTACTGAAAGATATGCATTTAGTCATTGTGTTATCTTTAGGCTTCGTGCTTGTAGTGATGTCTCTGATCCTTTGTGGTCTTTGCAACATTCCACTCACAGAGTCCCCTGAGGATCTCTTATAGGGCTGGTTTAGTGGTGATGAATTCCTTCAGTTTTTATTTGTCTGGGAAAACCTTTATCTCTCCTTCTATTCTGAATGACAGGCATGCTGGATAAAGAATTCTTGGCTGAATATTCTTCCTATTCAGCACATTGAAAATTTCCTGCCACTCCTTTCTGGCCTGCTAAGTTTCAGTAGATAGGTCTGCTTCTACCCTTATGTGTCTACCCTTGTAGGTTAAGGCCCATTTTTCCCTAACTGCTTTCAGAATTCTCTCTTTATCTTTGTATTTTGCCAGTTTCACTATGATATGTTATACAGAAGATTGATTCCTGTTATATCTGAAGGGAATTCTCTATGCCTCCTGGATTTCAATGTCTGTTCCCTTCCCCAGATTGGGGAAATTCTTCCATCCCTTTCTCTCCCTCTACTTCTGGAACTCCTGTGATACAGATATTATTACATTTTATTGAATCACTTAGTTCTCTAATTCTCCCCTCATGGTCTAGAACTTTTTTATCTCTCTTTTTCTTGGCTTCATCTTTTTTCATAATTTTATCTTCTATTTCACTTATTCTCACCTCTGCCTCTTCAATCCTCACTCTCACCACATCTAGTTTATTTTGCACCTAACTTACAGCATTTCTTAACTCATCATGACTATTTTTTAGTTCCTTGATCTGCATAGATTCTATGCTGTCTTCTATGTTTTTTTAAGCCCAATGATTAATCTTATGACCATTATTCTAAATTCTTGATCAGACATATTGTTTATATCTATTTTGATAAATTCTTTAGTTGTCACTTCTTCCTAGAATTTCTTTTGAGGAGAATTCTTCTGTTTCATCATTTTAGCTAATTTTCTGTCCCTTATGTGTTTTAAAAGCTTGTTATGTGTCCTGCACCTGCGAGCACTGCTATATTAGAGAGGAGTCATATGCTGTTCAGGGCCTGACCCTTCAGAAGATGTTTTTTGGAGTGTATTACTTGTTTTTTGTTTTTGTGACTCTGGTTACTTTATCTCCCTACTCATAGTGATGGTTTGACCCTCCACCAGGTGTGCTTTGATTTGTTCTCTGAAGTAGCCCTGGGTAAACAAAAACAAAAGCAAAAACAGCAACAACAAAACCGGGGGAAGGGTGATGTTGATGGAAGAGGTCCTATCCCATACAAAGAGAGAAATGACAGGGGCAGGGAAAAAGAAAAGAAAATTTACCAGGCAGAGAAACTATACACCTTAATCCAGAAAGAAAGGAAAAAAATAAAGAAGAAGATCAGAACAGATATAAAGAGAATAGATTAAATATGTCTGCCTAAACAAAACAACAACCAGAGTACCAGACAAGAGGAGAGAAGAAATGAGAAGGAGATAAAGAAAAATAGATGGTAGATAGATAGATAGATAGATAGATAGATGATAGATAGATATAGATATAGTTATAGATATAGATAATGATATATAATATATACTAAGATATATATTAATATATTATATATAATACATAAATACATATAATAAATTATATCATTAATATATTATATGTTAAGATATAATTACATATATTTATATAAAATAAGAATTGTCCAAGAATTAAATCAGAAAATGCAAAACCGCTGGGTTCCCTGGAACCGGTGGTAGCACTGGTCTGGAGGAGGGCTGTCTGGTTCATCAGAGTCAATCCCACTACAGTAGATTTGCCGTTACCAGGCCCAGAAGGGAGTGGTTTGGTGTAGACAGGTCCCACCTCCAATGTGAGCCTGCTGTCCATTCCCTGAAACCATACCTTGTTGGTGATGGGGTGGAAAATGGCGACACCCCAGTCTCTCCTCCATGGACCACGTGTCCCAAACCACTCTGTTCAGGCTGTCCTCACAGTGCTGCCCTGGTGTGAGTGGCCATTTTGTTTATTTGTTTGTTTGTGTTTGTGTTTGTGTTTTTTTCTGTTCCATAGTCTCCCATGCCTCCTTGGGGCTTGTCTGGGATTCAAACCCAGATGTCTTAAAGCATCCTGCTCTGCATGCCCCAGTTCCAGGGAAGTGCCACTCCAGCCCACCAATGGAGTGCCTCCTCCCAGTGCTGCGCACATGTGAACCAGATGGTTTGTCCTCTTCTGCCATCTCCCACGTCTCCCTGATGCTCAGCTGGGATTAAACCCCAGTGTCTTAAAAGGTCCTGCTCCATGTGCCCAGGTTTCAGGGAAGTGTCACTCCACCCCACTGATAAATGGCCTCTGGCTGGGGGTGGTAGGCAGTGTCCTTTGTCCTTTGAACGGTTATATACCTTCTTCCCACAGCACTCCAGGGAGGGGATTACTTCTCCCACTGCAGGCTGCACCTCTGAACTAGTTACCAAGCCAAGGGCTGATTCCTCTCCTCCCCAGGTGTGTGAACTGGGCAGAAAGCCCCAGTCCAAAGAAAGTCCCATAATTAGAAATTGGATCTCTCCATTTTTTCCTGATCCCTGGTCCATTGTTTTTCTCTTGTCCAGATACAGTCCTACACTTTCACAGCCTCTCTTTTTCTTCCTTTTGTCTCTCTGCAGAAGGGGACACTCTCCTTTGTGCCTACATTGCCTATTTTATCTCTCCCAGTTCATAATCATGCACCGATGACACCAGGTTGTCCCTGTGAGTCTCTGGAGATGTCTCTCACTCTGCAGCCCAGAATCTTGGAATTCAAAGTCCTTTGGCCTCAACACTGCTGTGTTTGAGGGAGGAGGGAACTTCAGGTCCCCTTACTTCTCTGCCATGTTGGATCTCCTCTTTCTTTCTCTTTATTATTTGCATTTATTAGTGGTTTTTTATATATGCTTACCATTGGGTTTTTATATAACCACTTATGCAAATAGCATTCTACCTTAAGTTAATGGTTGTTTAAGTTTGAACGGATTCTTTACTCCTCTTCTCCTCAGCTTTAGGTATATGTTGTTACATTTTATACCCTTTTAATTTGTGAGTTTCTTAACTGATATTTTAACAGAAATATTCATTTTTACTGTTTTTTGTACAGTGTTTTGTGTTTCCTACCTTTATACTGTCACTTTTGGTCTCTCCTTTCCATTCAAAGATTTCTCTTTAATATTTTTTTGTAGGGCTGGTTTCGTGGTCATGAATCTTTTAGTTTTTATTTGTCTGGGAAACTCTTTATCTCTCCTTCTATTCTGAAAGATGGCCTTGCTGGATAGAGTATTCTTGGCTACAGATTTTTTCCATTCAGCATGTTGAATATATAATGTCACTCCCTCTGGTTTGCAAAGTTTCTGTTGAAAAATCTCCTGTAGCTTTATGGGTTTTCCCTTATAAGTTCTTTTGTCTTACTGCTTTAAATTTTTTTTCTTTATCACTATATTTTGCCAGTTTAATTACAATATGTCTTGTGTAGGACTGCTTTTGTTTATTTTGATGGGAGTTCTCTGTGCCTCCTGGATCTGGATATCTGTTTCCTTCCCTAGTTTAGTGAAGTTTTTATCTATTATTTCTTCAAATAAACTTTATGCCACCTTTTCTCTCTCTTCTTTTTCTGGAGCTCCTATAATATGAATATTATTATGTTTGATGGAGTCACTGAGTTCTCTAAGTCTATTCTTATTTTGTATAATTCTTTTTTCTCTCTTTTGTTCAGCTTGACTACTTTCCATCACTCTGTCTTCTAGATCTTCTAGATCATTAATTTGTTCCTCTGCTTCATCCATGCTGCTATTCATTCCATCAACTGTGTTTCTTATTTCATTTACTGAGACCCTTATCTCTGCTATGCTTTTTCTTATCTGTCTGTTAAGGGTCTTATTCATGTCTTCCACTTTTTTCTCAAGTCCAGTGAGTATCCTTATTCTAAGTTCTCTATCAGGCATTTCATTTATATCTGTTTCACTTTAGATCTATGGCTGTGGCCTTGTCCTGTTCTTTCATTTGGGATACATTTCTCTGTCTCCTCATTTTGTCTGCCTCTCTGTGTCTGTTTTTGTGTGTTAAGAAATTCAGTTGGTCAGTTGTGTCTTGTGCTCTTGAAAGTAGTTACTTTATGAAGAAGAGGTCTTGAAGTGCCCTGAAGTGCAGTGACCCCTGTTCACCAGAATCTGGCAGTGCAAGAGAGGATCCTATGGATGTTGTTTATGCCCTGCTGTTGTATCTGAGTCATTATTCCTTTCAGTGCAACTATCTGCCTCTCTGCGTGTTGCAGGTTGCTCTCTATGGTGTTAGTGGAACCCCAGCAGGCCAGCCTTGAGAGGGTGTGCCCACCAAGGAACTTGGGAGTGAAGCAGCAATATTAGCAAATTTGTGCTAGGCCACTAGTCCTATTCCAGATTCCCCAAAGTGCTGCAACAGCTGAGTGCTGCACAGCAGCTGGGCATGGCCTGAGGCAGCAGCTGTGTGCCCTGTGGCTGGGTAGGGTGAGTGTGCACAGCTTTAACAAAATTTGCCCTGAGCCCAGGGCCAAGGCTAACAGGTTTAGAGTGGGTGAGTCCTCAGGAGAACTCACAGGCGTGGCACACTGCTAGCTGGTTTGGTTGCAAGAGTCTGTGCAGCTCCACCTCCCACAGATGACCTGTGTCTATCTTGGGGAACAGGGGAGGGAAATGGCACCGGCAAGCTCCCTCATTTTCAGAGAAGTCCCCAACACTGTCCAAAATCAGTATGAACAGACCTGTCTCCCATTTGACCATGGTGTTGTATAAACTGTTGTTTTTATGTTGCTTTTCCTTGCAAGGAGCTGTCTCTTTAAGGGCATCAACCCAGCTATTCCTTGCCTTCCAGGTTCACCCAGTGCTGATTCTCAAAGCTCAGTTTCCCACCAGTTTTACAAACTCCCTGAATTCAGCCTCTCTTGTTTTCAAGGGTAAATATTATGAGGATTAGTTTTCCCCATATGTGCTCCCTGGTGCAAGGACCTGTTTCTCTGCCTCCTCCACGAACCTCCCTCCCTCCTGCAGGAAGCCTCCCCCCACCTTTCTAACCTTCATAACCTTTCAGCTGGAGCTTCTTCTCTCTATTTAGTTGTGGAGTTTGTTCTTCCAGTCTTTAGATCACACTCCAGTTTATTTACTTTGATATAGACGATATCTACTTGTAACCATCAGACAGGGTGAGCTCAGGGTCGTACTCTGCCATCTTCCTAACCTCCTTCTTTGCCCAGGTGCCATGTTTAAGGAATTCTGGGCCATGTGTGGGTGTCTGGCTGACAGCCCATACAACGGCCCACCCAACCACCACATACACTGTGTAAAACTTTGAAATGATAGCATGTGTTAGGGTTCTCCAAAGTATCAGAACCACTGGGATGTGCACATACATGTAGAGAGAGATTCTTCTTAACGAACTGGCTCATAAGATTGTGGGAGCTGGCAAGTCCAAAATCTGCAGAGCAGGTCAAGTGGTGGAGACCCAAGAGAGAGCTCTGCTGTGGTCTTGAGTACAGGAGCAGCCTGGAAGAAATCCCTTCTTCCTCAGGCAGCCTCATTCTTGTCCTCAAGGCCTTCAGCTGATTGGTGTGGAGGGTAATCTTCTTTACACAATGTCTAATTACTTAAAACTAGTCATGTCTAAAACATAACTTCACAGAGCATCTCGACTTGAATCTAATCAAACATTTGGGCCCACAGCCCAGCAAAGGTGGCACAGAAAATATACCACCACACACCGTCTGACTGCAATCACATAAAGGGACCCTGAGAGTAAAACTCTCTGAGCTAAGCCTACTCCACTCTCAGAACCATTGTCAATAATAATAAACTGATCGTTTTGTTTTAAGTTACATTTTGGGGGTATTTGTTATGCAGCCATGCCTAACTAGAGTACTCTCCAAGCTCTACCCCAACAACTTGCTGCTCCAGGAATTTTTTCTGCAGGTAAGATGTGTACTGATAGGGGCGCCTGGGTGGCTCAGTCAGTTAAGCGTCCGACTTTCGCTTAGGTCATGATCTCGCAGTTTGTGGGTTCGAGCCCCGAGTCGGGCTCTGTGCTGACTGCCGGCTCAGAGCCTGGAACCTGTTTCAGTCTGTGACTCCCTCTCTCTGACCCTCCCCTGTTCACGCTGTCTCTCTCTCTCTCTCCTAGAAATAAATAAAACATAAAAAAAAAAAAAGATGTGTACTGATATTGTCTCCACACAATTCCATTAGGATGAGGATGAGCTAACCCACACTCAGGGAATACATCTTCCCATGAGTATTGGGTTTGAGCTGGAACATGGGAATGAGTACCGAAGAGGAAACAGCTCCTTCTCCTGGCTTTGCTCTCCTCCCTGTCATTGCTCTGTTGATTCCTGTCTACCCTTCCTGACAACAAGGGGTCCTTTATACATCTGTATTCTCAGTCAGTGATCCTGTGTTATCAGCAAGCATTTACTGAATAAATAAATGAGATGCCCTCGGGCAGGATGCCCCAGCCAGCAGGAAGTGAGTCTGAGAGGGCAGCATGTTGCCCCACACTGTGCTCTCTCCACCAGGGCCTGACAGAAGGGAAGAGGTGGCATAAGAGAAAAGCTCAGGCAGGTCCTGCATCTCCTTAAGCTCCACAATCACCCTGGCCCCTCAAGGAGACCATGCACATCCAGGGCCCATGGAGGGCTGACCCAGAATAGGCTTACAGTAAATGGTAAGAATTTCCCCTAGGCTGAGCTATCCCCACTTCCTTGTGTGCCTGTCTGTCTGCCCAGTGCCACTCTCAGAGTGGAGGTCCCAGAACCAAAAACCTTCCTCAAAGGATGCACCTGTCCCAAGTCCTGTCAGTCTTTGGGGCTTCCTGTCTCTGCTCTGCTGTCGAGGGCCCAGGCTCGTATCCATGCTCCTCCAACAGCAGTGGCTTCAGCACACACCAGGTACTGGCCTGGCCCAGGTGGGAGGGAAGCCACAGCGAGTGGAGGAGGGGTATGGGCTGGCTAAAAAGACAGATGGTAAACAAGGAAGTATATCATCTCCTGCCTGGTGGTAATAAACAAAGCAGGGGTGGAGAGTGATAGAGGCTTTTGTAGATTAGGTAACAAGGTGACATTGAGCAGGGAACTGAACGATAGTGTTGGAGAATGTGATGGGCCTTCTGTGTCAGGTGATGGGAAGGAGAGCAATGGTCCAGGGGACAGGATGTGCACCTGCACATTTGAAGGACAGAGAAGAGGCCAGAGTGGCTGGCACAGTGAGACAAACGTGGGGTGACATCAAGAAACAGGTGGGGAGACAACCAGGAGCAGATGCAGTGGAGCCTCTAGGGAGCGCATGGAGGGCCAGGGAGGGAGAGCAGGCAGGGCCGGACTCTTCCATACAGACAGGTGGGAGGTGGCAGCCAGGCACAAGTAGGAGACTCCGTGCCCTGGCTGTGGCATGGCTAGGTCTGGAATCCTGAATTTTGAAGACAGAGGCAAAAGTTTTTGCTGCAAGGCAAAAAGATCTTGGTAAAAAAGGGAGAGGTCACAGACCCCAAGACCTGTCCCCAGTGGTGACCCCCAGAAGAGGGGTGTGCCAGAGAGAAGAGCCATCATCTGCTGGAGAACCTGAGCACCCCTCCCCCTCCACCCTGGGAGGGGACAGAATGTGCTTGGCTTCTCCACCACCAGACTGTCAGGCAACATCCAACAAATCACCACTCTTGGATGCCATTCTTGCAACAGTACCCAGGTAAGTGCAGATACACATGTGTCCCAGGCCAAGGAATGGTAATCCACCTCATCTCCCCAGAAAGCTATTGGATTCTACCTGACTGAGGATATGGCCAGGTTAACAATCACAAAGTCATGAGGCACCTGGGGCTCAGTCGGTTAAGCATCCAACCTCAGCTCAGGTCATGATCTCATAGTTTGTGACTTTAAGCCCTGCATGGAGCTCTGTGCTGACAGCTCAGGGCCTGGAGTCTGATTTGGGTTCTGTGTGTCTCCCCTCTTTCTGCCTCTCCCTTGCTCACATACTCTCTCTCTCAAAAATAAATAAACATACAAAAAATTTTTTTCAAACCACAAAGTCATTTTATTTTCTCATGATCACCAGGGCTTATTTCCTCCAAGCACATATGAGCCACAGATTGCAGGACCTGGCCGTTTGGAGACCCCCAAAATCAAATCTCTATCACCAAAGAGAAATCCAGAACACCATGACATGCTTATGTGTGCCCTAAAGTTTGCCTTTCATTCTGCACTCAACAGGCCAGATGGTCACTGATATATTACTTTGACACTCATGGAACAGGACCTCAGGTCAAATCAGTTCAAAAAGTTCCTAGCTCGTACCGCACACAAGAGGCCATTTAATGCAATGTGGTACAATAAAATACAATAACTATATGGCTTTAAAGGGAAAATAGGACACACATTCAAATTCTATGACTTCGAGAAAGCTGCCTAATCTCTCTGATCCTCGGTTTATTTATGGAAAAGGGATAACAAAGCCCACTTCATGGGTATACAGGGAAGTCAGATGAAATCATGTATGTGAAGCGCCAGCCCACCCTACATAAGCATGCACAGACAGTGGTCAGACACCTGATGACAGGGCAGAAAGGATAGGCCCAAAGATGGCCCTGGTGAGCCAGACCCTTCAGGAAATCTGCAAAGCCACAGAGGACATCAGAGGAACACAGCCGGGTCCACGTGCTACCCCCTAGCAGCAGCAACAGCAGCAGCAGCTGATGACCATAGTGAGCTGCTCCCATTTGCTTGTTGTGGTTTAAGTGTGCTTGAATCACCTGTTTCCTCTAATAACTCCACCAGAAGAGCACAAGTGACCACAGCTACAAAAACTTATGGTGTGGCTCAGCCTCAAGGCTCCACGATGCAGCCCCATGCCCTGTGGAAACTTACTCTGCAGGGCTGAGGCTGCAACTGGGTTCTCTACTACCTGGGTACCAGCAGTCTCTTGGACAGCATTGAGACCCAGGGGTCAGCCTGGCACTGGCTAAACTCCAAACTGCCTCTCACTCTGGGGCACCAGAGCCTGGCATCTGACCTCTCCAGCCCCTGCTTCCTCTGTAAGATGAAGACAGTAATAGTCTGGCACTGCAAGGTGTTGTGGAGGAGGGAGACAACACAGAGAAAAGGTGCCTAGCAGCCTCCCAGTGATCCCTGGCACACTTCGGGCCTTCCAGCTGCTGTGACCGAGCATTGGCACAATCTGGTCCCTCTGTCTCCACTCTGGGCCCCAGCCCCACCCCCACCCCCAGGGAGCATTCCTGCCCACAGACTGAGTGCGTGGGCCCACGCTGCCTGCAGCGACACCCCACCCTCTGCTGTCCATACTTGTCGGGGATGAGCCATTCCCCATGGAAGGACAAATGTTTCAGAGTCAAGCTGCCATCCTTTAACAATATTTATGAGGTTGTCACAAGTTGATACAGAAATATTCACAAATATAAAAAGGCCTGTCTCCTGATGCCTATATTTTATAGTAAGCTATGGATGCGGACACTTTTGGCTACACAAAAAATGATCCTGACATGATTATTAAATTCATGAAGCAACTTTTTCCACACTTATCTATTGACAGGGCCTCAAAGGTCCTCTAACAAAAGGTTCTCTAGTATCCTCCAATTCCACCCGGTGGCTGTCTGCTCTGCATGCTGTGCTTGCCTGGGGGGAAGGTGGGGGGGTCTTCCTAACTCCCTGACAGTCCATTTCTCTGAGGGACGACGGAAAGGAGGGGGTGGGAAGACGGGAAAGGGCAGGGAGGGCCAGCGTGGACCAACCATGAGCACCAGCACTGTGCCTCCCAGGTCGTCGCCCCCATACGCTGCCTGTTTTCCTGCCCCATCGGCCCAAAAGGGCCGAGTGAGAGAAGAGACGTTCACAAATTCTGCCCCAGAACTAGCTGGTGGCCTTCCTGTGGGTCCTCGGTTCTCGCAGGCACTCTCGGGTGTGGACTCCTTTTGCAAATGAAGTCTGAAAAGGAAGCAACACATATGAGGAGGAAAACATAGCACGGGTCTGCATAACGTGGGCAAGGGGGGCTCGAGCGCAGCCCCACCGGCCTTTCCAGGAACCCGTAGGCCCAATCGGAAGGCAGAGCTCTGAGGAGGAATCTGTTTTCCCAGAAGCCCTGAGGCCCAGGCAGAAGGCAGAGCTCTGCGGAAGAACACTCTTCCGTGAAGCCCACCAAGCCCGCCGCCAAGGCAGAGCTGCCTGGCTCTGTGCGTCGTTCAGCAGGATAAGGCCTGTGCTCAAGAAGGCAGGCTGAGTCTCTGGGATGCTGTGGGAACAGCAGCGTGCAGGCAGAACCGCAGGAGCCACTGCTGGGCTTTTACCCCCGGCACTCCACGGCCGGACTGAGACCACCCTCTCAGCAGACCTCAGGGGCGCAGACCTCTGTCCTGCAGTGTCACTGAGGGCTGCGGGCACCACAGGAGCAGTCCAGGGATCCCATTCCTTGTTCAGAGAGGTACATTCTAACTGAGGACTATAAAAGCAGAAATGCCATCCCCCGTCACAATTTCTTCATAATCTGTGAATCCATCTCAGTTTCTTGCCGTCGTCTCCCAGCCCTCACTACAATCCCAGCCTGTGATGAGCAGGAACAGGGGACCAGAGGGAGCAGAGGCTATGCTGCCCGTGCAGGGGGTTCCTGTTCTGGTGACGCAGGCGCCACCCCTGGCCAGGGCGGCGCCTGACCTCTGCCGTTCTCCTCCAGGCTCAGCCTCAATTACAGCAGACAAACTCCTGCAAACAAACCCAGTACAAAGAGGAAGGGAAATGAGCAGAGGCTAAGGAGCCAGAGCCTGGCCAGGAGTCTGTTTAATTCCATTAGGCAAGGAAACGAGGAAACGTGAAGCCTGCGGCCACAGGCTGGCCCTGAGAGATGGCAGCTCGAGACATGGCACCCCAGGCCCCTCTGCTGGAACGGCCCACAGGAACTCCTTGGCTGCAAACGAATCCCAGATAACATGGTTGCAAACGAATCCCAGATAACATGTTCCCTCTTTACTTGGGCCAGAAGGAAGCTCGTTGATATGCCTTGTGGGGAGCGCTTTGTGTGTGGACCCCCGGGCACTGGATGTGTCTCATTTTCTCTGCGCCCACATGCCATGTTCACTTGTTGTGGTCACCCACAAGGTTGGTGGTGCCTCTCTGTAAAGGTCTTCGGATCTCTCCAGTGTGGACAGAGAGGCATGCCCTGCAGCTAAGTGATGGATGGAATTGCGGTGTGGACAGATGCCCCCCAGCCATGTCTCCTCCCTGGGGACATCTGTCTGGAGTGCTAGAGGGGCCTGTCTGGCTGCACGGGGCTGAGCCTTGGGGCCAGGAGGATTTGAAAGCTACTGAGGAGGCAGGCTATAGATTCACTCTGTGACAGGAATGATCAAAACAAGAGCAGCCAAGTGAAAACCCCAGCAGAGATGTTCAAGCCAATCAGGGGCTTACCTCCTCTCGGGTGAGGCAGCTGGGCCAGGTGGGGCTATTACCTCTCCAGGGCTCACCATATGACGGGTCCCAGGACCAGCAGTCAGGCCCTCCTGGTATAGGACCCTCTCAGGACCGTGACTGAAGGACCTGGCCTCCAGGGCTGTGCTGCTTGCTGTGAGTCTGGCCGTCACCGACTTCTTCTGCCCCACCTGCCCTTGCAAGGAAAGTGCAATAACACCCACATCCTGGGCTTAGCATGAACGATAAATCAGGTGCTGTCCCCGGTGCGATGTCCAGGACACTGTGGGAACTCAGCAGATGCCATTCTTCTTCTCTGACCCATTCAGTGATCCACTCTTTTGTGGGCCACCCATCTTCCCAGTCCCCAGCCTGCTTGCTTGCTGGGGCTCCCACTCCCTGGGCAGGCCCAGTGCCCCCTTCCAGACAGAAGCTCAAGTCATCCCAGGGAGCCAAGTAAAGGGCATGTTACTGAGACCTAGATGGGACTGATAGCACACAAGACGTGGCCCTTGGGGGCTATCTGCAGCGATGCCATGGCATTCCTCAGGGCTTGGTGAGGGGCCAGGTGAGGGTACCCAGAAACAGAGCCCAGCAGGGAGGAGACAAGGAAGAGATGCCCCAATCCTCTCTCTACATACCCACATCTGCCAGTGCTCTCCATCGGTCAAACTCATCTGGATTCCAACAGGCAAGGGTGTCCCAGGGGGCAGGTGAAGAGGGTTACCCTTCAAGGGCCAGGGCAGGGCCCAGAGCAGAGGAAGAGATGAGGGTGGGGGCAAAAAGAGAATGGCCAGCCTCCCCACAAAGGGTACCTCTTTACAGAGGCATACAACCCCTGAAGCAGTTAAGATTCTCCCAGTAATTATTTCAGTTTATTTTTCACAATTCTTTTCATGTAGGGACCTTATTTCCTTTTAAGTTTCTTTATTTTGAGAGAGAGAGACAGAGCATGGAAGGGGCAGAGAGAGAGGGAGAGAGAGACTCCCAAGCAGGCTCCACACTATCAGCATGAACCCGATGTGGGGCTTGAACTCACAAACCTGAGCTCATGACCTGAGCTAAGTCTAACACTTAACAGACTGAGCCACCCAGGTGCCCCTGATTATTTCTTTCCTAAAGTAAGTAAAACTGAGGCAGAGCAGCACATGTCTCACCCAGAGGCTCTGCCAGGTGTGCCACAACCGTTATCCTGACCCCTGCAGGTCTATCTGCCTTGGACAGGGACACCAGGAGAACACAGTCCCTTCTCTGAAGAGAGTGCGAAATGGCACCAAAACTCCATGTGGCAGTCACATGGGTGGCATGGAGAAGGTGGCTGAGGGACCCACAGGTGGTGCCCAGTAGGAAGAGGGGAAGGGTTCACCAGCAGACCCCAGGTAAACGCGTGGGCCTGGAAGTGCAGAAGCAACTGGTAGGCTCAGGCCTGGAGCCTGGGGTTACTTCCTGGACTCAGACAACCCCAGCCAACACCACTCCCATAACCTGGGTTCAGGCACATTTTGCTCAATCACTCATCAAAGTATGATTTATTTCCACAGGGAAGGAATCAAAAGTCAACAGATATAGGAGCCAAATAAGATTGTTTCCTTGCAACACCACTTCTCTTCATGTCTGTTTGGCTGTGGGAGTGGGGGGGTGTCTGTCTATCTACGTGCACACACACAGGGCACCTGGCATGCACGAATCCCGATCATGTGTTTGACTGCAGGGCACACGTGTCTTGGCATTGATGTGTGTGCATATAACCCACACATGTGTGCCATACATTTCTGTGGGTGCTGCTGGGCCTCACTCCATTAACATTAGATACCACCTCTGCACTAAGGGCTGGCTTCTTCAGTGCAGAAGCTGGTTCGTGGTCCTGTTCCCATGCCAGAAGGCCCGGTTCCAAGTGCTGTCAAAGCTGGCTGAGACAATGGCCCCAAACTACCAAAGGCCAGTCACAATTAGGTAGCAGGGTGCATGTGGTGGCCTCTCCTCGTCACTGTCCAGAGGTGAGAGGCAAAGGAATGCTCACAAGGCATCCCCAGATGGCAGGAGGTGAGACAGGCACAGCATCTGATAACAGAATCACAGGTACCAGCGCAGGATACCAAGTGCCACGAAAACCCTTGATAGCTCTACCACTGGGAACTGCCACAAGACAGTGGAAGTGCTATCCAGCAGGTCCTACGCAGAGACCCCTCAGGGCAGTGCCCTAAGACCAACTCTGGCCCGCCCTCTCTCACTGTGTCAGCTCAGGCAAGTGGCCACATGCCTGAGCCTCAGCTCTAGGGACACCTGGAGTAAGTGAGAGGGTGCATGGAGAACCTGAGCATTCGGCAGATGCTAACAAAGACCACAGCCTTCCACTTCTCCCTGCCCGCTGCAGAGGACCTGACCACCTGTGAGTGCAGACCACAGACACGAGGGCCTCCAGAGGTAACCAGTGCCTATGTTCAGGGTCTCTCCCCAGATTGTTGAACAGCTTGGAGGAGTCAGGGCAGGATGGCTCAGTAGGACAGAATTAGTCTTAGGGGTCAAATCTTTGTATCTGCCTTTGGCCGGCATACGACCTTGAGCAAATTATCTAACCCTCGATGCCTGCTTTCCCACCATAAAATGTGGTCAACAAGTGAGATTCTCTAAAAATAACCTGGGGCTCCCTCCAGATTACCTGGACAATGAGCCAGGTGGGAGCAGATGCCCCCAATCCCACTGGCAGAAGATTAGCCAAACTCACATTCCCACCAGACCAGTCTCCAGGTGCAGAGAAGTGCCTAAAAACAGCTGGCACCACAAACTCAGACCACTCAACATCAAACATGTCTGCTTACGCCTACTGGGAAGGCTGCCCTCACACTCGCCCTGAAGACAGATATCAGCAGGGCAGGGATCCCTCCACTGGAAAAAATCAGCCTCCTGGTCTCAGCACCTGCCCCCTGGCAAGATAGGAGGATAAGGGAAACCATGCTTTCTCTTCTCTAGTTTCTCTTCATGAATGTCCCCAGCAACGCATATTCCTTAATGCCTGTGGAGTGACATCATGAAACGTGTCCTGACCCAGGCAAGCAGGCTCTGCAGTGAGAGCAGAGTGTGCTTGGGGCAGGTCTTCACAGCAGGGGCTGGGCTCTGTCAGTCTGCAGAAGCTCAGGCAGCACCTATGATGTGCCAAGGTGGATGACAGGGCAGGGCATGGAACAGACAAACCCCTGGCCCTCATGGGGCTTACACTCTAGTGAGATGGGACAGGCGGTAAAAACACAGATCAAGCCTGTTAGGTTGTCTTAAGTTCTTATGGGGAAAACACAGCAGAGAATGCCGGCACAGGAAAGAGGGCAGATGTAAACACCCATCTATCATTAGGGATTCATCTCAGTGAAATGTTTTGGGAAACCCTGCATTTACTACTGGCCTGCATGTCCAACTTGCCAAAGCACAGCCCCCTGCAGCTTCAGACCATCAGAACTGGGGAAAGCAGGCCCTCATCTACCACAGATGGCCTGACTCTACACTCAAATGCCAAAGAATGACTTTCTCAGAGGAATCCTCTGATTTGGTGGCACATCGAAGCAGTCTGATGTCCCAGTCATTCCCGTTCCTGCTTGTAAATCAGGATGCTAAATGGTGCTGCTTTGGTGAGCTGGTGAAAAATGTGCTGGAAATGTATTCTCCTGCACACCCATAATGTTGATTTACTGTTTCAATTAATCTCGATTCTTCCTCTTCCACAAATTAGGTGGCTGCTTTTTATACAAGTCATCTTTGGAGCTTAAACGAACATAAACGTAAACATCAGTTAATTTATCTGTTTTTACTGTAGACAATTTCATATCCCTAGAATGTCTCTCAACCCCCTTTATGGGCCGGCAGAAGGGCTTACCGCCAGCACCAGGGATGATGGTCCCTCAGTGCACGGCCAATGAGTGCATCCACCATGTTGTGTCTTGCCTACTTTGAGAGGCCATAATTTCAGATGCTCAGGTAAGAGAAAAATAGGCATGTCTCCCACAAATGAGAGTGCTGAGCCTGGGAAGCCAGGAGATGGGACAGGTAGAGGTAGAGACAGCCTTACAGAGGAGCAGGGAGCCAGCAGCCAGCAGCTGTGCCTGATGTGGTCATCCCCAACTCAGCTTGGAAGGTCTGTGTCTGCAGACACAGCTCAGCCTTGCTCAGTACAAGGTCTTGTTCTGTGTCTTGAGGAAAGCATTTGAAACCCCCACTTTAACCACTTCCTAGGGGAAAGTTGAGACAGGGTCCTTGGTGTAGGTTAATGAAGAGAGGCCCATTGCCCATCTCCTCATGGTGGGGAAAGTGGGAAGGAAACTGAAGAAAAGACAGGGAAACTGATCTACCAGATAGGCCTGCTCTATGGAGGCACTTGATGAATGAGCGGAAGAAGATATTCACTCCATGAGCACCCTTGGGCACGAAGATCAGACAGACCTGCAGACTCCTGGGACAGCTGAGTCCCTCTCACCCTTCACCCACACACTCACCATTTCTGGCTGAGATTACTGTAGCAGCCTCCTACCTGGTGCCTCACCCCAGATCCAACAGCTTCTTGATCTTCCCTACAGTCAACCTCTCCCCTCCCTCACACTCTTCAGTTGCTCCTCATTGCCCCAATAAAAGTCCAAACTCTTTCGGGGCGCCTGGGTGGCTTAGTCGGTTAAGCGTCCGACTTTCGCTTAGGTCATGATCTCGGTTCGTGGGTTCGAGCCCCGCGTCGGGCTCTGTGCTGACTGCCAGCTCAGAGCCTGGAGCCTGTTTCAGTCCGTGACTCCCTCTCTCTCTGACCCTCCCCTGCTCATGCTGTCTCTCTCTCTCTCCTGGAAAAAAAAAAAAAAAAAAAAGTCCAAACTCTTTCTATTGGCTTCCAGTGACCTTCCTGACCTTGCCTCTTGACTTTGACATTCCATTTCCACCCTGAGGCCTCACTGAGGTCACTGGGGGGCCTGCAGTCATCAGCATGGGCATCTATCCTGGGACCCTCCAGGCCCTCTGGCCTCAGGCCAGCAGATAAACTTGGGAGGGCCCAGGGACAGGTCGCAGGTTCTGACCTGCAGAGACCCAAGACCCTGGCCATGGCTGTCTACTGGCCTTTTCCCACCCTCACCCCCACCTCGGCACTGATGGCGGCGGCCTCATGGAGCCCAGACCTCACAGGCTGTCCAGGCTCCTGGCCCAACTTTGCAGGGCTTATGCCAAGCATCTACCTAGCTAGAGAGACACACTGCCTTTGGACATGGCGTGTGCTGGGGCGAGAAGAACAGAGGCCACTCACGTGTCATGGGAAGGCCCAACAAGGCAGGCCTACATTGACCCGAGCTCGACACCCCTGGGCCTCAGAGCTCCAGAAATGCGGGTCATGAGATGACGCTCCATCCCAGTTGGATGGAATTGCAGCTCCGGACAATGGACAGAGGCCCTACCAGCTCAGTCCATGACAGGTGGATTGGTTAACAGGCCAAAAGGCAGTGATCTACGTTCTACCTGATGTTGATGTTGGAAGATAGAAATGGGAGAATTACACACCACATTTGACCAATAGGAAGACCACCCTTTGGGAAGATTTACTCACCGTTTATAGGAGACTTGTGTATATAATATGAACTCACTCCCCCCCCCCCCAACCTTTCAAAAGAAAACTTTTGCTACCTCTGGGTTTTCTAGATGTAAAGAAGTTGCCAACATCTGATAAAATAGCATTAGAAAATCACCCATCTTGTAAATGTCTGTTTGGTTCTTTTTTAATCATAGAAAAGAAATGTCTTTTGGAAATGACTTTTGAAATGGAATTGTTAGACCACCTCTGGAAGCAGTATCAGGAGTGGCACATGTCCACGTTTGTTTGGTGGGTAAGAGGACGTGAAGTAGAAGACCTTGAGAAAGAAAGTTCTGTGCCACACTGGTCATATTTAGAAGACATTTTCGTATTATAACCATTTTTATGTGTATGCATTTATTCCTCAACTACTGTATACATAATTGACAATGCTAACTACTTTTTTGAAATCTCTAGTCTGTTTAGATGTTCTTAAGTATCTGATATGTTGAAAATAGAGGTAGTAAAAAGTCATTCTGTAAATATCTTTTTGTTGAAATTCATATGAAATACTGTTTAATTTGGGGGGAATGGCCAAACCACCTCTTTGAACAGTAGGCATTGTGTTTGTGCACTGGTTCAGAGGAGGAGAGAGGAGAAGGAAGTCCCAAGAGCGCTGCCAGTGTGTTCATAATGAGGCAAGATTCACCATTGTCCCTTATGTTCCTGCATTTTGTATTACTTAGGTGTGGATATAGTGTACATACTGGACAGATGAGTCCTAATTTTCAACATCTAGTTTTCCTAGATGTTAGGGAAGTTGCCAGTTTATGACAACAATAGAGTTAGTAAAATAATACATTTTGTACATTTTGTGTTAAAATTCCTAGAAAGATTGTCCTTTGAAAATTTGAGCATTATAGCCCACTGGGTTGATGGAGGAAGGAGAGAAAGAGGAGAGATCACAACCAACACAGCAGAAATACAAACAACAATAAGAGAGTATTATGATCAAGTATACGTCAACAAAATGGGCAATCTGGAAGAAATGACAACATAGAAACATATAAACTACCAAAACTGAAACAGGAAGAAATTGAAAATTTGAACAGACCCATAACCAGTAAAGATATCGAGTTAGTAATCAAAAGTCTCCCAAAAAACTAGAGTCCAGGACTGGATGACTTTCCAGGGGAATTCTACCAGACATTTAAAGACTTAACACCTATTCTTTTGAAGCTGTTCCAAAAAATAGAAATGGAGGCTGTCTTTTTTCCATTGGATACTCTTTCCTGCTTTGTCAAAGATTAGTTGGCTGTACACTTTTGGGTCCACTTCTGAGTTCTCAATTCTGTTCCATTGGTCAATGTGTCTGTTTTTGTGCCAATACCATACTGTGTCTGTTTTTGTGGAGGATTAGGAGGAACTTAATGGAGGACCATGGGGGAGAAGAAGGGGAGAAATGGTGGGGGAAAGGGAGAGAGGCAAACCACGAGGGACTCTTTAATGCTGAGAACAAACTGAGGACTGATGGGTGTGGGGGGGGGAGGGGAGAGATGGGCATGGAGGAGGGCACTTGTGGGGATGAGCACTGAGTGTTATATGGAAACCAACTTGATGATAAACTATTTGTAAAACACACACACACACACACACACACACACACACACACAAATGCTGTGGAGCAGGAGTGCTGGGGAATCGCCTATGAGCTTCCATCCTCCTGGGAGACCCAGCCAGCCCAGGATGCTGCCCAGGATGCTGCTGTGCACAATGGTGGAGCACGTCTGTCCACCCACAGCTTTGTCTGCAGCCCGATTAGTGTCCTATTTTTGCTAGCTGCATGGCTACAAACAAGTGCCTAATTCTTGCTTCTTTGCTGTGAGGTTCAACAGTTTTCAGAAAGCTGACTAACCAGTTTCTTTCTTGTATGTCATTTGAACAAATTACCTTCTCGAAGCATAATCTTCTTTATATGTCTAACAGGGATAATAATAGTACCTGTTCCTGCAGTGCTGTTTAGAATCAAATGAAATTATGTTCTTAAAATGCTAACCCCAGTATCTAGGATATAGCCAACACTCAACAGACACTGTTGTGTCTATTTATCCATCATCAGTTTAACGATGTTCTTTTACATTTGTGCATACTCATCATATCTGGTGCAATAAACATTAACCTGGCAAAACAATTGAAAATATTTTCTCCCATTCTACCACTGTCTTTATTATTTTAATGTTGCTTGTTTTTATTGTGCAAAGGCTTCATAAAATATTTTGAAGGAGAAAAAAATAGAAATGGAAGGAAAACTTCCAAACTCATTCTATGAAGCCAGCATTACCTTGATTTCAAAACCAGACAAAGACCCCACTAAAAAAGAGAACTACAGATCAATTTCCATGGTAAACATGGATGCAAAAATCCTCTACAAAATACTAGCCAACTGGATCCAACAATACATTAAAAGAATTATTCACCACGACCAAGTGGGATTTATACCTAGGATGCAGAGCTGATTCAATATCTGCAAAACAATCAATGTGATAGTTTACATCAATAAAAGAAATTACAGGAACCACATGATCATCTCAATGGATGCAGAGAAGGCATTTGATAAAACACAGCATCCTTTCTTGATTAAAAAAAAAACCCTGAAGAAAGTAGGGATAGAAGGATCATACCTCAAGATCATAAAAGACATATATGAAAGACCCACTGCTAATATCATCCTCAATGGGGGAAAAACTGAGAGATTTCCCCCCAAGCTTAGGAACATGACAGGGATGTCCACTCTCGCCACTGTTATTCAGTGTAATATTGGAAGTCTTAGCCACAGCAATCAGACAACACAAAGGGATAAAGGTCATCCAAATCAGCCAGGAGGAAGTCAAACTTTCACTCTTCACAGACAACACGATACTCTTTATGGAAAACCCAAAAGATTCCACCAAAAAAACTTCTAGAACTGATCCATGAATTTAGCAAAGTCACAGGATATAAAATCAATGTGCTGAAATTGGTTGCACTCCTATAAACAAACAATGAAGCAATAGAAAGAGAAATCAAGGAGTAGATTCCACTTACAATTACATCAAAAACCATAAAATATCTAGGAAAAAACCTAATCAAGGAGGTGAAGGTGGAGGGGGCAAGATGGCAGAGAGGTAAGGAGCTCCGTACTTGCACTTGCGCCCATACATCACACGGAAAAGATCTGAAGTCATTGGAAACCTTACAAAACCTGAGAGATTGGGAGAAAAAGGATGCAGAATCCACTGAGAAAGCCTTCTAACGTGAGTGCGGACTGGGGAAGATAAAATCGGGCCGGGATCGGAGACCCCAGGGTCAGAAGTGATCCCCCTCTACCCTCTACGGGGAGTGAGAGGGGAAAAAGAGAGAGTCTGAAACAGAAAAACCTACGCTCGGGGCATAGAAAGCCTGTACTTGCCAAATACCTGCAAGCCAGGTCCCCTTGTGCAAACTGGTCCCGGGGGGGGTGGGGGGTGGGAGCTGAGAACACAGACTGCTTCTTCCTGCTTGCTCCTGGCGGGCTGGACTTCAGAGTAGCAGCGCGCCTGCCGCCATTGTCCTCCCGGGCGGCTTGGGCCCCAGGAAGAGCCACACACGCGGACACCGGGCATCCGCGCTCCTGGCTGGCTAGAACTCTAGAGGGAAGGCAAAGAGCTAAAAACTGGGGAAATTTGCCTGCGAGTTCACGTTTCAGGTGACGAGCCATAGAGGGACCTGTTTTTCCTCACTCCAGCGGGCTCAGCGCACCCGGCAGGCAAGCCCCTGCCCATGCTTGCCAGCCAGACCCAGAGAAGGAAGCAGCAATTCTGACTTCACCCCCAGAGCGAGGCGGGAGTCCTGGAATTGCCCCGAGGGGATAGCTTGGGAAGTTGTGTCTAAGGCAATTTCAGCGGGGTGTGCGGACTGGGATTTGGAGATTGGGACTGGCCTGAGTTGATGAGTGCAACCAACTTTGGCTGCGCCCCCAGTACGGGGAGTTTACATGACCATAAAAGCGAGGTGAAGCGCTTGGTTCAAGAAGGGACTGGAGCACTGCCACTCTCCTCCCCACAACCTTCAAGGCAGAACTCCCGCTTGAGGCATTGGATCACACCACGCCCATCCCTGTTTGAGAGCGGCCCTCCTCCCTTTTTTTTTTTTCTTTTTTTCTTCTTCTTTCTCCTTTCTCTCTTTTTAACCCAGATCACTGACCTGATTAACTCTGGTCGCCGGCTTGCTTAAACAATCACAACAAGTCTATTCTGTAGATGTAAATTCTACACCTACCGACATCTTCATCTCTTTCTATCAGGAGTAATTAGACTATATAGTTTCTCTGGATAATACCAGCATCCTTCTCTCACCTATCCAACCATATTCTACCCTTTACCTCTTTGAAAAAAGCTTCTTATCCCTTCTGCCTGTTCATTCTATTTCCAATTTTGCCTCATTCCCGCCCTGTCTTCTCTCTCTTTCTCTATGCTCTTCAACCAGCACTATATACACACGGCTATTTAACTGTAGCTGGGAAATCCGGTTATATTCTTTAAATCGTTCTTTGTCCATCGGTTTTTTTCTTTTTTCCTTTTCTTTTCTCCTTTTTGACCCTTTTATGTATTTTATACTCCCTACTATTCGCCCTCCCTCCTCCGTCTTTTCTCTTAACTTTTTCGTTTTCCCACTCGCTTTGCATGTTAGTTGAATTAGCCTGTGCGTTTGTGTGTTCCTGCTCCCTGTGTGTTTGTCTGTCTGTTTTCTTTTCCAGGGCTACTCAAGAAACAAGCAAGAGTAAACAAGGTTGAGAGTTCCAAATATCACTACGAATAGGAAAATAAAATAACCAAGGTCCCAACAAGAGAGACCAAGAGATACCATTCAAAAATAACTCTCTGAAAGGATAGGCTCTGGACAGTCTAAGAGTCTTCTTGGATATAGCAGCGCTCATAGATACAGAGAGCATTAACAGGTCTTTAAAACCAACAAGAGCCAGAAAGCTAACTAAAATGACGAAACGAAAGAGCTCTCCTCCAAAGAAACTCCAAGAAGAAATGACAGCTAATGAACTGCTCAAAACAGATATCAGCAGCATAACTGAACAATATTTTAGAATAATAATGGTAAAATTAATAGCTGGGCTTTGTAAAAAAAACATAGGGGACATCAAAGAAACTATGGCTGCAGACAGAATGGAAAATAAAAATAGGCATGAAGAATTAAAAAATGCAATAAATGAGATACATAATAAATTAGAGGCCTCCAATGCATGGATTGAAGAGGCAGAAAAGAGAATAAGTGACTTAGAAGACACCATTATAGAAAAACAAGAAGCTGATGAAAAAAGAGACAAACTGATCCAGGAACAGAAAAGAAGAATTCGAGAGCTCAATGATACAGTCAAACGCAACAATCTCCATATCATAGAAATCCCAGAAGAGGAAGAGAGAGGGAAAGGTGTTGAAGGAGTCCTGGAACAAATTACAGCAGAGAACTTCCCCGACCTAGGGAAGGAAGTAAAAGTTGAAATACAAAAGTCAGAGGACTCCCCTCAGACGTAACTTGAATCGATCTTCTGCACGGCATATCATAGTAAAAATGGCAAAATACAAGGACAAAGAGAGAATTTTGAAAGCAGCTAGGGAGAAAAGGGCCCTCCCATACAAAGGAAAACCTATCAGAGTGGTGACAGACCTATCTACTGAAACGTGGCAGGCCAGGAAGGAATGGCAGGAGATCTTCAATGTGATGAACAGTAAAAATATGCAGCCAAGAATCCTGTTCATAGCAGCACTCTCCACAATAGCTAAATATGGAAAGAGCCTAAGTGTCCATCAATGGACAAATGGATCAAGAAGATGTGGTTTATCTATACCATGGAATACTACATGGCAATGAGAAACAATGAAATCTGGCCATGTGTAGCAACATGGATGGACCTTGAGGGTGTTATACTGAGCGAAATAAGTCAGGCAGAGAAGGACAAATATCATATGTTTGCACGTATAGGAGGATTAGGAGGAACATAACTGAGGAACAAGGGGGAGAAGAAGAGGGGAAACGGTGGGGGAAAGGGAGAGAGGCAAACCATGAGAGACTCTTGAATGCTGACAAAAACTGAGGACTGATGGATGTGGGTGGGAGGGGGGATGGGCATGGAGGAGGACACTTTTGCGGATGAGCACTGGGTGTTATGTGGAAACTAATTTGACAATAAACTATTTGGGGGAAAAAAGGAGGTGAAAAATCTATACACTGAAAACTATAGAAAGTTTATGAAAGAAATTGAAGAAGACACACAAAAAAAGGAAAAATATTCCATGCTCCTGGATAGGTAGAACAAATACTGTTAAAATGTCAATACTACCCATGGCAATCTACATATTCAATGCAATCCCTATCAAAATAATAGCAGCCTTCTTGACAGAGCTAGAACAATCTTAAAATCAGTATGGAACCAGAAAAGACCCCAAAGAGACAAAGCAATCCTGAAAAAGAAAACCAAACTTGGAGGCATCACAATCTCAGACTTCAAGATATATTACAAAGCTATAATCATCAAGACACTATGGTACTGGCACAAAAATGAATGCTCAGATCAGTGAAACAGAATAGAGAACCCAGAAATGGACCCACAAATGTATGGCTAACTCATCTTTGACAAAGCAGGAAAGAATATCCAATGGAATAAAAACAGTCTCTTCAAGACTCTTGAATGCTGAGAACAAACAGGACTGATGGGTATGGGGGGAGGGAAAGGGGGATGATGGGCATGGAGGAGGGCACTTGTGGGGATGAGCCCTGGGTGTTACACGGAAACCAACTTGACAATAAAGTATTAAAAAAAAAAAAACCAGTCTCTTCAGGAAATGGTGCTGGGAGAATTGGACAGCAACATACAGAAAAATGAACTTAGACCACTTTCTTACACCATACACAAAAATAAACTCAAAATGAATGAATACCTAAATGTACAACAGGAAGCCATCAAAATCCTAGAAGAGAAAACAGGCAAGAACCTCTTTGACCTTGGCCACAGAAACTTCTTACTCAACACATCTCCAGAGGCAAGGGAAACAAAAACAAAGTTGAAATATTGGGACCTCATCAAAATGAAAAGCTTCTGCACAGCTAAGGAAACAATCAGCAAAACTAAAAGGCAACTGATAGAATGGAAGAAGATATTTGCAAATGACATATTTCATAAAGGGTTAGCATCCAAAATCCATAAAGAACTTATCAAACTCAATACCCCCAAAATATATAATCCTGTGAAGAAATGGGCAGGACATGAATAGACATTTTCCCAAAGAAGACACCCAGATGGCTAACAGACACATGAAAAAATGCTCAACATCACTCATCATCAGGGAAATACAAATCGAAACCACAATGAGCTACCACCTCACACCTGTCAGAATAGCTAATATTAACAACTCAGGAAACAACAAATATTGGCAAGGATGCAGAGAAAGAGGAACACTTCTGCACTGCTGGTGGAAATGCAAACTGGTGCAGCCACTCTGGAAAACAACATGGAGGTTCCTCAAAAAATTAGAAATAGAATTCTCTATGACCCAGCAATTGCACTACCTGGTATTTATCCAAGGGATAGAGGTATGCTTTTTCGAAGAAACAGACGCACCCCAATGTTTATAGCAGTGCTATCAACAATAACCGAAGTATGAAAAGAGCCCAAATATCCAGTGATGGATAAATGGATAAAGATATGTTTTATATATATATACACCATGGAGTATTACTCAGCAATCAAAACGAATTAAATTTTGCCATTTACAACTATGTGGATGGAACTAAAGGGTATTATGCTAAGCAAAATTAGTCAGAGAAAGACAAATATCATGTGACTTCACTCATATAAGGAATTTAAGATACAAAACATGAACATAAGGGAAGGGAAGCAAAAATAACATAAAAATGAAACGGGACAAAACATAGGAGGCTCTTTTTTTTTAATGTTTTATTTATTTCTAGGGGAGAGAGAGAGAGAGACAGCGTGAGCAGGGGAGGATCAGAGAGAGAGGGAGTCACAGACTGAAACAGGCTCCAAGCTCTGAGCTGACCGTCAGCACAGAGCCCGACGCGGGGCTCGAACCCACGAACTGCGAGATCATGACCTAAGCAAAAGTCGAAGGCTCAACCAACTAAGCCACCCAGGCGCCCCAAGGAAGCTCTTAAGTATACAGAACAAACAGAGGGTTGCTGGAGGGGTAGTGGGAGGGGGGATGGGCTAAATGGGTAAGGGGCATTAAGGCTACTCCTAAAATCATTGTTGCCCTATATGCTAAATAACTTGGATATAAATTTAAAGATTATTTAATTTTAGAAAAAAAGAATTAATATCAAAAGATGACTAATATAAAAAAGAGGTTGAAATATGGGATAGAACAGGTGAAGGTCCAGCATTACTTAATGGAAATTCTACAAGGAGAGCAAAGGTAGAATGAAGAAGACACAATTTTTGAAAAGATGGCTGAAAATTTTCTCAAAAATAAAAAAAAAGAATCTTCAGATTCATAAATCACAAGTTTTAAGTAAGATTTTAAAATGTCTAAATTAGGGGCGCCTGGGTGGCTTAGTCGGTTAAGCGTCCGACTTTCGCTTAGGTCATGATCTCGCGGTTCGTGGGTTCGAGCCCCGCGTCGGGCCTGTGCTGACTGCCAGCTCAGAGCCTGGAGCCTGTTTCAGTCTGTGACTCCCTCTCTCTCTGACCCTCCCCTGCTCACGCTCTCTCTCTCTTTCCTAGAAATAAATAAAAAACATTAAAAAAAATAAAAAAATAAAATGTCTAAATTAAACATATTGTAGCAAAACTGATAAACTACAAAGACAAAACTGTAAAAGTAGAAAGAAAAGAAAGATTACCAATAAAATGAACAGAAATTATGTTCACAGCAAAACTCAAAGCAAAAATTGGATAAAAGTCAATTGTGGACTGCCCTAAATGTTGAACAAAAACCAACCAACCAACAAAACAAACAAACCCACTATCACTCTAGCATTCTACACTGAGTTTAAACCATAATTCCTGAGTGGTAAGAGAACTAAGATATTTGCAAGCATGGACTGAGATGGCTTATCACTTGCATGCCCATTGGAAATGACTCCTAACAGAAAGAGATTACATACGGCAGCAGAGAAGAGAAAGAGGTACAAAGAAGTAGCAAATGAGGCAAATATAATTGTTTACTATAAAATAATTATGATAAATTGGAGGATATAAAAAGAAGGAGCTAAAAAGTACAGGACAATAACAGATGAGAATGGATGGGAGGTAAACATTCTAAGAATCCCATGTCAATTGGGAAATTTTGACTTTATTAAGTCTGGTATGCAGACTGAAGAGTAAGCACTAGGATGTTTAATATCTGATGTACCTGGGCTCAGTCTGAGTGACTTCAGCTCAGGTCATGACCTCACAGTTCACCCCACATTGGACTCGCTGCTGTCAGTGCAGAGCCCACTTTGGATTCTCTGTGCCCCCTTTCTGCCCCTCCACAGCTTACACTCTCTCAAAAATAATAAAACATTTTTAAAAATATTTTTTATTTATTTCTAGGAGACAGGAGAGACAGCGTGAGCAGGGGTGGGTCAGAGAGAGAGGGAGACACAGACTCTGAAATTGGCTCCAGGCTCTGAGCTGGCAGTCAGCACAGAGCCCGACGCGGGGCTCAAACCCACAAACTGCGAGATCATGACCTAAGCGAAAGTCGGACATTCAACCGACTAAGCCACCCAGGCGCCCCTCAAATATAAATAAAACATTTTAAAAAGACTCAAAAAAATGTATAATCTCCAAGTGAGAGAAGGAAAGAAGGTTAACTTTTTTTATCTATACAACAGAAAGAGCAAAGGATAAAAATATACATTTTTTTAAGAAGCAAGAAAATGAGTGAAGGGGAGTGGGACATATGTAGGGTTTCCATCTACAGAATGAATAGTGATGGGGATGAAAGGGCCAGCACAGAGAATACAGTCAATGATATTGTAATAACACTACATGGTGACAAATGCTCACTACACTGGGACAGGTGTAGCATAGTCTAAAGAGTCATGGAATCACTGTGTTGTGCATGTGAAACTAAGGTAACATTGTGTGTCAACTATGCTCAAATAAAAAAAAAATTTTAGGGGCATCTGGGTGGCTTAGTCGGTTAAGCATCTGACTTTGGCTCAGGTTGTGATCTACTGGTTTGTGGGTTCAAGTCCTGCATCAGGCTCTCTGCTGACAGTTTAGAGCCTGAAACCTATTTTGGATTCTGTGTCTCTCTCTCTCACTCTCTGCTAGTCCCCCACTCATGCTCTGTCTCTGTCTCTCCCTCTCTCAAAAATAAACATTTTTTTAATTAAAAAGATTTTAAATAGCCAAGATATGGAGGCAACCAAAGTGTCCACCAATAGATGAATGGATAGGGAAAATGTGGTATATACATACACAGTGGAATATTACTCAACCATAAAAAAGAATGAGTCTTGCCATTCACATGGATAGACCTAGAGGGTACTAACCTAACTGAAAGAAGTCACACTGAGAGAGACACAAACTATATGATTTCACTTATATGTGTAATCTAAAAAAACAAAACAAAGTAACAGAAAGCAGAATCAAACCCATAAATAGAGAACAAACTGATGGTTGCCAGAGGGGCAGGTAGTGGGGGATGGGCAGAATGAGTAAAGGGAGTAGGAGATAGAGGCCTCCAATTACAGAATGAATAAATCACGAGAATAAAGGTAAAGCATAGGGAATACAGTGAATGTTACTGTGATAGTATCATATGGTAACAGCTGGTAGCTATGCTTGTGGTGAGCATGGCATAACATATAGAAAATCACTATGTTGTACATATAAAACTAATGTAATGTCTTATGTCAAATATACTAAAAAATTTTTTAACAAAAAGGCAAGAGAAGTGCCAGCCTGGATAAGACCACTCAGAGCCATTTCTCTCTGCTTCCTCCGCACCGGATACAACTGCAAATCCTAGAAATAACAAAAAGCAACCAGGAAGAATTCTCAAAGGTGAAAAGATGAAGGAAAACTGGATTAGTCCCCAAACTAGGACTGGAGGCATGGCACAAAATAGGGCATCTTCTGTCCCTCTTCCCAACCCCCAATCCCTAACTTAGTATGACAAGGTGGCCCAAGTAGGCTCATGCTTCTTCTAGTTGGAACAGGAGTCCTCCAACACTACTGAGCAAGCCTAGCACCACTCGCAAGGGGATCAATCAGGAGCCCCACTGACAGTAAGTGGCTGAGGAGGTATCCTCCTTCCTCACTAGGCCTGAGACTCTCCAACCCCAACTGAGATACCTGGGTATCTTGGAGGTACCAGCAAGATGGGCCCAGTTACAACAAGTATCCCAGTACAGGAAGTCTCCTCATGTCTGGGAGCCTGAGATTGCCCTCTGCTCCAGATGACCGAGGGGCAAGGATGAGGGACAGGGACTTACAGGCAAGAAGGCTTCTACTACAACAAATGACCTAGACAGAGAAACTTCTTTGTGCCCTTGAGCCAGACTCCCTCCTTGACAGGGAGACACTGAGACCACTAGGGGGAGCCACTACTATAAGCAGAGGCCCAAAAATCTTCTGTACACCTGGGCTTGAGATTCCTCTCCTCACCCCACTCACTTGCCCAGAGGCATGAAGGCAGCTGGGTGGCAGGAACAAGAGGGATTCTGCGAGTTAGTGCCCCAGCCCTGAAAGCTTCTTCACCTCCCTCTGCAGATGGGAGATTCTACTTTCTGACCCAAAGACATCAAGGTAGCTGGGGGCATCCACACACAACTAAGTGCACAACTCAGGAGGTGCTTTCCAACCCTGCACACAGTTGGATCCCACCAAAAAAAAAAAAAAAAAAAAAAAAAACCACATAGCAAGAGAGCCTTCTCTGTCCCCAGGAACTTGAGGCTCCTCTTCCCACTCCCTCAACCTGGACAAACCCCCTCTGCTCCCAGACAAGGCACCACCATGGGCCAGAAGGAGCCTCAACAACACCAGATAAATCAGAACAAAAAAGCACTTCCAAGCTTCTGAAACTTCAACTGCCATTAAAACCACAACTAACAAAAAGTGGGCCCAGACCCATGCACTAGACATAACTAGAAGATTTAATAGAACCCAAAGTCCCTCAACATAAGAAAAAGTGTTCAGGATACAATCTATAACACCCATCATTCTAAGAGCCAAGAAAATCACAACCTGAATGAGAAAAATCACTCGACACCAACACCAAGATGAATCAGATGTTGAAATTCTCTGACAAGGATTGTGAACCATGTATGAATTATGTTTTTCATATTTTATGATGTTTTGACCTAGCTGGGCAGAAAGAGACTGCACTCCCAGGGTTACCTAATTCCTAAAAATAATAAACAACTCATCAGCAAACTTACCTTTCATATGCAAACCAACCAGGTATGGAACTGTCACACCAAGCCAATACTTCTCCTACCCTGAGTCAACTGAGAGTCAGGTACCAGACAACTAGGGACAGCCTCTCTTCCCCCAAACGGCTGGAATTCTTCAAATTAGCCAATCCTAAGCAGTTTACCCTGTCCTCCCCTGCCTTTTTTTCAGAGGCCCCCCAAAATTCTATGGCTATGCCTTCCTTTTGTTACTCCCTGCCCCCTGAAAAACACAGGTACTTCCCCACCTCCGTGGCCTTACATGGCATGCCTCATATTTTTAGGGAAACTGTGAGTGACATTAAACTTTTTGCAATGACATCGACCTCTTCATGTTGTCATTCAGTCACCTGTATAAATTAAGACTTGGGCACAAAATCAGCAATCATAAAAATGCTTCAACAACAACAAATTACAAACAAGTGAAAAAATAGAAAAATCTCAGTAAATAAATAAAAGTACTTTTAAAAACAAATGGAAACAATAAGATTGAAAAACCCAATCAGGGAACTAAGGAACAATGGCTGGGCTCAAAGTAGTGTGAAGATGACAGAAGATAAAATCAGAGAACCTGAAGAGAGACTAACAGAATTCACAAGATAAAGAATAAAGAAGGAAAATAAACCAGTACAGCCTCAGGAACCTCTGGGGGAAAACAAGAGTTAACATTCATATCATCGCAGTCTCAGAGAGAGATGAGTGCGTTTGAAAGAATATTCAAATCAATAATGGCTAAAAACTTCCCAAATTTGGCAAAAGACAAAGTCACAGATTTAAGAAACTGAGAAAATCCCAAACAAAATAAACCCAAATAAATTCATGCCAAGAGCACATCATAATTAAATTTCTGAAAACTTAAGGACAAGAAGAATTTTGAAAGCAGCTAGAGAGGGCATCTGAGATGGCAGTGCCCGGAGGGGAGGGTGGGAGAGGGGGGTGGTCCTGGGCTCACCCCTCCTGTGCACACACCTAATCTACAGCTGCAGACAAATCATTTCCCTCTCCAGAGGATTTGAAGACTAGATGAACTGCTCTCCAAAGGACAAAAGTGATGAGGTTTTTGGAAGTGACAGAGGGGTTCGTGGGGTCCAAAGCCAACGACCAAGAAAGAATTCTTGAAGACATTTTTGGTGCAAACAGGTGATATTACTGAAGCTTGGGGACAGGACCCGTGGGGGGTGGGGGGGAGAAGAGTTGCCAGGTGACCAAGAGGAGAGACTGGGGAGGTAAAGTCCAGGGGAAGTTCCCAGTGAGCTTTTCATATGCTAAAGAAGATTCACCAGATACTGGAGGCCTAGCTGTTGTCAAGCCAGGGTTGTTTTCCCTCTAGCAAAGCATTAGCATTAAGACGGTAGGGAGCTCCTGAGAAATGTTTTACTCTGCCAGCCTCAAGTATTTGTCAATGGGTTGCAGAATAAGGAAATTTAGTTCTGTCTGCCATTCTCTTCTGCCTTGGCTTCCGCACATCACTATGGAGGGGTGATGGACACTTAGGTCCTGGAGGACTATGATTTCAGTTAACCATTTGTTTTCCCCTTTCCTTTGTTCTTGGGCAGCCAGGAGTGCCTGAGGACCATCACACCTATCCCACCTGGTTAGGGAGAAGGTGGGGTGTTTGCATCCTGTCAGCTTGTCATATGCTCCCTCCTCAAAAAGAACACATCAAGAGGTGTAGGAGACCGGGGGCGCCTGGGTGGCTTAGTCGGTTAAGCGTCCGACTTTCGCTTGGGTCATGATCTCGCAGTTCGTGGGTTCGAGCCCCGCGTCGGGCTCTGTGCTGACTGCCAGCTCAGAGCCTGAAGCCTGTTTCAGTCTGTGACTCCCTCTCTCTCTGACCCTCCCCTGCTCACGCTGTGAGAGGCCTAAATAAACTTAACCAGCTTTTCCGCTTCTGAACAAATGCCTGCGCTACGGGGAAGCTATTACCTAACCAGCTCTTTCTGCTTCTGTAACAATGCTTAAAGCTTGCTTTCCCGCCGCCGGATTGCCCAAGGGACTAGCCTCAGGGCGGCAGCCACTCCCAAAAGGCCAGCGGCTACTCCCTACCTTGCTGAGGGAAGGGCCTGGAGAGAGAGATGTTAACCTGTTAGTCGCCAAACAAGACTTTAAACTCGCTCTATGATAGACTGAATTCAAAGGTATCCCAAATGTTATAATTGGATCCCGCAAAAAACCTGATGGCGGGAACCAATCAAATACGGTAAATGTTCATATTTGAATGTTAACCAATGGCAAACCTGTAACCATGGAAATCTCCTGTCCCTCCCCATGACTTGTTTACTTTTGTCTATAAAAAGGCTGCAGAGGCTTTGTTCAGGGCCTCCTAGCGTCACCGGAGTGCGCGGAGGACCGGGTTCGAACCTGCAAATAAACAACCCTTGCTGCTTGGCTTTGACTCTGGTCTCTGGTGGTCTGATTTTGGGGTTCTCTCGAATTCTGGGCGTTTCAGCTGTCTCTCTCTATCTCTCCTAGAAATAAATAAAACATTAAAAAAAAAAAAAAGAGGTGTAGGAGACCGGGTACCTGGATGGCTCAGGCAGTTGAGGGTCCAACTCTGGGTTTCAGTTCAGGTCATGATCTCACCCTGCATGGGGCTCTGAGCTGACAGAGTGGAAGCTGCTTGGGATTCTCTCTCCTTCTCTCTCTGGCCCACCCCACTCACTCTCTTGCTGACTGCACCCTCTCCAGCCAAGCTCTCTCCACTCCAACCTCCCCCCCCCCCACCATGCCCTCCTGCCCTGTGGCTCCCTCACATCCTGGCAGGTCTGTCCTGAGACTGCCTCTGCCCCTGATTACCAGCTCTGGGCCTTAAATACCATCCTTGTGCCTGGGCCTCAGTCCTGCCCTCCAGATGTTCCCACCAGGACATTCTCGCCCTTCACACAGCACTCCCAAAGCCTCTGCCCCAGTCCCACCCAGAGGCCCCCGGGATGAGGCCCAGGATCCTGGTCAGGAATCACCCCTCCATCCTCCAATCCTCAGCAAGTCCTATCAAGGATCACTTGACAACACATCTCCAAGTATCCCAAGGCTTGGCTTCCCACCACACAGCTGCCAACACCTCCCAGCTCTTCTCCAAGTTCTCTGTCCCCATAGCCACTCTGCCTAAGGCCACTCATGGCTCCGCCATAGTCTGGAAACCAGCCCAACCGCACTCTGCAGCACCCACTAAGTTGGGGTGGTGGCTCCACAAGGCAACAACCTAGTCTATCTAGTCTCATGCCCCAGTGCCTGGCGCTGAGCAGACCTCAGTGTGTACTCTGGCCTTGAGTACTCTGGAGGGAAAGATTTGAGTGGGTCTGGCAGGGACTGTGGGCAAAACCTGGGGTGGGCATGCAGGAAGAAGCACACTGCCCTTTCATGTGGAGGGAGCAGCAGCCACAGGCTGGACAGGGGCCGAGACAGGGCCTACAGTGTGGCAGGACAGGCCGGGAAGGGAGGCCTAACTGTGTAGACTAGACCTGTATGGAGGGTCCTCAGGGGCCTGGGAGGCCCAGGCCAGGGCTCACAGATGGACTCAAAGCTTGGAGTTTGCAGAAGCTCTGTGGAGGGAGGGCCAGCATGTGAGATGCTCCTGGGGAGGACTGAGGCTTGGGCATGAACCTTACACGTTCATGACAGCCTTCATGGTGCTGGGGGTTGCCTTCATCCTCGTCACACAGACGCTACCAGATGCACCTCCACGATGCCCATGTGGCTCACCCTGAGGAGTTAGGAAAGGACAGGGAAACACCCTCTACCCAGACAGTCTTGGGTGACTGGCATTCAGCAAGCCCCTTCTCCTCTAGGACGGTGTCTAAGGCCTCCTCAGCCCTGAAACACTGGAGACAGAAGACAGGGGAGCATGGAGCACTGGCCTCAGTCCAGTAAAGTGAGCAGGAGCATGGGTGCAGGGGCTGTGTCTGCAGTCAGACTCACCTTCTGATCCAAGCATGTCTTCTTTTCGGGGCTGAGTGTGGGAGCCCTGGAAGACAGGGGCAAGCCTGGGAGGGGGTTGACTGCAGAGACATTCCTGGGGCTGCTATGACACCAAGTGGTGATTCTCAGAACCAGCTGCTGCAGGGAGGAAGTGTGGCTGCTCCCCAGCAGGAAAGTGGGACAGGGGGTAGAGAAAGAGGAAGAAGGGGGTGGGGTGGGAGAGATGGAGGGTGTAAGATTGAAATAACAGAGGGTGGTGAACCAAAGACCCTGGAAAATGTGACAAAGGAGCCAAGGGGAAAGTACTGAGCGCACCTTTATTGTAAAGGGTTTTCGGCGAGGTTCCGCGGCTTGGGGGTAGAAGCTAGCCGGGGAAGTTGTACCCCGAGACTGGGGAGAGGGGTATATATAGCACTGTAGTTCGGGGTCGAGACCCACGAGGACAGATTTCCTTATTTGGTCTCGCTTTTCCTGGGTTGGGTCTCGTTTCTGCTGAGGTGACGTGTCTTCTGAGAAACCAGTGGCGGGAAACTGGGAGCGGAAGCTGGTGTCGGGAAAGTCCTGAGGCAGTCATAAGATGGAGTCCGATCCGCCATCTTGGTGTCTTTTTCCTGACCCGTCAGACTAGCCTTCTTGGTGTCCTTTCCCAAACCGGCCAGACCTGTCAGAGGGAAGTCAAGGATGGAAGGACAGAAAGAAGGAAGGGGAGGGTGGGTGGGAGAGGGTGAGAGAGGGTGGGAGGAAGAAGTCTATTTTAGGCCAGTGGTTCTCAAGACTTGAACTTGTGGTGGAACCCACTTGAGGGCTGAGCTGCTGATTCAGGTCTGGGCTGAGCCAGAGTCTGCATTTATTTTATTTTTTTTAAGTTTATTTATTTTGAGAAAGCGTGAGTACGAGTGGGCAGAGAGAGTGAGACCAAATCCAAATCCCAAAAAGGCCCCATGTTGGCAGTGCAGATTCTAGTCCGGGGCTTGAACTCACGAACCATGAGATCATGACCTGAGCCAAAATCCAGAGTCAGATGCTTAACTGACTGAGCCACCCAGGCACCCCCAGAGTGTGCATTTCCTGTGGGAGGGGGCTGCTGGTGGTCTGGGACCACACTCACAGAACCGCTGGTCTAGGAAAGGAATGGAGTAGAAGAGAAGGAACATCTGTGCTCCTGCTGAGCGCCTGCGGGCTGGTTCTGTCATTATTATACCAAGACTTGGGGGCTGTGCTGTTCTCATAGCGCTGGTCCCAGGGCCCTTCCCACCGTCCTTCCTGAAATCTCCTGAGCAGCATAGCCTGCTTTGTACCTGTCACCCCCATCTTGGCATGAGGTTGCTCCTACAAACTGGGATGAACAGTTCCACAGGCACCATGCCCGCGACACCTCCCCACCAGGACCCAAGTCTTCAGCCTCCCACTGTACTTGGCACACACTCTCCGTGCCCATGACATGCTCACTTGGCCTCTGACAGTCACCGAAAGAACCAGGCGGGGACCTGCCTGGTTGGCCGCTCAGGAGCCCAAGGTTCACTGCCCACTGGGGGAATGACCCTGCATAAGGAATAGCATCTGGATGACGATGGCTCAGGGAGGTGCCTTTGACTTGATTTACCACTGGCCAGGCAGAGGGACAGCCAGAGAGCCGAGCAAAGCCCTTACCAAACGCCTGCCTCCCACTGTGTCACTCTCTTCCTCAGCTTTCACCTGGAAGGGGTAGAAAAGCTCCCTGGGATGTCAGTAGGCACAGCGAGGTTGGAAGGGAGGTGCCCCTGGCAGAGAGGAGAGGAAGGCAGAAATGTACTGGGCAGGTAGGGCTTGGGGAAACTGGGGCCGGAGGCATTGAGGCTGGAAAGAATATCCTGGGGGTTGGTGAAAAGGCAGACTCCAGTCCACCCCGAACCACTCTGGCCTTTCTGGGCTTGAGCCCCAGGGATATGCACTTGGCATCAGCACCTGGGCTCTACAATTTGGACCTGACTCTTCCTGAGCCAATTCATGCCAATTCATTCAGGTGATCAGGGAAGTCTGTTCTTTCCAGTAAATGAGGAAACAAGGTAAGTCACACAGAAGCGAGCAAAAACATAAAACTCTCTCAGCAAAGGGAGGAAGAGGAACCATCAGGGGCAATGATGTAATCTGCCACAATGCCCACTATTTGGTGAAATAAATGAGTTTAAGATATTAAAGAACCAATGAGTGAAATGACTACATTGCTTGCTGGGACGGGTGACTCTCCTCCCCTAGGCCCCAAGCTGCCTGTCAACTGGGGAATAGGGAAAGAAATGATTGAACAAGAACAAAATCGTGTGAACCATGACTTCTGTGTTGTATGCACCAACAATTTACATGTAATTTGTAACCACCTAATGAACTAATCAGTAAATACTATGCATCTAAGGTTTACTATAAAGTGATTTCCATGAAGTGTCAAGGTTAGCCATTATTATCTGCCATTCACTGTATGTTCATCAGCTGTGATCAGGGCAGCTTGCTCCTGAGCCTGGACTACACCGTGTACCCAGGGCCATGTGACCGGCTCTTACCACAGGAGTGTCTCAAGTTTGAGCACCACTGCCAAGCTGAGCAACTGGGTAGATCTTCACCACCTTTCTGTCCCAGCAGGAGGCTGAAGCACCCACGGAAGGACTCCAAGACAACCAGTGTGGTCCCTGAATGAGAGCCTGGGGCAAAAGTCAACCACAGGACTAGGGTTTGAACAGTAAAGCTTTCAGCACTCAGCTCGTCACAGCAGTCAGCCCCCACATACAGTGACACTGACCCCCACTTCCAGGTCTTGGTGTGATCTGGCAGGTGCAGACTAAAGTAAGAGCTCTGGAGAGCTATGCTCAAAGCAGCTTACCATCCACTAGTTTCACATGCCCAACAAGAGCCCCACACTGGGATGGTAACTTTGGAACAATATCCTTCATTATAGCATTGTTAGCAATAGCAAAAGACAAATGGGTACTGGATAGAATTATAGGATAAATCGAATGAGAAAGTTCTTTATGTGGTAAGTGGAAATACCTCAGATATACTGTGGGAAAAAAAAATGAGGTAAGAACAGCATACATACATCAGCAGTTTTCAAGGTATGATCCAAGGACTCCTTAGCCCAAGACCCTTTTAGGGGGTCTGCTAGGTCCTCCCTTTCCAACCACACGTCTGTATGCAGCCATACTTCCTGCTATGCCTCCACTAACACACCAAACCAGATAGGAGAATCCAGCTGGTTTCTGTTAAACCAGATACTGAAGAAATTTCTTCAGATGTGAAAATACTTTGCCTCAGATTTTGTTTTGGAAAATATATAAATTCTGTTTAAAATGTCACTATATAATAGTGTCTCAATTTTATTTCATAATGTGGAAAATATTGATAAATATAACTCACCTTTAAAAGTTCTTTGGAGGCCTCGAGAATTTAATAGTGCAAAAGGATCTACCAACCTGTGTGTGAAAAGAGGAGAAAACCAAGAACATGTGTGTACTAGAGTATATATGCCTGAAGGGTACATGAAGGGTAGGAAATGGGCAGGTGGATAACCCATTACTAAATCTGTTTTTAAAAACAATTTTGGAGCTGTGTGTTATCTATAACCTATTCAAAACCGTTTTTTAAATACAGCTGGAGGCAGCAGGGGTCAGCATGACAGGAGAGGATAAAGGCAAGCTGGAATGGGGAAGGGCTGCGGTATGTGTGGAGTATCTACCCTTCTTCACATCCAAGCAAAATACTGGAGGATTCTTTCTTTAAAGAAATGAAACCAAAGACTCAAGGCTTCTGGTATAAATAATACTCTTCATCTTAAAGTGTAACACATAACCACACATCACCATTTAATAAAAGTCTGCAATAGGTGAGGTAAACAGAAACTAGCCGAGAGGAAACTAAGGTAATTTAGGATCTAAAGATCATTTAATTTGGGGATGGTGATGGGGGAAAAAAGAAAAAATAGTAATTTTTAACAAGAGAAAACACAAAGTCATGCAACCAAAGATACTGGAGCAGTTACAGCATCGATACTGCCAAGTGGCTCTGGTTCAGGGTGGTCGGTTTTCTAAGTCCTCTTACAAGTGTCCCTACACATGCCATCCATACGTTCTTGAGGAAGTTACACCTTTATAGGGCATGGCACAGGGAAAAAACCATGCCTTAGTATCAGGTACAAACCTTTTCACTTACCACCTGTGTGCTCCTGAGAAAAATATGTAATTTCTGAGCCCGTTTCACCCAGCGGAACCCAGACAACAGTGCCTTATAAAGTCACTGTAAGGATCTAGTGAGCCTTTGTTTTCTGATGCGATGATACAGTATCCAGCACTCAGGGGATTCTCAGGAAGCACCATTCTTTTTTATTTTTAATTTCTTTTTAATGTTTGTTTATTTCTGAGAGACAGCATGAGCAGGGAGGGGCTGAGAGCGAGACATAGAATCTGAAGCAGGCTCCAGGCTCTGAGCTGTGTGTACAGAGCCAAATGTGGGGCTCAAAATCTTGAACCCTGACATCACGACCTGAGCAGAAGTCAGATACTTAGCCAACTGAACCACCTGGGTGCCCCACTTAGTAAGTGCCATTCTTATTGCCCACGACGCAGAAAAAACCAACAGTGTGTTATTATAAAATAATTAAAAAAAAAAAAAGGATTGGTGGTTGCCAGAAGTGGGGGTGGATGGTGGGAGAAATGGGTAAGCTAGGTTTTATTTAAATAAGTTTAATAAAAAGAAATAGAAATCACAATGCAACCCGCTTTATGGTTAATCATTTAATGTATTAACATTTTCACTTATAAACATACAATTTGCTTATACAGGGAAAAATGGGTTTTGTGGACAGGAGAAAACATGAGAGGGAAGCAATCAGAAAACAGATCAATTCTAGGGGTAAAATGGAAGTGTATTCTATGTCTGTATCTACATCAACTTGGAAAGGAGGAAGAAAAACAAAACAGGATCATAACTTATAAAGAAAATAAACTTGGGCCATTTGTCTCAATCACAGAACTTCTCCTTATGATCCAGGTCTTGGGTCCTGGTCTGGCCTGTTTCAGGAAGATCATCTGAAACACAGCCACTGGTCCTTCCCTTCTCTTCACAATCTAAGACCCTGAAATTCACTCCAGTAACTAAAAAACAATCAGCTTGGCACGTGTGCAACATCAGTGGCCAACTTCTTCCACACATCAAAGTGAAACGCTTACTCACACCTGAACAAGTTCCTTCCACCTCACTTAACTTCTTCAGGATTACCTAAACTGAGGTGAACACAAAGCTGGCATCTATAGAAATCAGACCAAGGAAATGAAGTATCTCACCTCATCTTTATAACTACTATGCATTTCCTATCAGCATCAAGTCACTGCCAACACTGAATTTCCAAGTTCAACTATGTCTGCCCACCAGGCTGGCCAACAGAGTGCACACACATGTCCCCAAGCTTCAGTTCACATCTCCCCCTTCTGTCAGAGGGGGACTATGCTTCCCAGGCATTTCAGTGACCTAACTCAGTACTCTGTGGTTCCAGTAAGTCCAAGTTCAAAATTAATACCCCAATGTCACATTAAACACTGTTGATGGTTTTGTTAGTAAAGCATACGGCTCTTAATAATGACTATCATCTAAACAAAGCCATTCTTACTACACAGGATGTAAAATCATTAAAAGCAACTTTTTTAAACATCAAAACCAGATGTCACACATCACATCTGGCAATTTTCCACCATCTCAAATATCCAAAGGGATGACAGTCAAGTGCACCTCCTTTCAACTAGAAACAGACTCTACAGTGTCCATGAGTTCAGCAGAACTGCCCAGGAAGATAGACCTGACTGTGGTCACCATCAAGAGCATTCAGCAGATGGTTTCACATGGAGACCTATTTAAGTCAGCTCAGAGACACACAGGGCAGTTGACCTATGAAACAAGTTATGTATGTCACTGGCCACAGAAAATAAAAAGTTTGTGCTACTAGGAGTAGCTGGAGTGCTGGGCAGGGAGTGTTACTGTGCTAAGCTGCCTTGGTAGAAGTGCATTTTTTAAAGCATGCAGGACAAAAAACTGGACTAATTATGGGCTTTACAAATTCACATAAAGAAGTAACAGAAGTGCAGGATTATGGGTTTTCCAGAGCTTCACACATAGCTGAGGCACAAAATTACATGGTTTAAGCTTCTATTATCAGGAATAAAAACAAAGCTGGTGTCCTGGCTAAGTTGGGTAGTATCTTGACAACAGGTCATTCATGTCTTTAGGCATGATCTCCGATCTATAACCTGAGTCTCCCCCAAAGCCATGGTCCCAAGAGCCCCCACTATGCCACCACCAGGGCTTCCCGAACCCCAGTGCTTGGGGGAGAGTCACAGTGCCCCAGTCCTGCACAAAACAGGTCTTCAGAAGGACAGGAAGGAGGCAAAGAGCATCCTCCTCACAGTGCAATCCCTGGAGGCCTGACACTGTAACTATGGCTCTAATTCCATTTTCCTCACCATTCTTTTAATACCGCTTTCTCAACAAGTAAAAAAATAGGCTGTAAGTAGGCTACTGTAGCAATAAAAATACTCAAAGTAGATACAAAAACATAAGGTTGTCTCTGAATAAAGCAAATCTACCTTTACATACTTGAAACTGTTTTTGTCTTCTTCCAAGTTTTAAAGGATAAAATTTTGAGACTTAAGTCAATGCCTAATGTGGGATTATTTTCCAAGGATCACTACACCAAACAATGAATAAAATGAAGCATCATTTAAGAGGAGGCAGGAGGGGGGTAGGAAACGGGGAGGGGGGCTGACCCTCCCCCTTCATCCTGAGCAGTCAGTCTTGCTGGCTCCAGGTCCAGGGGATACCACCCCAGTGCCTCAGGGAAGTTCCTGGTTGCTTGCCAGCCCACAACTCCTGAAGTCACATGCAGCCAGCTCGGATCCGAGGCTTCAAAGCTCAATGTTAAACGGAAAGAAGCTACAGTCCTCCTTGCCACATCACTCACTCACCCATACAACACCTTGTATCAACACAGCACTAAATTATCCCTTAAGCATTATACCTAACTCTGAAAAGAAAATGCCATTCTAAACAGGTATGTCCAAAATAAGGTATTCCAAGAGTTCTAGAAAGAAACTCCTGGAATGAGCCAGTGCCCCAGAGAGACCATGTTTTAGCTAAACATAAGTCAGAAGCCTTCTCTACAGTACGTGTATGGATTAGTTGTAACTATGATGTCCTCACTTTCAAAAGAACAATTAAAACTATTATTAAAAACATTTATCATCAACATAAATGCCCTGCAAATCATATTATTGCACACAGAGCATCAGGAGCTATGCACACCCAGATGTGGAGGACTCTAGAAGACCCAGAACAGAGACCCTAAGGCCATGCCAGTGGCTGCTCCGGCCAGCATGCCCAGGGCCAGGTCACTGTCGCCGTCTCGGTACCGCTCCCGAATGATGACCTGGTTGGCAGGCTGCTGTCCATAAAGTCCTAAAAGAGAAGTGAAAAAGCAGACCTGTGAGGAGCGGTTTGTGAAGCCCAACATTCCCTCACAAAGACAGCGTGTCCCAAGAGTGGCAGGGGTCACACCTCCCTGCACGTGCACCCCTCCCCTACAGTGCGGTCTTCCTCTGGACAGGCATGGGCTTGCTGAGTGAGTGCTTCCTGGCTCTCCTCCACAACAGGCCAAGGTGACTGTTAATAAGACTGCACCAAGAGAACCAAGGTGCTCAATTCTCCAAGGTCCAAGCCCCCAAACACTGCAAACAGCAGCACCCTAATGAAGCTGTAACCTCCAGCCTCCAATGTCCACTTCCCCTCCACAGAACACTTATTAGGAGTACAGGTAGATGAGGTACAGGAGACACATGGAGTTTTCAATGCAAGAGGCAATCTGCACCTAAAGCTGAAAATGAAAAACCCATTTAAAAGCTAATTAGCTTCTTGATATTCATGTAAACCATTTTGAAATTAAACCTTAAATCTGCAAATAAAACTTGCTCTTCATTTTTAATCCTAGGTCTTTATGGGGGAAAATACTTATGTTAAGGGGAAAACTTTTAAAGAGTAAACTTAAAACAAATTTAATATTTAATTTGCATGATTAAAGTTTACAACTGGAAATGTACTATCTGTTCTCTTCTCTGTCTCACAGCTATATTGTCTAAGAGCTAATTAGCTTTAAAATTAATGAAATATAAATAACATTAACTTCCCTCCTTGATTTGCTGTTCCCTTAACAGTTCAATCCTAGGGGAGCAAGAAACTAACCCAACAGTAATGTGTACATGTACATGAAAACCAATGGCAAAATAAAGGCTAACATTTATAAGTGCTTATTACTCTAAGCATTTACAATACTACAAGCATTTAAACATACTGACTCACTTAATACAACAACTCTAGGAGTTTATTATTATTCCCATTTTACAGACAGGCAAAAGTGAGGCACACAGGGTTAATGGCAATAAGGGCATGGAAACCAGGCACTCAGGCTACAAGTGTGCACTTACAACCACTAACGCCTCAAATACAATGGAGATCAGGAGAGGAAAAAAAAAAAAAAAACCAAAGCCACATAGCAGAATGAGACCACTATAGGGGCGCCTGGGTGGCTTAGTTGGTTAAGCATCCAACTTTCGCTTGGGTCATGGTCTCGCGGTTCGTGGGTTCGGGCCCCGCGTCGGGCTCTGTGCTGACTGTCAGCTCAGAGCCTGGAGCCTGTTTCAGTCTGTGACTCCCTCTCTCTCTGACCCTCCCCTGCTCACGCTGTCGTTCTCTCTCCTAGAAATAAATAAAACATTAAAAAAAAAAAAAAAAAGAATGAGACCACTATAAACTATAAACAAACAGCTGATCAATGACAGGTAACAGCACTGGAAGCAAAAAATGTTTTATGCAATGTTTACATTTCAAAATTTGTGAACTGTAGTATTTACTTTTACTGCTTTGAAACATAAAAGTTTTCAATTAGACAACTGTAACATGAGATTTAGGATAGTAGGAACTTGCAAGCTGACTTAATTAAAAGAGCCCCTAGACAATCTAAATCTACATTCCCTCAGTGGGTCACACAAGGGGACCCCTGCATCACACCACCAGCAGAGGCTGCTCTTGCAGCCCCTGCTTTCCTCTGCTCCTACCAGGGAGCGAAGTCCTTACCCAAGTCAGCCAGGGACATTTCCAAGTTGTACATACTGTAATTACCTAAGTTAACTAACACTTCACCTAAACGGTCAAAACGTGAATGTGAAATAGGCAGCTACTGTTTCTAGGATAACTAAGTTAGACACTTCAGGGTGCACTAAGTAACGGCAGGTAACTTTTACAAATTACTATCTAAGCAAGGAAATGAGTAAACTAAAAAACTAAAAAACAGAGTAAACTAAAAAAAGAATCACAAAACCTAGACTTGTTTGCACGTACTAAGGGGAACTGCAGTGCAATGATATGGCGTGAGTACAGTCTTTACAAGACAAGACTCCAGCCAAAGGAGCCAACTCCAAGCAAAGTCCTAGAGCCCACGTCAAAAAAACAGCTGAACAACTGTCCACTAACATGGGCAAGTTAAAACAGAACACTCATGGCATGTACACAGCACCCCTCATACTTTTTTAATTGGTTGATTGATCAATGGCTCCAATCATTAAAGGTCTTGGGGTGCCTGGGTGCCTCAGTCGATTAAGCGTCTGACTGCGGCTCAGGTCATGATCTCAGTTTGTGAGTTCCAGCCCTGCATCCGGCTCTGTGCCGACAGCTCAGCCTGGAGCCTGCTTCAGATTCTGTGTCTCCCTCTCTCTCTCTGCTCCTCCCCAACTCATGGTCTGTCTGTCTGTCTCTCTCTCAAAAATACACATTAAAAAATTTAAAAAGAGAGAGAGAGAAGGCCTTTAACCTGCTCCATGCAGGACTATGGTGTGTAAGGACAATGGAAGGCAGGATGTCATGAAGCTGGCCAAGCACTGGGGTGTCCACAAAGGGACTGAGAAGCTCCAACCTAGTTATCAGGACGACAGTACTGGAGGATGACCACAAACCCAACCCCCTCTACAGCAAGTACACGGCTAGTGGGGCACAGTGCTAAGGCTGAATGCCCACCTACTTTTTGACTCTGCCCACTACAGCAAGAACCTTGAAGCTGACTGAGAGAGGGCTCGTTTTCTATTGATAGGGAAAAATCTGTTACAAAATGGACAACAGAAGTGATAAGGAAATACCTGTCCCTGATCAAAGGCTCCCTCTTCCGGGTTCTTCTTCCCACCCTGCTTGTCGCACACATTAATGAAGAATCCGGAAGTAATAGGCTATAAATTATTCCCTCTGCTGTTGCTCTGGGCTCGGACCTCTGGAGAACGATCTCCTCTGAGGCCACCGGTGTAAAATAAACCTCCTCCCTTCCAAGATCTCTGAATGCCATTTGGTTCTTCCGCCAGTTATCCGAACCAGATTCCGCAACATTATGAAGAAAGTCAACAGAAAGTAAAGAATCCAATTTACAGAAATTCCCTTTACCAGCACTTCTGCAAAACTTCTGCTCTTCTATACAGTAACAAACAGCTGAGATTACTCCAGTCCTAACTCTGGGGATGAATAACAAAGAAGCTGGCTCTCATGGATGGCATGGTTAGGCTAGGGCTTAAAAACCCACAAACTGCAAGATAAACAGGCAAAGAAATCGAGTTTGTAAACAATTATACCAGGTTTATTTCTGCCAGTCATCACAGAAACGTAAACTAAAGCAACTTGAGGATCCATTTTAGACACAAGGAGAGTATTAAAACTTTTAGAGCTAACAACAATGGGCATCTTTCAGGACAAATGAGAAACCAGTGTTTCAGGAACTTCTTAGCGGCATTAGAAACCGGCAAATTTTACCTACTCTGAAGAATATCTTCATTTTTGCCAATGTGATCAACAGAAACGGTATCTCATTTCAATTTGCATTTCTTTATTAGAAAAGTCTAACCTTTTGTTATTAGTCACTTGCATTTCTTCTCATGTACATGGTCTCTGGCCTCAGCTGGACCAGTCTTAAATTATCCTTTTTCAAATGTTTCAATTCAGTCTATCACTGATTCCCCTCTCTGCTGTCCCACTGAGGCTACATCTCCAATTCTATCATTGAAGTAGTAGGGGAAAAAAAAGCTCCTTTAAAGAAAGGAAGAAAAGGAAAAAAAACCATAATGCTAAGTGAAATAAACCAGTCACAAAAACACAGATATTCTAGGATTCCACTTACATGAGATGTCTAAAGAATCCAAATTCACAGAAAAAGGAAGTATAAGTGTGGTTACCAGGGCTGGGAGGAAGGAAAATGGGAAGCTGTTGTGTCAGGAGGACAGAGTTTCAATATCAGAAGGTGAAAAATTCTGGAAATTTGTTGCACAAACAATGTGAATGTACTTAACACTATGGAACTATGCAATTAAAATGGTTTTTTGGGACGCCTGGGTGGCTTAGTCGGTTAAGCGTCCGACTTTCGCTTAGGTCATGATCTCGCAGTTCGTGGGTTCGAGCCCCGCGTCGGGCTCTGTGCTGACTGCCAGCTCAGAGCCTGGAGCCTGTTTCAGTCTGTGACTCCCTCTCTCTCTGACCCTCCCCTGCTCGCGCTCTCTCTCTCCTAGAAATAAACAAAACATTAAAAAATAAATAAATAAAATAAAATGGTTTTTTAAAATGTAAATTTTATGGTACTTTTTTTTACCATAATTAAAAATAAAAACAATATATTAAAAATAACAAACAAACTGGCAAACTGTTCTGAGAATCAACTGGGTAAATGGTATCAAGATTTACTGTAATACTGTCAGATGGATATGACACAGTATGGATTTCCCTCATAATAATCCAGAGACGAGGGAGATGGCAGTGAAACTAAATTAGGCATATGCTGGCTGAAGGTGGTAATGGACAAGTGATAGTTCATTACACTACTGTCCATACTTTTCCATGTTTGAGAAACTTTTTAAATTTCAATGGTATCAAAAGAAAAATAAATGCCTATGCCCTTTAACATATTAACTTAATATAGAGAAATGAAAAATGTATTCTAAGATTTAACAGGAATGAAACAGGAAAGCATCAGAGATGTTCAAAGCAACATTTATGACTGCAAACAGGAACAAACAGTTAATACTAGAAGGTCACCCAATATGATATAATATGCAGCAATTAAAAATACTTATGGAGATAATGTAGCACTCAGAACAAAATACATAAAATTTTAAAATGAGAAAAGAAATGCAAAAGGTAATATATTATTTCAATGACAAAAATTTATTTTATATGCGAAAAGTAATTCAAAGTATCTTTTAAACGTTTATTTTTGAGAGAGAGAGAGAGAGAGAGAGAATGAATGTGAAGCAGGCTGTAAGCTCCAATCTGTCAGCACAGAACCCGACGTGGGGCTTGAACCCACAAGCCATAAGATCATGACCTAAGCTGAAGTCAGACGCTTAACTGACTGAGCTACCCAGGCACCCCATGGGGAAAGTAACTCAAACAAAATAGTTGTGCTAAGATCATAGGACCAATAAATACTTCTTCTTTTTTTTTTAAGCATCATCATTTTATTAGTTTTCAACCTGACATGAAAAAACGTCCAGCAAGCAGAATCCTTCACAGTCCATGCGAGCTGTTTGAACTGCATCAGACTGTAGGAGCAGATGGACAGAGAACCTCTCATATTGGGTGTTAACCTATGAGAAACCAAAGTAACCACCACTAATTAGAAGGAAACTTGTACTCCGGGCCAGCAGCCCTGGGCCTCTCTGTGTATGAACATCAGTGACCATGTACCTTTCTGGTAACACATTCTTCTTCCATGGCTTCTGTGTTAAGACACTGCACTAGGTTTGCTCACAATCCCCTCAGATTCCCAGACTCTCTCTGGGCTCAGGCCTCTAGCTGTAAGCTATTTGCCAGCTCATTCACTTATATGCTGATCCGATGTGCCATAAGCACTGCAGTCTGCCCCTGCCGGGCTTCTCACTGAGGCCTTGTGCTTCAGTCCATCAACCACATGCTCTCAGGCCCCCTCGATCTGACTGTAGGCTCTGCCCTCTTGGCAAGCATTCTCCTGCACCTCCACCTTAGACCTCCCCCTGCCCATACTGCACCCAGAACTTGATGCTACCTACACAAGCCACTTACTCACATCTAAAATTTTTCTCAGGTAAGGTGAAAAATAGAAGTGCATCAAAAGCCTGGAATAAATGTAAGAACCTTCCAGGCCTTTACTTCACTTGCAAAGTGGAGTTTTGCCTCAGTAGTGATAATTTTGAAGGATGTTACCAGAAAAGAAAAAATAGGAGAAAGTTATCCTTTAAAATGGGATATAAGTGAATACCAGTAGGTACAGATTCTCTCCTTAGGAATAAATCTGGATACAATAGTGAAGTTTTAACAAGCCTACTCCAACTTTGTAAGACAACGTAAAAACATATAATCCTTTTTCTTTTGTAAAGCATGGTAGCAGAATGATGTGGTCTATAACCAGAAGCATAGCTCACTTATCCTTAAACTAAGAAACACACATCTTTCAGGCCTCACAGATGTACCCACTAAATGAAGAGAAGTAAGGAATGAATGCATGGTGGGCATGAGTTACCTGCATATGGGTACTGGTAGGGTGCAGCATAAGCCTGTCCATTTGCAGCATAGATAACTTGAGTTCCTTGAGGATATGCACCATAGTACGGACCATAGCCATATGCCTGCTGAAAAGAAACAGGCCCATCAGATATACAATTTTGAAATTCAGCATCCATTTATAATAAAAACAAAGTAGGTGGAGAGGGAATGTACCTCCACATTATAAAGGCCATATGACAAGCTCACAGCTGACATCATAAAACAATGGTGTAAAGTTAAAAGCTTTCCGCTAAGATCAGAAACAAGACAATGGGGTGCCTGCCTACTTTCACTACTTTCATTCAAACTCATAATGAAATTTTATTGTGCTTCACTTTACTGCACTTGCAGATACTGTGTTTTTTTAACAAACTGGAGGTCTGTGGCAACCCTACATTGAACAAGTCTATTGGCACAATTTTTCCAGTAGCATTTGCTCACTTCGTCTCTGTGTCACATTTTGCTAATTCTCACAATACTTCAAAGTTTTTGTTTTTTGTTTTTTTTTGAGAGAGAGCAAGGAAGCACACAAGCAGGAGAGTGGAGCAGAGGGAGTGGGAGAGGGAGTGGGGAGAGGGTGTACACATGCACGCACGCTGCCTTAAGCAGGCTCCATGCTCAGTGCAGAGCCCACTGCAGGGCTTGATCCCATGATGCTGGGATCATGAATGGAGCTGAAATCAAGAGTTGGTCACTCAAATGACTTAGCCACCCAGGTGCCCCATTTATTATTATATTTGTCATGGTGATCATGACCAGTGATCTTTAATGGATAATAATTGTTTTGGGGCACTACAAACCATGCCCGTATAAGATGGTGAACTTAATCGATAAATCTTGTATGTTCTGAGCTCCACCAACCACTAATTCCTGTCTCTCTCCCTCTCAGGTCTCCTCCTTGAGAAACAGCGATATTTAAAAGAGGCTAATTAATAAGAACCCTTCAATGGTCTCCTAAGTGCTTGAGTAAGAGGAAGAGTTGCCCGTCTCTCACTTTAAATCAAAAGCTAGTGACGATTCAGTGCAGTGAGGAAGGTGTGTTGAAAGCTGAGACAGGCCAAAAGCTGGGCCTCTTGCACCAAACAGTTAGCCAGGCTGTGAGTGCAAAGGAAAAGTTCTTGAAGGGAATTGAAAGCACTACTCCAGTGAACACACAAATGGTGAGAAAACAGAACAGGCTTACAGCTGATTCTGAGAAAGTTTGAGTGATCTGGACAGAAGACCAAACCAGTCACAACATTTCCTTAAACCAAAGTCTAACCAAGAAGAAGGCCCTGACTCTCTTCAGTTCTGTGAATGCAGAGAGAGTAAGTTGCAGAAGAAAGTATGAAACCAGCAGAGGTAGGTTCATGAGGTTTAAGAAAAGAAGCTGCCTCCATAACAAATGTCCAAAGTAAAGCAGCAAGAGCTGGTGTAGAAGCCACAGCAAGTTACCCAGAAGATGTAGCCAAGATCATTCATGAAGGTGGCTATGCCCAACAAGAGATTTTCAGTGTGGATGAAACAGCCTTCTGCTGGAAGAAGATGCTACCTAGGACTTTCATAGCTAGACAGGAGAAGTCAATGCCAGGCTTCAAAACCTCAAAGGACAAGCTGAGTGCATTAGGGGTAATGCAGCTGGTGACCTGAAGTTGAAGTTGATGCTCATTTACCAGAGTTTCTGCTCTGAACGTATTTTTTTTTTTTAACCACCTGATGTTTTAGGATTCTCAGTTGTCCAAAAACAGAATAGAAATGTCAGAGAAAAAGAATCAATAAATGTAGGTATAAATTGGGAGAGAGAGGAAATATACTGAAGAAAAGAAAATGAACAGAATCTGAGACGTGGGACATCTAACATCCATGTCATTAGTTTCAAAAGAGAAAGGGGATGAGGCTGAAAAAATCATTCCAGAAATAATGGCCTAAATTTCCCCAAACTTAGCGAGAAACACAAACTTATATATAAAAGACCAAATAGGATGACACCCCCCCAAATCCATACCAACACATTATAGGCAAACTTCTGAAAACTAAGGACAATGAAAGTAGCAAGGCTACCTACATGGTTTCTGAGGAGAAACATTACAGATAAATCAAAATGCAGTTTTTAAAAATCTTTTCTTTTTATTATTATTATTTTTAATTCTCATATCTTTTTTAATCCAATAGAGAGAGACAACGTGAGCAGGGCAGGGTCAGAGAGAGAGGGAGATAAAGAATCTGAAGCAGGCTCCAGGCTCTGAGCTGTCAGCACAGAGCCCAATGCAGGGCTCGAACCCACAAACCATGAGATTATGACTTGAGCCGAAGTCGGACGCTTAACTGACTGAGCCACCCAGGCGCCCCAAAATGCAACTTAAAAAAAATTATTTTAATGTTTATTTATATTTGAGAGAGAGAGACCAGCACGAGCAGGGGCAGAAAGAGAGGGAGACAGAGTCTGAAGTAGGCTCCAGGCTCTGAGTTGTCAGCATAGAGCCCAATGCAGAGCATGAACTCAAGAACCGTGAGATCATGACCTGAGCCGTAGCTGGATGCTTAACCAACTGAGCCACCCAAGCACCTCTCAAAACACAATTATAAAACATGTTCAAATAACTCACAAAAAGCTTAAGTAAAAGAATACAGAGAAATTTAAAAAAAAAACAGAACCAAAGGGAAACAAAAAAACAAAATGGCATACTTAAACCTAATATACCAAATACTATATTAAATGTAAATGGTCTAAATATACTAATTACAAAATTGAGATTTGTGAGATGTCACAAAGAGATGACCCACGTATATGTTGTCTATGAGAAACTCACTCCAAATGTAATGATATATGTAGATTAAATAAAAAAAGATGGGAAGAGATACCATGCAAATAATGAAAAGCAAGAAGTGACTATATTAATATCAGACATCAGACTAGAGAAAATTACCAGAAACAGAAAGGGACACAACATTATGATAATAGTTAATCCACCAAGAAAATATAAACATCTATGGACCAAATGACACATGTGCAAGCGTAAATTAGACAACTTATATGAAAAGGACTAATTACTCAAAAAGTACAAATTACTACAACCCACTCAATATGAAATAGAAAATGAAAAGCCTATTTAAAAAAATAGAATTTGGGGGCACCTGGGTGGCTCAGTCAACTAAGCATCCAACTTCAGCTCAGGTCATGATCTCTAGGTCTGTGAGTCTGAGGCTCCACAGCCTGGAGCCTGCTTCAGATTTTGTGTCTCCCTCTCATTCTCTCTGCACCTCCCCCACCCACAATCTGTCTCTCTCTCTCAAAAATAAACAAACATTAAAAAAATAAAATTTGTAATTAAAAATACCCCACCCCCAAAATCTTCAGGCCCAGACTGTTTCACTGGAAATATCTACCAAATATTTTAAAAAAGAATTAATATGGGGCGCCTGGGTGGCTCAGTCAGTTGAGCATCCGACTTCAACTCAGGTCATGATTTTACAGTTGGTGAGTTTGAGCCCAGCGTTGGGCTCTGAGCTGAGTGCTCACAGCCTGGAGCCTGCTTCAGATTCTGTCTCCCTCTCTCTCTGCCCCTCCCTTGCAGACACTCTATCTCTGTTTCTGTCTCAAAAATAAACAAACATTTAGGGGCTCTGGGTGGCTCAGTCGGTTGAGCGTCTGACTTTGGCTCAGGTCATGATCTTATGGTTCATGGGTTCAAGCCCCGCATCAGGCTCTGTGCTGACGGCTAGCTCAGAGCCTGGAGCCTGCTTCAGATTCTGTGTCTCTCTCTCTCTCTGACCCTCTCCTGCTCATGCTGTCTCTCTCTCTCTTTCAGAAATAAATAAAACATTAAAAAAATTTTTTTTAATAAAAATAAAAACAAACATTTAAAAACTTAAAAAAATAAACTAGAAAAAGAATTAACACAAATTCTATATAATCTCTTCTAGAAAACAGAAAAGCAAGGAATACTTCCTAAAATTCATTCTGTAAAGCCAGTATGACTTAATACCAAACAAGAGTACAAAAAAAACTACAGACCAACATCCTTCATGAATAGAGATGCAAAAATTTATAACTACATTAGCAAACGGAATTCAGCAATAAAAGAATTATACAACCAACAAAGTGAGGTTTATTACAGGGACACAAGGCTGGCTCAATATTTGAAAATCAATCAGTATAATTCATCATGTTAGCAGGTTAAAAAAAAAATCACATGACCATGCCAACTGATGCAGACAAAGTATTTGACAAAATTCAACACCTATTCATGATGAAACTCTCAGAAAACTAGAAAAGGAACTTTCTCAACTTGTTATTGAACATCTTCAAAAACTACAGCTAACATCACATGTAACAGAAAAACGCATGCATTCCCCTTAAAATCGGGAACAAGACAAGGAGGACTGATCTTACCAATGCTATTCAACATAACATTAGAAGTTCAACCAGGGCAAGGAAATAGAAGGCACACAGACTGGAAAGAAAGAAAATGTTCCCTATTTGTAGAGGACATGGTTGTCTGCATAGAATATCCCAGAGAATGTACAAAACATACTTCTAGAACCAATAAGTGAGCTACTTTAGTAAGTTCACAAGCTACAAGATCAACAAACAAAAATCAATGAACTTGGGAAAATTGAAATTTAAAATATGATACTATAGGGGCGCCTGAGTGGCTTAGTCGGTTAAGCGTCCGACTTTCGCTTAGGTCATGATCTCGCGGTTCGTGGGTTCGAGCCCTGCGTTGGGCTCTGTGCTGACTGCCAGCTCAGAGCCTGGAGCCTGTTTCAGTCTGTGACTCCCTCTCTCTCTGACCCTCCCCTGCTCACGCTGTCTCTCTCTCTCTCCTAGAAATAAATAAAACATTAAAAAAAAATTAAAAAAAAAAATAAAATAAAATATGATACTATAGACAACAATCCAAAAAAACCCCAAAACACTTAAAGCATAAATCTAACAAAACATGCCCAAGATTTTCATACTGAAACTACAAAATGCTGGTGAAAAAATCAAAGGGGATCTAAATAGACAGTCCATGTTCATTGACTGAAAAACTCAACACAGTAAGTATGTCAATTCTCCCCCAAAAAACTGATACACAGGTTTAAAACAAAGTCTTTCAAAATCTACCAAGAAGATTTTGTTGTAGATGTAGACACATCATCTGGAAAGGAAACAGAACCAGAATAGTTAAGGGAAATCTGAAAAGGAAGAATAAAGTGGGGGACCAGCTGATCCAATTTTAAAACTTATACAACTATAGTAATCAAGTCAGTATGGCATCAGAGGAAGAAAAACACACAGATCAATGGAACAAAACAGAGAACCCAGAAATAGACACACACAAATACAGCCAAGTGAAAATTTTCAGAGATACAAAAGCAATTCCAGAAAGGACTTTTCATCAAACTGTAGTGGAACAAGTAAACATTCATATTCACAACAATGAACCCAACTCTAACACCTTATAAAAAATTAACTCACAATGGAAAACACCCATCTGTAAGTCCTGGAACTATGAAACTTTAAAAACATAGCATAGAAACTGGTAAACTAGACCACATGCAAATTAAAACTCCATGAAAGGCACTGTTAAGAGGATAAAAACATATGCTACAGACCGCGTTATCTGACAAAGCATTCCTATAAACTCAAAGAACTCTCAAAACTCAATGTTAAAAAAATAATAATAATACAATTAGAAAACAAGCAAAAGACATGAAATGATATTTGCTGAACAGGATATACAATAGCAAATAAAAAGATGCTATTAGCTATTAAGATCACTAGCTATTAGGGAAATGCAAATTAAGATTAGAATGAAACATCACTACATACCTGTAAGAAACAGCTAAAATTAAAAAATGGTGATACCACTTAATGCTGGGGAAGATGCAGAGAAACTGATTATTCATGTAAGAAAAATGGTAGAGTTATTCTGGAAAGTAGTTTCTTAGCTCTTTAAAACTTTATGTACAGCTTTATAAAAAGCTGTATAGGGGCACCTGGGTGGGTCAGTTGGTTAAGTTTCTGACTTTGGCTAAGGTCATGGTTTCAGAGTTTGTGAGTTCAAGCCCCATATCCGGCTCTGTGCTGACAGCTCAGAACCTGGGGCCTGCTTCGGATTCTGTGTCTCCCCTCTCTGACCCTCCCCTGCTTGCTCATGCGCTCTCTCTCTCTCTCAAAAATAAAAATAAACATTAAAATAATTTTTTTTAAAAGCTGTACATGAGGAGTATTCACAGTAAGATTTATAGGTTATAGCCAAAACTTTGAAACAACCCCAACAGGTAAATGCTGGGATACACATGTAATACTCTGGATGGGTTGGGGCGCCTGGGTGGCTCAGTGGATTGAGCATCCGACTTTGGCTCAGGTCATGATCTCACGGTTTGCAGGTTCGAGACGCATGTTGGGCTCTGTGTTGACAGCTCAGAGCCTGGAGCCTGCTTCGGATTCTGTCTCACTCTTTCTCTGCCCCTCCTTCACTCACACTCTGTCTCCTCTCTCTCTCAAAATTAAACATTAAAAAAATATTTTTAAATAAATAAAATAAAATGAAATGTTAATAAAAAAGGTAATTTGGGTGGGTCTCAAGGGCACTGTGCTAAGTGAAAAGCATCAAACTCAAAAAGATCACATGCTGTATGATTCAATTTATATAACATTGTGGAAATGACAAAATTATATAGACAGAGAACCAGTCAGTGCTTGACAGGAGTTAGGAAGGGGAAGGAGGGTATAACTATACATAAGGGTGTAGTGGCAAGATTTTATCAACAGTTTTGTATCTTTTTTTTTTTTTAGTATTTTTATTTCTAGGGAGGGGGAAGGAGGGAGGGAGGGAGGGAGGGAGAGAGAGAGAGAGAGAGAGAGAGAGAGAGAGAGAGAGAGAGAGAGAGAGACAGCGTGAGTAGGGGAGGGTCAGGGAGAGAGGGAGACACAGACTCCGAAACAGGCTCCAGGCTCCGAGCTGGCAGTCAGCACAGAACCCGACGCGGGGCTCGAACCCACGAACCGCGAGATCATGACCTAAGCGAAAGTTGGACACTTAACTGACTAAGCCACCCAGGCGGCCCTCAACAGTTTTGTATCTTGACTGAAGGGCTGGTTATACAAATCTACACCTATGATAAAATGACATAAAAGCAAACACAAACATTTTGCCAATTTCAAATTCCAGGTTTTGAGTTTATACAACATGTAACAACTGGGGAACTGGATGAGGAGGACATGAGATCTTTCCATGTTTTTTTTGGAACTTCCTATAAATCTATAATTATTTCAAAATTAAAAGTCAAAAAAGGAAAACAAAACAAAAGTACCTCCCACAACAGAGACTTCTATGTGTAGCAGTGTACCTTTAGCACACCTATCTTGGAGGTACCCCTAAGGTTTTTGGTATGTGATTTTTTTTAAAGTTTTTTTTTTTCCAAAGTAAAAAAATGTAGGGCTCTTGGGTGGCTGAGTCGGTTAAGCATCTAAATTTTTTTTTTATTTTTATTTTTTCTTTTTCTGAGAGAGAGAGAGAGAGAGACAGAGCAGGGGAGGGTCAGAGAGAGAGGGAGACACAGAATCTGAAACAGGCTCCAGGCTCTGAGCTAGCTGTCAGCACAGAGCTCGATGTAGGGCTCAAACCCACGAATGGTGAGATCGTGACCTAAGCCAAAGTCGGATGCTAAACTGACTGAGCCACCCAGGCACCCCTGAGTAGGTTAGGCATCTAACTCTTGATTTCGACTCAGGTCACCATCTCACAGTTCATGAGATCATGCCCCACTCTGGTTGGGCTCTGTACAGGCAATGTGGAGCCTGCCTGGGATTGTCTCTCTCTTCCTCTCTCTGCTCCTCCCTTGCCCACACTGTCTCTTTCTAAAAAATAAACATTAAGAGAAATTAAAAAGACAAACCATTAATTGTTCTTAGGCCTATCTTAAAAACAAAATGTGAACATGAAGATTATAAAGCAGTGGCTTTATTTTATAAAATCAAACAATGATAATAATCTTTTTAAAAGTTTACAGAAAAGTGTTGAGCGCATTTCTAATTTCTCTGATACTGGCTGCTCAAGGGTTTTTTTGCTTTTGTTTCTTAAAAAGGAGAGTAGCTCAGAGACCCCAACCTCCCTTCACTTGGATTCCAAAATCCTAAGATTTGCTCCCTACCTCAGGGGTCGGTGCAGCATAGGCTGTGTAAGGAGGAGGAGAAGCAGCCACAGCTGTCTCATCATACAGGACTTCTGAGCCAATGTAAGCCTAGGAGAGGAGAGAGAATGAAAGAGGGAGGGCTGTCACAAAGCAACCACAAAGAGGCCCTTAGGATTCTATACATACACATATCCTTTCTATTTAGCCAAAATTTAAAAATTAGAACAGCAAATATGACAGCTCTCTGAAAAGCAGTGAACAAGAGATCTCCCCAGAACCCTCTCTTTTTTTTTAAAGGTTAACATACCTTATTTATTTATTTATTTATTTATTTATTTATTTATTTTATTTATTTATTTCTGAGAGAGAAAGAGAGAGACAGACAGACAGTGTGAGCAGGGGTAGGTCAGAGAGAGGGAGATACAGAATCTGAAGCAGGCTCCAGGCTCTGAGCTAGCTGTCAGCACAGAGCCCAACGTGGGGCTCGAACCCATAAACAGTGAGATCATGACCTGAGCCAAAGTCGGATGCTTAACCAACTGAGCCACCCATGCACCCCCCAGAACCCCCTCTTAATCCTGTAGTCTCTTATCCTCTGAAATTGGAGGAGGCCGTCCTCCTCACCATCTGCAGAAAGCAGGAATAGAATTCTCACTGCCCAAGGAGGCCAGGGTCTACCATTATCCAGGCCTTTTCAAAGACGTGCTACCACTCTCAACAACCCTTCTGTTAAATATAAACCCTACAGTTTGAAATGCAGCAGGGATGGTTCCACACAGTCTGCTTTTTGCATTAAAAAATTCCTTCATTAAACTACTTCCCAGTGGAAAAGAAAAATCTATGTACTCTTTTAAAAACAAATTCCAGGAGCACATGGGTGGCTCAGTCCGCTAGGCATCTGACTCTTGATTTCGGCTCAGGTCATGATCTCATGGTTCTCCTAGGTTTGAGCCCGGCATCTGACCCCACGCTGACAGTGCGCAGAGTCTGCTTGGGATTCTCTCCCTCTCTCTCTGCTCCCCACCACCCCCCCGGCCCCCACAAGCGCATGCGTGTGCTCTCTCTTTCAGAATAAAAAAATAGTAAACTCAGAAAAATAATAATAATGAATCCATGCAAAGAATCATCTTGGGATCTCAGCCCCAACAATGTGAATCATTAATACTAATTTCAGCCAAGAAGATTTTTGTGAAGGAAAAGCTAACTGGAGTGGCAAAGTAGACTTGGAGGGAGTCTTGGGCTAACAGGAGTAAGAAACAATAACACTTGGATATTAACTCTTTTTTGCTTTCTTTTCCCACCTGTACAAATTATTCTATAATCCACCTTTTTCTTTTCCTCCTAGAGAGATAAAGGGAAAAATAAAATCCTATCTGAAAAATAATGTTTGCCACAGAGGAAGCTGCCTTGATTCTCTGACAGACACAAAAATAGCATTATGAGCCCCTACAAATGGGGCTTACTGTCTCAGTGACTTCCTAAGGTCAGAAGCAGAACTAGAGTCAAGTACAAGTCCCCAAAAACACTTGATTCACAAGGCTGGGGTGCCATGCACGGACTCTGGGCCTTTTTTAGCCTTCTCTGTAAACCACAGCAGAATTCAAAGTGCTGCAAAACTTTCTGAGATACAAATACTTCTGGAAGATAATGCTAGAACCAGTGTCGCCTATATTTGGAGGGTACCTCCTGCCTTAAAAGGCTTGGCAAAATCTACTTACTCTCATGTCAGCAAAAGGTGCCCTGCCTGCTATGCAGGCTCAGCCATGGCTGGACGGTCAGGAAACCCGCCCCCATTTCCCTTTCCTAATCCCCTTTCATGTACGGGCATACCACCCTGAACGCCCCCAATCTCGTCTGATCTCGGAAGCTAAGCAGGGTCGGGCCTGGTTAGTACTTGGATGGGAGACCTAATCCCCTTTCCTGTTTGTTACAGCAAGACAAGGCGCTACAGGTGATCACCCTTAGCAACTTACTGTGTTTGTCCTGGAATCTTGGAGTGTAAATTTCCAGGCCCTGGAAAAAAGAAAAAGGGATGCTTTACTTTAGGCAATTCAACATCTACCTCAAGGATTCTCAAACCTGTGTCAGCATCAAAATTTCTGAAAAAGCTTGTTTTAAGAAAAGGGCTTCAGTCCAAGACCCACTCAATCAAATCATTTGATACGCACAATACAAAATATGTAAAAAGTATGCATCTGTGGTACCTACACTACATAATATTTAAGCATAACATTACTATACAGTGTTTGCTTTACTCTTTAGGAAGTATAAAACAATGCATCAAGTTTAACTATACTGCAACTTGCTTTGCCAGTTAATGTCACACACACAGATCTACTGCATTTTTTTAAGTGGACACATAATGTTCCACGATAAGAGATTTAGATTGTCACCAATTTTTTGTGATTAAAAACAGTCCTAGTATTTTTTTGCCAGCTTGAGAAACTGATATATAACATGTAAGTTTATGGTATGCAATGTGATAATTTGATGATATATATTGCAAAACGATTACCACAGTATGACTCATGGGTTCATCCCTCACATCATTACCTTTTTATTTTTTCTGATAATACTTAAATCTACTCTCTTAACTTGTTCAAGCAGATAATAAAGTACTTGCTAATTATTTTTTTTAATGTTTTTATTTTTGAGAGAGAGAGCCAGGGTGAGGAGGGGAGAGTCAGAGAGAGAGGGAGACACAGAATCCGAAGCAGGCTCCAGGCTCTGAGCTGCCAGCACACAGCCCGACGCAGAGCTTGAACCCACGAATGGTGAGATCATGACCTGAGCCGAAGCCAGACACTCAACCAACTGAGACACCCAGGTGCCCCAAGTACTTGCTAATTATAATCACAACACTATATAACTGGATGCCCAGAACTTACTCATCATAAAGCTGGAAGTTTGTACACTCTGACCAGTATCTCCCCATTTCCCCTGGCCACCATTCATTCTACTATCTTTTTCTAGGAATTTGGCTTTTTTAGATTCTACAAGTGAGAGATACATAGAATAATAATTGTCTTTTTCTGTGTGACTTATTTCACTTAGCACAATGCCTTCAAGGTCCATCCATGTTGTTCCAAGAGGCAGGATTTCTTTTTTTCCCTTAATAGAATAATACTCAGAGTGTGTGTGTGTGTGTGTGTGTGTGTGTGTGTGTGTGTGTGTGTGTGTGTATGTGTGTGTGTCAGTCACACTTTTCTGATCTATTCATCCATCAACAACTGCTTAGGTTGTTTCATGTCTTAGGTACTATGAATACGGTTACAGTGAACTCGAGGGTGCATAAATCTCTTTAAGATAACGACTTCACTTCCTTCAATATATACCGAGAATGGACTTGCTGGATCATATGACAGTTCTACTTTTAGTTTTCTGAGGAACCTCCATAATGTATCCACAGTGGCTTACACCAATTTACATTCCTGCCAACAACACACAGAACTCCCTTATCTCTACATCCTCATAACATTTACTTTTTTGTCTTTTTGACAACAGCCATTCTAAAAGATGTGAGGTAATCTCATTATGACTTTGTTTTGCCTTTCTCTGGTGATTAGTCACATTGAGCATCCTTTCCCATACTGATGGCCATATGCATATCTTTGGGAAAGTATTCAAGTCCTTTACCCATTTTTAAATAAGATTGTGGTTTTTTGCTATGAAGTTGTACAAATTCTTATATATTTTTAATACTAAGCCCTTATCATGTGGATGGTCTACAAATAATTTCTCCCATTCCATAGGAGGCCTTTAATTTTTCTGATGGTTTCTTTTGCTGTCCAGAAGCTTTATAATTTGGGGCACCTGGGGGGCTCAGTTGGTTAAGCATCTGACTCTTGATTTGGGCTCAGGCCATGTTCTCACAGTTTATGGGATCAGGCCCCAAGTCGGGCTCTACGATGACAGTGTGGAGCCTGCTTGGGATTCTCTCTCTATCTCTCAAAATAAATAAACGAACTTAAAGAAATTTAAAAACCAAATAAAATAAATATTTTTTAAAAAGAAGTTTTATTGTTTGATGTAGTCCCCGTATGTCTGCTTTTGCCTTTGCCACTTGCACTTTTGGGGTCATATTCAAAAAACCACTGCCAAGACTGACGTTAAAGAGCTTTTTCTTGATACTGGACCATTTTTCTACACCATACACAAAAATAAACTTAAAGTGGGTTAAGGACCTAAATGTGAGAACTGAAACTTAAAAATTCTAGAACAGAACACAGGCAGTAATTTCTCTGACACTGGCCATGGCGATTTCTTTCTTGACAGGACTCAAGGCAAGGGAAACAAAAGCAAAAATTAACTACTGAGATGTCATTCAAATAAAAAGCTTCCCCACAGCAAAGGAAGCAACCAACAAAACTAAGATACCTACTGAATGAGAGAAGATATCTGCAAATGGTATATCCAATGAAGGGTTAGTATACAAAACCTATGAAGAATTTGGCAAACTCAACACCTAAAAAGCATAGTACAATTAAAAAATGGGCAGAAGAAGGGCAGTTAGGCGTCTGACTTCAGCTCAAGTCATGATCTCAGTCCATGGATTCGAGCCCTGCATCAGGCTCTGTGCTGACAGCTCAGAGCCTGGAGCCTGCTTCAGGTTCTGTGTCTCCCTCTCTCTCCTGTCCCTCCCCCACTTACACTCTGTCTCTCTCTCAAAAGTGAATAAACATTAAAAAAGTTTTTTTAAATGGGCAGAAGACATGAACAGACATTTCTCCAAAGACATCCAGGTGGCCAAAACACACATGAAAAGATGCTCAACATCACTCATCATCAGGGAAACGCAAATCAAAACCACAATGAGGTATCACATCACACCTGTCAGAATGGCTAAAATCAACAACACAAGAAACAATAAGTATTGGCAAAGATATGGAGAAGGAACCCTTTTAGGTGAGAAGGCAAACTAATGCAGCCACTGTAGAGAACAGTATGGAAGTTCCTCAAAAAATTCAAAACGGAGGGGCACCAGGGTGGCTCAGTCGACTGAGCATTTAACTCTTGATTTTTGGCTCAGGTCATGATCTCACAGTTCATGAGTTTGAGCCTCACATTGGGCTCTCTGCTGTAAGCAAAGAGTTCACTTCTGATTCTCTGTCTCACTTTCTTTCTGCCCCTCCACCACTCACACTCTCTAAAAATAAACAATTTTTTTAATTCTTAAAAAAAAAAAAATCAGGGGCGCCTGGGTGGCTTAGTCGGTTAAGCGTCCGACTTTCGCTTAGGTCATGATCTCGCGGTTCGTGGGTTCGAGCCCCGCGTCGGGCTCTGTGCTGACTGCCAGCTCAGAGCCTGGAGCCTGTTTCAGTCTGTGACTCCCTCTCTCTCTGACCCTCCCCTGCTCGCGCTGTCTCTCTCCTAGAAATAAATAAAACATTAAAAATAAATAAATAAATTAAAAAAAAAATGGAACTACCTTATATTCCCGTAATCACACTACTGAGTAATCTACCCCAAGAATATGAAAAGATACATGTACCCTTATGTTTACTGCAGCATTATTTACAGCAGCCAAACAGCCCAAGTGTCTATCAATAAATGGATAAAGAACATGTGGTGTGTGTGTGTGTGTGTGTGTATTTAATGTTAATGAGAGTATAATGTTAAGCAAAATAAGCCAGTGAGAGAAAGACAAGTACCATATTATTTTACTCATGTGTGGAATCTCAGAAGCAGAAGGCAGAGACTGGACTGATGCAGCGGCAAGCTAAGGAATGCTAAGAATTACCAGCCACAGCCCAAACTAGAAGGGACAGGAAGAGTTCTACTGAGGAGTCTGAGGCAGCATGGCTCTGCTAACATGCAGAGCTCAGATTCTCTTCCAGAGCGGTGAGGAAATACGTTTGTTTTAAGGCACCCAGTTCATGGCTGCCACAGCAAACTAACATTCTCCTATTCTTTACTTCTTTACCATTCTCATTTCAAGTATGTTTTTTGTTAATAGACTACACAGACTCTGTATTCTTTACTCAATCTCAGATCTTACTCTTTTTATGAGGAATTTAACCAATTCACATTTATTGAGATCATAAACATCACTGTTTTAATTACTGCTAATTCCAGGTATTTTTTCCACTATCTTCTTTTAGAACATTCCATGTGACACCTCAGCGAACAGTAGAGCACTGCAGCTAAGAACAACAGCCTCTGGAGATGAAGGTTCAAATCCTGAGTCTAGTCCACTAGCTCTAAAATCTTGGGAAGTGTGGTGAGCAGAATCATGTCCACATCCTAATCCCCAAAACCTGTAAATATTACTTCACAGGGCAAAGGACTCTATAGGCATAATTAAAGTGAAGGACATTGTGATGGGAAGATCACCCTGGATCATCCGGTTGGCCCAAACTATTCATTCAGTCCTTAAAAGCATATAACCTTCCCCAGCTGCAAAGTACCAAAGAGAAGAGCACAAGAGAGGGGCTCAGCCCAGAAGCTAAGAAACCAGGAAGCCTCTAGAAGCTGGAAAAGGCAAGGAAAGATATCGCCCCCTAGAGCCTCTGGAAGGGATCACAGCCCTACCAACACTGGCTGGACTCCTGACCTTTAGAAACGTAATCATAAATCTATATTGTTTGAAGCCACTAACCTCAGGATAATTTACTATAGGAGCATTAAAAAAAGTGATACAGGAAATTCATTAACCTCACTAACCCTCTTTCTCTTTTTAATTTTTTTAAAGTTTCTTTCTTTATTTTGAAAGAGAGCACATGCATATAAGTGGAGGAGGGGCAAAGAAAGGTAGAGAGAGAATCCGAGGCAAGATCCATACTGTCAGTGCAGAGCCCAATGTCGGGCTATAAATAAGAGTGTAAAAACCCAGCTACAGACAGGACTTAAACTCCAGAGTTTAGCGTGGAATAAATGTTTATATTGAAGATGAACATATAATGTGAAATGTAGAGCAGGCACTTAACAAACTGCTCTGAATTATATGAAAACGTCACCTACATATGAATGTTTTAATATGAATATTACAGTAATCTGTTAGCGAACTCCCACAATGTCCAGCATTACCTCACGGGAGTGATACAGAGGGGCCAGAAAAAAAAATTCTTCACCCCAAATCTCATATCCCTTCTTCAGAGAAGGCAGATGGAACAAGAATCATCAAAGGAAGAAAAAGACTTCATAATACAGATGTCGGCACTTTTTAAAAAGACATTTACATAAAAAGAACAAGATTTAAGAACCCATTCAATTATGCCCATTACTCAATGTGCATCTACAGATGAAAACAGAGTGCAAAATGACTACATGCTAATACCTCCTGTCATTCCCACTATAATGGGATCTCCCCTGAACAGCTCTGGAGAGACAGAAACTAGGCAGTTATTGGAGATGGAAGAAGGCCTGTTACATTTCTTTCATACATCCTATTAGTCACTTATTCTGATGCCTGAAGGAAAACTCCATTCTCATGCTTTTATCTCCCAGGTAACTAGAAATAAAACACAACCCTTTTTAAATTAATAACATTAAAAAACCCCAAACTTACAAACAATCATCTGTACTTTCTGCACAAAGACTGATAGTTTTCCCATCTCGGCAAACAATCTGCAGCATACAGTCTTTTGGCTTCCCATCTGGAGGCTGAATATCTATAAAAAATAAGTAGAATAAAGAAATATTTATGTAAGTTTTTAAGGATTTATTCTTACATAACAGCTCAGATAAGCAAAAGACCAGTACTTAAGAACATTCCAATTACAAAACATCTTTGTCCTGCTCCACAGAACCAAGCACATGAGTCACAACTCTGTTCCAATCAAACTTAGGTCTCTTCTAAAAGGCAATCCACATACGGAGAAATATAGAAGAGCCCAGATATTACAAAAATAAACCCCACAAAATGAAAAGTGTTATGAAGCATCAGGTAACAGAAGACTTACTGCTTTTGTTCACAGAAAACACTGAACCGGATCACTGCTTTGAAAGCGAAAATCAGGGGCGCCTGGGTGGCTCAGTTGGTTAAGCGTCTGACTTCAGCTCATGTCATGATCTCATGGTTCATGGGTTTGAGCCCTGCATCAGGCTCTGTGCTGACAGCTAGCTCAGAGCCTGGAGCCTGTCTTCAGATTCTGTGTCTCCCCCTCTCACTGACCCTCCCCTGCTCATGCTGTCTCTCTCTCAGAAATAAATAAAACAAAAAAAAATTGTTTTTAATAAATAAATAAAAGTGAAAAATCTTATTTTTAAAGTATCATTGTGTACAAAGAAATAAGGTCTATGATATTTGAGCTTGGTTTAGGTACAGATTTCAACAGCTGGCCCATGGACACGACTGTTTCACAACCTAACATCAAAAGGTCTTATGTAAGAGCAAGAGGTTTCAAACATCACTGTTCACTAGCACAGACTCTTTATTCCAAACAGAAACAGAGCTAATTAACAGGGAAGTCTATATATGTCATTAATTAGAAATAGAGGGGCACCTGGGTGGCTTAGTCAGTTAAAGCATCCAACTCTTGGTTTCAGCTCTGGTCATGATCTCATGGTTTGTGAGTTTAAGCCCTACATGAGGCTCTGTGCTGACAGTGTGGAGCCTACTTGGGATTCTCTGCCTCCCTCTCTTTCTATTCCTTCTCCACTTGTGCTGTCTCTCTAAAAATTAAAAATCTAAGTCTATACTTATTAAAAATCTATTCCTTTAAAATGAATATAAGGGATAACTCCAAGAAACCAAGCTATCATGGATTTTTAAGTAACTGATGACTGATCAATAAGATGCCCGTTTCTGAGTCACAAAATCTATACTGCCTAGCATGGTTCCATCCTTTCTGGGGATCCCAGAACTCTGGCTGTTTCCACCACCTTCTCCATGAGACAGCAAGGAATGTGAACTGCTGGGTTTAATTCAGATGAGGAAATTCAATCTGCCCCAATCATATGATTCACAATCCAACAATCTAGGTACCCACTGTGGTTACCTCCCAGGTGAAACCCTTCTTTGGTCTACTAATGAAAGCAAAATGAGAAGAAAAAGTTCAACTCCCACCAAGAATGGTGAAAGGTAGAGGACAGAAGCTGCCACAACAGACTCACTTACCCCGACACTCGTGCCCCATGCGGATGTTGATGCAGTCCACTGGCATGTGGACCTTATCCTCAACACTCTGCCGAGTCTGGTCATCATAATAGATCAGGTGACCATCTGACCACAGGTCAAACCAATTCTTCTTCCAACGCTTCAAAATAGTACCTGAAAAAAATGAGATTTGCTTTGAGCTGAAAAGTTGCAAGTACTTTATCCTCTAACTCACAGGTAACAGAAACAAAGGAAACTTTCCTCTGGTCCCATAAGTAACCTGCATACAAATGCCCAGAACACTACATCAAAATAGAGACGAAAGTGGACTCCAATGGCACAAACACCCATACTGTACCAGCACTACATGCAGCTTACGCTAAAGATACTAAGAATGCTGCTAACTTAATAGACCTAAATTAAAAAAAAAAAAAATTCAATAAAACCTTGATTTTGGTAAGAAGCATTGGTGAAAATATAGAGAAAAAGGAACCCTCGTATGCTGTTGGTGGGAATGCATATTGGCACAGTCACTACGGAAAAAGGTATTGAGGTTCCCCCCAAAACTAAAAGACAGTATACTCCAATAATTCTACTAGGTATTTACCCAAACAAAACAAAACAAAAACACTCATTCAAAAAGATACACACACCTCTATGTTTACCACAGAATTATTCACAACAGCCAAGACATGGAAGCAACGTAAGTTGTGAAGTGTCCGTCAACAGACAGATAAGGAAGATGTGATGTTTATATACACAGTCATAAATATTACCATCATAAAAAAAGAGACTGCACCATTCGCAATGACGTGGATGGACCTATAAGGTATTATGTTAAGTGAAATAAATCAAACTAAGAAAGACAAATACCATATGATTCCACTCATATGGTATACATATATACACATACACACATATATACATTATCAAATGTGCCAGTCAGTGGAATAAAAAGCACAGCACAAGAAGGAGAGTCAGTGACACTATAATAGTGACGTATGGGGACAGATGTGACAGAGTTATATACCTGAAACTAATTGTGTCAACTGTATTTAAAAAAAGTTTCTGGAGGTACCTGAGTGCCTCAGTCAGTTAAGCATCTAACTAGCTCAGGTCATGATCTCATGGTCCATGAGTTCAAGTCCCATATCAGGCTCTGTGCTGACAGCTCAGAGCCTGTAGCCTGCTTTAGATTGTTTCTCCCTCTCTCTTTGCCCCTCCCCCACTTGTGCCTCTGTCTGTCTTTTTCTCTCAAAAGTAAATAAACATTAAAAAAATTTTTTTGGGGGGTGTCTGGGTGGCTGTCGGTTAAGCGTCTGACTTTGGCTCAGGTCATGATCTCACGGTTCGTGGGTTCGAGCCCTGCATCGGGCTCTGTGCTGACAACTAGCTCAGAGCCTGGAGCCTGTTTCAGATTCTGTGTCTCCCTCTCTCTCTGACCCTCCCCTGCTCATGCTGTCTCTCTTTCTCTCTCAGAAATAAATAAAACATTTAAAAATTGTTTTAATAAAATAACTTTTTAACAACAGAACCCTTACTTTTGACTAATGAAACACCTAATATTTAATTTTTCATGTAGCATATCTGAACTTTCCCAGTACTATTTAACTTTGCTAGCCTTATCAGAAAACACTGGACTGTGAAGTCTCAGATAATAAGTACACATAATAATGCCTTCCACTTTGGGAAAAATGTTTTTTTCTTTTTCTCCAAGGGCTTTCACATATACTCCTCTCTAACACTCACCTTCCCTTAAAGTCCATGGGTGTGGGAGGGTTGCTCAGACACCGGGTGCACCCACCCAGGACACTGACCCCCATCCTCTGTGCCTCTGTCTCCACTACCTCACACGTCCCCATCAGCTTAAGGAATTCATCCTGTCATTTGCAATCTTGGGCTAGGCACTCAACTTCATAAAACTCAAGTACCCATGTCAGCCAGAAGGGAAAACTAAAAGGCCAGGTCACTCCTATCCCTTCCTCACTCTCTTCCTCTGTTCCTGGCCATCATGCACAAATCCCATTCTGTGTGCCTCTCCTTATGCTCCCATGGCCACCACCAGTGTTAAGCAAATAGGCAACACATCTGCCTTCCAAACTTTCCACCATCAGGCACCCTCCTTGCTGAGAGGGGAATCCACAGCACTGGCCCAAACTGATAACTAGTGACATCAGCATCCGACTGGCAGCCCCTGAGCTATACAGAAACTACCAGAGAAAGCCACCCAAACAAGATAGGTGGAATCACTAGATGAGAGAGTTCTACCCAAATATTTTACCCGCCACCAAAGCCCGGACTGCAGATTCCCAAATTCAGCTGTCCTCCAGAGCCCTAATGTCCTAAGGGTCTGTGAGGCAACAGCAAGAAAAAGAGTCCGGAAGACCACTTAGCAAACATGTAACCATCCTCTGTTACACAGTGGATATAATGCATTTCACTTCATTTTATTTTATTGTGATTGAAAGTTCTGCTTTTGCAAAGAATGAAAATCAACCCACACATTAGCAGATAGGGAAATGTAGTAATCTTCTGAATATACAGATTTTGAGACTGCCATGGACGACGACACTGGAAAAGTTTGTACAACTTATTTAAAAGCCCTCTATTTTGTGTACATCATTATGCTAGGCATTGATGGAGTGGGAGTAGGGAGCAAAACCCAACTGTCAAAATGGTCCCTGTTCACTTATGCTGACAGAACATTTACACTGAGTCATGGTGGAGACAGTCTGCCCTCAGTCAGGGGCGCAGTAAAGCCTAAGGAGAAAACCAAAGGCAGGTTTTCTGCAGAAAACCAGGACATCCAAAGGGCCAGGGAAGGAAGACACATATATCCTCAAGGTCTGAGGACGGTTCTCTACATCCCCTGACAATTTAGGGAAGGACAGGATCACAGAATCCAAGACAAGAAAACTTACACAAAAACTGGGGCTAGGCTCCAATATGCCAGAACTTTCTTTTTAAAGCCAACACTGTAATGGCTTGATCTAGTCTTAGAATACAGGACGGCCAGAGACCTTGAGGGGCACCTGGTTCAGCTCCAGGTCTGGGAATGCAGAACTAGTGACAGGACAAATAAGCTGAACTTCTCTCCTGGTAGGAAGTGTGTCAGTGTTGAAATGATAACACTCCTGCATCTGAATACAGGTTTGCTACCCTGTTAGTGTTACCAAGTTACCAAATATCACTGAAATTCAATTTCTTCTGTAGAAGAGCTGCTGGGATAATTACATATAATATATGTAAAACCTTTATAGAGAGGTCACAAACCAGCTTCACAAATAATGATTTTTATAAACTATCTAAGGTATGCAGTCCATTCTTCACAGTCTCCATTTTAGGTGTCCCTCACATAGAAATTTGCATCTGAACAATCAAAAGTGTAAACCACAGCTCTGTATTTTTGCTAGAGTAATAAATGATGTACTAGTCATTTTTCCCTTAACTCTGCTCTTTCTAGAAGAACAGCAGAGACAGTTCTTCCTGCTCCAGAACATACCATGAATCCTACTTCTGGAGGCAGTCTCAGAAATAAACATTATATGAAAGATCATCACACACACATATGGGTCTAAGAATGTGAATTCAACTCCATAAAGAATTGAGTCTCTTTTGCAGAGTCCTTTTGGAAATCCAAAATATTTGCTCTAAATAAACTCATTCCCTCAGGTCTAAGCTTCTTCTCTATAATTAAAGTCTCCAGTATTTCAGAATCCTAGCCACTGTTCAATCCCCATATAAGACAGGTATTTCCCACAAAAAGAGTAGTACCCCCATGCTAATATATCAGCTCAGCTTGGTTAGATTCAAGCAGGGCCTCAGGTCAGCCATGAATAACACACCATGCTAGTAAGAAAAGGAGAAAACAGCAGGGATTACCACAATTCTCTGGTTTCTCTCAAGGCAGCAACCAAGAAAGAACTATGTGAGCAGAAACACAGATCACAGAGCTCTAAAATTTCCAAGAGGACATCCAGAGCAATATTAATATGACTTCACTATTTGTTTGTTTTCTGTTTTTGAGAGAAAGAGAGAATAAGAGCGGTCAGACAGGGAGACACAGAATGTGAAGCAGGCTCCAGGTTCTGAGCTGTCAGCACAGAGCACAATACAGGGCTCAAACTCAGGAACTGTGAGATCATGACCTGAGCCAGTCAGATGCTTAACGGCCTGAGCCACCCACGTGCTTCTAATTTGTTTATAAATGTGATCTCTTTCAGCAACAGAAATAAACATGTACCTGAAGGCAACACTCAACCAAGACCAAGGGGCTCACATCCTGTACTTACTCTGTCGCAGCAACCATCCACTCTTCACAAACGCCATCTTTCCACCTATAAAAGAAACAGCGAGGTTCAAAAATTACACCCTGAAAAGAGAATGGCCCACATAACCTGTTTTTCGCTTACAACACTTTTGAGTACAAATGTGTGGGGTCTTTCCAACATTAATAACCAACTCTCCAAATCTCTGGACACCAATTGGATGTCTACTGATTCAACCCGATTCACCTCCGACCTGGAGTTAGCATCTGACCCCACAGGTTCAGGGCTCAGTTCTACAAGAGTGCTCCCACTTTAGACACAAGTCCTGAGCCTCCAGTATTTCTGACCTACAAACTGGGATGTCTTACAACCTCTCCTCAAATTTGATAATTTGCCAGAATGGTTCACAGAACTCAGGAAAGCATTGTACTTACCATTGCCTGTTCATTATAAAGGATAAAACTCAAGAAAAACAAGATGGTAGATTCTCTAGGCATACCACCCCCTCTCAGCACCTCTATGCAATCATTAACCCAGATGCTCTTGGAACCCTGGCATTTAGGAGTTTTAAGGGAGGTTCCATTAGGTAGACATGACTGATTACATCACTGGCCACTGGTGACTGAACTTAATACCCAGCTTCTCCCCATCCCTGCAGGTCCAGGGATGGGACTGCTTCTTTTTTTTTTAAGTTTATTTATTTTGAGAGAGAGAAAAGGAGTATGAAAGTAGGGGAGGGGCAGAGAGAGAGGGAGATAATCCCAAGCAGGCTCTGCACTGTCATCTTGAACTTACAAACCATGAGATCATGACCTGAGCAGAAATCAAGAGTTGGATGCTTAACCGACTGAGTCACTCAAGTGCCCCTGGAAGTTCTAAGCTTGTGATTACAATCACAAGGGTGATCCTCAGCAACCAGCCCCATCCTGGAAGTTACCTGGGGGCCCACCAAGGGTCACCTCATTAGCATAAACTTAGATATGGCACTTATGAAAGGCACTTATGAATCACAAGACACTCCTAGCGCCTCTATCTCAGGTAATTCTAAGGTTGTTTTTTTTAAGTTTATTTATTTTTGAGAGAGTACATGCACAAGAAAGAGAGGGAAGCACAGAATCTGAAACAGGCTCTAGGATCTGAGCTTTCACTGCAGATTCTGACACAGAGCTTGAACCCAAGACCTAAGCTGAAGTCAGATGCAGACTGAGCCACCCAGGAGCCCCAGGAAATTCCAAGATTTCAGAAGTTCATGTATTTCTTATTATATCTCAAAATCACAGCCATCTGCTCTAACTCTCCATTCTCATCCCTTTCTGTGTTAGCTGAGGAAGGGACCAAAGCCATTTTACCTAACTGGCCACCTAGCAATTACCTAATACCTACTCAGGGAGGCCAATATAATCCTTCCCCCCACCTTCCACTCTAGGGTTTAGCCTCAACATTCTTGCACACCTTACAAAACCTAATGGCCCTCAAGAGACATAAAGCAGCCCCAGGAACACTAAGAGTTAGTTCTGTCAAGGACCTGTGGCTTCTCCTAACATGCCCAGTGTCTTGGGGCTCTGGGGTCTGCTGCCTTAGCTTTAACGTGGTGTGCCCAATCGACTTCATATGGCCCAGTCATGTGTGAACTGGTGTAAACAGACCTGATCAAAGCAAAACACCAGAAATCAAGAAGAGGTGTGATAAATTTAACTCCATAAAAATAAAAATCTGGATGACATTTAAAAAAAAGTCAAGAAGATACAAGATTAAGAAAAAACACTTAACGCCTGGGTGGTTCAGTTGGTTGTATCTGACTTTGGCTCAGGTCATGATCTCATGGTTCACGAGTTCGAGCTCCAAATTGGGCTCTATGCCGCACCCCCCCCCCCCGTCCTGTCTGTCTCCCTCACCCCCCTCTCTCTAAACTTTAAAAAAGGAAAAAAGAAAAAAAACATTTAGAATTATATGGCAGCAACGAGCTACTTTCCTTTGCGTATAAAACTCATATATAACAGGGGCGCCTGGGTGGCTTAGTCGGTTAAGCGTCCGACTTTCGCTTAGGTCATGATCTCGCGGTTTGTGGGCTCGAGCCCCGCGTCAGGCTCTGTGCTGACTGCCAGCTCAGAGCCTGGAGCCTGTTTCAGAGTCTGTACCTCCCTGTCTCTCTGACCCTCCCCTGCTCAAGCTGTCTCTCTCTCTCCTAGAAATAAATTAAAAAACAAACAAAAAAAAAACCTCATATATAACAAATGATAATCATCAGGTAATTCACAAAAAAACAAATGGGCAATAAATTTGTAAGACATTCAATTTGTCTCTAAATTCAAGAGACAAAATTCAAAACACAAGTTAACAATATTACCTATCAGATGGGCACAAATGAAAAAAACCATTAGATCCAGAAAGGAGTAAGCATGATGGCAGGAACAAAAAACATTGCAAACTTCTGGGAAGAAACTTTGACTGCTGGGAGCCGCGTTGGCCTCTCTGGATGGCAGTCACAGCAAGGAAATGGCAATGTTTGCACAGCTCTTGCCATGAGAAATGAAAACTGGTATCTCCTTCTGCTACTACTGGCTAATGTTGGAAATGAGCCTGTGGGTATTGACCAGGCCTCACAATATTCCAAATCAGACTGATATTCCGCACACAGATACCTCATAAGAAAAAGCATATTCCTGCCTCTTCAAATGAGATTTTAGATGAAAGCACTGAGGATGATTATCAAAAGGTTCTTCCTATGGGCCCTGTAGATCCAAGACTTAGATAATAAAGGGGGTTAAGAACACAGGAGTTAGAATTGAGCCTGGCCCCGAGACAAAGGGCCTAATTTAGAGTTAAGGAACAGATAAGGGCAGAACTTAAGTTAATATTTACACCTTTTCTACCTGGTGATATATGGCAGTCCCTTCCCTAAGGCCTACTTTCCACAAACACCTGCCTTACACTGGTGGCTGGGATGAGAATAGATAAGAGTAGCTAAAACAGAACCCAAAAACAGAGACTGACACATTTAGGGCCTCCATGGTGTTTATGCATTCAGTATCAAGTCAAAAAGGTTTTCACAAAGAACTTATTTACCAGCTCAAAAACATTCGTCCTCTTGTGAGCCAGACAAAATGACTCCTAGCCCATCTATACACATAACCTATGTCCTAATCCTAGCGTTATTAACTTAAAACAAATATGTATGTCATCCTGTTTTTCAATAAGAGCATTCTGTTATTTCCTTAGTTGCAAGGTTTACTCAACCTCACTATGATTGGAGTAATTCTGCAAGAATAATTCTGAAAAACCTGTTCTTGTACACTTTTCAAAGTATCTTATTACAAAGAGCTTTCCATTGTAAAAATTTCTTTTTCTGATCTCATGTTGTCTTTGGGCCCTTAAAGACACCAAAAAACTACAGGACAGGATGCCTACCTGGTGATCAGAAAGAATCTCGGAGCTCTTTCACTCTCTCTCGCCAACACCATCCATCCTTCAGGGACCCCTGGACCTGCTGGAGGCAGCCTCTGGCATTTGACAACAACTATCAAAAAATGTTCATAAACTCTGACCCAGCGATTTCACCATTACTAGGATTATATCTCATTGATACATGTGCAGAGGTTCACCAACACATCTGTTTATATGTGGTAATATTGCTTATACTGCAAACACTAGCTCCAATCAAACTGCCCCACATCAGAAGACCACTCAAAGGGTACCTGCCCTCCAGAAATGTGACAGATCATTACACAGATTTCTTTTCTAATTTTCTTTAATGTTCAATGTTTCTAATTTTCTTTAATGTGAGACAGGGACAGAGCATGAGTAAGGGAGGAGCAGAGAGAGAGAAAGAGAGAGAGAGAATCTGAAGCAGGTGCCAGGGCTCTGAGCTGTCAGTACATAGCCCGATGTGGGGCCTGAACCCAACTGCAGATGTTTAAAAAGAGGTAGAACAGGGGCTCCTGGGTGGCTTAGTCGGTTAAGCATCCGACTTTCGCTTAGCTCATGATCTCGCGGTTCGTGGGTTCGAGCCCCGCGTCAGGCTCTGTGCTGACTGCCAGCTCAGAGCCTGGAGCCTGTTTCAGTCTGTGACTTCCTCTCTCTCTGACCCTCCCCTGCTCACGCTGTCTCTCTCTCTCTCTCTCCTAGAATAAAACATTAAAAAAAATTTATAAAAGGAGGTAGAACAGTATGTGCTGATACTTGCGTAATTATTTTGTGGAAGGAATCAAAGAAACTGTTAAGGACGTGTATCTGAAGAGAGGAGTGAGGCAAGGCTGCATATGCATCAGAAAAGTGACTAGTCAGTCCTTTTACACTTTATTGTAATATTTAAATTATTTAACAATCTGCATGCATTATATCCACCCTTTTTTTTTTTTTTAAGTAGAATCTACACCCAGCATGCAGCCCAATGCAGGGCTTGAACTAACTAACAAGATCAAAGGTGGGACTTTCAATCAACTGAACCACCCAATCACTTCTATCCTTTTTATTTAATCAACAGATTTTAGAGCCTGGTTGGCTCAGCTGGTAGAGTGTGCAACTCTTAATCTCAGGTCATGAGTTTCAGCCTCATACTGGGCATTAAGATAACTTAAAAAACTTTTTTTAATTAAAAAAAAGATTTTATTTGGAGGCTGAGATTATGGGCCACTTTGGTTTTCTACTTTAGCATTTTTAGGTATTCTCTTTAAGGGTTATTAGCAAAACAGAGCAAAAGCCTAAGTGGGCACCTTAAAAGAACAAATTAGTCTCCCTACCTTTAATTTTTCCAACATCTAAGTATGACTAAATTCTCCCCTCTCCTAACCTTTGCAAAAAGAGCCCCACAAGCTTGGTTCATCCTATACTCCAGCATCTCCAAAATCTCCTACTATAAAGATTCTTTAATGTCCTTGCAATTATTGCCAACTCATGCTGTCCTCACCAAGAGAGAAGTTTTTCATTTTTCCCCATTCCCCCCCCCACCCACATATTCAGATGCTCATACAGTCCCAGGTGAACGAGAATCAGAAAGGCAATGTCTCCACCTTCCCCCCAGTGGATGTGCAGGTGCCTGCTGCTCACTGCTGACTAGAGGGGACTAGCCTGAGGGCAGCTGACTGTGGAGCTAACTCTACTGAGTCACTGACAGGGAAACCAGTCTAATCCTAAGGCTGTTAAGCAAAATGAAAATTTATTATTTAAACTGAGTTGAACTGGTTTCCTAAAACTTGGAGCCTAAAACAATCATTTACTTCCAAACCATCATATTTTCATCCAACACATATTCTGAGTGTTAATACGTTCCCAGACATAACACTAAGGACACAGCAGTGACCAAGCCAAGTCGCTGTTTTCATGTAGCTTATACCACAGCACAAGCAACAGGTCAAACTTATAAATTAAAAAAAATGAGTGATGCAATGTTATAGACAGCATTACATCTCAAACAGCTGTGTTATTACCCAAGAACATCAAACCGTATTCATTCATGCCAAATCCTGGGTAATTACAAGAAAAGTGTCCTACCATCAGAACATAATTCTGTGTATTTCACGTGAAAAAGACAATACCTGGGAATAGGCCAAAAATTACTAGCAGGTATTGGCAGCTACCAAGTCACAATATGATTATTATAAAACCTGACTGGAAAGCTGTCCTACAAGTTTGATGGTACTTCATCAGCTAGTGATTGTGTAAAAATGTGGAAGAATAGAAAGATGTTTCCTGGGATGCCTGGGCGGCTCAGTCAGTTAAGCCTCTGACTTCAGCTCAGGTCACAATCTCACAGTCCGTGGGTTCAAGCCCCACGTCAGGCTCTGTGCTGACAGCTCAGAGCCTGGAGCCTGCTTTGGATTCTGTGTCTCCCTCTCTCTCTTTGCCCCTCCCCCACTCACACTCTCTCAAAATAAAATAAAAACATAAAAAAAGTTTTTTTAAAAAATAAAGATAAATAAAAAAGAAAGATGTTTCCTGATATTTTCTGGCAATTTTTTTGTATTCTCTAATGATTCTTGATATCAATTTGACTCTACTTGCTGTCATTTATAATAGTCACAATGTCAGACCAGTGTTAACATTGGTAAGAACACTGGGGCGCCTGGATGGCTCAATCAGTTAGGCATCCAACTCTTAGATTTCAGTTCAGGTCATGATCATAAGATTCATGGGATCAAGCCCCTCAACAGTGCAGAGCCTGCTTAGGATTCTCCCCTCTCTGAAATCCCCTACTCACATGTGCGCACACACTCACTCGCTCGCTCTCCCTCTCCCCCAATCTCTCAAAGTAAATAAACATTAAAAAAAACCAATCTCCATTTACTCAAAGGTCTTTTAAAAAACAGTCCAATAATTTTACATACCTATAAAACTAACAACACCAGCACCCATGAAGATAAAGAGTCAAAAAGATGGTTCCAAATAAAACCTTAAAAACCTAGAGTTTTCTTTCCGATTATTTACCAACTGTATGGGTCAATATCTGAATCACTCATGCTCTCTTTGGTGTTTCCTTGGCGTGAGGCTCAGTTTTACTTTACAGGTATCTGGCACTCAAGGTATGTCAACAGCAGGAAACTGATCAGCTAACCTGGGAATCAGTTTCAGGCCATTTGAGTAAAAATTCAAAAGGAAAGAAAAACTTCTACACCAAAGGGACATCATAAACATACCTTTGGTTTGCCTATGTAAACCAAAATAATTCAAAACCATTAGGGAAAGAGAAAACTAAATTATTATAACAAGGTCAAAAGAAACTTAACCTGGAATTAGCAACAGAAACTCATGACTTTTTGAAAAGGGTAATTCTTCTGTGGACTCAAGTAGCTTCTTATCTGGTATCATCCTGTCTATCTTTAGTCATTATGTGGAACAATCTCACATGCATCCCATGTCCAGATTTTTATCTCTGATATTGTCTTCTCTAAAAGGATTCAGTGTTCCTTGAAAATGAGCTGGTTACAATTTAGGGACAGGAAACCTCAAGATGTGCATACTGTCAAAAAGCAAAGATACTGGGCACTTGGGTAGCTCAGTCACTCATGATTTCGGCTCAGGTCATGATCCCAGAGTTGTGGGATGGAGCCCTGTATCAGAATCTGTGCATGGAGCCTGCTTAAGATTCTTTCTCTCTCTTTCTCTCTCCCTACCCCCGTCTCTCTACTCCCTGTTTACTTGTACAAACTCACTCTCTCCAAATAAAAATATGAATAAAACTTTAAAAAATTAAAGAAAAAAAAGCAAAGACACTTGTTTTCAGGAATGCCTTTAGAAAGGATACAGAAACCAACCAGCTGAAGGAAGAACATCTGATAATGCCAAATTGAAAACAGTAATTATAGTTCATTAGAACCAAGTGAGGATGAAAGGCATCCTAAGTATAAAGCGATGACTAAAACCAAAGACACTGCTATAGAATGTGTTAGAGAAATCATACAACTTCCAATGTGAGTTTGGATATCTCCCAATTGGGAGTCTGGGGGAGGGAGGTGTTAAAAAAAAAGTTTAAACACTTTGATTTACATAATACCTTCTCCTCACTTGATAATTCAAATGGTTATTTGCTGGAGTCCTGCTCCACAGGTCCAGGGGTCCCTGAAGGATGGACAGTGTCGGCGAGGGAGGGATGAGAGAGTCAGAAGATTCTTTCTGGTCACCAGCCAGGCATTTCTGCACTGTGACTCAACTTTATTTTATGATTAAGTGTTTGGGGGGTGGCACATAAGTGGCATTCTGATAATTCTTTGATCAGTAAAAATTCTCCAGAACCCTGATATGTATAGGTACATGGAGAGCAGCCCAGAAGTGGCATTCTGATATAAACAAGATAATGTTTTTAGCATAGAAAAGGCAAAAGTTAGTTCTTTGTGAGCAGGGGTCAACAGCCTGTTTATCCCTTAATGGGAGGTAATAAGAAAAACAGGTTTTTCAGGTAAGCAATGTTGCTCCCATAACCACAAAAGAAGTTCCTACAATAAGTTCCTTCCCAAAGTGCAATCAGCATATCAAGGCCAGATTGAGTCACTCCAAATACCAATCAACAAGGTGCCTTGGGGTCTGAGCTCAATCAGGGGGTGGATATCTGTCACCATCTGATGGTAAGTGTCCATGCAAACTTACCTTAACCTCACAAGGAGCTTTTCTCAACTAGTGAGTTCAGAAATGGCTCCCGACAGTTATTATGGTAAAAATAAAGGGTATTTGTTGCGTTTACTAAGATGCTACAATTTCTTTTTTAAGACAAAAAGTCTAGACCTCCGAGTTAAGGACTCAAGTGTATAAAACTTAGGCAGTAGAGAAAAATGTAGGAATCAGCTTCAAACCAGTCTACAACTCAAACCACAGGAGAGAATGACTTTCAGGAAACAAACCTTGAATTCATACCCGCAGGAACACACAGAGTTCGGTTACTTGCACTTGCTGATCAGGCACTTACAAGCCAAACTCCAGAAAAGTCCAAAGACAAGAAAAAGAAAGATTAAAGGCCCATGATAATGAAAGCCTGCTCAAGCACCCTATGAGACTCTCACTCTCATCAAGCAGTATCATCCACCACAGCGCAGCTTCTTGGGGAACTGAGGCGAGGGCATTTCGCCATCTAACAGATGCAGCAAAGTGGGCACTCAGCTGAATGCAGGAAAACAAGTTCTTTATCCCCACTGAAGATATACATGTTCTTTGTGACTACTAGCCTCTTCTGTCAGGCACCACGTTGGTATCACCAGCACCGCTTGCTGCCTCATCAGCTTTACTCTCAGCTTCTAGCACAAGAGCAACCTGGCCTCTGGCTCCCAACCCATAAGCAACCTGTAACACAATACAGACCCTCCACACTACGCCCTATAAATAAGATAAACCAAGGGCAACAAGTCCTTAAATAAGCAGCTGCCATTACCTGCTCCCGAAATGAGGCACCTCACCTAAGCTGGACCACAGCTGTATCTATCTAGAGTCCGTTCCCTGCCAAACTCCTGAACCCTGACCAAAGAGCAGGGGAGGTGACACTGTCACTCAGTCCACCTGCCTGCAGCCATACAGAGCACTCACATGCCACTGCCTAAAAGAGGTACCCTATCCATTAGGCCAGTCCAATTCCTGCCTTGAGGTTACCTAGAAACATTGCTTGGGGGGGACAGACTTTAAACATACACCTTTTATTTTCCCTCTGTGTTAAACAGAAATATTACCGTTACGTAAAATCCATACTTTTGTCACTAAACACTAACTCACAGGAGAGTTATTTTCAAAGGGAAACAGAACAGTGATATTTACGTGAGAATCCAAGACAAAAGATAATACCAATAATGTCAAGATTACCCATGCTAATGACTGCTTTGCTGTTTCCAACATTAATGATGGATTCTTAGGAGCACAAACATCTGACTCTGCTCCCTCGTGAAACGCAACTAAAATGAGTTAAGGGGGGAAACAAATCATAAATCAGAGACACCAGCAACAGAGACAAAAACGGATGACCTGTTTGAGTTCAAATGCTGACTCACTCACTTATAAATAACTTTGGGCAAGTTACTTAACTTTTCCAAGTCTTAGTTTCTTGATCTATAGAATGAGAGTACTAACACTTGCTTGACAGATATTTGGGAAACTGGGTGAAAAAACATGTAAATATGGGCATAGTACCTGTGTTTACTAAAATTCAAGAATTGGTAGCTGCTCATACGGCAATTACTATTATCACTATTACTTCCTCACTAGCCACCTGACTAAAATTTGCCCAAAATATTCCAGAAGACAGAAACACATTAGGCTGCTTCTCAAATGGCTTAGAAGACTCAATAAATTAAGATGCCCTTGAAGATCAAAATTTGAACATTATACACTAGAAGTAAAACCAAAAACTCATACACAAAACAAAAAACTTCACTGAATATCACAGAACCAAATCCATCTTTAAAGGAACAGGAATATATATTTTTTTCCCCTACCTTGCTGAAGTCCACATCACTTCACAACTTATTTCAACACTTCACTATTTGTATCCTGGAGCAAGATCTACTGCATAAACTAAAACTTATCAGATAAAAGTCCTGCTGTTGGTCTCTACAGAAAAACACACCAGCAAATTAGGTGCAAAATATCCACAGTACACACATGCCAGAAAACCTATAGGAAGTTTTAAAATACAAACCATATTCAACAATTCAAATTATTTTTTTTTAATATTTTTTTAATTATTTATTTCTAGGAGAGAGAGAGAGACAGTGTGAGCACGGGAGGGTCAGAGAGAGAGGGAGTCACAGGCTGAAACGGTTCCAGGCTGAGCCGGCAGTCAGCACAGAGCCCGACGCGGGGTTCGAACCCACGAACCGTGAGATCATGACCTAAGCGAAAGTCGGACGCTTAACCGACTAAGCCACCCAGGCGCCCCTCAAATTATTTTTTTAAGTTTATTTTTGAGAGAGAGAAAGCAAGCATGAGCAGGGAAAAGGCAGAGAGAGACAGAAGAGAATCCTAAACAGGCTCCATGCTGTCAGCGGGCAGCCTGACGTGGGGCCTGATCTCATAAAAGACCTGAGCCGAAATCAAGAGTTAGACGTCTAACCAACTGCGCCACCTAGGCGCCCTTCAACATTTCAAATTATTTTAAATGTGAACTGAAATCATTTTATTTTATTTTTTTTTTATTTTTTTATTTTTTAAAAATTTTTTAATGTTTTATTTATTTCTAGGAGAGAGAGAGAGAGATAGCGTGAGCAGGGGAGGGTCAGAGAGAGGGAGTCACAGACTGAAACAGGCTCCAGGCTCTGAGCTGGCAGTCAGCACAGAGCCCGACGGGGCTCGAACCCACGAACCGTGAGATCATGACCCAAGCGAAAGTCGGACGCTTAACCAACTAAGCCACCCAGGCGCCCCTGAACTGAAATCATTTTAAAAGCACTGAATCCTAGAGATTAATTTAAGAGGTAGAAAGAACATTGCCTGTGTAATCTGGCAGGTCTGAGCTCTGCCTTTTACTAACTAGTATGACTTTTAGCACAATACTAAACCTCCCGAGCCTCACTTTTCTTCTTACCTCACAGGAGGCTAACGTGAGAATTAAATGAGATAATATGCCCAAAGAGCCCTGTAGGTGCTCCAAAACTAAGAACTGCTATAATTACATTACTATTTTAAGAAATATAATTCTGGGTTACTTGTCTACAACTGACTCATTCACAATATCCTGGTTCCTCTAGTTATCCCTCTCTGTACTTTAACTGTGAAAGTTCCTACCTTATCTATCTGTTCTTCAAAAATGATAATGTAATGATCAGGTGGGGCACGCCATTCTTGATCTCAAGGTGGTAAATTCAAGTCACATGCTAGAGATAACTTAAAAATAAAATCTTAAAACAAGTTTTCTTAATATGTATTTACTTATTTAGAGAAAGAGAGAACATGAGCAAGGTAGGGGCAGAGAGAAATAATCCCAAGCAAACTCTACATTGTTAGCACAGAGCCTGATTCCGGGCTCAATCTCATGAACCATGAGGTCATAACCTCAGCCAAAATCAAGAATTGGATGCCTGACCGACTGAGCCACTCAGGTGCCCCTAAAAAAATTATCTCATTTTCTTTAACTATAACCATTTTTTCTTAAAGTTTATTTTACTTATTTTGAGATAGAGTGAGAGCACGGGAGGCACAAAGAGAGAGACAAAGAGGAAGAATCCCCAGGCTCCACACTGCCAGCATAGAGCCTAATGTGGGGCTTGAATTCAGGAACCATGAGATCATGACCTGAACGGAAATCAAGAGTTGGATACTTAAGCGACTGAGCCATCCAGCTGCCCCTGCCAAAAAAATTTGTTAAATAATGATAATGTAAAGGCAACAAGAGGTCCCAAGTGTACCCTAATACAGGGGACAAGAACTAGGTGACCTGCCATCACTCAGAGGTCCGCTCATGTACCATTGGCCATTACCAAGTAGCAACCACTTCTTAAGCCTAAATCAACCACTCATCAAAGGGCAGACAGACTAGGCAGGGAAGAAAGTTAAACTTTCCGTCCCCATGATCAAATTCAGAAGCAAATATACAAACAAAATAACATGACAGCCCACGTTCTGTAACCTGTTTAGTAGTTTGTTTTACTATCTGCAGTTTTTTGTAGTTAGACACTACCAATTTTTAATTTCTTTACACATCCAGTAAGAAAGAAAAAAGGCAGAGGTAAGGAGAAAGAAACCATATATTCCCATAGGGTGGCAAACTGGGAAGCATAGCAAAGCTTCTAGAGACAGTAAGGAAAAACGAGTATCTTCCAGAAGAATAGTACACTATCCCAACAAGAGTGGTATCTGCACTTTCTATATCACTGATGCACACATTTCGTAAATTCAGTCCTTGAAATTAGAGGAATTTTATTCACAGAATGTACTAACATCATTACGAATATGCTAGTGAAGAACCTTTGTCAGACTCAGTTCTTTTCTGCAGTCTCCCTTAGTAAGCATTTACTGAACACCGTAGTCGCCCAGGGTGATCCTGCAACATATGGTGGATTCCTGCCCTCAGATCAGTATGCAGTTGGGGGCAAGGAGTCAAATAAAGAAATCACTACCAGGAAGAGTAAACCCTAGACATTCTCATTCCCAGGTACAGTCTGGCCATTAGACAAGCTGGCTGCACAAGCACATGCAGGCGGATATTTTCTCACTGATTTGTTCAGCAAATAATGACAGCCATAAGTAAACAGGCAGCTAGGTCCCAGCTCGGGCCCTAATTCCCCTCGTGACTTCAGACAACTCACTTCCTGCACTGGCACTGGTTTCCTCAAACACCAGGAGACCCTTTCTCCCTTTAAATATAAGGGACTTGCCTCTGGTAGTGGCTCCACCCCGCCCTACTCAGTGGGTACTTTAAAAATATATATATTCTCAGGGACCAGGAGTCAATGGTGTTGGGAATTAAGCACTAGTGTGACTAGTGTGACCGTCGTACCTCATTCCCTCCACTTACCCTGAAAAACAGGAACTTAACTATTCGTTCATGAAGCCTCTTCTGTGTAACTTACTCTACCTTAGAGATAAAAACAAAAAACTCTATACTAACACGAAATAAAAAACCCCCTGAGCTCCAGAGTTCTCGACCTGGATGAATAAAAGGATCAAATGTGAAAAAACTACAACCAAGGCCCTAAGAATAACCACTGCACAGCTAAGAGCAGGTGAAACGGAGGGGGCCGGCCGCGAGGGCAGTTTCAATACGGATCTGGATTTCTTAAAGAGGGTGTGATCTCCGTGCGGGAGGAGCACAAAAAAGGGCCCCACTCTACTCGACCAGAGAGCCGGCACCAGGAAACCCGAGCCGAAGGAACGGCGGCGGGCCGGCCCGGAGCCCCTGCTGGGAGCTGACGGCGGCGGGCTGGCAAGGAGCACCCGCGGGGGGGCGGACCGGCGGCGGGCGGGCGAGGAGCACCTGAGGGGGGCGAGCCAGGAGCACCCGATGGGGGAGGATCGGCGGCGGGCGGGCGAGGAGCATCTACCGGGAGCGGACAGGCGGCGGGCGGCCGGGAGCATCTACCGGGAGCGGACCGGCGGCGGGAGGGCTCGGGAGAGGCTGGGCGGCTCTATGGGAGGCTCTGGAGAGACGAGGGAGGGGAGAGGGCGCGGCCGAGGGCAGTCCCTCCAGAGCCGCGCAAAGGTGGATGGCTCCAGCCTGGCCGAAGCCGAACGTGTCGGCTCAGAGGGTTGCGGGGTGGGCGGCTCTACGGAAGGTTCCGGAGGGGCCAACACTGTGGGAGAAGAGGGTGCGCGGAACTGGACGGCTCTAGCAGAGGCTCTGGTGGGGCCGACACCCCAACGGAAGAAAAGGATGTGAGCCGGGGGTCAACTCAGAGGGTCGCCAAGTGGGCGGCGCCGGAGGAGGCTCTGCTGGGACTACGCCCTGGAGGGCGTTCTCTCAGAGGGGTGCGGGGCTGGGCGGCTCAACGGGAAGCTCCTCTGGGACCGACATTGGGGAAAGGGAGGGCGTGCGGAACCTGGCAACTCCAGAGGAAGCTCTGCGGGGACCGACAGCGGAGAGGGGCGGGACGCTGGCCGAGAGGGGGTCTTCTGGGAGGAGGACGGGGCTGAGCGTCTCAGGAGAGGCTCCAAGGGGACCAACCCCGGGTGGGTGGAGAGGAAAAGGGGCGCAGACGGGTGGGCCCGGCCCGAGGTGGCTCGGGGTTCGCGCGGGCCACACAGGGACAGTTAGTTACCTGCGAGCTATCCGGCAGCCGCCGCGTAGCACCGAAGCAGGACGGCGGAGCGCAAGGACGCCACCGAGGCCCTTCAGAAGCAAATGACTCACGCCTGCGTCCTGGCCGCCGTCCAACGTCACACCGCCCTGGCGCGCATGCGCCTGGCCGCGCGGGGCATGCCTGGAATGGTTCTGGGGCCGCCGCGGAGCCTGCAGTCGTGGGGAGGGGGGACGGAGGCAGCCTCAATTCTGCTGGAGTAGAGGCTTAATTTTCAACTGAAAAGGAATTGTTTGCACCCTGATCTTGCGTCTAAATATAACCCTCCAATAATAAGAGCCATGGCTCCATAGAGAAATGAGTGGCTCTAGAGGTGGGGCAGGAAAAGTACAACCTAGAGTCTGGAACTTGATGTAGCGACAGAAATAAGGAATGCTCAAAAAAAAAAAAAAAAAAATCATGGAGGCGTGTCGGAGAATACAGAAGTCAACCTGAAAGAGCACTCCATGGCCAAATCTGGAACAATTTGAGCAGTAAATTTATATAGTATTGGATTATAATTTAGAGTATAAAACAAGTCAACTCTTTTGTAAATAAATGACTAAATAAATTAATGTGGAGAGAAATCTTTTTTATAGAGGAATTCTAATTAATCAGCCCCCACCCACCCCTCAAACTGCATAATGACTTCCTCCCCAAGAGTGAAATGTGAGAAGGGGAAAAAATAACTTTACAGTGAAAAACCTGACAAACGCTACTAAACCATGTAATCAACTTTGACATCAACAGTGGTAGTAAGTCATGTTGGTAATATTTACCCCTGACATGATGTAATGGAAATGTCACTTTTCCGGTGGTCTTCCGCCCCATTTAATGATGAGAAAAACATCAGGCAAATCACTATTGAGAGATATTCCACGAAATACCTCACCAGTACTCCTCAAAACTATGAAGGCCATCAAAAATAGGGATACTAGATGGAGTCCTGGAACAGAAAAAGTGATGTTAGTGAAAAAATTGGTAAATTCTAAATAAAGTCTTGATTTTAATTAATAATAATTACTGGTGATTTTAGTTTTGAAAATTGTGCCATGATTATGTAAGACTTAAGCATCATGAGAAACTGAAGAATATACTAATTTTTCTGCAAATTTAAAATTATTTCAAAACAAAAATTTTATCTAAAAAAAAGAGAAGATAATGGAGGGGGAAAAGGGGAAATGTTAGTTACCTTTACCAAGAAACTTTTATGATGCTCTCAAGCCCCTTTGGGACCTCTGGGGTCAGGGTAGGGACACTTCCTGAAAAGTGGCCTGAGGGAACCTTGGGCAACCCTACTCCAGAAAAGTAAATACTGTGTAAACATTCATCAAGCTGTGCACTTAAGATTTGTTTTCTTTTCTGTGATAAGTAGCAAACATTTAACTGAGTAAATTTAAGGATCAAATTGATTTTATTCAAGGATTCATGAATAGGGTAGCATCCTATCTAGTAAACAGAAAGGAACTCCAATGAACTGTAGAAAAAGAAATGTTTTTAAAGGTGGAAAGAGGATAGAAAAAGAAAATTATTAGCAAAAAATGCATTGTTTCAGGCAAGGATGCCTTGCTAAGGAGATCAGAAGGGGTCTATCAAGCAGATTATCTCTCTATGCTGACCAAGTAATTCCATGTTGTATGGTTAAAGGTTGTATTCCTGGGAGGCTGAAACTACACTTAGGTTAGGTATTAAGTCTTGGTTTGCTACTGTGGAATTTAGCACAAGTGACTCCATTTTGAGACTGCTTTCTTATTTTTAACATCAGCATGTAAACTCTCCTCTCCCCTCCCCCCATCACAAAATTTTTTTAATTTAAAAATTGGGAGAAAGGCCAATTTAATGGTCTTCAAAAGTCGAAACTGTGATGGCTAGAGCTCCTGCCTTAACCTAGCTTTTCTCTGGGAAAAAAAAATCCAGGATGGGGAGTTCTGTGATGCTTTCCAATCTAATCTTTTGTAAAATAGCGTGACTTAGTCAACAAAGAGTTCAGAGATTGGAGTCTTCTATAATTCTTCTGGTTCCACCATCCAAAAATGAGCTTAAACATATTACCTGACATCACTGAACTTCCTGATCATCTCTCAATAAATAAGACTAGCCCTATCTTCTGTGTTAATCTTAGGTATCTTTCAAGGCTTGGAGTTGAAGTGTCCAAAAATACACAAGCATTTTGTCTTTGAGCAATGGGGCTGTGGATGACTTATTTCTTCTTCATACTTTTCTGTGTTTTCCAACTTTTCTTCAATTAATCACTTAGACAATAGGAAAAAGGTAATATCTGAATCTTATTTGGTTTAAATAGATGTTCCAGGAGCTGGAACAGAAAGTGTCTTCTAGTAAGTTTTCTGGTTTAATAAAATTGGCTTTCTTTCTTTCTTTCTTTCTTTCTTTCTTTCTTTCTTTCTTTCTTTCTTTCTTTTTTTAAATTTTCCAATCTCTTTAATCTAAATTCAGTTCAAAACAGTTCTCTTAGGCTATTAATACACTATTTCACCATACATAGCAAAGCTCACAAGCACTCACCAACACCATATCTTGTGCGTAGTTACAAACACTTTATTCAATAAATGTGGATTGAAAAATCACAGTGTGCCAATTGCTAGTGATATAAACAACAGCAACTTTCAGATCCTAATCATCCTGGACTCCTGGGACTCCATAAGTGGAAGCAGGAGGTAAATGAAAGTCTCCTCTGGAGTGTTCTGACATGCTCTCAAATTACCTAAGTCATTTTGATACCAGCATGCCCAACTTGCTGCCACTAGGCCTGGTGCTGCATTTGATCCAAAGATGGTTGCAGGGCACTCTCATGAGGAGCAGTGCTCAGTAAAATGGGTTTTCTGTCCAAGTTTACTGACAAGAAAGTATAGGAGGAAAAAGGCCAGCTATGGGGGTATGAACACCTGCTTTCCATTCCCATAACTGCCAATACTGAATATGTGGCCACTGGTCTAGAACTGAAAGGGAGCTTCAAGGAACCACGCTAGGACTCTGTATTCAGTGGTCACCTGGCAACGTGGCTCCATAGAATTTGTGGTCCTCAACTTAGTCAAACCAAATTACGTGCTCCCTGTTTACCAGTACTAAAACTGAAGAAAGAAAATGTTAAGTTTTTTTGTAGTTAGAAAAGAAATTCTAAATAGGACACGGGGGTGCCTGGCTGGTTCAGTTAGAAGAGCATGACACTGGTCTCAGGTTCATAAGTTCAAGCCCCACACTGGATGTAGAGATTACTAAAATAAATAAATAAATAAATAAATAAACTTTAATAAAATAAATAAGACATGACGTAATATGTCATGTCTCTCCAGGTCACATCCAACTTTATTTGGAATGGAAATCTCATGAAAACAAGCTTGCCTCTTGGGTCAAGCCAAAGTGAAGGCTAGCCCAGGACTAGGAAGCCCTTCCACTCAGCTTGCTATACCTTAGCTCTTCCTAGATAGACTCTGAAACAGTTTCTATTGGGTAGGAAACAATGAGTTTTTGCATGTTTAAATTTGACTTTATTTTGCCCTCAACATGCACTGAAAAGCCTTAGTTTTCTTTAGACAATTGAGCCCATTTCTTTTGAGGAGAGCAATTGGGTTTTTGCCCACTATAAAGATGAAACTGTGCATGCACACAAGAATGGAGAAGAGAGACAGGGCACAGCTGTTATTGTCCCTGTTTATAGGCCTATTTCTCACCACATTTCCCTCTCCTACCTCACACCTGCTCTGCCTATTTAAACCATTTATATTAAAGTGAGTCCCTCTCCTCCCCTATTCATCATGGCCTCTATTACTGCTTCAGTTTGCTGTGTTGCTTATTAAACACCTACTTTCAATTTTATAGAATTCTAAGGAGAGAATAGAAAACCAAAGGGTGTTCCTGGTCTGCTGTCTTGAGTCAGAAGCTTCCAACCCTAATTGCTTTCTACTGTGTTCAACTGTCTCTAAATATCTGGTTAACCAATAGTACTCTTAAGTTCTTTTCCAGGACTATTGAGGATTCCTTCTTTTAAAAATACCTCTTCCTAGGGACACTTGGATGGCTCAGTTGGTTGGGCGTCCAACTTCAGCTAGGGCATGATCTCCTGGCTCCTGAGGTCAAGCACACCTTGGGCTCTGTGCTGACAGCTCTGGTTCAGATGCTATACCTCCTCTCTCTCCGCTCCTCCCCCACTCACATTCTTTTTTTTTTTTAATGTTTTTTTAAATTTATTTCTAGGAGAGAGAGACAGTGTGAGCAGGGGAAGGTCAGAGAGAGAGGGAGTCACAGACCAAAACAGGCTCCAGGCTCTGAGCTGGCAGTCAGCACAGAGCCCGACGCGGGGCTCGAACACAAGAACCGCGAGATCATGACCTAAGCGAAAGTCGGACGCTTAACCGACTAAGCCACCCAGGCGCCCCCCCTCCCCTACTCACATTCTGTGTGTGTCTCTCTCTCTCTCTAAAAAATAAATAACTATTTAAAAAAATAATAAGGGGCGCCTGGGTGGCTCAGGGCTAAGCGTCCGACTTCGACTTAGGGCATGATCTTACGGTTCGTGGGTTCAAGCCCTGCATCAGGCTCTGTGCTGACAGCTAGCTCAGAGCCTGGAGCCTGCTTCGGTTTCTGTGTCTCCCTCTCTCTCTGACCCTTCCCTGCTCACGCTGTCTCTCTCTCTCTTTCTCTCTCTCAGAAGTAACACATTAAAAATTTTTGAATAAAAATAAAGTAAAATAAAAATACCTTTTCTAGCCTGGCTGGCTAAGTCGGTAAAGCATACAACTTTTGATTTCAGGGTCCTGAGCTCAAGCCCCACGTTAGGCATGTAGACTACTTAAAGTGCTAGTAAAGTCATTAATGAAAATAAAATTAATAATAATAAAAAACTAAAAATGCCTTTTCTTTTCCCTTAACTGGGCTTGGAAGGGAAGAGTAGATCCCTATACTGAATCCAGTATGCAGAACCAAAACAGTTTTGCACTCTCAAAAACTTTGCCTCCAGCTAGATGGTAAAGGGAAAAAAGTCCTGATTTCCTATTAGCCGCTCAATTTTTATGCAGAAGGAACTCAAATAGATTGACACAAAAAACCCTAAGACTCCAGTAGAGAAACAGGCAAAAAAAAATATGAGCAAATCATTCACACAAGAGAAAATGCAAATACAACAAATGAATCTTGTAAACGAAGCTTGCCTGTAATCTAACAAATGCGAATTAAAACAAATGGTTTCTCAGTGATCAAATTTTGAAAGGTTCTTAATGAAATGTTCAATACAAGGATTTGATGAGACAGGGAGTGGCATCCAGTGCTTGTGCAACTATAGATCGCTGCCATCCTTCCAGAGTTAAATCTGATAGAAAGTTTAACAGAAGTTTAACATAGTTCATATTTTTTTTTAATGTTTTATTTATTTCTAGGAGAGAGAGAGAGACAGTGTGAACAGGGGAGGGTCAGAGAGAGGGAGTCACAGACTGAAACAGGCTCCAGGCTCTGAGCTGGCAGTCAGCACAGAGCCCGACGCAGGGCTCGAACCCACGAACCGTGAGATCATGACCTAAGCGAAAGTCGGACGCTTAACCGACTAAGCCACCCAGGCGCCCCTCATATTCTTTAAACCAGTAATTCTTTGAGGCAATGATCCCATAATAAACAGAAACTCTGGTCAAAAATTGTTTAGAAGGATTATATCAGGTGCATAAGAAATAAGAGTTAAAACAGTTGTGATATAAAATTGCACATTCAGCTTATTGGCAAAAATTTTAAAGTTTATACTAAATGTGACAAATATATGAAGCTATCAGAACTTGTATTTTACTGCAGATGGTGTAACGTATTCTAAAAACTTTAGAGAGCAATTTGGCACTATTTAGTCAGTTTTAAGATGTAGGTACCCTATGGCCAAATAACTCTGCTTCTTGGTCAATACCGCAGTGCAGTATTTTCCAATTTTTTGACTGTCGCCTACAGTAATGAATATACTTCATAACCCAGTACATAATATATGTAAAAACATATATACTAAAAATGGGTGATGGGCACTTTTTGGGATGAGCACTGGGTGTTGCATGTTAGCGATAAATCACGGGACTCTAACTCCAAAACCAAGAGCATACTGTATGTTAGCTAACTTGACAATAAATTATATTAAAAAAACATATATATGAAGAATTACAACGCAATACTTAACCATACTCTTGTGCTAGGCACTCTATCTTGCTGTTTTCCAGTCTAGTTCACTCTAAAATGCAGGCAATAAATGACTAGGTTGATTTCATGACCTGGGACTGATATTGGGTTGCTGTTCAAGAAATGGTTGCTCTGATTATGTACTGATGCATAGCAAGTCACCCCAAAATTTAATGGCCTAAAACAGCAATTTATTATTACCATGTCTCATAACCTGGACTGATATTTCCCTTTATATTAAACAGTAAGATTTAAGTGAAATAACCTTGTTGGTACTTAACTTGCTTGTCAATGACATGAGTGACTTCTTTCCTAAGTAGGATAGTAGTTTTATGATATTAGAAGAATATTTCCTAATTTTTGTGTGCTATTCATAAAGGGAAAGCTATAGACATCACCCCCTTTGAAGTTTAATCTATATTAATATTTTCTCTTACATATTCTTAGGTCTATAAAATTGGTAAGCAATAAATTAAGCAATATGAAATTGTTTAGTATTATTGGACAAGTTGCATGGTGTAGATAGTCCTTTCATGGTCGAGTTCAGGCTACAATGTGACCTCATGGAGAGGAGGCAGGAATGGGAGCCCTGCAGCCTAGTGTTATACAGCATTTCCACCAGGCAGGTCCAATAGTCCCAAAGAGCCTCAGGGCACAGGCAGCAACAAAATACAATAACTAGGAAGGGATATGTTTTTGAGTCTTCTGTTTTTAACATCAAATTTCTATAACCTATTCTTAATAATTGTGCTTGCCAAGTGTCTTGCCAAATTCCTGAAAATGTGTCGTGTGGCCTTCAGGAACCAGTGCAAGCCACTGTAAGCAGGTCCCAGGCACCCCACTGAACTGGCTCAGCTGTTCTCCTGGTGATACATGTGTGGGCTTCTTCCCATTTTTGGCTATTATCAATAAAACTGCTATGAACATTGTACAATTTCTTTGAATGGATGTATGTTTTCATTTCTTTTTAGCAGATACCTACAATTTATTAGGTGGTAGTATAGGTATATGTTTAGTTTTTTTTAAGAAATAACAATACCTTTTCCTAAAGTAATCATCCCATTTTATACTCCTACAAATTTGTGAGATTTTATTTATTTATGATTTAAAGTTAGAATGTGTAATACATTCATATATTTCACAAGAAAAACAAACTGTGAAAATTATTCCTCTCATCCCTGTCTTCCATTTGCTCAGGGCCCACTCTGTCCCTTGCCTCATTACAGGTAATCACTGGTGTTAGTTTCTTGGATTTTAGAAATCATGTCTGTATTCACACACAAGTAAATACATAGCTTCATTTCCCTTTATACATAATGTTCTTTAACACAGTTATATTAGTTGGCTAGGGCTGCCATAACAAACACCACACACAAAATGACAAAAATTTATGTTCTTCTAGGTTTGGAGGCTGGAAGTCCAAGATCATTGTGCTGGTAGGATTAGATTCTCCGAGGCCTCTCTCCTTGGCGTATAGATGATCCCCTCTGTACTGTGTCCTCACATGGCTATCCATTCATCTGTGTTGTCTCTACCCTAATCTCCTCTTCTTAAAAGAACAACACAGATGAATGGAGGACATGTGAGGACACAGATTGGTTTAAGGCCCACCCCACTGACCTCCTTTTAATTTGACTATTTCTTTAAAGACCCTGTCTGCAAATACAGATTCTGAGGTACTGAGGGTTAGGGCCTCCACATAGGAAGTATGGTGAGAGAACACAATTCAACCTGTCAAAACAGTTCCATCCTTTGCCTTGTCCACTTAACAATCTACCTTGGTGATATCTCCCTTTCAGTTTATAGAAAGGTTGCTCATTTCTTTCAGTTATAGAGTAATTTATTGTATGGATGAACTAGTCCCCTATTGATGGACACTAGGATTGTTTCCAAGATTTTGCTACTCTAAACAATGCTGCAATGTATAAGCTTGTACCTATTTCATTTTACACCAGCATCTCTGTAGACAAATTCCCAGGAGTGAATTGTTGAGTCAAATATTTTGTGTATACTTGTCATAATACGTCATCAAATGGTCCCTTCTCGGCTCCAGCAATGTGCCTACTTCCCCAGAGCCACATCAGTAAGATATACTGTCAATTTTTTGGATGCTTGCCAATCAAATAGGGGGAAAATGCTATCTCAAAGAAATTTAACCTGCATTCTTCTCTTAATGAGTGAAATTGGATTTTTTTTCACATGATTAAGAGCCATTTACTTTTTTTCCTGTGCATTCCTCTCACTGTTTTTCATTGAGTTGTAGGAATTTTTTCTTATTAACTTCTGAAAGTTCCTTATGCTAGGTAGATTAGTTCTTTGTCTACCATGTATGTTGGAACTATTTATTTGTTGTTAATCATCTGTCTTTTGACCAGGTTCATGCCACTTTTTGCTAAATCAAAGTTTTTCATAGTGTGGCTTCTGGATTTTGAGCAGGAGTTAGAATGGCCTTCTTTACTCCAATATTAAAAAGGATTTTTTCCTACATTTTCTTCTTGTCCTTTTATGATTCCATTCTTAAACACTCATATCTTTCTTCATTTGGATTTCATTCTAATATGGTGTAAGGTCTGGACCCAATTTTATGTTTTTTTTCAGATGGCTATATTTTTTTCCCAATACCATTTATTAAATAATCGATCTTTATCCCCAGCGATTTCCCAAAATTATTCGGGTGCATTTCTGGATTTTCTGTTATAAATCATTGGTCTGTCTATTCATTTATCAGTGACACACTGCTTTATTGAGGATTTTATTTAAAACAATTTTTTTAGGGGGCGCCTGGGTGGCTTAGTCAGTTAAGCGTCCGACTTTCGCTTGGGTCATGATCTCATGGTTTGTGGGTTCGAGCCCCGCATCAGGCTCTGTGCTGACTGCCAGCTCAGAGCCTGGAGCCTATTTTGGAGTCTGTGTCTCCCTCTCTCTCTGACCCTCCCCTGCTCACGCTGTCTCTCTTTCTCCTAGAAAAAAAATAAACTTACAAAAAAAATTTTTTTTAAAACTCATGACCCCAAGATCAAAAGTCAGATGCTCTACTAGCCAGGCAGGTGCCCCTTTATCGAGGCTTTTAAATATGTTTTCTTATTTTGTAAGGTCTAGTTGCCATCCCCCTCCCTATTACTCTTTATTTCCAAAGTTTTCCTTGGCAGATTCTTTCTTTTACTTTTTCTTGTTATTTCCTTTAGGTAAATTAGCATCACTTCATCTAGTTAAAAATAGTTATTTGTGTTTTATAGGAATGGTACTTTAATTCAAAAATTAGAGAGCATTGACACGTCTTTGGTGTTAAATCCACTTATCCAAGAATATGATTTTTTCCATGTGTTTAAGTGTTTTTTTTTGTGTGGAATTCAGGAGTTAAAGTTTTATTCACATAGTTCTTGTGCAATTCTAACAAAAGTTTATTGCTAGTGGCAGAGAAAGACAAATATCATATGTGTGCACGTATAGGAGGATTAGGAGGAACTTAACAGAGGACCAAGGGGGAGAAGGATGGCGGAAATGGTGGGGAAAAGGGAGAGAGGCAAACCATGAGAGACTCTTGAATGCTGACAAAAACTGAGGACTGATGGATGTGGGGGGGAGGAGGGGGATGGGCATGGAGGAGGACACTTGGGATGAGCACTGGGTGTTATGTGGAAACTAATTTGACAATAAACTGTTTGTAAAAAAAAAGAAAAGAAAGAAAAGTAGAAGAACATGAAAAAAAAAGTTTATTGCTAGATATTATGTCATTATATTTATATATTTATATATATTTTCCTGTATCTTTGTATAATATTGATCTTTTATATCATTTCATTATATCTTCTAATTGGTTATTTAGATACGTGATAGCTGTATTTTTTTCATTTTGATTATTGCTTATTGCCAAATGCGCTTATTGTTTATATAGTTTTTCAGACAATCCCACCTGCTTTTTTTTTTTAATGTTTTATTTATTTTTGAGATAGAGAGAGAGCGTGAGCAGGGGAGGGTCAGAGAGAGAGGGAGACACAGAATCCGACGACAGGCTCCAGGCTCTGAGCTAGCTGTCAGCACAGAGCCCGATGTGGAGCTCGAACCCACGAACCGTGAGATCATGACCCGAGCTGAAGTCGGACGCTTAACCTACTGAGCCGCCCATGGGCCCCAATCCCACCTGCTTTTGACCTCATGTGTAAGTGAGAAGTAGAATTTTGTTGTGTGAAGACACTGAGATTTTGGGCTTGGAGCACTTCCTAGCTAGCCTGACAGAAATAAGTGAAAGAAAGAAAGAAAAAGAAAGAAGGAAGGAAGGAAGGAAGGAAAGAAAGAAAGAAAGAAAGAAAGAAAGAAAGAAAGAAAGAAAGAAAGAAGAAAGAAAGGAAAAAAAGAAAGAAAAGGAGGTACCTGGGTGGCTCAGTCAGTTAAGCATCTGACTTTAGCTCAGGTCAAGATCTCATGGGTTTATGAGTATGAGCCCCATTTCGGCCTCTCTGCTGTCAATGCAGAGACTGCTTTGGATCCTCTTTCTCTCTCTCTCTCTGCCCCTCACCAGCTTGCTAGCTCTCTCAAAATAAGGAAATAAAATTAAAAAAAAAATAAAAGAAAAAGAAAGAAAAGATGCTCAACACACAAATATTTTAGGGTAAAATTCTGTGGGAGGAGTGGAAGAAGGAGAAAAAGGAGCAATTAAATTTTTAGTTACAGAACTTACTCATTTATTTTTAAAAGGAAAAAAGTAGGAATTGAATCACCATAGTGTTTATATTCTCAAGGATGTTTTAAAAAGTAACATTATGGGGCGCCTGGGTGGCTCAGTCGGTTAAGTGTCCGACTTCGGCTCGTCCGACTTCGGCTCAGGTCTTGATCTTATGGTTTGTGGGTTCAAGCCCCGTATCGGGCTCTATGCTGAAAACTAGCTCAGAGCCTGGAGCCTGTTTCAGATTGTCTCCCTCTCTCTCAGACACTCCCCTGCTCACACTGTCTCTCTCTCTCTCAGAAATAAGTAAAAAAGTTTTAAAAAAGCAATATTGTTTTTTAAAAAATTTTCTTAATGTTTATTATTATCGAGACAGAGAAACACAGCATGAGCAGGGGAGGGGCAGAGAGAGAGATGGAGACAAGAATCCGAAACAGGCTCCAGGCGCTGAGTTGTCAGCACAGCACCCGACGCGGGGCTCGAACCCACAAACTGTGAGATCATGACCTGAGCCAAAGTCGGAAGCTCAACCGACTGAGCCACCCAGGCGCCCCAGCATTGTTTTGGTTTTGGTTGGTTTTTTTTTTTTTTTTTTAATGTCAACATTTACAGCTTGTCAGAAATGACCTCCTTTGCAACTACTTTAATCTGCACCGAACTCTTACAGACATGTTAGGTAGAGTCTTAAGGAACTGTTTGTAGTGAGTGCCCCTCCAGATCTGGTTGTTCTTTGCACAGTCAGCAAGGTAAACTGCCCGCGTTCTCTCTGTTGAATACAGGCCCACAGGGTTGTCCTGTTCTCTCCAGACCCCTAAAAAAGACCCATCTCAGCCTGCACCTCAGGATTCCTCCAGCTCTCTCCACAGCGGACTCACTCTCGGCTCAGGCTGGGACCTTGGAGGTTCTATTAATGTCAAGCATGCAGCTAGAGGTGTTCTGGGAAACTAAAACCCAGAACTACCCCTTTAAGAGCAAGCGCTCTGACGCTAGATGTTGGGGTTTGAACCCTGAGTGGGCTTTCTAACAGCGTGTTTTTCAAGGCTTGTCAGCCTCTTTGTGTCTTAATTCTGTCATTTGCAAAATTATTTATCACAAGCATTAAATGACTTAATGAATGCAGACCACAGGAAACAATGATTTGCAGAGTGATGCAGTGCCCATAGCTTCTACGTGGTGCCCCGCGTCGCTGGGACATGCTTCGTTGCGACGTTCCATGAGGTGTTAAAGGCCGGGCTCCCTGTTGCTCTGTGGGGCAGCACTTCGCCTCGCCTGCACGCCCCTACATTACACCAGGTCCTGGCTGGGGTGCTGAGGGAGCCTTGTGCTGTTATCACCATGGGGCATCACAGCCAGCACACCAACCGCCACTGCACCTTTGCGTCTGCATTTACACACAGGTTCCTGCAGTACGGTGGCAGGAGCTTAGGTATTTTAAAAATACGAAATTAAATACATTTTTTCTTATAAGAAATTAGTCCACTTCTATGATTCTGTTTCAATACGTTTCCATATCGCATTAGAACGGCAAAAATAACGGAAGGAAAAGTAGTCCATAGTGAGCACCTATTCCGAAAGGTCAACACAGACGTCCCCACGAGTGCCCCCGGCCACTCGGGCCTCTCTCCCTACAGCGCCACACGCCGCGACCATCGGGAAGCCCAGCCGGGGGTGGCACGCCGCGCAGCTCCCTGCAGACTCCATCCGGGCGCCTCTCGACGCCGGCGGGAGCGCGCACGCCGCCTCCCCAGTCTGGACAGAGCCATACAGTCACGTGCCCGGCGCGTCCTCGCCGCGGCGCGCTCCAGGCGGAAGTGAGGTCGGTGGCTCGGTGGCTGCGCAGCGTCGGCGGGGAGCGCGGGCTGCGGAGAGGCGGGCCTGGCGGAGCGCAGCGACTGGAAGAGCGAGCCGGGGAGGCGGCGGCAGCGGCGGAGACGGGGGCCTCGCGGCTCAGCCCCCGCATCGGAGCAGGCCTCCGCGGCTCTCGCCCTTCGCTGAGCCCCACCGCCGAGCCCGCCCCGGGCCGGCGTGCACTGGTCACCGAGGCCCAGGCCGCCGCCGCCGCGGCGCGGTGAGTGCGGGCGGGCGCCCCGGGCGGGGGCGGGGCGGGACGCTGCGCCCTGTCGGGCCCCGGGCCGCGCGCGGGCCCAGGCGGCGGACTCCGGCGGCGGGCTCGGGCGGCGTCGCTGCCCGGCCGGAAGTGCGGCGCTTTGTGCGGCCGGCCTGGGGCGGCGCCAAGGTCGGGCCGGCGGCTCGGGGTCGCCTGGCGCCCGGGCAGGGGGAACGGCCTGGCGGCACCCGCGGCGGTAACCCAGGCTATGCTTTGTCCGGTGGGACGGACCTGGCCTGGGAGGCGGAACTGGGCGCGGACTGGTACGCGGGCAGGTGCGGTGTGGGCGGCGGGGGATTGCTACCCAGGTGGCTGGGGAGAGGTGGAGTCAGTGCACAAGAATGTTCTTTGGGCCTTTATAAGGACCGACTTAGATCAGGTCAGGAACACGTATGAAAAATGGGGAAGCAGCAGGGTGTTGTTTTCTGTAACTTAGATTTGGGATTCTTGTGGTTGAAGTCATTTCAAATGTGTAAACTAGTCACCTTGTCTACCCACAAAATAAAAATGATTCTGTTTGCCTGGCAGAAGCTTCGTGTTCGCTCTCCAACTTGAAAGGCTTTTTAATTTATTCAGAAAGGATGTTTCGTGGCCCAATCTGGGTTAACTTTAAAGAGGTGTATCTTTGCAGCAAGTCCACAAACGGTGTTTTTCTTCTGCGTACTCAAGTGTGCGTCTTAATGGGCCGTATGAGTTAATGTTTTATTAAAGTCATACATAAAAATATTCGGGAGTGTTTTTGGCATGCAAGAAAAAATTTTAAGTGAAAAGGTTTGTCTCATTCCCACACCTTAAATTTTCAAGGCTCCTTGTGTAATTTGAGATGATTTTCTCAAATAATTACGTGAAAAAGTTTAAAAGTTTTTTCTGTAGACAATAATAGGGATCCATTTTGCAACTTTGGTAAGTAAAGAAGTAGTGGATTATTTTTGCTTCGACAGCCAATTGGGCTTTTTCTAATGCTGAAGCTACTGTAGTGCATCTTGAGGTTTCTCTTAAGCTTTAAAGTGGGCTGGCTTTGGTGGGAGCGTGTGTATGTTACTTATGTTTAGTCGTGTTTGTGAGTAGATGGAAGCTAAGGTTTGGTAGAGGTCCTGAAGGCCTTAAGAGTTGGAGACAGCCGAGCCAGCTGCCTGTGCCTTCTTTTGGGTGTCCTTGTGCAGCGATTGCTAAAAGTGTTGAGCAGGTAGCATCCCCTCCTGGCTCCTGACCCTGGAAATAGTGGAAAGATTGGGATATGTGTCTGAGGCAATTACCTGCAACTCAGGAGGAAGCACCATCTGCTGCTGATGCTGCTCCTGCCTTCTTTTCAGGCCCTGATAAATTTGTTAAGATTTTTAGTTACTGTTCTGCTCTACATCTGCCTTCAGCTCATTTCCACTTTAAAAATTGTAATGCCAAAATTCCTTGAATTTTCAAACACTGAGAAAGTTGGTAGAGGTAGAGGATTAGAATTGGAAAATAAGAATTTATGTGCATTTTAAAATATTTTAATTTTTTATATATTCTGTAGTTTAAAGGGAAGTTTTATTTCTCACATAAACAGCTTCTTTTCCTAGATCAGTTGAGAGCACTTTAAAAATATATTTTTTAATATATTTCTGAAAGAGAGACAGTATGAGCAGGGGAGGGTCAGAGATAGAGGGAGATACAGAACGTGAAGCAGGCTCCCCAGGCTCTGAGCTAGCTGTCAGCACAGAGCCCAGCGCGGGGCTCGAACCCATGAATGGTGAGCCGAAGTCTGATGCTTAACCGACTGAGCCACCCAGGCTCCCCGAGAGCACTTTTAAAACAATACACCAGTGTAGTAGAGTGATAGTTGTTTTTCTTATGCCTGTGTTCCATTGTACAGGTATGTCTTTGAAGTCTCCAGTCCTGTGCAGAAATAGAAGAATTTCTTCCGATTTCTACCTCAGGAGTGAAGGTAGAGTTTGAGGGAGTTGAAAATTTTCTCCTCTTAAAAAAAAAAAGTTTATTTTGAGGGAGAATGAGTGTGCACACTTTAAATTTTTTTATATTTGATTAGTTGGATATGAAAGCTGAACCCACTGGCCAGTCTTAACATCATCATAACAAGTCAAACTGTTTTAACACTACATGCATCCTCATGTGATAGAATTACTCTGCATCACCTAAGGGGTACTGCTACAAAAAACATTACCATATGAACCTATAGATCCTATACATCCAACTTCTAGTTTATGGAGAAAATAAAGGAATAGGATGAACAACACCATGGAGCAATCAGACAAATCCAAAAGTTGGGGCATTCTAGAGGACAGTTATTTTTATAACTAAAATCTTTTTATAGTTTTTTTTTTTCAATATAAATCAAAATCCTAACAAAATCCACCTAATGGCTTGTATGTCTAAATCTATTTGAATCTAGATCTGCCCTCCCCACCCCTCTATCTTTTTTTAGACCATTGACTTACTGAAAAAACTGGATCATTTGATTTTTATTTTTTTTTATTTTTTTTTAATGTTTTTATTTATTTCTAGGAGAGATACAGAGAGACAGCGTGAGCAGGGGAGGGTCAGAGAGAGAGGGAGTCACAGACTGAAACAGGCTCCAGGCTCTGAGCTGGCAGTCAGCACAGAGCCCGACGCGGGGCTCGAACCCACGAACCGCGAGATCATGACCTAAGCGAAAGTCGGACACTTAACCGACTAAGCCACCCAGGCGCCTCTGGATCATTTGATTTTTAAAATGCCCTCTTTTAGTTTTTCTGATTGCTTCATGGTGTTGTCCATTCTGTTCTCCAGTATCTTTGTCTGTAAACTAGAAGTTGAATGTATAGGATCTATAGATTCAGACTGTAGTGTGTTTTGTAGCAGTACCCCTTAGGTGATGCAGAATTAATTTATCACATGAGGATGTATGTAGTATTAAATAGTTTGACTTGTAATGATGATAAGATTGGCCAGTGGGTTCAACTTTCATATTCACTAATGAATAAATAGAAGTGTTTCAACAATTCTGAGTTACATATTTTTTAACTTTAGTTTGAGAGAGAGAGGGAGAGAATCCCAGGCAGGCTCTGAGCTCTAAGTGCAAAGCCTGGTGCCAGGCTCAGCCTCACAGACTGAGATCATGACCTGAACAAGAATCACATGCTCAGCTGACTGAGCCACCCAGATGCGCCTAAATTTTGAGTTATATTTTAAATAAATGATAAATGTCTGAGCTTCGTGGTTTTGTTTGTTTGTTTGTTTTAAAGTAAGCTCTGTGCCGAATATGAGGCATAAACTCAACCTAGAGATCAAGAGTCACACGCTCTACTGACTGAGCCAGTCAGGCGCCTCTCAATTTCATATTCGTTGCTGTGAAAAGTTATATTTTTTATTAGTTCTTCTATTCAATAACATTCAGAAGATACACACAAGCTACCTGTATGCCAACCATTGGTGAAATGCAAGGTGAAAGAGCTAAGAAAATTATTTTCCCTATCCTTGAGGCTCAGAATTTTGGAGGAATCTCAGTTTTTGAATAAGTAACTTAAGAACCTTTTGACATTAATTCACAGACTTCGTCTTTATATTATTCAGGCCTTTTTATTGAATAAGAGAGGGAAGTGCATCATTTTCTTTCATCAATCTTGTTGTATTTTCTAAGCCTGAAATTTTTAATTCATTAAGACTTTTCATTCACAATAGGAAACATTATTAGCCTCTGGGGAAGTAAAAGTGCTTTTAGGAACTATAACTTCTGAGTAGTTTGGAACTTATGCTGTTGAGAATTCAAGTGCAATTCTGTACATTTTTAGTGGCAAATGCATAGTAGAACTGTGTTATTGGTTTGCAGTGAGATCCTTATGGCAGGAGAGCTTTATGTTATTCAGTGCTTTCCTGAGTTATTTAAAATTTTTGGCTAGTATTGGGGAGCCTGGGTGGCTCAGTCGATTGAGTGTCCAGCTTTGGATCAGGTCATAATCTCACGGTTCTTGGGTTCGAGCCCCACGTCAGGCTCTGTACTGGCAGCTCAGAGCCTGGAACCTGCTTCGGATTCTGTGTCTCTCCCTCTCTCTCTGACCCTCCCCTGCTCACCCTCTCTCTCTCTGTCTCTCAAAAATAAACGAAACATTAAAAATTTTTTTAAAATAAAAATTAAATTTTTGGCTGTTATGAATAATGTTATAAAACATTTGTGTACAAATTTTTGTGTGGATGTATGTTTTCATTTCTCTTGAGTATTTACCAAGGTGTAGAATTACCAGGTCATATGGCAAGTTTTGTGTTAAATTGCTATGCTGTTCATAAGCTTCATTGCCTACTTGAATACATCTCCTATTCAGCCCCACTTCCATAACCATATTTGCTGATTCCCTACAAGTCCAGTTGCCCAATATTCCTGAAGTGCATCTTGCATTTTCTCATTTCTATGACTTTTTGGGATCCTACTTGTCTGGAGCCTGTTGGAAATACCACCTCTATAGTCAAGTTTTTTCTGTACATTCATTTCCCCCCTCACCTGTTGAATTTTTGTTCTCCTCACCCCCTCAGAACAATTTATTCTTTTATGGTTCTTAATGTGGTTATTACTAGTATTTGTATCATCATTATTTGTGTCTTTTGTCTTTTAGGACTGGGTTGTCCAGTACAATAGCTGTCACGTAGGTGTGACTGTTGAAGTTAAACTAAAATGCAGTTCCTTACGTGTGTGAGCCACATTTCAAGTGTTCACTAGCAAGCCATTAGTGGCTACTTTACATGGACAGAGTACCATACGTTTTCTTCACAGAAAGTTCAGTTGGACAGCACCTTCCTCAATTGTAAACTCAGAACTAGGACTGGGACTTGGTGTTTTTTTGTGTTTTTTTTTTTCTCTCTGTGACCTTTGCATAGTGCTTTGCTTATCTTGAATTCAGTTGAAAAAATGAAATTAGATCCTGGCACTGAATAGAGAAACAGTTTTGGAAAGTATGCACTTTCTTGAGAGATCATAGTCGAACTACAGAGATAAATAGCATTTGTGAGGGCTTCCACAATTCTTATGTTGTACATACACTAAGAACGGGTTAAAAGTGCAGGATAATAGGGATTGGCAGTTGCCAATTTATTTTTTTGCCAGTTTGCTTATTCTTAAACTGTGGGATAAAATACATAATTAATTCTCCTGCTTGCTCTCTGTGCCTTCCTATTATTTTCTCTCATCTATGTTGTAGACATGTGCTGTCCATTATGATAGTCTCTAGCCTCAAATGACTATTTAAATTTAAGTTGAAGGTGCCTGACTGGCTCAGTCAGAGGAGTGTGCAACTCTTGATCTCAGGGTCCTGAGTTCAGGTCTCACTTGAGTATAGAGATTACATAAATAAACAAACTTAAAAAAAATAAATGAGTCAGATAAAATTTAAAAATCAGATTCTGCAGTAGCCAAGCCATATTTTTGGGTGCTCAGTAGTTACTTTTAGCCAATGGCTGCCATATCGGAAGGGTTAGAGAACATCCTCATAGTTGGAGAGAGTACTGTTGGCCCGTACTGATCTAGACTTATTTCTTAGCTGTAACTGTGGATGTCATGGTAAAGCTGGCACCCGCCTTGTGGTTTAGAAGTTTAAAAAAAAATTAGTTCTTCAGATAATGAGTATCTGAATCACAAATATTCCTCATTTATTCCTAATTTAGACTAGAGCTTATTACAAAGGTTAAGGATGGGAAGGACCTTAATTATTTTTTTGTGTGTTGAGCTGCTTGATTATGAATATGCTACATGAGTCAGGTAAGCTGAGGCTTTGAGGTAATTTTTGTGGTATGTCTTTGTAATGGAATTTGATACCTAGAATGTTTGAAAGTGTATGTGTTTTTTTTTAGAAAATCAGCAGGTACTTGCACCTGTTTTGTACTAGACACTGTTATTGTTGCTGAAGGTATTGTAGTAAATAGGACCAAGTCCCTTTCCCTGTCTGTGTGGGGCCACTTTCTAATTGGGGATATGATGAGGGTGTTTTACTAAACAAGTAAATATATGTACATTTTATTTGTATATTTTTAATTTTTTTTTTTAGTGTTTATTTTTTGAGAGAGAGAACGCTAGAGTGTAAGCAAGGGAGGTACAGAGAGAGAGGGAGACAGAGTCTGAAGCAGACTCCAGGCTCTGGGCTGGCTGTCAGCACAGAGCCCGACGTGGGGCTCGAACCCACGAATGGAGAGATCATGAACTTAGCTGAAGTTGGACGCTTAACCGACTGAGCCACCCAGGCGCTGCTACAGTAGACTTTTTAAGAGCAGTTTTAGGTTCACAGTAAAATTGATTAGAAAGTACAGAGAATTCCCTTATACCTGTTGCCTGCCATCCCCCCAACCTTTGCTGTTTTATTTTTAAATTTAAGATCTCCCATAATCCGTATGGCAGTGTAAATCAGTGAGTGACTTACTGGATGATGAATACAGAATAGTATTAATTGAACTCACTTTCAGAATACATTGGGTGATAGAATTCAGAGGAGCTTGCTGAAGATACCAATGAGAATCATGTTTCTATTGAGGAAAGTAAATTCACGGTTGTAGCTGTTTAAGTTGAACTTTGCAGGGAAAAGTTTATGAGAAAACATTGGATGGGTTAATAGAGTTGCTGGTTTGTAGCTGATTTGTCTTTTAAGAATATATATTTTTCACCAAAGTTATTTAATAAACAGAAAAGTGAAAAAAGAACACTAACCCCACCCCATCTAGAGACAACCTCTGTTCATATTTTTATGTTCTCCCAGACCTTTTCTGTTTGTGTTGTATGTATACTACTTACTACATGTGGGTGCAGATTTGAGATCATACTAAATAATGCAGCATCGGTCCCTTCCTTTTTTCATATAACATGTGTCAGTCATGTTCTTAAATATTTTAAAAAGTAGCTGTGTAATATCTCATATTCTGAATAGATCTGGTTTACTTAACTATTCTTTGTTACGGGGACATTTAAATTATAAGGACATTTTCTCACTGTTTTAAGCAGGGCCATAGAGCACTTTTTCCCTTAGTTTCCTGTGGACTGAAGAAGCTATGAAGGAAAGTTTACAGTGTTAGGGGGATGCTCATCAGGACTTCTGGCCTTCCTTTTCTAAGTTGATTGGCAGCAGCTTGAAATGCTTTGGTTTTAGTAGACAGTCTGAGGAGGGACTCTTGCTATTTGCTCTTTTGAGACTGATGTTGGAGATAAACTGGAGAAAAAAGTGTTTGGCTAAATCACTGTTCTGTTTTTTTTTTTTTTTTTTTTTCCTTTTTAGTTCTTGAAATCATGAATCCTGTTTATAGCCCTGGTTCTTCTGGGGTTCCCTATGCAAATGCCAAAGGAATTGGTTATCCAGGTAAGCCAAGTATTTTGTTTTGTTACAGAACTTTGAACACCCAGTAAATTGCCGTGTCACTGAGAATGCTTTGAATTGACAAACCTAGCTCAATGTGAATTACACAAGGAAGAAAATGTTTTGGCTCATGGAACTGAAAAATCAGGAGCTAGGACTGACTTTGGTCAAAGCTTGATTTGGTGGCTCCAGCAGGTGGTACTGGGATCTAGTTTCTGCCTCCTGGACTCAGCTTCACTTCCTCAGGATTGGCTTAGTGTTGATCATGGGTTACACTTCTCCCCATTGTGGTCTCTCTCTGGTGTTCAAGCCCCTCCCAGTAGTATACCTGCTATGAGCCTCTCTGTATCTGCTCTATAGGAACCCCTCCTGGGGCTTCTTGTTCTCTTTTCAGACCAGTCCTGGGGTGTGTTCTGATTGCACTCAGCTTCTGTCCCTGGGCCAAGGAGGAGATTCTACTGATTAATTTAGGTCTTAGGCATATTCTTCCCTTATTGGAGTCAGCTAGTCAAACTTGGGCCTTGAGGGAGGCAGTAAAGCAAATTTGGGGGAGTAGGAGCTGGTTGGTTCAACACAGCAAATGATCATCCTAGTTGGTGACATCCAACATGGGATAATTTGATTTTTTTTTTAATTTTTAAATTTTATTTAATTTTAATTTTTTTATTTTAGAGAGTGCATGTGAGCAGGAGAGATGGGCAGAGGGGGAGAGAGAAAATCTTAAACAAGCTCTAACCTTAGTGTGGTGCCTAACTCAGGGCTGGATCCCATGACCCTGGGATCATAACCTGAGCCAAAATCAAGAGTCGGTTGCCCAATCCACCGAGCCACCCAGGCACCTCAAGGAGTAATTATTTATAATGTTAAAATTGTTTTGTGGGTTTTGATAATATGGTGGAACAGATACCCTTAAAATCCTGTTGCTAAAAAAACTCTAGAAAATTCAGTGAAACATTTAGGGTCGCCTGGGTGGCTCAGTGGGTTTAAGTATCCAACTTCGGCCTAGGTCATGAACTTAACGGTTAGTGAGTTCAGGTCTCACTTTGGTTTCTCTCCTGTCAGTGGGAGCCTGTTTCAGATCTTTGTCTCCCTCCCTTGCTTGTGTGCTCTCTCTTAAAAATAAATACTTTATAAAAGACTGAATAAAACATTTTAAAAATAACAACTTGGCAGGGTATAGTGAGCAAAATATCTGTAGCTAAATATGAAAGTGACATAAAAACCAGTGCATTTGGCCATTGAACTCATAATGAGCTTGTCCTAGGTGCATTTGCTAATTGTTGGTTTTAACAAGCCACATGGGGACAGAAAGTGAGGCCTTAGGCTGTTGTGAGGCTGAGAATTGGGAGTGGCACCCCTCATCAATCTTGTTCCTCCAGAGGGTCATACTCCCAGGGAAGAGGTAGACTAAAACAATTCTTTCACTGGCTCCACCAGGGAATTTTATTTCTGCTTGGGCTCTAGGAAGGGGGAAATCTTTCCTAAGACTTTATAACTAGTCAGGGATGTTGGAGGCTCTACTGTGTATTACTCAAACTTATCAGGGGGTCCATAATTGAGAAACTAACATAAAAAGTGGTCTGCAGCCTGCATTACCCCCAGGCACCTAACAGCAGCAAATGCAGAACTGCTCTAAAGGCATATGTTGACATTATGTTCACATTCCAGCTTATGTGAGTTTTCCACAAAATTCTGCCTTTTAACAATGCGAGTAAGAGTCACCAGTCATGATGGGGCGCCTGGGTGGCTTAGTCGGTTAAGCGTCCGACTTTCGCTTATAGCTCATGATCTTGCGGTTCGTGGGTTCGAGCCCCGCGTCGGGCTCTGTGCTGACTGCCAGCTCAGAGCCTGGAGCCTATTTCAGAGTCTGTATCTCCCTCTCTTTCTGACCCTCCCCTGCTCATGCTGGCTCTCTCTCCCCTAGAAATAAAAAAAAAAAAAAGAGTCACCAGTCATGATAGACTGCAGGGATAGAACATCAAGTAGAAACCACATCACATAAACAAGTTTAGAATAGTTGAAGATCTAAAAGAAAGAATCAGAATATAAGAGGGGAATAAGACACTGAGTAGGGAACGTAAGGAACCAAAGGAACTTAAAAAGGAATGCCATTTGAACAAACATCAGGTTAAATTGCAGGTAAAACACTGCTAAATGGGAGAACCAGGATGTCAAATAAGGAAAGCAGGGGAGGGCTATAGGAGAGCAGTTGAGAAATCAAGATGTCAGAATGAGAAGATTTGGAGAGAATTAAGAGCTCCAAAGGTTGAATAGAGAGACTAGAAGAAAAGGAGTGACAGAATTTTCTGGAATTGATAAAGGGAAATTTAGTAATAAGACTTATTGTCTTTAAGTCATCAGACTAGTTTAAATAGAATGTCAAATAGTTGAGGAGAATCCTAGGTGGATCTGGAGCAAGGGAAATTGGCAAAACTCTGTGGTATTAGTATTGCCTGACAGTAATAAAACATCGTTGCCTTTCATATTCCAGTTCTGTGCAAGGCACCTAAATTCTGTTCCTGTTCTTTGGTTGGTCAAAAGCAGGGATTGGCACACTTTATGTAAAGGTCCGGATGTAGTATATAATTCAGGCTTTGTGGGTTTCTGTTAAAGCTACACAACTGCGACTTTCCAGAACAAAAGCAGCCATAGACAATAGTGAGTGTGTGTTTCAGTAACACTGGAAACCGCCTCAGTAGGTTTATTTTTTTTTTTCAAAATAGGAGTGACTCTTCATGTATTTTTTTTCCTGCTTCCTTCTCTCTTGGGACTTACATTTACAAGTGTATTAAATCATTTTGTGTCTTGTCTTTTGCATCTTTTTTATCTTTTACATTTTTTTCGTCTCTAAGCTTTAATGTGGATATTTTGTACTAATCTGCTTCCATTTCACTAATCTGCTATTTCTCCTCCAGTTAGCTATAAAATACATTTATTGAATTGAATTTTTTCATGAACTTTTTTCTCTTTTTTCCAACGTACTAATCACAGCTATTTTAAATACCTTGTTTGGTGACTGCAGTCTGTGAATCACCTATGGGTCTGTTTCTGTTGTTAGTTTGTCCCTTTTTGTGTTTGTTTCTCAGCCATGTGGTCCTGTCTCGGCATATCTACTGTTTTTTCATTCAATGTAATACACAGTGTATTAAGAATTGTAGGTGGGCAGTCCCTATCAAAACCTGTCAAACCTATCAAAGTCCCTATCAAACACCAGCATTCTTCACAGAGCTAGAACAAACAATCCTAAAATTTGTATGAAACCAGAAAAAAACCCCACATAGCCAAAGCTATCCTGAGAAAGAACACTAAGGCTGGAGGCATCACAATTCCGGACTTCAAGATGTATTAGAAAGCTGTAATCATCAAGACAGTATGGTACTGGCATAAGAAGAGACACATAGACACATAGATCAAATGAACAGTATAGGCAACCCAGAAAGGGATCCACGAACATATGGCCAACTAATCTTTTTTTTTCTTTAATGTTTGTTTTTGAGAGAGAGAGAGAGAGAGAGAGAGACAGACAGACAGACAGAAAACAAGCAGGGAAGGGATACAGAGAGAGGGAGACACAGAATCTGAAGTAGCCTCCAGACTCTAAGTTGACAGCACAGAGCCCAACATGGGGCTTGAACCCACGAACTGTGAGATTGTGACCTGAGCCAAAGTCGGATGCTCATTGACTGAGCCACCAGGCGCCCCAACTGATCTTTGACAAAGCAGGAAAGAATATCCAATGGAATAAAGACAGTCTCTTTAGCAAATGGTGCTGGGAGAACTGGACAGTGATGTGCAATAGAATGAACCTGGACCACTTTCTTACACTATACACAAAAACAAATTCAAACTGGATGAAAGATCTAAGACAGGAAGCCATTAAAATCCTAGAGGCGAAAGCAGGCAAAAACCTCTTTGACCTCAGTTGCAGCAGTTTCCTATTCAACGTGTTTCCGGAGGCAAGGGAAACAAAAGCAAAAATGAACTATTGGAACCTCATCAAGATAAAAAGCTTTTGCATGGCAAAGGAAACAATCAGCAAAACTAAAAGGCAGCTGATGAAATGAGAGAAGATATTTGCAAATGGCATCGGATACAGGGTTAGTATGCAAAATCTATAAAGAATTTATCAAATTCAACACCCAAAAAACAAATAATCCAGTGAAGAAATGGGCAAAAGACATGAATAGACACTTCTCCAAAGAAAAAATCCAGTTGGCTGACAGACACATGAAAAAATGCTCAACATCACTCATCATCAGGGAAATAAATACAAATCAAAACCACGAGATACCATCTCTCACTTTTCAGAATGGCTAAAATTAACAATTCAGGCAACAACAGATGTTGTCAAGGATGTGGAGAAATAACCCTTTTGCACTGCTGGTGGGAATGCAAACTGGTACAGCCACTCTGGAAAACAGCATGGGAGTTCGTCAGAAAATTAAAAATGGAACTAACCTATGACCCAGCAATTGCACTACTAGGTATTTGTCCAGAGGATACAGGAATGCTGATTCGAAGAGGCAGATGGCACCCCAGTGTTAACAGCAGTGCTATCGACAGTAGCCAAAGTATGGAAAGAGCCCAAATGATGATTGATAAAGAAGATGTGATACGTGTGTGTGTGTGTGTGTGTGTGTGTGTGTGTGTGTGTGTGTGTGTATGTAAATACATATAATGGAATACTCAGCAATAAAAAGGAATGAAATCTTAACCGTTTGCAACAACGTGGATGGAACTAGAATGTATTATACTAAACGAAATTAGGGCAAGACAAATATGACTTCCTTCATATGTGGAATTTAAAATACGAAACAGATGAACATGAGAGGGGAAGCAAAAATAATATAGGGAGGGGGACAGACCACAAGAGTCTTAAATACCGAAAACAGGGTTGCTGGAAGGGTTTTGAGTGGGAGGATGGGCTAACTGGCAAGGGGCACTGGGGAGAACACTTGCTGAGATGAGCACTGGGCGTTAAATGTAGGGGATAAATCACTGGATTCTACCCCTGAAGTTATTATTGCACTATATGCTAACTAACTTGGATGTAAATTAAATAAATAAGACTTGTAGGTGATCCAGTTGATGTCTTCCTTTGTGAGGCAGGATAGCATGCTGATTGAGCTTTTTTTTTCAACCCAGCTTAATTGAAGTATGATTGACAAATAAAAATTACATATAGTTTGTACAGCATGATATTTTTAAAGGTATAAATGATTTAATATATGTATACACTGTGAAATAATTACCATAATTGAGTACCTTCAAATTGCATCACATTTGGAGATAAGAGTTTGAACATAAAAATTTTGGAGGGGACACAAACCTTCAGTTCATAGCATGCCCCCACACCAACATGTCCATATATTCTCATGTCTCTTTCTGTTACACAAAAGGTAATGGACACAGATGGAATTAGAAGTGGGCATTTTGGGGGGAAGGATAACACTTGAGAAAGATCTAATGAAGAGGAAGCAGAATGAGGTAGAGAGCCTCAGAACTGTGCTACAATTGCTGAAGTCTTAACCAGCTCTTGGGAGAGCCATGAGGGAAGTATTGGTGGTTAAAGGAGGCCCTCATTAGGCAGAAGTCTCCTTGGGAGTCAGCCCACATACTCCTCATGGCTGAACAGAGGGTTCTTTTCTGGAATAGAGATGCAGGTGGTGGTGGTCACTTTGCTTTGTCAACTTAAGATATTATAGGAGTCATTCCATGTTGGTTCACAAGGTTTGCCTTGTTCTTTTTTATATTTTACATAATGCTGCTGTGTAATCTTGTATCTTGTGGGGTTTCCAGAGTTCATTCAACCAGTTCTTTGGATAGATGTTTGAAGTATTTTGGTATTCCAGCAATATTGCACCTTATGTTGATTGTGGGAATTATTTCCACGGTGGATTCTTTGAGATGGGATTGCTGGTTGAGAGAGTAAACGAATATGTAATTTTTAAAATACTGACGATTTCCCTTCCACAGGATTTTTATTGTTTTATATTCCTACTAGAAGCGTGTGAGATAGTTGGTGGTTTCCCCACAGCCTTGCCAACAAAGTGTGTTTTCAGCTTTTGGATTTTTGCCAGTCTGATGTTAGAAATGGGATCAGTGTAGTGGTAGTTGGCAGTTCTATCCATGTCTTCTATTGATTTTTTTTCTATCGTTTTTTTTTTTTTAGTTTTAATGATTCATATATTAAGAGTATTAACTTTTTGTCTATATAATTTGCAGTATTTTTGCTTTGTATTTTTTTTTTTAATTTAGCTTATGGTATCTTCTGAACTTTTATTTTCATGAAGTGGTTAGTCATAAAAGTGATTAAGATTTGGGATCACTTCCAGTCTCTTATAAGAGTAGAGTCTGGGTAGTGTAATTTCTAGCTCTCCAGTGTTTCTGTCTCAAAAGGGAGCTAGACTAGATGTTGAAGGAAACAGTCTGTAGTACTTGCTGTGAGGGGCATTTTTAGGAAGACAGTGGTGTAGCCAGGAAGATTGACAGGAATAGGGAGGCACAGTGCTTCTCAACTTTATTTATTAGAGCCTTGCAGATTAGAGTTAAGAAACTGAAGATGCTACAGCCAAGACCGGTTAAAGCAATGTTTGTGAGGAGCTGGGGAGGCAGTCTTTTCAAGTGTTTCTGTGTGAGGGTTTTGTGTGGCCACAGTGAAGAACTTTGGACTAGAGTAAGTGGGGTGAGCTGTGCTGGGTCCCTGGGTCAGGGTGGTGATATGCTAGTAGGATTTGGTGGTGTGAGTGGTGTGCGAGTCGGTGTACAGAGGATATCCTGTTGCTGGTGTTTAATTACACTGTTATGTGGGTTTTCTCTTTCATTTTAGAGCATAGTAATTCATTGTTGGAAGGTTAGGATAGGAAGCGCCAAACAAACATAATAGTAGTGTTCCAGGAACCTCTTAGACACAAGACAAGTACAGGAGCAGATGATGCCCCTGGAGGATTTATTGGTAGAATTTATGGAGAGGACATTTGGATTTTGAGGGAGTTGTTGCAGAGGCCTACACGATAAGATCTAGGTCAGTAGTATTTAAAATTATCTTTTTAACCATAAACCTTTGGAAAAGATTTGTAAGTGGATCCATAGTACTGAGAGAAGTTAAAGCAGCAGGGTGAATTGAGGGCAGGCTCCAGAGCCCGCCTGACCTCCTGCTGCTCACAGTTGAGGCCTCTGAGGAATTGTACAGGGTTCATAGGATACAGATTAAAAAGTACCTTCCTGGTCTTTTTAAAATAGACATTTTAAGTCTGTTTCAAATGGAATCTGTCCTTGATGTCCAAAATGAGTGAATCTGGTAAACATTTGATCTCCTCACACTGTTTTCTAAGTAACTGGCCAAATGGGAAAGTGATAATATACGAAGGAAACTCAAAATAGCTTCTGCTGAGGTAGAGTAGGATCAGTTTTGCGACAGAGGAAAGCGACTCCGAAACAGAGGATTGTACATGAGGTGAGACATAGGCACTCACAAATGGGGGTTCTTTGGGAGTGGTGGGTCAGAAGCCCCTGCTTTGCGGGGAGACCCGTGGAACCTACAGGGCTGCTGCTGGAGCAGGAGGCGCCACAGACCCAGGGCCTCCAGGCTGTGCTGTGTGCTGGAGACTGCGGGGCGCCTGTAAGGCCCTCTGCCCACCTCTGCATGTGACCTCCAGACCCACAGAGATTCTGCTTTGGGAATTCTGCTCAGAATTCTACTCTGTTTTCTCCTTTGTTACTCTTGTGGTTTTTCACTTTGGTTACTCTTACAACCACAATGCCTTAAATATCCCTAGGAGACACTTTCTCTGCATCTCCTCAATACAGTGTCTTTTGAAGTCTGCTGTTCCATTCAGCTTTATTTACAGGGGAGGGAAAGAGGAGTAGAGAAAGTAACCACTCTTCATAACTACTCCATAGACAGAGTAAAGACTAGTGAATCTGAAGCCTCTTCATTGGCTCTGTGCCCTGAATATAAGGAAGGCTAACACCCCAGTTGTCACATGAATGGAGTGTTCTGAAGTGTGAACCAGATGGGTCAGGGGTAGTCCTGGGCATGGGACTTGAAGTGTCCCTAGGCTGTGAGGAGGCCAGGAACAAGTAACAGGCCCCACTGCTGGTGGGCACCTGGTGACCAGGATTTTGACTGTAACACTTCCTGTCTCATTTGATGTTTTTGTTGTCTTCACATTAGTAGTGGTTGTGGTTTACTGTTATTAAGGATTTCTCATTTGTAATTATTTGTAATTAGGTTGCTTGCAAGTGAGTTGTGAGATTAGATTTTTCCCATTTCCATGTGTCAGTGATGCCAGTTACAGCCCCTTCACCACACGATCTCTTAGCATTCTCATTACTCTTGCTAAGTAGTAAATTACATGATGAAAATCTAGAATAAAACTGGTAAGTTTAAAAGACTTGATTATGATTGCGACCCATCCTAATTCTGAGGAAAGGAGACAACTAGTGACGTACTGCTTAGCATACATACTGCTGTTGGGCTCCTTAAGTCAGTCTGTGAAGAAGGTAAAAACAGCTGGGTCTGTGGGAGCCATGGTTGTAAAACTGTGTTACTTTTCAAGTGGTGACATCACATTGTTCTGTTTTTCTCCAGCTGGTTTCCCCATGGGCTATGCAGCTGCAGCTCCTGCCTATTCCCCCAACATGTACCCTGGAGCAAATCCTACCTTCCAAACAGGTATGCATCTGGTATATGGTGGGTGGCAGAAGCGCTTTGCATGGCTGTGGGAGAGGGTGAAGTGGGAGGGTTTTGAGAAGAGCGGTTACAGAATTAGGATTTGGGGTTGAATCGATTTCTTGGTTCATAAGATTAACCTCGTTGGGTGCAGTAAAAGCTTTATTCATACTGCATGTAAAGCTCTTGACACTGCCATTACTGGTGTTTGTCCACAACGTAGATCTTCCTTCTAATCACAGGTTATATGATTACAGGTAACTAGTATTTATGAAATAGTATGATTACTAGAAACTAAAGATTATTTTGCCTACTTAATAGGTGGAATTTCATGTTGCTACCATATTCAGACATAACTGATTTCTCCCATATTTTAGCACTTTGGTTATAGTTTTTTATTTCTTTTCTTTGAAGTATAGTTGACAATGTTCCATTAGTTTCTGGTGTACAGCATAGTGATTCCACAAATCTGTAAGTTATGCTGTGCTCAAAGTGTAGCAACCATCTGTCACCAGACGGCCCTATTATAATACCTGATTATATTCCCTATGCTATACCTTTTATAGTTTAAAAGTCTTATTTCCTCTACATGAGAATATTTTTAGATTTTAGACATTAGTGGTAGAGTTGAAAGTTAACTTGGTTTGGTTCTTAACCCTGTAAAGAGAGTGGGACTTTCCTCTGTGAGCTTGCATTCTGCTCTGGGCTCGTTCCAGGCTCTGTTCGCCCAGAGTGGACTTTGTGATTTTGTTGCAGCAGGAGCCTACACTGACCTACAACTTGGCCTTATTAATCTGCTGAGGTGCTCCTCTTTTTTCATCTCAGAACTCCTAGCTGCGCACAGTTTGATAGAAAAGCAGTTAGCAATATTGTCCTTTCCTTGAATTCTCCTTATTCTGGTAATCATAAAATTCTTCCTTCTGTGACCCTTCTATCCTTTTCTCCTTTTCTTAAAAAAATGTGTCATTTATTTATCTATTTATTTATTCATTCATTCATTCATTAATTTATTCATGCGAGAGCATGAGCATGGGAGGGACAGAGAGAGGGAGAGCGATAATCCCAAGCAGGGTCTGAGCTGCCAGCTCAGAGCCCATACCGGGGCTTGAACCCATGAACTGTGAGATCATGACCTAAGCTGAAACCAAGATTCAGATGTCCAACCAGCTGATCCACCCACGTGCCTGCCCTGTCTCCTTTTCTGTTCCTACTCCGACTGTAGTTTGCTCAGCTCATAGTTCACAGGCTTTGACCTTCTTGGCTTGGTCTTCCTGCTCCCAAGCTTTCTCTCTGGTTCATGTTCCCTGCCTGCTTACAGCAGACTCATGTTTCCTGTGACTGAAGGTGAGACTCTCAGCTTTAAATCACTAGTTATTTGCCACATCGACCTGTTTTTTCCAGAATAGTTTTTGGTTTGTGTTTTTGGGAGCTGTTAATTACTGTGTCTCCTACCTGGCAGAGAGTACCTGCTATCTTGTTGCCTATATTTTGGGGTCTGTAATAGAAATCCCTTTCCTGGGATCAGCAGTCTTACATTATTACTCACTGGATTCTCTAACAGCTAAATGACACCACTTTTGTAAACTTCTTACGTTGTGTAACTTTTTGAAAATAGGGGTCTTGAGGTACAGACGGCATACAGCAAATTGTATGTATTTAAAGTGTGTGATTTTGTGACTTTTGTTGTATTGTATATAGTCCTTATAGTAAGGAGTGACCATAGCCTTCATCTCTAAAAGTTTTCTCCTGCCCCTTTGAAATCACCATCAGGATCGAAGAAGTCACTGATCTATATTTTCTCTCACTATAGATTGTATTTTAAAATTATTGTATAAAGGAATCATGGGATGTGCTTTTGTGGGGGAGGGGACTGGCTTCTTTCAGTCACTGTAATATCCATGTTGTAGTCTTTTTTTTTCTTTTAATTTTTAATGTTTTTTTTTTTTTTTTTTTTGAGAGAGAGACAGAACTTGAGCAGGAGAGGGTCAGAGAGAGAGGGAGACACAGAATCTGAAGCAGGCTCCAGGCTCTGAGCTGTCTGCACAGAGCCCGATGTGGGCCTCAAACCCATGAACCATGAGATCATGTCTTGAGCCAAAGTCGGACATTCAGCCGACTGAGCCAGTAGGTGTCGCATGTTGTAGTCTTTATCAGTAATTCATTCCTTTTTATTGTGAGGTTCCCTTGTATGAAAATAACACAATTTACTTATCCGTTTCCCAGTTGGTGAACATATGGATTATTTTCAGTTTGGGGCTGTTACAGATGAAACTGCTATGAAGATCTGTGTACCAAGTCTGTGAATATATGCTTTCATTTCATTTGAGTAAATACAAAGGAGGGGAGTGGCTGGTTCTTGAAGCAGGTATATATTTAAATTTGTAAAGAATAGCTATTGTCTTCCAAAATGGTGGTTTCATTTTATGTTCCCTATCAGCAGTGTGTGAGTTCCAGTTCCTTTATATCCTTCCCAACACTTGGTATAGTCATTCTTCTTAATTTTAGCCATCCCAATGGGTGTGTGGTAATACATCATTCTAGTTTTAATTCTAACTTACCTAATGACTAGTAACATTGAGCATCTTTTCATATGCTTATTTGCCATTTGTAGTGCCTTTGGTTGAGTGTTTGTGTACACCTTACACAGTATGTCAGTTTTGAGTTTGTTTTCTTATTGTTGAGTTTGAGAATTGTTCTTCAGATACATGATTTGCAAATATTTTCTTCTGGTCTATAGCTTTTTTCATTCTCTTAATAGTGTCTTTAAAAGTGCAAGAGTTTTTATTTCTTAATTTATGTTTTTCTTTAAAGATTTTATTTTACATAATCTTCATACCAAATGTGGGACTTGAAATCAGAACCTTGAGATCAAGAGTCACATGCTCCACAGCTGAGCCAGTCAGGCACCCCAAGAGCAAGAGTTTTTAAATTTAATGATGTGCAGATTATCATACTGTTCATTTATGGGTTGTACATTTGGTATCATTTCTTTTTTTTTTTTAATTTTTTTTTTAATGTTTTATTTATTTCTAGGAGGGAGAAAGAGAGAGAGACAGCGTGAGCAGGGGAGGGTCAGAGAGAGGGAGTCACAGACTGAAATAGGCTCCAGGCTCTGAGCTGGCAGTCAGCACAGAGCCTGATGTGGGGCTCGAACCCACGAACCGCGAGATCATGACCTAAGCGAAAGTCGGACGCTTAACCGACTAAGCCACCCAGGCGCCCCCATTTGGTATCATTTTAAGAAATGTTTGCCCAACCCAAATCACAAAGACGTTCTGTTTTCTTCTAGAAGTTTCAGAGTTTTACGTTTTATATTTAAGTGTGTGGCCCATTTTGGATTTAGTTTTTGTATGTGATGGTAAAAATGGATTGAAGTTCATTTTTTGCATAAGAATTAGTTGTGGGGCGCATGGCTGGCTCAGTCAGTGGAACGTGCAAGTTTGAGCCCCGCATTGGGTATAGAGATTACTTAAAAATAAAATCTTTAAAAAATAAAGAAAGAAAAAGGAATCAGTTGTTGGTTACTATGTGTGATCATGCTACAGACTACCCTTAACATGTCATTCTAGAATTTTTCAGAGCAACTCACTTCTACTCATTTTCTTCTTGGAGTATATAAGTTAATGTAAAAGCATTCCGACTTTTTTATTCTTTACCAAAAAGCTTTAGATTTGTTTGAGGCTGGCAAAGCTCTTCTCTTGCCCAACGTGTGTAGCTCCCCGAGAGGAAGCTTGGTGTTTGTAGATCTAGTCAGCTTCCTCCTTTGGGTTGCTTCTGGATGTCCTCAGTCTTCTCCCATGTGTCTCCTTTGTCTTCTGGAGATGGGTCCTTTCTTGCTACTTGGCCAGGACTGCTTTCAGGTTGCTGTTGTAACCAAGAAGCTGGGGCAGGCAGCTGGGAATAATGGGATTGTTGGGAATGATGCCTTCCTCATTCAAAGGGGTATCTGCTGATAGATGCCAGAGAGTTGTCAGCTGCCAGACTGCTGGCAAAGTATTGTCAGACCTTCTGATTTTTATGAAAAGTTGGGAATAAAGATGTATATGAAATTTGTGAATGACAAAATAAGCTGGGAAGAAACCAGGGATAAAGATGTATATGAAATTTGCAAATGAGAAAATAAAAGGCACTTAGAAGGTCCTTCTGATGTCCCCCCAGTGCTTGCAGTCACCTTACCTGAGTCTGGGCCACGGCTGTGCTCCTGTCTTTTTCTAGGATCTGCTTGATGTTTTCATACTGTGAATTTTAAAATTTCCCCTTCCTTTCTCTTCGCACCAGATTTGTAGGCACAGCTAAGGTGTATGTTTGTGGTGTTTGGCTGTCAGAGCTTTGACAGTCCTGATATTGCTTATTTCTTTATTCTTGTAAGTGTGACATTAGAGACGTTGTGATGAGATGTCCTGTCTTCTGCTCAAAGACTCCATGACTCCCCCTCCAGGCGGAGGCATCATTCGTTTCATCCTCATGGATGCGTGTAACAGGCTGAGTACCCATGCAGCAGAGTGGGCTGTCCTTTTCTTGGGATCAGAGCAGTTTATTGGAAAGAGTTTGAGCTGCGGAGTTAGTTTGATGTGGCTCAAATCCAGACTGTATTACTCCTGGGAAAGTTATTTTATTTCATTTTTGGCATTTGTATAATGTTTTTCTTTTTAATATAATTTATTATCAAATTGGCTAACATACAGTGTATAAAATATGCTTTTGGTTTTGGGGGTAGATTCCTGTGGTTCACTTATGTACAACACCCGGTGCCCATCCCAACAAGTCCCCTCCTCAGTGCCCATCACCCATTTTCCCTTCTCCTGCTGCTCAACCCTCAGTTTATTCTCTGTATTTAAGAGACTCTTATGGTTTGCCTCCCTCTCTGTTTGAAACTATTTTTTCCCCTTCTTTTCCCCCATGGTCTACTGTTAAGTTTCTCAAATTACACACATGAGTGAAAACATAGGACATGTGTCTTTCTCTGACTGACTTATTTCACTTAGCATAATACCCTCCAGTTCCATCCACATTGTTGCAAATGACAAGATTTCATTCTTTCTCATTGTTGGCATTTGTATAACATGTTTCTCAGCTGTATTATTTGAGGATTCTGGTAAGAAGCATGCACAGTCAGATTCCTGTGGCCCTGAGGAAGCACATTTAGACTTCTCTTCTACTCCCATTTACAGTCCTGAGTATCTGAAATTAATATTTACAGTTATCATATAAAGTCATAAAGAAAGCATACAATTCTTTGTAGTAAGCTCTATTTAAGAAGTGGTTTTAACACTAGATTAGCACACATTTAGGTATTTTTTTCCCTGAGTTTTTATTTTAATTCCAGTAAGTTAACATACAGTGTAATAGTAGTGTCATGTGTAGAATTTAGAGATTCATCACTTATATATAGTACTCAGTGCTCAATCCAACAAGTGTCCTCTTTATTACCCATTATGCATTTAACCCATCTCCACCCACCAGGACAGATTTTTTACTTTTTAAAAAAATGTTAGAGAGGTGTGCACACGAGAGGGGGAGAAGCAGAGAGAGAGAGAGAGAGATATAGAGACAGAGAATCCCAAGCAAGGTCTGCACGGCCAACACAGAACCTGACACAGGGCTAGAACCCTGTGTCATGAACCGCAAGATCATGGAGCAGAAATCAAGAGTTGGATACTTAACCGATGAGCTAGCCACCCAAGCGCCCCACTTGCACACATTTTAAAGGGAGAAAAAGTGTTATTAGGAGTAATGAAGTAGTTTCCTTGGTTGCTTGCCCTACAGGGCTGGATGGAAGATAAATTGGGAAACAGTGAAATTATTTCCGTGAAATAAGACCCCAGGTTTGTTTAAAAAATAAACTTCATTTATGACAGCCACACAGGAGAGAGAAGTCTTTACAATGTTACCAGGTTGTGGAGACATGAGATCTGTTTCTCTCTTGTTTAAATTAAAGGTTTAACATGCACATAGTTTACAGATAACCTCATTCTCCTTCCCATCCCTGTTACTGTGACCACATGAGCATCCTACGGTCAATGGCTATTTTCTTCTCCCTGGACCTGGTATCCTAGTGTGGGCCTTATCTTGGGGGTGATTCTTCTCCTCTATCTTGGATTTTTTGTGCCCTTGCCTTCTGCTTGATTTTTTTGTCTCTCAGTTTACTCTTCAGTTTTGTGGAGGATCCCCTTCAGTAGTTTCCCAACAGTATGGGAAAATCACAATTTTGAGATTTTTCGTGTCTGAGGACATTTTGTTCTGCACTCACACTTCCAGTTCTTGGCTTATAGAATTCTGGGCTCACAATTGTTTCCTCCCAGAATTTTGAGGATATTGCTTAATTGTTTTCTAGCTTTTGTTGTTGCTGCTGAGAATTTTGATATCTTGCTGACACTTGATTGACAATAACTTGTGTTTCTCTTTGGTACTCTGTAATATTTTTTTTTGTGTTCAGTGTTTTGAAATTTCATGGTGCTGTGTTTTGGTGCAGGTCTTTCCTCCTCACATGTATTTTATGATCTGAATTTTCTTTATTCTTTTCATATATTTTTTAAAGATTTTTCTAAGTTTTTATTTATTTAAGTAGTCTCTACACAAAACATGGGTCTTGAACTTAACCCTGAGATCAGAAGTCACATGCTCTTCTGACTGAGCCAGCCAGGCACCCCTTTTGTTGTGAATTTTCTAAATAAACGTCTTTTATGCTCAGAAACTTATTATATAAAATCTTGTGTGGCATATAGTACTTTTGGAATAAATGATTTATTCTAATATTAAAAGTTTTTGGCACCGCACAGTTAGCAGTCTAAGAACAGTGGCGCTATACATGAGCTTTCCGCTGAGAGGCAGTCAGCCAGCAGTGACTCACTTGTTTGATGAGTGAAAGGAGAAGGGTTCTAATCACCTTGTTGTCTGTGTTGCAATGGTATGGTTGGTCTTTTTCGGAAAGGAGAATCTGGAAAGTTACTAATATTTTTAAAAGACTGGGTAGTGAACGTATTTGGTTTTGTATTGTGAATGGTAGACAAGTGTAACAGTTATTTTTGGAGACCGTTTCAGTTTTGGATACTATGCGATGGGGTGTGTGTGTGTATTTTAAGTTTCCTATTGAGGTTCTGCTGTGTGATATAGTGCTATATGGAACAACAGCAACAAAAAGAAGGTACCTAGCCTAGCATACACTCAGTTCTTAACTTGACTGGGAGACAGGTTTGCTTTCCTTGAAACTGATTTGTCTTAAGTGTTGGATAGAAGGTGCCTGTACAAAAAAAACCAAAATTTTCTGGTTAGTGTTCAGACATAGCTCATAGGTATAAGAGTATGCTGTAAGATAACATACATTAAAAACCATTGCTGTCATTAGTAGAAATAGTGGGTGACTATTTTTCCAACATTTTATGGTGAAAAATGTCCAATATACAGAGAAACTGAAAATAAATTCATAGTGAACTTCTTCATGTGGACTGCCAAGATTCCACAATTAAACGTTTTAAAATCAACTTTTATTTCTTTTTAGGATTTATTTATTTAAATTATCTCTACACCTCACATAGGGCTCAAACTCAAGATCCTGAGATCAAGTGTCAACATGCTCCATGGATTGAGCCAATCAGGTGCCCCTAAAATCAACTTTTAAAATTAACATTTTACTTTTGATGTGTTTTTACATTTTATATTCTTTACATTTGATGTGTTTCAAAGTAAGTTTTGGACATCAAATACACTTGACCCCATTTACGCATGTCGTTAATATTTGTTTGTAGCTCTGGGGCTCCTGGGTGACTCAGTTGATTAAACATCTGACTCTTGATTTAAGCATTTGACACTTGGTGAATTTGAGCCCCGTTTTGGGCTCTGCGCTGATAACACAGATTCTCTTTGGGATTCTTCCTCTCTCTCTGCCATTCTCCCACTTGTGCTCTCTCTGTCCCTCAAAAAAAAAAAATAAAAACAAAAATAAAAAAAAATATATATATATGTACATGTATATACACACACAGATATATCTATTTGGAGTTTTATTTTGCTTTTGTTTTCAGGTGAAATTTACATATGCACAGATTTTAAGTGTACCATTCAATTGTATTTTGACAAGTGCACACACATAGTAGCTTCTTGGGGTCATCTCATCACCTTCAACAAAGCATATCTATGAGACAGATGTTGCAGAAGAAACCTTAAGAGACCTGGGGCCAGCTGAAGGGGTTTCTTGCAACAGTAGGCCCCTGGCCTCCATTAGAAGAAGAAAGGAAAGGCATTTTATGTTGACCATTCATTGGTTGTGAGTGAAGGACTTCACCTTTTTTCAGTGGGTGTGGTTGACCAAAAGTGATTCTGAATAAGAGACCTTTCTGTGGAGGGCTGTATGGCTAGGTTTTCCTTGTTTGGGCTTACACTGTATTCTTGGAAGCTTGCTTAGGTGTGTGCAGTCCAGACTCCAGGGTCTTTGTGCGGTTTGAACAGTGACAGAGTCTTGGACTTTCTTGTTAGGAATAGTGATAGAGTTTTTAGAGGCTCTCTTTTCTCCAGTTTTTCATCTAGGTCGTGAATTCGTTGCTTGTGTGTTATCACTTCCTCCAACAGCTGCTTTTTCTGAATCCGTTTATCACATTAGGATCAGTGAGATGATGGTGCATGGTGAGCACGTTGATGACCAGTCACGTTGATGGAACACTCACCTGAGGAGAGTGGCTGTTCATTATTTTCACTTACCGTTGATTGGGCAGTTAAAACGAATTTCAGAATAATGTAGCGAAACCTGGACCTGGAAGGATCTTTTCACTCTTCAGGGTGAAAACGGAAAGCAGCTGAGCTCGGGAGTTGCCTAGTTTGGACAGAGGAGTCAGGACTCCCAGTCAGCTCTGGGTTTGTACTTGCTCCAATACCTGGGTCTGGGTGACCTTTTGATTAGTAGCGTCTTTATCAGTATCTTCATAATGAACACCATGAAGGGCATTCTGTGGAGTGAACCTATGCACACAAAGTTAATGACAATTATAAGGAGGACCTCTAGGACTGACTTGGTCCTTGTAGGAAAGGGAGATTTCTTTATGTGGCTTAAGGAAAGAATCATTTAAAGCTGGTGCATTTCCTGGGAGTCCTTCATTCTTTCTCTCTCTTAAAATTTTTTTTTTAGTTTATTTATTTATTTTGAAAGAGGGAGAGAGAATCCCAAGCAGGCTCTGCGCTGTCAGTGCAGAGTCTGATTTGGGGGTCTGTCTAACAAACAGATCACAACCTGAGCCAGAATCAAGAGTCAGACCTTAATCTGACTGAGCCACCCAGGTACCCCTCTCTTAAATTAAAAACAAAATATATGTATACTTCTAACTACAGTCCTATAATTATAATTAAAATTTTTCAACTTTTTTTTTTAAGTTTATTTTTTGAGAGAGAGGGAACGTGCTTGTGAGCAGGAGAGGGGCAGAGAGAGAGGTAGATAGAGTATCCCAAGCAGGCTCCATGCTGTAAGCACAGAGCCCAATGTGGGGCTCAAACTCACAAACTGTGAAATCATGACTTGAGCTGAAATCAAGAGTTGGGGACACTTATTGACTGAGCTACCCAAGCGCCCCTAAATTTTTCAACTTTAATTTCTTTTTTTTTTTTTTTAATTTTTTTTTTTTTTTTTTGTCATTGAGAGACAGAGAGAGACAGAACGTGATCATGGGAGGGGCAAAGAGATAGAGAGACACAGAATCTGAAGCAGGCCCCAGACTCTGAGCTGTCAGCACAGAGGCCAACGCAGGGCTCGAACTCACAAACCAGAAGATCATGACCCGAGCCAAAGTCGGACGCCCAGCCAACTGAGCCACCCAGGCTCTCCGCAACTTTAATTTCTTAATATTCAGCTTGATTTTTAAACTTGAGGTATAACTTATGCAAAAATGCCCATATATTAACTGTTTATTTCAACAGATTTTGACAATTGTACATAACCTGAAATAAAAAAAAAAAAAAACACTTTGATCATCCCAGATGCTTTCCTTTAGCCTTCTCCAAACCACCCCTCCTGTTTCTGCCTCCACATTTATGTGCTGGGTATTGAAGATGAGATTGTACAGTGTGTGCTCTTGTGTGTGTGTGATCTTTGTGATTTTTCTGACTAGTGTTTATTTGGATGTAGCATAATTTATCCAATCTCCTTTTGATGAACGTTTTGATTATTTCCCAATTTTTGTCTATTATGAATAAGTTTGGTGAACATTTTTTTAATCAGTCCTATTGTGAATGTATGTTTTCATTCTTCTGGGGCAAGTATCTCAGAGTGACTTGCTGGATCCTATGGAAAGGATTTCTGTAGCTTTCTTTATGAGAAGCTGTACTGACACTCCCATGAAGTACATGTGAGCCATTGTAAAGAATGAGAAAGGGTATCTGACACTTTTAGAAAGCAGTTTTATTGATGTATAATTTATGTATACAATAACTTAAATTTACATATATAATAACTTAAAAGTTATTTTAAGCATACAGTATGGTGTGTTTATACAGATATGTACAGATGTGTAACACCATCACAGTAGAGTGACTTTGTTCCCCTGAAAAGTTCCCTCATGCCTGTGGTCCCCGGGCACCACTAACTGATTTTCTATCATTGAAGATTAAGTTGGTCTTTCCTAGCGTTTCCCTTCAGTGAACTCAGCATGCATTTTTATGTCTGCCTTCTTTTGTATAGTCCTTTTTGAGATGTATCCCATGATGTATGTCATAGCAGTTGTATCATTTTGGCTGCTGACTAGTATTTCATTGTAGAGATGTACCGGTTTGCTAGTACACATTGGGTCATTATGAGTGAATGACCCTCTCCTGCCCGCCCAGAGAATAAGCCACTGTTCTGTGCTGGGTTGGGGAGTCAGGCATCTTCCTGCTTTCTAGATAGTCTCTAGCCACTCTTCCAGATTGTAGACGTCTGTCAACTCCTGGAACATGTGCCGACAGTGTCCAGGTGTGCGGGAAGGGGCGTTCCTGATAGCAGGCTCTTCTCCACCCCATCCCTGCTGGCTGCAGTGCATCTTCTTGAGTCTACCAGATCATATTCCACTTCTGCTTTTTAGGTTTCAGAGTTTTGTCTTCTCTTCCATTCTTTCTGTTTGTGGCTTTACATTTTTTATTTATTAATCTGACTTATTTTCCCTTTGTGTGGGGACAAAGTCAAATGTATGTATTCAATTTACTGTCTTTTAAAAAAATTTTTTTAACGTTTATTCATTTTTGAGTGAGAGAGAGAGGAGGGCAGTGGCAGAGAGAGAGGGAGACGCAGAATCTGAAGCAGGCTGTCAGCATGGAGCCTGATGCGGGGCTCGAACTCATGAACCAAGATCATGACCTGAGTGGAAGTTGGATGCTTAACCGACTGAGCTACCCAGGTGCCCCCTGTGGTCTTAAGTCAGATCTTTTTACTTACCATAGCCCTGGTGTTTGATAAGTACCCCCCCCTGCACTTTTTGCTGTGATAAACACTGTGATAAGCATTTTTACAGTTGAGTCTGTTCCAATCCATGCTTTTTTGGTGGACTTATGGATATAAAGACATACTTTTAATAAATATAAAGACATACTTTTAATGCCAGGTTGTGCCCTAAGAAAGTGTAACCATTTGTATTCCTACACAACAGGTATCTTTTCTCTTCCCGTGTTGAGTATACTCTCAGAACTTTCTCCTCTGTTTTTTCCTTCTCCCGCAAATGCCACCTGCTCTCCACCCCCCCACCCCCACCCCCAATAACATGTATCAGGTCTAGAAAGGAGGTCAGATCTTTGTGGAGGATGGACTGGTCCATAGTGGTGTCAGATCTTGACTGTGGTCAGGGCTAGGACACTACTTGGCTCCTCCCTGTGCCAGGCTGAAAGTGGGTTTGAATTAAAGCTTTTTTTTCTTTTCTTTTTAGATTTTATATTAGTTTCAGGTGTATAATGTGATGATCCAGTTCTGTGTATTGCTCATTGCTCAGCACAATAAGTGTACTCACCTCTCATAGAGTGTCATTACAGTATTATTGACTGTGTGTATTCTGTCTGCTGTACTTTTTATTTATCTCCATTACTTACTTATTTTATAACTGGAAGTCAGTACTTGTTAATCCCCTTCACCTATTTCACCCAGCACCATCACCTGCCCAGCCCAGCAACCTCTGCTTTGTTCTCTATGAGTCTGTTTCTGGTTTCTGTTTTGTTTTGTTTTTTAGATTCCACACGTAAGTGAAATCACATGCATCATATGGTATTTGCCTTTCTCCATTCAACTTATTTCATGTAACATAATACTCTCTAGGTCCATCCATGTTAAGGAAATGACAAGATCTCATTCTTTTTTATGGCTCAGTAATATTCCTGTGTGTGTGTGTGTGTGTGTGTGTGTGTGTGTGTGTGTGTGTGTGTGTACGTATGTACGTACACGTGTACATGCATATACATGACATCTTTATCCATTCTGTCATTGTATACTTGGGTTGCTTCCTTATCTTGGTATTGTATAAAATGCTACAATAAAAATAGGAGTGTATGTATTTATCTTTCCAAACTAGTGTTTTCATTTTCTTTGGGTAAATACCTAGTAGTAGAATTATTAGATTACATGATATTTCTGTTTTTAACGTTTTGAAGAACCTCCATACAGTTTTCTGGCAGCACCAATTTACATTCCCACCAACTGGACCAGGGTTCGTTTCCTTTGCTCCACATCCTCCAGCACTTACTGTTTCTTGTCTTTTTGATAGTAGCCATGCTGACTGGTGTGAAGTGATACCTCATTGTGATTTGATTTGCATTTCCCTGATGATGAGTAATGTTGAGCATCTTTTCATGTGTCTGTGAGCCATTTGGTCTCTTCTTTGGGAAACTCTTCAGGTCTTCTGCCCAGTGTCCATTTGGGTTGTTGTTCTGGTGTTCTTTATGTATTTTGGATATTAATTCCTTTTCAGATTTATTTGCAGATCTCTCCTCCCATTCAGTAGTCTGGTTGTCTTTTGTTGATGGTTTCCTTTGCTCTGCAGAAGCTTTGTAGTTTGATGTAGTCCTAATAATTTATTTTTGCTTTTGTTTCCCTTGCCTGAGAGATCCGTAAGTATGTTGCTAAGTAAGGCTAATGTCCAAGAAATTATTGCCTAAATTTTCTTTTAGGAGTTTTAAGGTTTCAGGTCTCATATTTGGTCTTTAATCCATTTTGAGTTTATTTTTGTGACTAGTTTAAGAAAGTGGTCCAGTTTCATTCTTTTGCATGTAGCTGTCCAATTTTCCCAGCACCATTTATTGAAAAGACTGTCTTTTCCTCATTGTATATTCTTTGCCTTCTTTGTTGTAGATTAATTGGCCATATAAATGTGGGTTTATTTCTGGGCTTTCTATCCTGTTCTACTGATCTATGTGTCTCTTTTTGTGCCAATATCATACCGTTTTGGTCACAGCTTTGTGTAGTATATCTTGAAATCTGGGATTGTGATACCTCCAGCTTTGTTCTTATTTCTCACGATTGCTGGGGTTCTTTGGGGTCTTTTGTGGTTCTATACACAAATTTTAGTGTTATTTGTTCTAGTTCTGTAAAAAATGCTATTGATATTTTGATGGGGATTGCACTGAATCTGTAGATTGCTTTCAGTAGTATGGAGATTTGAATGATTCTAACTCTTCCAGTACATGAGTGTGGTGTATCTTTCCATTTATTTGTGTTTTCTTCAGTTTTTTGTTTTTTTTTTCCATCAGTGTGTCCTACAGTTCTCAGAGTATACAGTCTTTCACCTCTTCGGTTAAATTTATTCCCAGGTATTTTTACTGTTTTTGGTGCAATTGTAAATGGGATGGTTTTCTGAATTTCTCTTTCTGCTACTTTGTTATCAGTGTATATGAATGCAACAGATTCCTGTATATTTTATGTTTTGCAATTTTACTGAATTCATTAATTCTTTATTATAGTTTTTTTTTCCACTTTATTTTAGAGAGCGTGAACTGGGGCAGAGAGAGGGAGGGAGGAGGGTAGAGAAAGTGAGAGAGAAGGAGACTATCCCAGGAAGGCTCCACGCTCAGCGCGGAACCCAAAGTTAGGCTCAACTCCCTTGACTCTGGGATCATGACCTGAGCTGAAATCGAGAGCCGGACGCTCAACCAACCGAGCCACACCCAGGCTCCCCAGTGAATTCATTTATTCTAACAGTTTTTGGTGGAGTTTTTAGTTTTCTGTATATAGTGTCATGTCATCTGCAAATAGTGATAGTTTTACTTTTTCCTTACCAGTAGATATGCCTTTTATTTCTAACCTGGTTGCTGTGGCTAGGACTTCCAGTAATGTGTTGAATAAAAGTGGTAAGAGTCGACATTCTTGTCTTCATCCTGATCTTAGAGACAAAGCTCTTGGTTTTTCACTGGCCACTGGCTTCTTTGTTTCAGGTTACACTCCTGGCACACCTTACAAAGTGTCCTGTTCCCCCACCAGTGGGGCAGTGCCACCATACTCCTCCTCTCCCAACCCTTACCAGACCGCTGTGTACCCCGTGCGAAGTGCCTACCCCCAGCAGAGCCCCTATGCACAGGTAGGCTTGGGTGTGCTGTGGATCTCTTAATTAAGTGCCCTTGGGCATTGTGCGTGTGGGAAGGGTTGGTTCTCTCTGGGCTCTGACCCATGAGGTGTGGAGCCCTGTGATATTGGTCTCTCCTCTTCCCTGCAGCAGGGCACATACTACACGCAGCCCCTGTATGCAGCACCCCCTCATGTCATCCACCACACCACAGTGGTGCAGCCCAACGGCATGCCGGCGACAGTGTACCCTGCTCCTATCCCTCCACCTAGAGGCAACGGCGTCACCATGGGCATGGTGGCTGGGACCACTATGGCCATGTCAGCAGGTGAGTCCTGACCTGGGTTACCTATTTTATAATGGCATGAGAGCCAGGAGAATGGATAGCTCACTAATTCTCTGACCCTTAGTTTGATTTTTCATGGCTTAACTTGTGTAGAAGGACATACTTTTTGGGAAAGGAACAGCATATGATCCTTCTTTCCCTTCCTTTCATTTCCTCCCCTTCTCCTTTTGGTTGAGAGGACAGGTGTGGGGTTTAGGGTGGTCAGCCAAGAACCAAGTACCCTCCCCATAGGGTATGACTGAATAGTGATCAATGTATTTGACAGGTGAGTTGAGCCCTTAGTAGTAGGGCTGAGGAGCATACCAATAAGTCTACCAAGCTAGAGCAGAAGGTGATCACTTTGTATCTGGGCGAGTTGGCCTTCCTGGTACTCCCTTTTAGTGTAGGCTGCAGGGCAAGTTGTGTGAATATTGGTGTTTTCATGAGTCTAGGAAACCTGGCTTTGTATTCATGGAGATAACAGCTGCTTATAGAAAATCTTTGGCATTGGTCAGCTTTATTTCCCAAGGCTTCCTTGCTCGATATTAAATCATGAAGAGAGGAGACTCCTGGCTAGACTGTGCATATATCCCTGGGACTGTGGAGCCCCCAGTGGGCATATAGGTTATCTGTGTCAGGCAGCCAGGTATAGAAAATGTAATTGTTTGCCCATGGCTGTGTGTGTGTGTGTGTGTGTGTGTGCGCGCACGCACGCGTGTTTTAGTACTGTTCCCTTGCTCTTCCACGCCCCCCACCACCACCCTTTTCACTATAGAGAGATTGTGCCAGAGAGGAAGATAGCATGTACATTTCTGCTCTGAGCCTCCCTTGTATTTGGTTTTCCCAGACTACTCTGAAGGCACAGACATATTTGAGGCACGTGGAGGGAAGAATGGTAGGCCTTGCACTGCTTGTGGGCAGGGAGATGGGAAGTGAGGAAGAGCAGGGTGAGGTTGTTAGGTTGGAGGCTATGCTTATCCACAGGGGACTCCGAGTGCTGAGTTTTCTGCAGTTATAGGGAAAGTACATTCATTTTCATGTATGTAGAAGGTCATGTAGTTTGGAATCTCCCTGCATCCCTCTCTTTAATTTTTACCATCTTAACCATTTTTACTGTCCCCTGCCCCACCTTCCCAGTCCCCAGCCCCTGGCCACCTCCATTCTACTTTCTGGCAGTTTGACTACCTGAGATACCTTATGTAAGTGGAATCCTGTTGGATGTGTTTTTCTGTGACTGGCTTATTTCACTTAGCATAACATCCTCAGTATTCATCCATGTTGTAGCATGTGAAAAATTTTCCTTCCTTATTTGTTTTATTTTATTTATTTTGGGGGACAGTAGGGAGGAACAGAGAGGGAGAGCATCTCAAGCGGGCTCTACACTGTCCCTGTGGAGCTCAGTGTGGGGTTCACAATCATGAAATGTGAGATCCTGATGTGAGCTAAAGTGCAACACTTAACTGACTGAGCCACCCAGGTACCCAAATATTTTTTTCCTTTTTAAGGCTAAATAATGATTATTTTGTTGATTATCATTTGATTTGCAAAAATCATCGAGTATGCTCATATGAAGGGGAGGCACAAAGCCTTCTACAGACATTATCATATGAGCTTGCTGTGTTTATACGACTTTGAGTTGTGTATGATCAGAATTCTGACAGCAGTCTAGATCACACACACACCCCTTCCCGTGTACCTCCATTCTTTTAAAGCAGGCCAGGCCAGAGCTCTCTGGTCAGGCAGCGTGGAGCTGCGTGGTGACATAGGCTAGCCTCGTGTGGATGGTGCTGCCTGCCATTGAGACAGCTGCTCTTTCTTCCAGGTACCCTGTTGACTGCCCACTCCCCAACTCCCGTTGCCCCCCACCCAGTCACTGTGCCCACGTATCGGGCCCCAGGAACACCCACCTACAGCTACGTGCCCCCTCAGTGGTGATCACCCTGCAAATGTAAGTGATTGGGGAAGCCTGGGTTGGCTTTTTTTCAGTACAGAATGGCAAATTACCATATTTTAAGCACTAATGAGAAAAGTGCTTAAATGTGCCTGTTAATTCAAGGGGAGTGTGGCATTTAAAGTTTTGTTCTAATTTGGACTCTTTTACAAAGTAGAAGGAAAGAAACCATTGAGTACTTGCTGTGTCCACTATATACTTTGTTCCTTTCCTCATCTGTGCTCTAATCTCCCACTGCCTCCTACAGGAACTAGGATTCTGGGTGTCTGGTTGTAACCAGAAGTCTCTCTAAGGTCTGCGGGAACCAGGAGCAGTGGCCTTTCCCACTGCTGCCTCCTACTGGGTTTTATTCTCCTCCACTTCAATGAAATACCTTTTTGGAGTAGTCACGTGTGCTGTGTGTGACCGTGTGTGTCTTTCTCCCCCTGCCAGGTTTGAGGATGGAGCTGTGCAGTCACATCATGGAGGTTCCACAGCTGGTGCTGCAGGCCTCGCGCCTCCAACCTGGACTTTCTTCTTAATGCTCTCGATACTTAGCTAAACACTAGGGCCCAGCCCAGCAAGTCCCAGCGCCATTAGTTTCCAACTAACTCTGTGGGTTGGTCTTAAAGCAATTCCTGTTTTGTGGGCTGCCTGGCAACTTTAGCTAACTGTAATGATAAAAAGGGAGTATTAATCTATTCTGAATCATATCTAGTTGAATGCATGTTTAAAAAAAAACAAACAAAAAACAAAGCTTGCTCAATCTACCTGCAGTGACTGATGCAAACCATCATATGCAAAACCCAAAGGAATGGAAAAGCATTTTACAACTTGTATCACTAATGCACTGTTGTAATGTATGCAGAGTCTTAAAGTTTTAGGTGTTAAAGTGAATTTCTTCATAGAGTATCTGAAATCCCGTAGATGGTTCTTCAGCCTTTGGGGTTGATGTGGGTTGCCAGTTGGTAATGTGGACTTTGAGTTTTCAGCCGTCTGTTTCTTTCACACTGACTGCACGGAAGAGAGTTACAGGGACAGGGAACATGCAGGGTGGGCCACCACCGCCTGGGGCGCAGCCAGCTTACTGAACATCCCTTTCTTGCTGTTTAGGCTTGCCAAACATTGTGGTGTGGACATTCTTAGAGATGATCATGAAAGTGTAGAGTTGTATGGCCACTACAGTTAGGGGTAAGAGGTCATCTGTGTATCAACAAAGTGGTTTTCTCTGCCATCTAAATTTTCATTACAAGTCTCCTACACATGGAGATGAGGTTTTATGTATCTTTATTGGAAAAGTCCTATGTAGAACTAAATTATTTTCCTGGGATGGAAGATATGTGAAGGAGAAACAGCCACACTTGGAGGAGATAGTGGTTTCTCCTTTGTTTAGCTTAGAAAACCATTCCTTCCCCTCCCCCCCCAAGAAGTTTCAGTCCACAGAAAACCTATGTAGGCATTGCTGTTCTCCAACCCCCCCCCCTTCCAAAGAAGGGCAAAGATTTCAGCTGTCTGTTATGAAGAAAGTTGAATATCTAAAAGAACTATTAAAAGGGAACAAAACTTGGTTTGAAATGGTTCCTTGTAGAGAGGCCGGGCTGTGGCTGTGTTTGGGCCCATCCACCTGATGGGGACTTGTCATCTAAGACCATCTGGAGAGGACTTCTGGACATGAGTCTGGGGAGGGAGGGGCTGGTGCCTCTGGTCTGTGAGCCATGTCTGCCCTGTGTAGCTGAGGGCTCTCAGCACAAAGCAGGTATGGACAGCAGCGGCCCAGGCAGTGTCAGAATGCATTTGCCTGCCACGTTTTATTCAGAAAGGATTTTGTGTTTAAAGTCAGAATATTGTACATAAGAAATGAAGAGGATTTTTTTTTTCTTTGCTTAAATGTGCCCAACTTGTGTCAGTGGCATTGTGTCTGTTCACAGAGGGGGTGGGAGGGTGAGGGTTGTGTTCCCTTTTAGTAGTCAGTCAGGTGGGGTGGGGTGTACTCCTGTTTACCCCATCATTTCAAGTGTATGGGCTTCGGTGGGGTGGGGACCCTGCTGTTACGTCTCTGGCAGCTAGGTCAGGGCTCTGGCACTGGTTTGGCATTTGGCCCCATTTCGTGAGTGGGACACCTGACCCCTAAGCCTTTGGTAACCTTATTTTTTTTATGGTAAATTCCCCATAATTTTCTTTTTCACATTTTGTTTTATAAGAAATTTAGGAATATTTTTGCATGGATCATTGTAAACAGAAAGTTCCTTATTCCTAATGTCTATTAACATAGTGTGCTTACTGATGAGTACTTTAAATTGCTTCATTAGCACTTAAACCACGTGTGTGCGTGTGCGTGTGTGTGTGTGTGTGTGTGTATGTGTGTATGAGAGAGAGAGAGAACCATTTAACCCCAGGCGCAGTTTTGTGTCCACTTTAACTCTGTTGGTTATTCCTTCTGTACATTGGATGGTTTATAATATCCATGAGGTTCTAAAGGTTCCAGGGCTGAACTGATCAGTAATAGAAAAGTCAGTTTCCCCAGTTTAGTCTAACAGATTAGGAGAAAATATGATTTTAGTATCTACTTTTAAAAGGCCCTAAATATCAAAATGGGAACACACTCCCTCACCCACCCACCCCTGTGTATGAGGGTGGAGTCATTTGAGCAGAGTTGTGTAGGACGCTTCATTGGGCTTGCTTGAGACATGGTGTACACAGGGTGAGCATTCTCACGAGCACTGAAGTAAACGGGGTTTTCAAGAGGAAGAAGGTTGGGTTGCATTTTGCCCCCATTTACATCAGCTTCATAATCACTTCCCCCCCCCCAGTTTTTTAAAAATCTTTTTCACTTTTGTGAAGGGGAGTTGGGAGACTTTATCAAATACTGTTGCATAATGGAATACGTCTGTGTGGAAATCTTTTCACATCAGGGCATCAGCTATCAAATATAATGAAAGGTAGATCTTGTCTAGTAGGTAAGAATCTGGACATGCAAATAGTAGCAAAACTATCATAGACTGTAATTTTAACAGCAGTTCCAGTAAAATTAAGGAATAGAACTTCTGTTATAAAAGTATATAATTTGACATCCCAGTCCTAATTGTGGAACATTCAGAGAAACTGCTTTTTTTTGTATGTGACATTCCTAACTTGATACTCTTTCAGCTGAATTATGATTCTTTTGGAAGTGGAGACAGGCAAGCAAAGGACCTAATTCCTCTAAACATGAATGTCATCATGGATAATTTTAAAAAATTGTTCTACAGCCTCTCTGCCAAGGTTCATCAGGTCTCTTTCTCTGCTTCTGGAAATTTTGTTTGGATCTGGGCCAAGGCGACTTGAGTGTTTAGTAACGAGCGATGGTCCCATCAGCCTGCTGCCTCTGAGGAGTGAGGCCAACATCAGGACCAGGGCCATTCGTGGGAGGCATGGAGGCAAAGCTCCTCCAGAACCTTTTATGTCTTCTGTATTAAATCTTGTCAGAACATTCTTGTTGATATGGTTATGAGGCCTACCAGTTGCCATTCTGTGAATTTGTTTCTTGAGAGCTATGCAAGTGTAGTATTTACAGGAGATGAGAGAGGTCTTGAGACTTGGGCTGGGCACTTGGCTGGTTAAGCATCCTGCCCGTCCCACTCTGGGCATACAGTGCCTTGCTCCATCTGGTGGTACCATCGCTTCTATACTAAGAGGAAATATGTTCTTAAGGCATTTTGCATATGCTGATATCTGGTACCTGAGTTTCTGTGAGGTGCCTGCCAGTCAGTGGTGAAAGGGTGGCACACACCTACCACGTCAGCATTGGGGCCTACTGCAAAAAGGAAATCCACACTTCCTCACCTGTTCTTGTAAACATTTGCAAACAGTATTACTCTGACCAGTTGGTCCACTTTCTCCCCATCTGGCAGCTAATGGCTGGATGCCCCAGTCATTGCCAGCCTGGGTATTGCCTAGTCAGGACAGGATGCCTGTCTGACCCCTTAGCAGGCTCATAGGCACTTTTAAGGGTGAGTGCTTTGAGGGCAAAGGGCAGCTTCTGGTTCTTTCTGGTGCTTTTTAAGTAAGGGTGGGTGGGGTTTTCTCTAGAGAGGAGTGTAGCTCAAGAGGAAGGGCAGACTGCTTAGCTCTCTCTAGCATATCTCAGATGTTTGTGTTTTCTCCCTGAGCTGTTGGATTATTCAGCCTGAGCTTCGTGCATCAGACTTTTTTGAACAGACTTGCAGATAACCTGCTGGAGAGGAGGGTCTAGTCTTTTTGGGTAGAAAGTTGCAACGTTGATCTTACATGTTTTCAGAGGATTTGTCTCCCCTACCTCCACTCATCTGAAGAACAGAAAACCCTAGGGGTAACCTTAAAGTTCCCTCACGTGGAACAGGGAAACAGGAGAGGCAGGCATCTGTTCAGGTGCCCTGCAGTGGTTTCAGGGCTGTCGTGGTGGAGATGACGGTGTCTTGTTTGGGACTCCTGAGCCCTGTCAGTCTCCCATGGGTCCTTGTGTAGACTGGTGGTCAGTAAAACAGATGGGCCCTGCTGTGCCCCAGCAGAGTCGCCTTGACTGCTCAGAGGAGAGGCCCCAAGGAGCCACGTGGGTTGTGACTATCTAGGAAATGGTTCCCCCCTCCTTTTTTTTTTTTTAATGATTTTTAAATACTGTTTTTTTAGACCGTTCTCTTGGTACTTTTTTTAAGCTTTCGTCAACATTGTCTTCCAGTGTTAAAGGCCTCCCTCACCTGCATTGAACTTACGGTGTCAATCAGTACAAAGGAATGGAACACCCATCCTGAGCCAGTTCCATTACGTGTAAATTCATACTATTTTAATTTTTTATGCAATCTGATGAGTAGATGAGCTCAGATTTAAAATTCTTAAAAGCACGTTTATTGTAACAAGAATTGTTATGTATTAATACTGCAGTTTTCAATAAAGATTGACTTGTGTTGCATAGTGTGATTTTTTTTTTTTTTTATGATTTTTTTCCCCTGTAGGTTTCATTTTGAAATGGCATGGCCTGGCTTGGAGGTGGTGTAGCTTCTTTCTAGTTAGGAAATGCAGGGTTTGGGGGCAGAGGCCTTGTGCTCTGCCCCCGTGACCTTGTGTAGCACTGTGACAGCACGGTATGTAAGGGTGTGGAGGCTGCTTCCTCAGGGTACGGGGGCAGGAAGCTGTCCCTGTTTCTCTCCTGGTCCTGTGGCCTGGTCCCCCTGAAGAACACATTCTTCTCCATTTCAGTGAGGAGGTTGCTAAACGCAAGAAAGATTGCAGGCTGTCCATCCCCCAAATTCACATTTGCTAACATCAGCTAAACATGGACTCTGGGAGCAGTTGAGGGAGTGGGGGGACAGGCTTCCAGGCCTGAGGAGTTGGAGGGGCTGAACCAGTGCTCTCCCACAGCTGGACAGACCCCAGGCCACACACGCTGTTCTCGCAGGTCCAAGCACTTCCACTGCCACCTTAGCTTCTTTCCACCAAAGCTCTGAGGGTATGGTTTGCAAGTGAGCTCCCACCACACTGGGTGATGCTGGGCTCATCCTTTCTGTTTAAGGAGAGGCCCAGGGCAGAGAAAGGAGACGGGCATAGGAAGGATGGACCATGCAGAGGAGAAAATGCATAGACACAAGTGGAAAAACCAGGGCTGATATCAGGTTATTTTTCACAAGTTTCTTTATGAAATTAAATGTGGCTTCTGGCTTGGAGAAGGTATAGTGCAAGAGTGACTGTCTGTACATGCTGCTGAATTCCTTTAGGCCAGAGGGGCAGCTCAGCATTCCGCACCCACAAGCCAGGTCCGGGCTGCACTTGGGACCCTTCTCAGCAGGATGTGGGCTTCTCTCTAACTCACATGCCCACCAGACTCTGGGTTAGTGGGTCAGTCCTGGATGCTGGGCCCCAGAATTCAGTCCTTATGGCTTCTCACACTCACTTAGGGTAAGGCAACCTTTCTGTGTCACTGATAACAATTACTTTTCCCCATTAGAAAAACAGCACAATCCAGACAAATCGGGGGCAGGCTCTGGAGTCAACCCACAACTACACATGGACTGGTCACAAACCCTGACAGAAGTATGCAGCGACTATGGTTTTGTTTTCTTTCCACTATGAACACATCATGAGTGAAGAGGGTGTCCACAGCCGGGAGCGTCTAGAGATGGGTTGGGAGGCAGAACAGGTGGACTCTGGCCATTTTTGTGCACAGAATTCTGGTTCCCACCCTCCAGGGATGCAAGTTGCCTGGCACCACCAGCTGGGGACCGGGGGCCTGAAGGACAATTGGAGGCAGAGGGGCACATAGCCCAACTTTATAGGGGCTGGAGGCAGAGTCTGCCCAGAGACAACAGGAGGAGGGATGATGTCCAGAGAAGAGGGTCCAGAGCGGCCAGTCTTCTCACGTGTGTTGGCCTGGCCGGTGGCTCTGAGCTGTGGCTCCTAGGAGGCCCCATAGAGGTCCAGAGGGTGGCGGGAGGCTCACCGCCATGGGCCCTGCCCCTCCAGCTGGTGTCTTCAGTGCACCAGTGGTGGGGAAGTAACGAAGAATGGGGTGCCAAGCAGTTCCCTCAGCCCGTAACTTCAGTGTACGTGACACATGCCATGGGCCTCGGAGAAAAAGCTGGAAGCCCACTGGAGGGCCAGGTCCATACAGTACTGTCGGGTGGGGAGCTGCCTCACTTGCGGAACGGTGCCAGCCGGCTAATGCTGTGCCAGAAGGTGGATGGCTTCCTCTTGGGCTCCGCCAGTACCAAGACCTGTTGCTGGGGCAGGCTGGCAGGCAGTGCTGGGTGCTTCTGGCGTGCCAGGTAGTAGGGCCGGGTGAGGGCTGAGCGGGAAAAGAAATCAGGGATTATAGGTGCCTAGGGAGCCAGGTGGCAGAGCGGCAGCCTCTGCTTGGTAGGGGGTGGAATGGGGTCCCTCCCATGGGAGGGAACATCCTTTGTGGGGCTGACCACACCCAGTGGCCTGGGCCACCCTCCTGCCTGTAGAGGGGAGGGCCAGGAACCCTGGGACGTGTGGGGCCCTGGAGCTCTTCCATGGCACAGGCCCCTCGCCAGACATTTATCAGCTCTGCTGGAATGGGGATATGATGAGCTCCTTGCCAGGTGGCTGTACGCAGGCTTGCCAGAAGGCAGTCCTGCCGGGGAGGTGTGCTGTCACTAACACTGCTGCTGGGGGGGATGCCAGGGGAGTGACAGCAAAATTATCAACTGAACTCTGACTAAAGCTTTGTCACCAGTGGCCCCTTATCATCCACCTTTGGGAACAAACACCTGGAAAGGGCAGTGGGAAGCAGATGGGACCTACGTGTTAGTTGGCTTTGTTTTGGGGTTCAGAGAAGAGTTTGATCTTCATCAGGTGGTAGGGCCAGGCTGCTGTGGGAGGAGGTATGGTACCATCCACTTACCTTTGGGCTTCCCGGTGGCCTGCTGCTTGCTGGCATTCAGCATGGCCTGCTTCCTCTGCAGCTCGGTGATGGAGAAGCCTGGGAGGGAGGACCGCAAATGAGACTTCTGCTTATTTTGAGGACTTGACTTCCACTTCCCCCCCCTCCCCAGCCAGTGTTCCTCTTGTCCTGTGCCTCCTGGCACCTGGTGTATCCTGCACTTCCCACAAGGTCTGGTGTCCCATCATGCTGCAGATGCTCAGTATCCTGCTCAGTCAGTCGGCCTTGGCTCAGGGGGCCCTCCCTACATCCTTGCCCTGCCCCACCTCTCACCCAGACCAAGTCCTTGATGTATTCAGCATCTAGTGTTCTTCCTACCCTGGTGGAGGCTCTTTCCCAGACCAAGAGTCAATCTGGTCACTCTGAGTGTGAAGTTCAGGGGCCCATGGAGAGAAGAGGAATATGGTAGGGAGGCATGTTCCTTATGCTGAGTTGGGTGAGGTTTCTCAAACCAGTGCCCAAATCCTATTTGAATGCTTTGTGCTGGAAAGGGGCCTCACCAGGTCTCTTATGGAGTGTGTGTGCATATGTGCATGTACGTATGTGGTAGAAGCAAACCTGGACAGATGAACAGACCCATTCCATGCCTTGGGGCTGAAATGAAGAGGGGCCCTGGAGCACTACCACGCTCTGAGGCCCTCGGGTTGTGGCACAGGGCCACCTCACAGTCTAAGGTTGCCCGGACCTTGCATTCAGGGGAGAGGAGGGCTGGGTGGGCCCTCACAGTGGATCAAGGCTGAGTGGGGGCTCGCACCTGTCTCCTGGTCCAGCCGCACCTGCTCCCTCTCCCTGGCGAAGGCCTTGAGCCAGCGTTGTTTTTGCTCAGGCTTCCTGGCACACAGCAGGTGACTCTCTCCCATGGTGCCGCAGAGCAGACGAAAAGCATTCTTGACACTCACGTGGAGATCTCTGTCTTTCCCATCCTCCAGGTCCACCACCTCCAGGCCATCCATGTCCACTCGGCCCTTATAGTACAGCACATCCCGGCGGAGAAGGTCCTGCCAGAGACGCTGTGAGCTCCTGGCCTATATCCTGCTTTTCAAGTCCTTACCTCTGAGGCCTCTGAGCCACTCTCCTGACCTATTTATGCCTTACCGCCTGCCCTGCAATTGGAAGGGCCAGTGGGCTGCACACCCACTTTCCCAGCAGATGGTAAACTCACAAGGGCAGAGTGAGTGTGGTCTGGCTCACAGCTGTGTGCTGAACCCAAGATGGAGGAGTCTTGCCCCTTCAGCGAAATTACTGACTGGCCTGGAGGGCACCCACAGTCTCACGGAGAGGCAGTCATGGACACAGTGGGCCAGGGCCCATACTACACAGCAGAAGAGTACCAGGCCTAACAGGCCAGGCCCAGGGACAGTTGCCAGGAGGGCTTCCTGAACAGGGCCACTTGGGCCATGTGCTGAGAGGAGCAGAAGCTAACAGCAAAGAAGAGGCAGCAGGAGCAGAGGACGCCAGGGCTCAGGGGGAGCTGAGGTTTGCAGAGAGGAGAGGTGGCTTTAGAAACAAGCAGAGGCTAGGTCAGGAAGGAGTGTTCTCAACAGCACTGGACCCTGGTGTGGGCCACCCATGGTCCTTGGACTACTTGGCTTCCTCCATAGAGAGCCATCCTCATTCTGGCCCTGTGGGGAAGGGCCTGCTGTACCAAACATCCTCAGGACATGTCTGTGGTTCCTTTTCTCTGGCAGCTCCTCCCAGCCCTCAGCTTCACCCCCTCCCCCCTGCTCTAAATGGCTCATCCACCAGGACACAGCAGCGCAGTTACCTTCTTGCAGTAGATGAGCTGGTGGTCAAAGAGAAAAAACATCCTCTGCTGGCTCTTGGCTTGTGGTTGTGTAACACGAGTCAACTCCCCTGAGTAGATGAGTTCTGAGCTCCTGACCAGGAGATCTTCCCCCTGGTGAATCCCAAGGAAAACTGAGCTGAGTGTATCCAAACTTGGAAGCCCACTCCACTGGGCACTGCCCCCAGCCTCTATCAGAAGTCAGGCGGTCTCCCCACTGTCCTGGCCTGCCTGTGGCCCCCACTGGGCTAGGGTCTGCAGTGAGCAGCAGGCCACAGAGGGAGGAGTTGCTCTTGAAGCCCAAGGAAGTGGTGGGGGCAGTGGGGTGGTAGGGAGTAAAAAGGTAGTTTAACAGACAAGTCGGTTGTCTCTGCAGAATGGGGCCCAGTGTTAGCCAGCCATGTGCACACTTGAAATGTGGCTCATCTCTACTGAGAGTAAAATAACACCAAGTTTGAAGACTTAGTATAAAGAATGTGAAATATTTCACTAAGAATTTTGTTGATTACAGGTTGAAATGATATTTTGGATGTGCCAAGTTAAATAAAACATTATTAAAGTTAACTTCACCTGCTTTCTTTCTGTTTCAAGATGGCTACTAGAACATATAAAATTACCTATGTAGCCCCCATGTTACTGCAATTAGACAGTGCTATGCTCAAGAGTAATTAGACCTGGCTAGTCACCAGTGAGCCTTGTCTTTTAGGGACTTAACAAAGTTTTCTCAGCTAAATGTAGTTAGTACCTGAAGCCCCATCATCGGACCTCAAACTTTCAGGCTAAGCACCACCCCACTCTGATTCCTCCTTAGAAAATGCAAACCATAGCCAGTTCACAGCAGCCATTCAGTTTGGGAAAAGTGAGTTTGTAGGGGTCCTTAGCCAGGGCTGGGCCTCAGAAGCAGTCACCAAGAAAACAAAACAAAACAAAACAAAAAACAAAAAAAACAAAGGCTACATCACTCAGCCCTGCCACCAGGGATTCTAACTCTGTATTTCTAGGGGAGGAGGGGAAGAGTAGGAATCTGTATTTTCATAACTTTTTATGGCTAGTGGGTGGAGGTGGAGAGAATAGGATGGGAATGTCCCCATTAGTTCAGGTCTTTGGGTTGCTTTAGAAGGTGAGACTGTTGGGTATAAGGGGCACGTGCAAGCCCGAAGAATAGAATCAGCAATGGAACCCGTTTTGGGTAATGCTGAACCCTTCTGTTGGGGAGTCCCAGTAGTTACTAAACACTGAGGATCTGGTCTGTTCCCTGAGGACTGAGGACCAGCTCCTCCTGCTGGGCCAGCTGACTGCATGGGGAACAGCATCCTGTGTCACACATGCCAGGCACTCCTGACCAGGAAAGAGGCCACTGGGCCTGCAGCTTAATGCTCCAGTGGCCTGGGCAGAGGACCAGCTTTCCTACTGCCAGCTCCTAGAGCATGACTCCCGCTTCAGCTCCTTCCTAGAGTTTTCAGAGGCAAGCATGATTTTAAAGCAAGGGGCCATGACCCATGGTATTTTCTGAGCTGTGGGGCCCTCACCTCCCAATCCTCTATGGAGCTCTGCCACTGAGCAATCTTGTCAATGTTTTCAAGCCTCCGTTTCCGTTCATTGATGAGCCGGGCCACATTCTTCATGGCATGTAAGGCTGCTTCCACATCCTTGAAGTCCCTGGGGCATAACAGAGATGGAAGAAGGCTGCACTAGGGAGAGCAGAGAGGGGCTGTGGAACTGCCTCCCTCCGTGGCTATGCCTGTGGCCATTCTTCACTTGTCAGTGCACACTGTCTGGGCACTGCAGAAGTTAATACCCTACTTCTGTCCTCTTCTCTCACTGTAATGACAGCACGTGACAGCTTGGACTGTTTTACTGTGCACTGTCAGTGCATACAGCAGTGTCCACACACTACAAGAACTCAACACACTGGCCCACCGAAGGCCTGAAGAGCCTCAGACTCTGAAAAGCCCCGCCTCTCCAGCAGCCTCCTACCTGTGCTGGGGGTGTGTATACTTGAGCAGCTCGGCCAGCTGCAGAGGGTACTTGCAGATCTTCTGCACTGGTGTCAGCAGGAATCCGTCCAGGGAGATGTCTATCATCTTCTGCAGTAACCGGCAGGCCTCGAAGAAGTACACATACTTGCTGAGCTTGGTAAGCCTGGAGAGCTCCACACAGGCGTTGGGGTGATTGTTGCAGTATTCCGAGTAGATCTGGAAGTCTGCTTGCTGGGGGCATAGCTGGAGGTTAGGACAGTGACCTCCTGCTCCCTCAGGCCACCCAGGCAACTCAGGCACAGCATAGGAGAGGGAGCAGGAGCCTCTGTATTTCCCTCAGGAGCTGGGCTCAGAGGGTCCAGGCTCGCTCTAACTACGTCACTAGGCACAAGCTATGTGCAATTTGGCACAGGGATGTTAGAGACCTGAAAACTCAGGCATGTGTGTGCCCTGTTGCCACCCAGCATTCTCAGAAGATATTTTGGCTGTATGTCAGTTTTTTTGGATGAAATCAATGATGCTAATAAGGAAGCACTACCAAGGCCAAAAACTAGAAAGAGAGAAAGAGAGAGAGGGAGAGAGAAGGAGGTTAAGGGAGATTAAATGGATGCCAGGGTCTATGGCTGTGCCCCCTGGACTGTTTTCGTCCTCAGCCCAGTCCCTTGCTTCTTCCTAGCAAAGCTCTGGCTTCCTATCTGAAGGACAGCCACTGCTACTCTATTCATTCACAATGTGACAGATATGTCCATGTTGTGTGTGTATTGTTGTTTTTTTTTAAATTTTCATGTTTATTTATTTTGAGAGAGAGACAGAGCATGGGCAGGGGAGGGGCAGAGAGAGGTAGAGAGAGATTCCAAGCAGGGTCCACACTGCCAGGGCATAACCTGATGTCCCATGAACTATGAGATCATGATCTGAGCTGAAATCCAGAGTTGGATGTTTAACTGACTGAGCCACCGAGGAGCTCTTGTGTGTATATTGTACATGAGACTCAGTGTGCCTTTTTAAAATAAGTTCTATCTACCTGACCCAGAGAAAGACTGGGTGTGCCCTTTAGTGACCAGGGCTTCATGGACTTAGGTGGGAAAGGAGGGTGGCAGCAGTTAGCTGACTGACCAGTTGCTGTGATGGTTACACTGGGTAATGTCGATAAAGTGCTGATCCCCCCCCCCCCACCTTTCGGCCCCCATCACAACTCTGCCTGCTGAATCCAGGGCTCCAAATCCCACACTCACTCAGGTACTCTGACCCCACCACACATTACTGCTCAGGGAGTCTAAGGTCTCCTCTTAGAGTTCTGACGCTGGAACCAGGTAGGAGGGCCCTTCCAACAGCCCCCTCAACCACCACCCGCACATACACTGGTAGTAGCCAGGAAGGAACCCACATTGTCCTTGATGGTCTGGCCTTGGCATCCTCTGCTCAACCCCACATAAGTGCCACAGGATACAGACAGAAACAAGTGCTTTCCTTACCAGGCAAGGCCAGAAATCCATCCAGCCCACACCAATCCAATTAAATTGGCTAGATGCCAGTTGGCATTTAAAGTGCAAATAAGCACTGTACACTACACACATTCCAGTGTTCTCACCGTGTGGGGGAGCCCAGAATCCACTATGACAGCTCTGAGGATACTCAGCAGGTGGCCCCAGCTCAGCTCTGCCTCCTACTTACTGTAGCCCAAGAAAACTTTCAGGCTGATGCCTGGGGCCACCTGCTCCAAGGAGCCTTCTCTGACTTGGTTTGCCTCCCAAACAAGCAGAGGCACTGCTGAAACTGTTGGAGGGTAAGGGCAATTGGTCAGTAGGGGAGTGAGGCCCGGGAGCTTCTGGGAAAAGAGGAGCGAGTTGCCTGGGCTTTAGCCTGCAGGGCCCACTTCCGTCTGAGAGGAGGCGGGAATGGGGGAGCCAAGGGCGAAGGGAGGCTTACATGCGCTGGAGCCAGGGTGTGTGCGCGTGCAGGGGGGAGGAGGGGAATGGGGAGCATCAGCAAAGAAGGGCGGAGGGGGACTGCCTGGCTGGAGGGCCTGGAGGGTGGGTCCTGAGGAGCTTGGGCGCTGGGGCGGGGCGTGCTCACGTGCTCCAGGAAGCAGGCGCCCAGCTCGCTCAGGTGGGGGCGCTCCCTGTTGAACCTCTGCTCCAGCGCCTTCACGAACGCCTTCTGGCACCGGTAGATGTCCTCGATGTTCCCAAAGATGGTGCGCAGCTGCTCCTCGCTGAACATGTCCGCACGCTTGCGACACTGCCTGATGTAGCCCTGCAGCCCACAGCCTGTCAGGTCTCTCTCCGGACCCCCCCTCCCCACCACCCTCCTCACCTCCTGCTAGGCCTCACCTCGCAGATGTCGCGCAGGTGCTTGATGTAGTCCCGCTCAGTGCTGAGGATCTCATTGATAACGTTGGTCCGCATCTGGTCCTTGCTGCTCTGCGCCTCAGCACCTCCATCCTCAGCCCCGCCGTTGCCCTCCCGCAACGCCTCCTCGTCGGCGGGCTCGTCCTGGTTCACCCGCAGCTGCAGGCAGCACGGGGCGGGTCAGTGCCCCGAGGGTCAGCCCCCGCTGAGGGTCAGCCCCTGCGTCCCTCACGCCTGGAGGACGGTAGACATGGCAGCCCCCTGCCCCTAACACCTGAGACTCTCTAATCCCTCCAGAGGCGGCCCCCCCACCCACCCCCGTCCCCCAGCGCCCCTCCGCTCCCGCTCCTGCGGTGGTGCTGGACTCAGTGCTGGGAGCAGAGGGGATGCTCACTCTCTTAGGGGGTTCGGAACCAGCGACTGCTCACACCAGCCTCTCTAGGGCCTGTGACAGAAGTGGATGGGTAACCGGGGCCTTTGTGGCTCTGTAGGCTGTAAGTAGGACAGGCTTGGGATGGAGACTGGACAGTTTATCCATGAGGTCTGAGGCAGGGGAAGCAATGAAACCCAAAGTCTGAGAACTCTACTCTCCATTGCCTTCTGCATGGCCTTTGAGATGTCACCTGGATTCCTTCCTTGGAGACCAAAGGCCACCAAAGGTAGGCCCTGGGTCTCCTCCCTGTGATCTGTTGTGCTAATGACTTAACTTGTCCATGCCTCAATTTTCTCTTAACAGCCATACTGACTGTCCCCAGCCCCCAGGATGTTATGAAAGTTTGAGATGCCCGTCCAAATTTCCTGAACAGTGTTTAGTAAATGCCTGCCTGTGGTTATGGCATTCTAACATGCATATTATCCCTGGAGGAATCCACACACCATCGTTCAGACCCATTCCCTTCTGGACACCAAGGGCACCCTGGTGGGAGGGGTGGGGCAGAGAGGAGTTGGTGATGGCTCTGCGGGTGGAGGAAGGTTGAGTCACAATTCCGTGGCTGGCCTTCTTCACATCCCCCTATCCCTACCATCCCCTGCCCACAGCCTTGGGTGGGTGGGGGTCCATGCCCAGTACAGCCCTGGGTGGGTGGGGGTCCATGCCCAGCACTTCTGACCCCAGAGCAGTTTCAGGTTTGCACTTCTGAGCAGAGCCACTAGCTCCAATGGATGTAGGGAAAGCACAGGCTGGTGCCATACCCGCACGAAGCTGGCTGGAAACCAGCCCTCGCCATCAGCAACGCGACCCCACCACCACTCTCTGTTGGTGGCATCCATTACTTCGATGACATCTCCAGCTTTGAAGCCCAGTTCCTGGTCATCCATGGTGACATGGTCCCAGAGTGCTTCAGCACAGACCACACTGCCATCACTGATGAGCTGTGGAGAGAATCAGAGACAGGCAGATCAGTGGGGTAAGGCTGCCCTAGACCTCTCTCCATGGGGCAGGCTGTTCTGCCTTCTGCCCCCCACCCCTCAGCAGCCCTGAGAAGAGAGGGTCCTATCATGGTACACAGGAGTGGATGGAGGCTCCCCTGAGTCAGCCATTCTTCAGGGAATAGGACTATGCCCTGGGCATGTCTAGACTGGCAGGGCTCATGATGAAGCCCGAAGTGAACTTGACCACTAGAATACTGGTGAGCCACAGAATCTGAGAGGCAAGCACGTTGCTCAGTCCCATGCACAGGGCACACCTTCCTTCCATTCCCATCAGACTACTGATTAAATTATTGCTCTCAGCTTCATTTACCATCTCTGCTCTGCTCTGTGATGCTGGAGCTGAGCACAGCAAGCTACATTTCTTCTGTGCCAGCTGCTCCCTGTTAGGTTCTCCAAAAGTGGCGTTGGTGGGGACCATGAGGCTGGAGGGAGAAGGGGCTTGCTCTCTCCTGCTGACTTCTTTAGATTTGCATATCGGTGAGGTCACCTGGCAAGCAACAGTGCCACTTCCCCAGGTAGCTGTGGTGCCCAGCCATCATGGTAGCTGGTTTGCAGTGTTTTTCACACTGGCAGAACCAGTCTGTTGGCCCTCCCCTGCCACAGCCCCCAGCACTAGCTGAGCAGCACCTGTCCTCAGACATCTAGGTCCCAAGCCCTACAGGATCCTCAGGGTTAATTATTCCACCTCTTTCCTATATTCCCTAGCTGTGGAGAGGTAGGTACATCTTGCAGCTGCTACCTCTGTAATAGATACCTCACGATTGTTCTAGTGTACTTGGGTTATGGAGTCTAGCACTTTATACCTGGCTCATAATTCTTAATATTAATTTCTCTCTGCTGAAATAACTTGGTGTGTTTCCTTATTCCCATATGGTCATGGACCTCACATCAGGAGGGATGCTTCCCTGCCCCAAAAGGCCGGAAGATGGAACTCTCTCCTTAGCCTCCCAGGCAGCCCTTGTGCTCAGAGCTCCATTCCCTGTTGGGCTGATACCTGCTTTCTTGTAACATGGGCTCAGTTTCTGCTCCATGAATAATGAATGGCTCTGGGGGCTTAGGACAAGAGGAAGGGTACATTGGGGGCTATACAAGTGGTGAGATTCATGCCCCTTTCTGCTGGGAACCAAGTGTTAGCTCTGACTATCACAGCCATGGGCTGGCTCTTTGGTTAAGCAGTCACAGCCTCAAAGCATCACCAGTTAGGATCTCTGCACCAACTATTTCCTCCTCTGAGCTGCTTGCCTCTGCCCCAACTTATGAATTGTGAATTGTCCCTTGGCTTCAGGTCCAGTAGGGCCTTTCTTGGGTGCTCCCAGGGCAGTGTGTGTGCTGTTCCTCAGACTGAAATGGGAACCAGAGCAGGGCTGCAGCAGGACTAGCTGGGTCTTCATCTGAGAGTTCCAGTAGCTAAAATGTTTTCCCCAAGCCCTGAATGGGCAAGGCAAAGGGTAGGGTGGGTACCCAAGTACCAGAGCCCACTCAGGCTGGAGCCTTCCCTAGGGTAGGGCCTGACCAAGCACATTCAGAAACCTTCCGTTCATGTTTTCTGGGAATGAAACCTGCTCCAATCCTCAGAATGATTTAACCTTTCCTCAGAATGATTAAAAGTACATTTACTCTCACATGCAACAGCCATTCAGGGGCTGCAGATTCCCAAGGCCCACCCAGAGACTCTGGGCACCAAGCACTGGGTTATTTCTGGGGAGCTGCATGCCTCCTCAAGGGACCATTACACTCACCCCAGCTAAAAAGACCTACTACAGGAAGGCCCTCTTCTGCAAGAAGGCCTAGCCCCCAAGATCAAGACCTCTTGGCTTCAATATGGACAAGATGAGACAAGATGACTCAGTGAGGCCACATGAAAGGGGCCAGTCTGCTGTACCTAGGGAGTGAGCACTAGACTGGGCAGCCCATAGCTGGCACACCCCACACAAGCAGGCTGCCACTCCTAGCCTTGGAAGATCTTGCCTGAAGACGAGGAAGAAGCAGAATATTCAAGGGTGGTATGGGTGAGCCAATGAGAATGTGGGCCGCAGGCTAATGTCCTCTCTCAGGGACAGTGATCACAGGTATAAGGATGTGCATCAGGACTGAAGGTGTATGTGACCAGGGGTGAGTGTGAGCATAAAGATAAAGGGTTATGTGTGTGTGATATGGAGGGATATGTGACTACAGGCTATTTGGGTAGTTTTGATCCTTGGGAGGTGGATGTTCTGAGACCCCCTCTTCCTGCACACACCATGACATGCACCTGCCAGCACATATTTACATACTCACTAATGGGATGCTGCACTTTGATCTCCTGAGAACAGTATGTCATATTGCAGGTGTATGCTATCCATCCTCAGTTCACACCAGCTACACATGCAGGTCTCTGGGACAGCATGGAGGCTGCCTTCACTGCTAGAGCCCAGCAGAAGTGATGCAGACATACTCACACAGCCCAGCGTCCCACCATTTCTCTTTCCAGGTTGTTTCCTACTAATATTATCCAGGCTTCCTAACCCCAGGTTTTCTCAAATGAGCCCTGAGCAAAAACCCCTTTTGTAAGGCCCAGTGCCTCCTCCCTCTGCTTTATTCTGCCAGCCCTTGCAGACAGGTGCACATCGTCTGCAGTGGTTTTCTGTGTGGCTGTGGGGGAAGGGCTCCCAGTATGGGACAAACAGGTAGGGCTTCCCAGAGAGACCATGGTTCCTGACCTTTATGGACAAGCCCCAACACCTGCCTTGTCCAGTCATTCAGAAGCCCTTGGTGGTGGTGGGGGGGGTCACTTTTGTCACTTCCTTGTCCTAGTACCTTGCTGTGCACAGGGGGTACTTGACAGACTCACAGCCTTGAGAAAATCCCCTGATCTCCCTGTGGTTTGGTCCCCATCCAAACCCACAGTAACAATGTGCTCTTCCTGGGCCACAAAGCTCCCCTATAGATCCACAAATGGGAGGCACTCTGGCACCAAGACAAAATGTAGCTCCAAGAGGTCAGAGATGCATTCCACCTCCAGGACAGTCCAGAGACCATCAGGGCCCACACTAGATGGGTTTCTGGGCTGAGACCCTTCCTGAAGCCCTCTGTCCAAGGCACAGCTGCACAGAAGCCCAGATTGGAGTCCAGTGGGCTGAGGGGCAAGGGTCGTAGGTTCATTATTGGCCTGCAGTGGGGAGCAGAAGCTGGCTCTGAAACCTGGGCTGTTAACTGGAGGCAGGTGGGGAGAGGGAGGGGGCAGGATCCAGTGCAGTACCCTAGAGATTTTGACAGGCTGGAGGAAACCAGTCTTTACCTCAAAGTTCCTCCTGATGCCCACTCACCACCCTTCCCACCCTGTGCTCTCTCGTCCTGTCTCTCACACATGCAGGCTGGTGGAAGATTCCAATCAGACAGTCTGGGAAGGAGTAGGTTCAGCTCCTTCAGGCCCCCGCCCAGTAGGGGATACGGGGTTTGGGAGTGCCCACATTCCAGGGGTGCAGGAGGGGCCCTGCCAGTAGTGAGGGCATGCTGGCTGAGACCACTTAGACCTAAAATGGATAAAACAACTGCAGATGGCATGTGCACAGGAGCCTACTCATCTTCCCAGACATTTTTCAACCCACACAGAAACGCGCGTCCAGTTCTCCTCACACGGCAGTCACATGGACATTTTCCAGAAAGCCACAGAGAGCCGTGTCCACAGCTGCGTCCGCATCCTCAGTTACACACCGGGACGCGCCATTTTAGACACACACACACACACACACACACACACACACACACACACACACACGGCACAAAGGACAGGCATAAGAACCCCATGGCACAAGGGTCACTAAGTCGCAGGGTCACCTGCGGGGCCGCACACACCGGACCGTGGCACATGGAGCTGGCAACGGAGGCCTCCCCCTGTCACCCTGGATGCAGGGACCACACGGGCCAGGCGGGGTCAGCCTGCGCACCTCAGGCCACTGCGGGCTGGGAGGATGCAGCTGAAAGGGAAGATGCTCGGCGGCCGAAGGAGCCCAGCGCCGGCTCCACTCACCCCTACGCTATCCCCCGCGGCGCTCTGCCCCCAGCGGTCAGCGGAAGGCCAGCAGGAAGATCAGCACGACGTTGATGAGGACCAGGAGCGCCAGCACGGCGAAGACCACCACGCGCTGGGCGCCGGGGGGCAGGTTGCAGCGGAGCAAGGCGCGCAGGGCACTCCCGGGCGCCGCGGGGCGTCGCCGGGACTGCGGGGCCCTGGCCATGGCCCCGGCCTCCCGGCCCCGTGCGGCCCGGAGATCCCGCCGCGATAGGGCGGGAGCTGGGCGGCCCGGAGCGCCCGGAGGGGGGCGGAGCCGCTGCGCTCGCCGGGCCCGGGGCTTCTCCAGCTCCAGCTCGCGACGTGCGCGCCGCGTCTCCCAGGCCCCGCAGCCCTAGCAACGGAGCCGGCCGCAGGGGCGGGGGATCCGGGGCGGGAGGGGTGAGGACTCTCGGGCTTGCGTGGCAGCCTGCCCCGGGCGCCTCCTGGCGGGGGGAGGAGGGGAACCTCGACGCCCACCCACCGATCCGGCCCTGCATGGACCAGGGGCACAGGACCGCGGTGGCGCTTGGGGCAGGGGGTGGGAGGAGGTGCTGGGGGAGGGCGGGGAGGAGGTGCTGGGGTGCCGCAAGGCTTCACAGGTATTGGCGCACCGGGGCCGTGCAGATAGGTCACGGGGCTCTGATTCCCAATACCAAGAGCTGTCTTGGCCCTCACTTCAGAGGAGTAAATGCATCTCGGAAAGGTCAGGTAATATGCTCACTCATAAAGCCGCCTAGGAATACAGGGATGGCAGAGTTAGGATTTGAACTCAGGACATATTGAGGCATCATTCACATGGAGGTGCTCCAGGAAGGTCCTGACTCAGGACTTCTCCTTTTTGACCCATCCCAGCAACATTTAGTTCCTTTGTGGGTTTTTTTGTTTTTGTTTGTTTGCTTGTTTGCATTTAGTTCCTTTGGGAAAGTAACTGGCTTCTTCAACGGCTACTCCTCTTCCCCCCCACCTCCAGCCCCAGTTTTATTGAGGTATAACTGACAAAAATTGTATATATTTAAGATATATACAAGATGATCTTGATGTTTTGAAATAGGTAAATTATTGTGAAATAATCACCACAATCAGGCTAATTACCATATCTATCACCTCACACAGTTATGTATGTGTGGTGACAACACTTAAGATCTAATCACTTCATGGGGCGCCTGGGTGGCTTAGTCGGTTAAGCGTCCGACTTTCGCTTAGGTCATGATCTCACGGTTCGTCGGGCTCTGTGCTGGCAGCCAGCTCGGAGCCTGGAGCCTGTTTCAGATTCTGTGCCTCCCTCTCTCTCTGACCCTCCCCTACTCACGCTGTCTCTCTCTCCTAGAAATAAATAAAACCTAAAAAAAAAATTAAAAAAAAAAAAAAGATCTAATCACTTCACACATTTCAAGTAAACAACACAGTATTTGTTAACTATGGTCACCATGCTACACATTAGATCTCCAGAACTTAGTTACCCTGCATAACAGAAACTTTGTATCTTGTGGCTGACATGTCCCCATTTTCCCCTCCCCCAACACCAGGCAATCACCATTCTACCTTCTGCTTCTATGACTTCGTTTGACTTTTAGATTACACATATAAGTAAGATCACACACTTTCATCTTTCTGTGTCTGACTTATTTCACTTAGCATAAAGTCCTCCAGCTTCATCCATGATGTAACAAATGGTGGACTTTCCTTTTTAAAGGCATACTCCCTGATACATATACCACATTTTACTCGTCCATTCATCACTCAATGAACACTTAGGTTGTTTCCAGGTCTTTAAAACTGAATAATACTGCAATGAAGATGGAAGTGCAGATATCTCTTCGAGATCCTGATCCCATTTTTTTTGGAACACCCGTGAATAGGACCACTGGATCATATAATAATTCTATTTTAAATTTTTTCAGGAACTTCCATACTGGCTGTACCAATCTACAGTCCCACCAACAGTTTATAAGGGTTTCCTTTTCTGCACATTGTCACCAACCATCTTTTGTCTTTTTAATAATAGCTACTCTAAGAGATGTGAGATGATATCTCATTGTGATTTTGATTTGCATGGCCCTGATGATTAGCGATATTGAACATCTGTCCATATACCTGTTGGCCATTTGTATGCCTTCTTTTGAGAAATGTCTATTCAGGTCCTTTGTCCATTTAAAAAATGGATTATTTGGGTTTTTTGCTATGGGGTTGTATGAGTTACTTATATATTTTGAATATCAGATATATGGTTTGCAAATATATTTATCAGATATATGGTTTGCAAATATATTCTCCCATTACACAGATTGCCTTTTCACTCTGTTGATGGTTTCCTTCAATGTACAGAAGCTTTTAGGCTTGGTGTAATCCCACTTGTCTATTTTTGCTTTTGTTACCTGTGCTTTTGGCATCAAATTAAAAAAAACACTTCCCAGACCAGTGTCGAGAAGCTTTCCTCTGTTTTCTTCTAGTAGTTTTATGGTTTCAGGTTTTGGTTTAAGTCTTGAATCCATTTTGAGTTGATTTTTGTGTATGGTATGAGATAAGGGCCCCATTTCATTCTTCTGTGTGTGGTTCAGCAGCTTTTTAAAAAATCCTGTCAGCTACACAGGAGTTTCCACTATCTCCCTGACAGAGGCTGTAAACAGCCCTGTAGGCTTCAAAGCTCATCTGCAGGTACCTGTCATTCCATCCACAAAGATATGCTATGTCACAGTCACCATGCTCCTCTCATGGATCAGAAGGATGTAGCCAAGGAGCCCAAGGAGACTTAAAAGCAGGTCAGAAAGATGTGCTCAGAGTTTTCCAGGCTCTGTGCTCAACACTGTGCCTCCTGGGGCAGGAGGAGTCATGGAGCATGTGCAGAGGCAGGCGTTCACACAGGAGTGACTGTTTCTGTATGTTCAGGTTTCTGTGTGCATGTTAGTACTACATGCATGTGAGTGAGTACAGATGAGTGCACCTGTGGGCACCACCATCCTGCGGAACACCTCAAGCAAGTGCTGGGATATATGTGTGCATGTGGGTACCCATGTGTGTGAGCCAAGGGGAGGGTTAGGATGACATCCAGAGAGGCTGTCTGCCTTCCTCAGATCTGAAGGTTCTGTTCCCATCTGTCTGGTTGTGAGGGGAAAGCCTTTTTTTCTGTTCCTATTCAGTTCAGAAAACTAGGCTCAAGATTTTCTCCCCCAAGTTCTCAGAAGGATGGTGGGATAAAAGAAGGCATCAAAGGCTCCTAGCCACCCCAAATCCAGGGCTCATCTGTAAGACTGTGTGATACTCCCTCTTGGTAGGGTGTGGTTCAGAAGCCCTGACTTTGGGCCAGATGTTTCATGGTGGTCCTGTGATTCCAGAGCTACTGGACAACAAGGAATAGGGCACAGAGAGGGCTGTTCTGGGAATCCACTGGGCAGCACAGTGCTGAGTGCTGTGGGTGTACAGCATGCTACCTGCTGCTGCACTGGCCTCCGGGACATGTATTAGGGCTTCAGCCATGGCCCAGTTCTGGGACATGACCTCTGTCTCCCCTGTAGCTGACCAGCCTGTGGCAGAAGAACCTCTGAACCTGGGTCAGGGCCAAGAACTAAGAGGTGGCCACTGCCTTACCAGGCGGCACCCAGACTTTAGATCCTGGTGAACTGGAGTGATAGCAGGGAACACAATGGCAACATCTTTTGTGTATGTTTCTATGACCAAAAAAGCTAAGCCAGAAAAGCTTGAAAGCAAAGGCCTCAGCCCTTGAGGGGTTCAAAATGGATGGTTCCAAGCCGGGGAGGGGAGGGTAAGTGGAGGTGGTAGCAGGGGGTTGCAGGGAGCCACTGCCAGTGGCAGGGCTGGCAGGGAGATGGAGGGTGACAGGTGTTTGCACAGATGAGCGCCAAGCCCGCATCACTGTGGCTTGGGGAGGGATGAGGAAAACAGCTCTGACTGTGCTGGCCAGCAGACACCTTACAGCTCTGGCTGAGGGTCTCATGCTATCCCATATCATGGAAAGTTAAGTGCAGTTGTTACCCAACAACAGGGATGCAAAAGGTATCTGGGGCACTGACCAGTATCAGGCTCTTCTCTTGGGCTGGTGCAAGAAGAGGTTCAAGAGCCAGGTAGGCCTTGGGATGGGTCCAGGGTCACAGCCACTGGGGAAGACAGAAACACCTGGAGAGAAGGTCAGACTGTCTCTATGGAAGAGACACAAGCTGGTCTGGGGTCCTGAGTGTCCTCTTAGTGTTCCAGAAAGAGTTTCTGAGAGCTCGAGGGGAGCAAGACTGTTTTCTATCCTCAGGTGACCCTACGGCCTGATGGGTCAGGACAGTCCTGCTTCCCACCTGCTGTGCTGGCCTAATTATTGGTTGAGCTCCTATTATGCTCTAAGCCCCAGGTTAGAGGACACGATTTATGTCTGTCTGCCCTCTAGTTCACACTTCACCTCTTCTCAGCAGCAGGATCCAGGAACTGTCCTTGGTCCCCCCCCCCCCCACCCTCCTGGAGCAGGGGCATCAGGTGCTTAGAGCAGACCTGGATACAAGGCCCTCAGAGCCATGCAGGCAATGGGGAGAACTGAAAGGAAGACTAGCTCCAAACATGCACCCTCTGTTAATGCAGCTGTGACCTGGCCCCTAGGGGAGACGCTGCCAGCCATAGCACAGAGGAGTGGGCATCAGCAGACCCCATGCCTCCGGGCTAGGAGCCATGGCCTCCCCTCCTCTGGTCCTATGTCACAACTTAAGCGGAAGAGGTAGGGCTGGTGGAAATGAAAAGAGAACAATGTCTTCCAAGATACCTCCTCCTTTCAGCCCTCAACCCTCGAACAAAATCCTTGGGTTAAGGATACCCTTAGGCCTGATTCCAGCCCAGCAAAGCAGGCTCAGAGCTGTGTGAGGTAAGGAAAGGCTGGGAAGAGGGTGAGGAATTTGGTAGACAGACCTAGGCCTCAGTCGTGGTCGTCTGGACAAGGCACCAGACGGGATGATGCTGAACAAAGAAAGGGACACTTCTAAGCACTACAGTTAACTCATGTTACAGGGTCTGGACAGTCACAAGGCACAAGGGAGATGCAGGGAATAAAGAATGAATGATTCTGTGTCCCCTTTCACTTTCCGCAGGGCATAGACATGCACTGCCTGCCCCTGCCCTTGACAGTCCTACCTATTCTGTATCTCAGGGCCTGGCATATTATCTGACATTAATTAAATACTCAGTAAATATATCACATGCAACATACACATATACACATCACACCCACAACCTGCATGTGGATACGTTTGTGGGCAATGCACTCACTTCTTCTGTATCCAGAATACAGAAATGCTTCACAATTCTCCCCTGTGTCTACTGTGCTTTGGGCGGGTTTGAACTCCCTTCTGCTTAGGAAACTGAGATGTGGCATGTCCTTATGAGGTCAATACAAACAAGAAGGTGCCACAACTTAGAACATGATACTCAGATGTGTTGGAAAAATTCAAGTGAATATGTGATTTTACAGCATGATAAATATTCTTTAGTATGGGCTCTTCTCTGACATCTGTTGCTCTATAATCTCTAAGTATGAAACTCATGTTGACCCTAGCAAATCAGCTTGCCATACATGTGAACCAGCAGTGAGTGCTAGTGTGTTCAGGGGATTCACAGTGGGACTTCATTGCTCTTGGAAGGCCAAGCGAACTAGTCTTATTGCAGAACCACATTTTATATCTCTTCAGTTTCTGATAAAGTGGGTCTATTCAATGCTGCCAACAAATGGGTGCTGCCTTTCCTAAGAACCTTATACACCTGGGTGCAATGACCCTCCTACAGCTGCCAGTGGGGCTCAGGGAGCACATCCACCCGACGAGAGAAAACTGAGGCCCTGAGGGAATGACTTGCCACATGTCCTACACTATCCAGGGGCAGGGTGGGAGGGCAGATGCAGTGCTGTCAGCCTCCAAACCCAGGGCCTGCCCTTCATCCTGTGTTGCCCTGAAAGGGGATTAGAGGTACTGGTGGGTCTCAGGAAGGAGAGAGGCCTGGTGGTGACTGGCCAAGTCAGGAGCCCAGCCTCTAACCAGCATTAGCTGGCTGCATCACCGGAGAGGGGCTCCCCAGTGTGACCCAGCTGCCCTCCTGCATGATGTGACATGTCCTTCCCCACAAGGGCATGTCCAGGAAAGACAAGTACCCTGAAGCACTGAGCACTCTAAACATAGGATACCACATCACCACCCATCCACTCAGGAGCCTCAAATACCAAGAAAGACCTTTGAACCAAACAAGAAACAAACTCTCTAAGCAGCTAAAATAGGTGCTATCCAATTCATAATCATAGAGGTGGCCTCTGCTGGAGCCTATTTATTCTCTTAGAGCAGCCCTAGCTCTTGGCTTTCCTCATCCAAAGCATCTTAGAATGAAAAACTTGTCAAGGGCCCCAGAAGGCACTTCCTTACCAGCAGCAAGATATGACGGACCAGAATTTCACCATCAGGTAGGAGACAGGCAACTACGTAAAACAGATGCAAGAACTCTAACCATGCAGCACTGATGGCCTTAAAAATCCCTACACCTCTTCAGAGTCTCTAAAAGCTTTATGTTAGTATTCCTTCTTTGCTATCATCCTCATTACTGGGAGTGTACTGAGAATCCACCACATACCAGGTTATTTACATTATTTCAGTTAGTCCTTATATAAGCTCATGGCTATCCTATTTTACAGTTAAGTAAACCAGCATTCAGAGGGTTAGCTGCTCAGAGCTCTACACCTGGTACTGGGCAAGAAGGAACTCCCATCCAGGTATGGGAGGCCCCAAAGTCCAGATTTCCTCTGCCGACACCACGCTTCTCCCCACCAGGGCTGGGGCCCAAGACTGAGGAGGGCAGCCTGAGACTTCAAGAAAAAGCAAAACCACCATCTGTGAATTCTGCTTAAGAAGACATGATTTTAGGGGTGCCTGGGTGGCTCAGGCGGTTAAGCGTCCAACTTTGGCTCAGGTCATGATCTCACGGTTCGTGGGTTTGAGCCCCGCTTTGGGCTTTGTGCTGAAAGCTGGCTCAGAGCCTGGAGCCTATTTCAGATTCTGTATCTCCCTCTTTCTCTGATCCTCCCCTGTTCATGCTACCTGTCTCTCTCTCTCAGAAATAAATAAAACATTAAAAAATTTTAAAAAAAGAGGACATGATTTTAGAACATCTTCCATTCAAAATAGATTATGAGAAACACTTAAAGAAAGGCTTTATGTTTTGGAAAAATCAACTCATTTAACTTATTTGAATATGTATTCTTTAACAAATGGATCTTGAATAAAGAATTATTTAATGACTGTTTAAAATCATTTATTCAAACCTGGGCCTGGGGAAAGAGTTCATCCACCATCAACAGTTTGTATCCATCTGTCCAGTAGATAATAAGGACAGCACACTCCTTGAGGGTTTCTGAGAAGCCCACCAGCCCATTCATTCACTCAAACTGTAAATTGATCCCTTCCTGGGGTGCTGCAAGATCCTGGGTGGTCAAATTCTGGTTTTGATGAAGCAGAAATGCATACTGGCTATGACCAGGAAGAGAACAGGGTGTTGTTATGGTTGTGGGTTATGGACCACATTATGTTTAATGCCCCCCATCCTGGAATTAAGTAAAAGAGAAGAAGGGGAGAAAATAGGTGTATAAGTGAGAAAAAGAGAGGATTCAAGGTCTCAAAATTTCTCTGTCCTTGGAGAATGAAAAAGGAGTACTCGATATGGAAACCAGTTTTGCCTAGAGGAAGTTTGTCATTAATTTCTTCTGCTTAGGTAGGAAAAGGAAGAAAAAAAAAAAAGAATAACTTACACGCAGTTGTCATAGCAACCACAATAAGTTTTGAGCTCTTGGACTCAATAGGAAAGAAATCAATTTTCATGTGCCTCACTCCCTATCCTATCCAGACAACTTCTTGGAGGGAGGGGGCTAAACCCTGGCCTTCCTTCTACCAAGCAGGGTTCTTGCATCCAGGATGGCTTACAGGGGCTATTGGGTAGGATAGACCAGTACACTTTCATCACAGGTCCTGGGTCATGCCTGCCATTCTGGGTTCCCTGTAGGCCCAGGAGGACAGAGGGGTGGGCCCTGCGTTTGGGTAAGATCTGCTGGTGGATACCATATCCTAAAGAGAGAACCACAGACTGAAACTGTTGTGTGCATGCTAGTGCCACTGCCATCTGCTTAGAACACAGAGCTTGTGGACATCTAGGTCTGTGTGAACATGCTGGACTCACCCTGACAGCCAGGCCATCTGTCCCAGTCCCATCCCTTCACCCACGCAGCCCTGACCCTACCTCGTTGATGGCCAGCTGCTCACCACCCCCTCCAGGGTGGCTGTAGTGGTGGCTGGAGCTGTGCAGGTCCTCATACAGGTCTTCCTCACTCCCCGCCTCGTCAGCATGGATGCCCGTGTCCAGAACTCCATCAGGGATAGCTGGAAGGAGAGACACCAGCTGGCAAAGAGGAGCTGAAGAAGAGGGGCAGGCAGAGAAGGAGATGAACTTTTTTGGGATAAATTCTCCTTTAAGAGGAGGGAGAAAGACCTGAGAACTAGTTTCTCAAACCATTTTTGCTGCAAACACATTATTTAGTTGAAAGAGGACCCTGGCTGCCTTTCACCCCATCACTGTCGATCACCTACCATTCAATCCCCACCAACTCCATAAACAGGGAACCTTGGGTATTGGCCAGAGTATGGCACTCAAGAGCCCCTCCAGCTGAGCCAATGTGCCAGGTATGGTAGAAGGCCCTTAAGAATAATGCTAACACTTTATTATGAAACATATATATATATATATATATCCAAAGAAATATATGGTATATACATTTAAATATAGTTAGAAAATTAATAAAATGAACTCCCATAGTACTTATTCTGCTTAAGAAAAACACCAGTCTTAGAATTCGACCGCCTGTATGCACTACTCCAATCATAGTCCCCTCTCTTCTCTCTTTCCTTTAGAGCTATCCAATATTTCAAAGTTCTATAAATCATACCCATTCTGTGTTTAGCATTTATTTCTGTCAAGTTTTGCATCGTTTGACCTTACATAAATGGGACCATCCAGTAGCTTTTCTTTGGCTGACTTTTCCTTCCTTCCTTCCTTTCTTCCTCCTTCCCTCTCTCCCTTCCTCCCTCCCTCCTTCTCTTTCTCCCTTCCTTCCTTTCTTTTTTACTCAACAGCTTTTTTTTTGGGTTATGCAGCTGTGACTGATTCAGTTTCACTGATGCACAATCTTGCATTTTATGAATATGTCAAATTTTACATATCCATTGCACTGCTGGAGAGCACTGGATGCTTTTCTGTGTTGTTGCCAGTGTGAACAATGTCATTGCAAACATGTCTACAAACCTCCTGGGCACATGTCCCAGAGTTCCACTTTGGACAGTGTTTCTCAACTCCTTTTCATTATTAACCCCTAAAGAGCCTTTTATACTCTAATCATCCTAATCATCTCAATGAAAATTTAATACAACAAATATATCAAATGTTATGTTCTGTGGCTCTTTGGAAGGCCACAAACTATTGCAATACCTAAGATTTTTGCCCCATTTGGCAAAATCATTACCCTGGTGTGAATTCATGCTCTTGGGGGCAGGTGCCCAGGTATGGCATTCCTGGGCCGTAGGTATGCCGAACTGTTGCCCAAAACTATTTTACCTCTTAAGACCTCCGACAGTGTGTATGAAAGTTCCCATCACTCTGAGGACTGGCATTGTCAGACACTGCTGACAATCTGATGGGTATGGAATGGTATCTTACTGTGATTTGAATTTACCAGTCTCTGATCACTAATGAGGTGAACAGCTTATTGATGCTTTAGGGTCACTAGTATCTCCTTTCATATGAAATATCTATGTCAACTGAGCTTGTTGATCTTTAATGTAATCATTAATGTAAAAAAATCTATTTCTATGTATGTATATATGCACATACACTGTCTCCATTCTCCATACTAAATCTTTGTCACCCACATGTATCATAAGTACAGACTCCCACTTTGTGGTTTGTCTTGTCTCTTTAAGTTGCTTTTGATGAACAGAAGTTCTTAATTTTCATAAAGACAAATTTATCAATCTTGTCTTGCATGGTTTATATTTTTTGTGTTTAGGAAACTCTTCCCTACCTCAAAGTTACAAAGATATTTTCCTATGTTATCCTTCAATGTTTTATAGTGTTTTTTTTTTTTTTTTAAGTAGGTTTCATGCCCAGTACGGAGCCCGACATGGGGCTTGAACCCATGGCCCTGAGATCAAAACCTGAGCTGAGATCAAGAGTCAGATGTTTAACTGACTGAGCTACCCAGATGTCCCCTATAGTTTTTCTTTTGACATTAGGTTTTTATTGCACTTGGGAATATGTGTATTGTATATTATGTATTGTGTGGGTTGGAATCTGCAGTACTGTGGTTTATCATAAATATATATTTGGTCTTCCACTCCATCCAGGCAAAGCGCTCCTAAAATCCTCGGAATATCCAGTGATAAGAGAGAGAAGGGTTTTTTTTTTATGTTAATGATGATTTCTAGAAAGCCCCTAGGTAACCTAGGATGGGGCTGGTTGCCAGGGGAAACAACCCTGAGATTAGAGGTTTAGAACCTTTAGTCCACCCCCCAACCTACCTCTGGGGGAAGAAGGGGGACTGGAAGTTGAGCCAATGGCCAGTGATTTAGCCAATCATGCCTACGTAATGAAGCCTCTGTAAAAACCCCGAGGACAGTGTTTGGAGAGCTTTTGGGTTGGTGAACACAGGGAGATTGAGGGAGAGTGGCGCACCTGAAGAGGGCATGGCAGCTCTGTGACCCTTCCTGCATAATTTGCCTGTACATCTCTTCCATGTGGTTGTTCCTGAGTTATACGCTTTTATAATAAACCAGTAATCTAGTCAGTAAAATGTTTCTCTGAGTTCTGTGAGCTGCTCTAGCAAATTACTTGAACACAAGGTAGGGATCAGTTGGAAACTCCAATCTACAACATGTTGGTCAGGAGCACCTGGGGTTTGTGACCAGTGTCCGAAGTGGGAGAAGAAGGGCAGTCTTACAGAGCTGAGCCCTGTTAATCTGTGGGATCTGATGCTATCTCCAGGTGGAGAGTGTGAGAATTTAGTTGAATTGTACGACACCCCGCTGGTGTCTGAGAATTACTTGGTGGCAGGAACACACATGATAATGGGGTCCAGAACCTTTAGAATCCAATTTCATTTTTTTTCTGAAAGAATAAGCATTTGTCTCAGCGCATTTATGGAATAGACAGTCCTTTCCTATGGATCCACAATGTCTGCTCTGTCCTTAAGTTAAATTGTTGAATCTATTCTTGTGGGAGGCAGAGTAATGGACCCCAAAAGATGTCAAAATCCTAATCCCTGGATCCCATGAATATGTTATTTTACATGACAAAGGGGAATTAAAGTTGCAGATGGAATTAAGTCTGCAAATCAGCTGACCTCAAAATAGGGAGATTATCCCGGATTACCCGGGTGAGCCAAACATAGTTGAAAATATTAACTTTCAAGACTCACCTCAAGCATTACCTCCTCTGTGCAAGTCTTATATGACACCATCACTCCAAGGACTGACATCGGCTTCTATCTCACTCCCGAGGTGCTTTGTACAGACAATGGTTATGGCATTTATCATACGTCCCCTATATATTGCATTGTCTGACTGTCTCTCCCAAAGGCAGTAACCATGCCTTATTCATTGATGTAGACTTCTGTAAGTGTTAAAGAAATGAATGAGTAGACAGATGGGTGGGAGAATGGTGTACAGAGGAATGACAGAACAGATGAATAAAAAAGTGGAGAGATGAATAAATGAACACAGGGAGGGCTGGAAAAGAAACAGATGAAGGCAGAGCCTATGAGGCCTGGCAGAGCCAATACCAGGAATACAGTTAAAGCTTCATGCACATGGCTGAATATGGAGACAGAAGCACATGACTTGATGAGAGCAATGCCCTGTCTCTGGAACTGACCCAAGAAGCCCTGGCAGCAGTGGCCTGAGCCCACCCTGGGGGCAGGAGCTAATAGCTCTGCCCCTGACCCACATAGTCGACAGTCCCAAGGAGTCCTCATTATTTTTATTTCACTTATGTTTTAAACTGTTTTATAATGGAAAGTTTGAAATATGTACAAAGGGAGAGATGACAGTGTAATGAACCTTGTACACTGATCATCCAGCTTCAACAATTCACAAACATGAGGACAATCTGGCTACACCATCTATAATCCCCTCCCCACAGATCCAAGGTGTGACATAATTCCATCTGTAAATACTGTAGTACATATTTATAAGAGATGAGGATTCTGTCTTTATATATATATATAAAGGTATATATATATACCTTATATATATATATGTAAGGTAGCTGCAATACACATCTAAAACAAACTGTACCCATCAAAATTTGTCTGAGTGGCATAACTTCTCCTCTAGGGCATTAAAGAACTTTTTTATTTTGAAATAACCATAGAGTATAGGGAATTGTAATGGTAGTGAAGAGGTCCTGTGTACCCTTCACACAGTGATTACCACTTACGGAATTCTAATATAATACCACAGCCAGGAAAATGACCATGGTACAATGTGTGTATATGTTTCTAAGTCATTTTCTCACCTGTGTATATTTGTGTAACCACCACAACAACCAGTATGTAAGCTTTGGAGGTTGGCTTTTTTCACTCAGCCAAAGGCCCTTTAGATCCATCCAAGCTGTTTGTATTTAAACCTCATTCCCTTTCATTGCTTACTAGTATTCCATGCAATGGGTGTACAGGTTTATTTAACCAGTCAACTCACTAACAGACATACAAGTGATTTCCAATTTTACAATGTTACAAATAAAGGTACTATGAACATTTGTGTACAAGTTTTCATTTCTCTGGGATAAATGTAATTGACCAAGAGTGTAATTGCCAAGTCATATGGCAGAGCTCAAGGCAGGGCTCGATCTCATGAACTATGAGATCATGACCTGAGCTGAAATCAAGAGTCAGACATTCAACTGACTGAGCCACCCAGGAGCCCCAAATGTTTAGTTTTTAAAAAACTGCCAAACTATTTTCCAGAGTAGTGGTACCATTTTACATTCTCATCAACAATGTATGTTTCTCAAAAATCCTTACCTGAATTTGGTATTGTCACAATCTTATATTTCAGACATTCTGATAGGTACAGTGATATTGCATCACGGTCTTAACTTGCATTTCCCAAAGAGCAGGTGCTGTTGAACATTTTTTCATGTGCTTATTTGTCATCCATATATCTTTAATGGTGCAGTAGTCCTTCAGGGTTTTGTGGGGTTTTTTTGCCTCTTTCAGAATTAGATTGTTTATGTTTTTGTAATGTTGAGATTTGAAAATTCTTAAAAAACACTTTTTTTATTAAATAAACTCTGCCCTCACATGGGGCTCCAACTCATGATCCCAAAATAAAGAGTTATGTGCTCTCCCAACCGAACCAGTCAAGAACCCCTGAAAATCCTTTTTTTTTTTAATTTTTAATTTTAAATTATATATATTTTAAATATTTTATTTTGTTTTATTTTTAAAGTTTATTTATTTTGACAGAGAGAGAGAGTGCAAGTGGGGGAGGCTCTGCACTATCAAGTGTGAAGTCTGACATGGGGCTCAAACTCATGAATTGTAAGATCATGACCTGAACCAAAGTCAGATGCTTAACCGAGTAACCCAGGCTCCCCTAAAGATTTTATTTTTAAATAATCTCTACACACAACATGAGACTCAAACCCACAAGTCTAAGATCAAGAGTCGCATGCTCTACTGACTGAATCAGTCTGGTACCCCTGAAAATTCTTTATATTTTCTAAATGTGAATCCTTTGTCAGATATGTGATTTGCAAATATTTGCTCTTAGTCTGCAGCTTATTTTTCATCCTCTTAAATAAAGGTTTTTATGGGGGAAAAATTTTAATTTTGATAAAGTTCAATGCATTGATATTTTCCTTTCATGGGTCATGCTTTTGGAATCATGTCCTAAGAACTCATCACAAACCCTAGTTCCAAAAGATTTGCACTTACATTTTCTTCTAAAAGCCTTTTACCTTTTACATGTAAATCTATGATCCATTTTGAGTTATTTATTTTTATGTTTTTATTTTTTGTCAACTGTTGTATACCTAGATAAACTACATGATATGGACAGATTCTTAGGAACACACACTTAACGAAACCAACTCAAGAAACAGAAAATCTTAATATACTTAATATTAGTAAGGAGATTGAAGCAGTAATCTACCCAAAAGAGAGAAGTCTAAGATTAGAGGGACTCACTAGTGAATTCTACCAAACATGTGAATAAAAATTAGCACCAGAGGTGCCTGGGTGGCTCAGTTGGTTAAACGTCTGACTTCAGCTCAGGTCATGATCTCATGAACGCTGGGATCGAGCCCTGCATCTGGCTCTGCATGGACAGCTCAGAGCCTGGAGCCTGCTTAGGATTCTCTCTCCTTCTCTCTGCCCCTCCTCTGCTCATGTGTGTCTTCTCTCTCTTTCTCTCTCTCAAAATAAATAAACATTAAAAAAGGACATAATAAAAATACTTAGGAATAAGTTTAATGAAGAAGGCCAATGATGTGTACACTAAAAATTATGAAACACTTCTGAAAGGTGTTACAAAAAAACCTAATAAATGGAAAGACTTTAGAACAATCAAGCAGATAATAGAGTTTCTGTATACCCCACACTCAGTTTCCCTTATTATTAAGATCTTGAGCTACATTAGTTACAATGAGTGAACCAATACTGATACATTATTATTAACTATAGCCCATACTCTTCTTCAGCTTTTCCTTAGTGTTTCCTTAATACCCTTTTTCTGTTTCAGAATCCCATATCACATTTAGTGATCTCCTCAGCTCAAGATTTTTTATTTAGGTTACACAAAGGCTCACTTATTTAAGCTTCTGAGAGTTTTGTTCATTTGGCAAATAAAACTTTATGGCATCTATAGCACCAGACCTGAATCTCCTCTGTCCCACAAGGTCTGCTTGTAGGGTTTTATCATAGGAAAGACCCTGAACTTCTCTTGTCCCTGATAGTCTCTTATCCTTTTATGGAGGGAGAGAATAACTTTTTCTGAACATTTAGAATGTGTTGGTTGCTTTACACATCAGATTCAAGCCTACCTATGAGATGGGTAATATTAGACACATTGCATAGATTAAGACTTGAGGCCCCTGGAGGTTAAGATGCTTGTGAAGGTCTCACAGACAGCTAGTAGCAAGGGCAAGATAAAACTTGCCCAAATGCCCACACTCTTTCCTGAACCTCCTGAGGGCCTCCTTGCTGTCTTGCATTCATGTGCACACAGCTTCTTGCTTCCCACTGGCCTTCTTGTGCATCAACCACCCTCCTACACCTGGCTGCTTGGTGTGATGTTTCCCTATTACTCAAAGAATTAAGTACCTGGGAAATCAAAGTGCAGGTCTCCATATCTAAAAGAGGCTTTGTGATCACACTTACTTCAAAAAGCAGCTACATTAAAAATGTGACATGTCATGCTTTAGCAAGAAGTGAAGTGTGGTTTTTGACACATGGCAATTTTATGTTAGGCAAATGTGAAGTGCTAAGTTTGTCAATAACTGTTCCTCTAAGTTTAAACTCACAAAGTTTACATAATGACTTTGATTTTGTATTTAATATAACCAGCCCACAATATCTTAGATCATAGATGTTTGGAGTACACATCCAAAGGTGGCAATATCTTTCACCAAATTTCTGGTAAAGTTTTAGTAAATCAATATAATACACTACCCTGTAATATAATAAAATGCTATCACATGCTTTAATAAAAATTTTCATCTTTACCTCAATACCCTGCAATGCAATAGAATTATATCATATATTACTGTAATAATAAACTTCACTGCAAAAAATTAAGTACCAAATAAAATATCATGATTGTTTATGGTAGGTTATAGCTGAGTCAGTTATTTTTTTTTTAATTTGCCATTTTGTTGTTTTTTTTGAGTCAGTTATTTTAAATAAATTGAGCCTTTAAAATGATGCAACTTCCTTCTTTTAGTGTATAAACTGCTTAAATTAAATGCAACAGCATAATCTCATGTTATTTAAAAGGTGCTTCTGCACAAACATTTAAAGAAGACTTAATGGCAATCTTTCTCAAACTCTTCCAAAAAACTGAAGACGTGGGAACACCTCCATACTCATTTTATAAGTCCATAATTACTCTGATGCCAAAGCTAGACAAAGACAAAATGTGAAAACTGTAGACCAATAGCCCTAATGAATATTGATGTAAAAGTCATCAACAAAATACTAGCAAACCAAATTAAACAGCACATTAGAAGAATCATGCACTATGACCAAGTAGGATTTATCCCTGGGATGCAAGACTGGTTCAACATATGATAATCAATGAATGTGATACACCACATTAACAAAATAAAGGATAAAAATCACATGACCATTTCAAGAGATGCAGAAGAAGTATTTGACAAAATTCAATACCCTGTCATGATAAAAAAAATCTCAACAAACTAGGAATAGAAGTACCTTCACATAATAAAGGCCATGTATAAAAGTACCACAGCTGGCATGGTAATCAATGGTAAAAACATGAAAGCTTTTCCTCTAATATCAGGAATAAGACAAGGATTGCCCACTCTCACCACTTCTATTCAACACAGTACTGGGAGTTCTAGCCAGAGTAATTAGGGGGGAAAGGCATCCAAATTGGAAAGGAAGTAAAATTTTTCCTGCTTGCAGATGACATTATCTTATATATAGAAAACCATAAAGACTTTAAGAAAAACTATTAGAATTAATGAGTGAATTCAGTGAAGGATGGATATACAAAATCAAGATACAAAAATCAGTTGTGTTTTTTATGCACTAACAAACAAAAACTATCTGAAAAGAAAAGGAAAACAATTCTGTTTAAAATAGCACAAAAAAAATAAAATACTTAGAAATGAGCCTAAGGAGATGAAAGACTTATATACTGAAAACTACAGAACACTGAATAAAGAAATTAAAGAAGACAAAAATAAATGGAAAGACAACCTGTGTTCATGGATTGGAACACTTAATATTGTTGAAATGTTCATACAACTCACAGTGATCTATAGATCAATGTAATCTCTATCAAAATCCAAAAGGCATTTTTTTAGAAATAGAAAAAATTTATATAATTCATATGGAAACACAAAAGACCACAAATAGCCAGATCAGTCTTGAGAAAGAAGAACAAAGCTGGAAGCATCACACTTCCTGATTTTAAACTCTATTACATTATAAAACTATACTACAGTAATTAAAACAATATGGTACTGACATAAAGACAGACATATAGACTAATGCAGCAGAACAGGGAACTTGGAAATACACCCATGAATATATGGTTAGCTGACCTTTGACAAGGATGCCAAGAATATACAATGATGAAAAGACAGTCTCCTCAACAGATGGGGTTGGGAAACTGGGCCTTTATCTTATACCTATATCTTATACACAAAAGTCAACTGGATATCTTATACACAAAGGTCATACTGGACCTATATCTTATACACAAAGGTCAACTCAAAATGGATTAAAGACTTAGATGGAAGTCCTGAAACTGTAAAGAAGAAAACACAGGGGAAAAGCTTATGGCATTTGTGTTGACAATGATTTAATGAGTATGACTCAAAAAGAATAAGGCAACAAAAACAAAAATAAGCAACTGGGATTACATCAAATTAAGAAGCTACTGCTCAGCAAAGGAAACATTTAACAAGGTGAAAAGGTAACCTATGGAATGGGAGATAGTATTTGCAAATCATATATCTGATAAGAAGTTAATCTCCAAAGGAACTTCTACAACTCAATAGCAGAAAAACTAAATAACCCAATTAAAAAATGGGCTAAAGACTTGAATATCTTCCAAAGAAGATATACAAAAGGCCCACAGGTAATATAAAGATGCTCAACATCACTAATTATCAGAGAAATACAAATCAAAACCACTCTGAGATATTACTTCACACCTGTCAGGATGGCTAGTATTAAAAAATAAGAACAAAAAAACAGAAGACAAGTGTTGGAGAGGAAGTGGAGAAACTGGAACCTGTGTATACTCTTGATGGAAATGTTGCCATTATGGAAAATAGTGTGGAGGCTCCTCAAAAAATTAAAAATAGAACTATCATATGATCTACTAATCCCACTTCTTTTTTAAAAATGTTTGTTTATTTCTGAATGAGAGAGGGACAGAGTGCAAGCAGAGGAAGGTCGGAGAAAGGGAGATACAGAATCTGAAGCAGGCTCCAGGCTTTGAGCTGTCAGCACAGATCCCTATGCAGGGCTTGAACCCACGAGCTGTGAGATCATGACCTGAGCCAAAGTAGGACGCCCAACTGACTGAGCCACCAAGGCACCCCTACTAATCCCACTTCTGAGTATTTATCTAAAAGAAAAAAAATCAGAATCTCAAAGACATATTAGCATTCCCATGTTCATTGCAGCATTGTTCACAACAGCCAAAATGTGGAAACAATTTAAATGTCCATTGACAGATTAATAAAGACAATGTAGTGCATACATACTATGGAATAAAAAAGGAGGAAATTTTGCAATATGCAACATGGATCAACCTTAGGCACATTATGCTAAGTGAAACAAGCCAGTCACAGAAAGATAAATATTGCATGATTCCACTTATATGAGAGATCAAAAATAATCAAATTCATAGAATCAGAGAATGGAATTGTGGGTTGCCAGTGATAGGAGAGAAATGGTAGTTACTAACAAATGATGATGAAGTTTCAGTTAAGCAAGATCATAAGCTCTAGAGATTTGTTCTGCTGCATTTTACCTATGGTTAACAATAATTTATTGTACACTAAAAAATTTGGTAAGAGGGTATATCTCATGTTAAATATTTCTACCAAAATAAAATAAAAATTAAAGAAAAATTGGCTTTGGTTCATCATGAGGTTGTCCTGTAGCAAGGTGAGGCCATGCATGTAAAGCTTTAATGTTCAGTTCATGGAGGCTAAGCATGGCAGTATCAGTTTCAGGTTGAGGTACCTTCTCAAATATTGTTATGTCTTCACATGCACAATGGAACCTTCAGTGTTAGCTGGTCTTTCCTTTTGATGGTTATTCTAGCTAACCTCTTTGTTTGGAAGATCTGTACCTCTCTTCAGCTAAGATGGAAAATTCATGCATGCAGCCTTTCTTCAGCCTATAACCAAAAAAAAAAAAGGACCCTGCCTAACATACAGTTATACATTTTAAATAACAAATATAAATAAATATATTGCTACATTGGAGAGACCTAGAAGAACTTATGCCTTATACCAATCTTGATTATCATTTCTTTATAAATATTATTATAGGTATCCTTATGCCTCTTTCTACTGAGGCTAATGATTTTTCACTTTCAGCATTTAATATTTGAAGACATTGTATTTATCATTGGTCCCAGATAACTGCTGAAGTGAATCCTTTTGCAGTGATTATAGTTTTTTTTTTTTTAATCAGAATAGTTTCCTGGATCTTGAAGATGTAGTTTTTATACAAGTCTTTCATATTGTACATGTAAAGGAAATATTGGTAAATTTCACTTCCATCGTTCTGTCCACAGCGTCAGCTGTAGAATGTTCTTGCAACACGCCTTGACTCTTGTATGAATAACTGGTTTCATGATGAAAGTGCTTTTCCACCCTGTGCTCTGAAGCCTATGGCTGTGTAATCATCAGCATGAGCTATCTTCTGCTTGCCACAGCTACACCTGGTTTTACATTCAGATATGTGGACATTTTTGCAACATAGTCATTGTAACAGTTTCCCATGGATGATTAGGATGTGCTGTGAAGCCTAGATTGTCATGTGCCCATGACGTGCTCTGCGAGGGCAGTGCTAGACAACAGTGAGGTAGCACCTGCCGTGTCCCACCAGGTTGCTGAGCACTGCTCTCTCCTGGTGGTTTCACATCCTTCTGGTATTAAAGACTCACTTTGCTTCTCTAACCTGGTGCTTTCTCTTAAATTCCTGGCTCATAAATCCAACCTCGCTGCCTCTTCTGCTTGGAAGTCTGAGAGAATCTCAAAGTTCATATGCCTGAAACAGAACTCCTGACCATCCACCCAAACCTGCTTAGCTGACAGGCATCCTTGTCCCAACAACTGACAACTATACTCTTTCAGTTGCTCAGAATGAGCCTTAGAGTTCTCCTTGACTCTTTTCTCTCACAATTCACATCCAAATCTATCAGCTCTGCTTTTACTTTTTTCTCCCAGAATCCAACCATTTCTCATCCCTCTACCACCAACCCCAGATGCAGGTCATATCACTGTCCCCTTCTCACAGAGTGACCAGAGCCTCCTCGCTGTCTCCCTGTTTGAGCCCATGTCCTCTACACAACAGCCATAGTGTTCCTTGGTACAATACAATCAGATCACATCACTCCTCTGCCCAATACCTGTAAATGTTCCTATTTACTTTCCAATAAAAGTCAAATTTTCTTCTTGGCTTGTAGCCTGTCTGGTCTCATTTCTTCTCAAGGCCCCCACCTCTCCACTCCAGCTCTCCTGGGTTCCTGACCAATCCAAGGATTAACCAATTAAGAAAACAATTTTGATTGAGGCTACTGGGAACCACTAATGTGGACATTACTAGCATGCACTGCTGGCCAAAGTAGTTGACACAGAGAGGCATGTGTTTATATCCTGACATTTGAGGTTCAAGTCCTAGAAAATTGCTGCAATCACTCAGACTTCCCAGAAATTCCATTTTTCTTCTTCTCTGCTACCATCCCTTTTCCTTTCAGTCTTGACACTGTCTATTCAAATGATCATATTATTTTAGACAGATAAAATAAATTTACTGAAAACTACTTTTCTCCCATTGTCAAAATATTTTTCATAAAAATCTTGGCCATGGGTATGAACACTGTGAAACTTAGAGTAATCTGGGGATGGGGAAAAGGGGTTAAAGTTGGGATAAAGAGGGCTAAAAGAACACGTATGCTAACATGCTTGGACTATTTTGTTTTACTACAAAGAAAATGCAGCCTAAACCTTTAAGATTCAGATTCAGCAAATACTGCATTTATTCCTCTGTCATGTGAACTAAGTTATTTGTCTTCATTTTGCATTAGAGAAACGCTATAGCCTGGAGAGCTTGCCAAAATCACAGTGGTAAACTGTGGCAGAACAGACTTACAAACTTGAGTCTTATGTCTTCAAGTCTGACACACATATCTCTGCACTATCAATTTGCCAACTTCTTGGTGCTTTTCTTTTTCTGAAGATATGTCCAGAAAAAAGACATTGTCCATTTTGGATCTACTTTTAAAACACAAATGTGAATGAATTTGATTTCTTCAGTAGAAAAGTACCCTGAAATATGATAAAATGTAGGACTTTATTACCAAGTGTGCAAATAAATTAATCTCAGTTACAATACTAACGCTCACTGTGACTTACACCCATCCTTAATTATTCTACTTAGAGGTGTTTAAGGTTAGGTAAAACTTATTTTCCCATGTCAGAAAATGTCAAAATATCTCCCTCAACTCAATAAATAAAATATTTTTATCTCAAGGGCTTCTAGTTAATAGTGCAATAAACTATCAGGGAAAACTCTTCCATGGGTAATTATACCCATTGGAAAAAATGTAAATGTCAACAATTTGATGGCCCAAAGCAGGATGAAACTAGAGGTGAGAAAAACAGAACACTACTGGGTGAGTTTCCTGCCCTTCTTGCTTTTTACCTTAGGGCAGACTCCAAGAGCTGGCTAAAACTCGGGTAGGAACCTGAAGTCACAGTCTCATTGTCAAGAGAATCAGAAAACAGGATTCAGGGTGATCATAAAAGCAGGAGTGAGGAAGACAATCCCAGAAAAGAGACAATTGAGAGGAAACAGCTACAAATAATTTCTGGGTGGAACTCTGCCCAAATCTCTGGCTGACTCCTGAATTCTGGAGGTATGGGGAAGAAGTCTACCTAAGGCTAAAAAACTGAACAGGAATGTGAAGTTCTAATTCAGTCACCTTAATATCTTGATAAAAGAAAAGCAAACAAACAAACCCATACTACTCTTCAGGCAAATAGATTACAGAGACTCTACAACTTATCATTCAATGAGCAATATACAATCCAAATTTATTAGATACATGAAGAAAAGGAAAATGTGACTGGTTCCTAAGAGAAAAGTCAGTCAAACAGTGAAACTAACACTTAGGCAATCCAGATGTCAGAATTAGCAAATAAGTTATTGTGAAAATGCTCAAAAATATACAGGAAAACATGCTTCTAATGAATGAAGAAATAAGAAATGGCAAAGAAATAGAAATTATAACAAAGAATCAAATGGATATTCTAGAACTGAAAAGTATAGTATCTTCAATAAAAATATTCACTGGAGATATCAGAGGAGAGAGTCAGTGAATTTTTTTTTAACGTTTACTTACTTTTGAGAGAGACAGAGTGCTAGCAGGGGAGGGGCAGAGAGAGAGAGGGAGACACAGAATCCAAAGCAGGCTCCAGACTCTGAGCTGTCAGCACAGAACCTGATGTGGGGCCCAAATTTGTGAACTGTGAGATCATGACCTAAGCTGAAGTATGACACTTAACGGACTGAGCCACCCAGGTGCCCCAAGAGTCAGTGAACTTAAAGATAAGCCAAAGAAATGATACAATCTGAAAAAGAGACTTTAAAATGTTGGAAAATAATGAACAGTATCATAGTGACTTGTGGAACAATATAAAATGATTTAACATTTGATATTTAACAGGGGAGAGCGAATGGGGCAGAAATAAGTCTTAAGAAATAATAGCCAAAAATTTCACAAATTTGGTACAGAGTCAAGGTTATCAGCGATCTCCAAGCAGTATAAATAGAAACATAATTAGATAGATGTTAGTTGAATGACAGTTGACTTCTCATTACGAAGACAGAAATGTGTGAGAGTATCTTTGAATTGCTGGGGGTTAGGGGAGAAGCTGTCAACTCAGAATTCCATATGAGCAAAAATGTCTTTTTTAAGAATAAAAGTAAAATAAAGACAACTAAAAAAAAATAAAAACTAAGAGTGTTAGTGATCAGTTGATCATTATTGCAAGAAATATTAAGTTCCTCAGATTTCAATGAAATGATAACTGATGATCCTCAAGAAGGAATGACAAGCACCAGAAGTGGTGAAAATGTTGGCACACACAACACATTCCTTAAAAAAAGTTAACTTCTGGGGCGCCTGGGTGGCTTAGTCGGTTAAGCGTCCGACTTTCACTTAGGTCATGATCTCGTAGTTCGTGGGTTTGAGCCCCGCGTCGGGCTCTGTGCTGACTGCCAGCTCAGAGCCTGGAGCCTATTTCAGAGTCTGTGTCTCCCTCTCTCTCTGATCCTCCCCTGCTCATGCTGTCTCTATCTCTCTTTCCTAGAAATAAATAAAACATTTAAAAAAAAAAAGGTTAACTTCTTCAAAACACTTAAAGCAAAAATTATAACATTATTTTGTGAGGTTTATAGTTTATGTAGATGAATATATATGGCAGCCCTATCATAAAAGATGAGAAAGTGATAAATATCAGGTTCTTACATTTTACATGAAGTGGTATAGTTATTATTCTTGGTAGACTGTTAAAAGATATATGTTATATTCTCTAAAGCAAGAATTATAAAAGAATGCAAAGGAATAGTAGCAAGCCAATAGTAAATAAAAATGAGATTTAATAAAAGGAATCAATTAACCCAAAAGAAGGCAAGAAAGAACCCAGTTAAAAGACAGAGACTGTTGTGAGAATAGTCCTTATTTCTTGATCTGGGTATGGGTTGCACAGGAATGAAAATTGTGAAATTCATCAAACTATACAGTAATTATTGTTGTACTTTTATGTATGTGTATTATAGTTCAAGAAAAGTTTTACAAAGAAAAAACATATTGATCTAACTTTGCTACTTCTAGGATTTTATCCCAAGAAAATAAGTACTTATGTAATAAAATATCATGCAGCCAAATTCAAAAGGATGATTTGTCTCTCTATATATTAAAACAGAAAGTCACTAAAAACATAGTACTGAACAAAAAGTAGGTTACATGCTGATAAGTAGAATGTAACCTTATTTTTTAAAAATAGTGAAAAGACAAATAATAAAAAGATATACACATACAGGAAGTTATTTACCAAAGTGTTAACAGTGTTAATTTTTTGAATGGTGGGATTTCAAGTGAATTTAACTTTAATAACTTTCTGTTATTTTGAATTTTCTAAGAACATGTTATTTTCATAATTAGGAAAAGCAATAAAGCTGTTTATATTTAAAAAATACTTGGGAAAAGTGAATAAACTAGTTTTTTAAAAAGTAGGAATAACAGCTAAGAAAAGTTGGGTGAAATATAAAAAAAATCTGAGGGTACTAGGGAGATATTAAAGAAGTAAGAAATTACAGGGCTACGATGGAGGAGAGGGTGAGGTTAGGAAGGCATATGCAGTGTTTGGGCCAATTTTCATTTCAAGGATTTACCAATTTCAAACACAGGGACTGAAAAGCTGAGCAGAAATTTTGAACAGACACATGGGGCTGAGGGACAGGACATTTGTAGAGCCAAAAATTAAGTCCTCCATTAAGAGAAACTTCGGGCTGCACGTAGCCCCAGTCCTAGATAAACTAAACCTAAAACTTAACCAGCTTTTCCGCTTCTGGGCAAATGCCTGCGCTATGGGAAGCCATTACCTAACCAGCTCTTTCCGCTTCTGTAACAATGCTTAAGGCTTGCTTTCCCGCCACCGGATTGCCCAAGCGACTAGCTTCATGTTCCCTCTGTCACCCCACCACCCCACCTTGGCAGAAGCCAATCCGAAAAGGCCAGCGGCTACCCCCTACCTTGCTGAGGGAAGGGCCTGGAGAGAGAGATGTTAACCTGTTAGTCGCCAATCAAGGCTTCAAACTCGCTCTATGATAGGCTGAATTCAAAGGTATCCCAAATGTTGTAATTGGATCCGGCCAAAAACCTGATGGCGGGAGCCAATCAGATACGGTATATGTTCACATTTAAATGTTAACCAATGGCAAACTTGTAACCATGGAAATCTCCTGTCCCTCCCCATGACTTGTTTACTTTTGTCTATAAAAAGGCTGCAAAGGCTTTGTTCAGGGCCTCTCAGCGTCACCGGCAACGAGTGCGCGGAGGTCCGGGTTCGAACCTGCAAATAAACAACTCTTGCCGCTTGGCTTTGACTCTGGTCTCTGGTGGTCTGTTTTTGGGGTTCATCCGAACTCTGGGCGTTTCACATTCTAATGAGGAAAGACCCTAGTAAATTCCCAAAGCTTTGGGTTGGGACCTTGAGACCCACACCCTAGAAGTAAGAACAATCCAGACAGACCAGCTCTCATACAAGGTCTGATCCCAGATGTGAGGTGATTTAAGATTGATAGTGCCACTAGCTAACTGCCCATAAGAAATAAAGGCTTCTCTAGTGGGAGATGAGATCACTCAGAGCCACAAATTATTTCTCAAAGTGTTCATATACTATGTTCAGTATTCAATAAAAAATAATTAGGCATAAGACAAGATATAACCATGACACTGAAAGTTAAGAGAAATAATCAACAATAGAAACATCCACAGTGCTCAAAATGAAGATGTGAGACCCAGGCTTTAAAATAACTATGGTTAACAGGGCGTTTGGATAGATTAGTCGGTTGAGCGTCTAACTCTTGATTTTGGCTCAGACTGTGAATTCGGGGTTGTGGGATGGAGCCCCCAGTTGGGCTCTGTGCTGAGTGTGGAGACTGTTGGGATTCTCTCCCCCTCCCTTTGTCCCTCTCCCGAGCTCACACACTCTCTCTCTCTCGCAAATAAAAAAAATAATTCAAATAACTATGTTTAATACATTGAAGAATTAAAAGAAAAGATTGGGAAGTTTAACATAGAACTAGAAATTATAAAAAGAACAAAATGAAAATCATAGACCTGAAAAGAGAAATAAGTGAAATTAAGAACCCACAGAAAATGTAACAGTGTATAGATATAGTTGAAGACAGAGATTTTTTTGTGAACTGGAACACAATTTGGAAAAAATATTGAGACTGAAGCACAAAGAGAAAGAATGTGGAATATATAGTAAAGAGTGTTGAGAGCATAAAAGATACAGTGAAAAAGACTAATATGGATGCAATTGGAGCGAAGTAAGAGAGGAGAGAGAACAAGGGCAGAAGAAACAGAGATATGGTCTGGAAATCATTCCTTACTGACAAAGGATGTGATGCCATAGTTTTACGAAGCACAGTCAAACCTGATCAGGAAGATTACAATGAAAAGTACTTCTAGCTCATCAGAGTAAAATTACTGGCAAAGACAAAGGGAAAATTATGAAAGCAGCCCTTGCTTTTAAGTAAAGTAAGACACATTGTTGCTAACAATAACAACAGGCCAGGAAGGAGTAAAGAAGCAGGTCAATCTAGGTGGACCTTGACTGTGAGCAGTAACAATATCTTGTGGAGTTTAAACTATAGAAGTAAAATACAAACAACAGGGTATAAAAGGTGGGAGGAGGGTAAATTGAATGAAAGTGCACTGTCTTCGCATTGTCATGGAAGTGGTAAAAGTACCACATTATACTTTAGTCAACAATATTGTAATATGTAGGCTAACCACTAAATGCATAATAAAAGAATGTATAATTAATTAAGTTAATGGAAGGGAAAATTGGGGGAGAACTGACTTCTTTAGAGTAATGGATCTTCTAATCCCTTACCAGGGTATATCTCTTCATTGGTTCAGGTGTTCTAATTTCCTTCACTTATTAGTATAGCTTGCTGTGTACAGGTCTTAAATAACTTTTATTAGATTTATTCTTAGTGATTTTGTATTTTCAAATGCAATAGTAAATATGTTATTTTAAAATTTCATTTTCTACTTGTTTTCTATGTAGAAATACAATTGATTTTTGCATATCAGGTTTGAATCTAGAGCCCTTAAAAATTCACTTATTAATTCTAATTGTGTCCTCGTATTTCTAGGCGCATCACTATCCTTCCTGATCACTTTTCTCTCATATTTAGTTTTCCCTTCCTTCTATTTAACTTTGAGTTTAACTTGTTCTTCTTTTTCTAACTTCTTTAGATACACACACATATCTTAAACAGTCTAAGGAGGTATAAGTTCCATTGTGTCTGACTGAACACATTTGGAATACTATGTCTGGTACTTGGTAACATACTTTCAAGAGGAACCCTCATAAATATGAGCATGTCTGGTAGAAGGTAACTAGGACAATGATATGGCTATAAACATCAGGAACAGTTGTAACTATTGATGGTTATCCTGGCAAAGGGAAAACTTGGAGGCAGAGGAGGTGAGAAAGATTTTCAGATTTCTGTAGGGCTGTCACATTTAAGAGCAATAAAACTTTATTTGAATTATTTCAAAGCATAAACAACAATGAAGAGCTACAGGAAGGCTGATTTTGGCCCAGTATAAGGATGAAGCCTTCTCTAAAGCAGTAAAGTTTTCCAAAATTAAAATTAACGTGTTCAATCAGGGAAGAGGGGAATAATAATAATAATAATAATAATAATAAATTAATAATAATAATAGTGAGGGGATTCTTGCCTGTGGTTAATGATTAAACCAGAATGGCCTTTAGCCATTTGGGATATTCTTCTCCTAAGCCAAAGGCTAGCCTTAGTTGTATGCACATATTACCACTACATGCCTATCTCATGAGTATTGTTAAAAAAAAAAAAAAAAAAAACCCACAGGCCCAAAATGGAGACACATTTTGTTAAGAACCCCATATCATCAGGGGCGCCTGGGTGGCTTAGACGGTTAAGCATCCGACTTTCGCTTAGGTCATGATCTCGCGGTTTGTGGGTTCGAGCCCCGCGTCGGGCTCTGTGCTGACTGCCAGCTCAGAGCCTGGAGCCTGTTTCAGAGTCTGTATCTCCCTCTCTCTGACCCTCCCCTGTTCATGCTGTCTCTCTCTATACTAGAAATAAATAAAAAAAAAAAATTAAAAAAAAAAAAAAAGAACCCCATATCATCAAGCAAGACTTAATATCTAACCTAATTGCAATTTCAGCTCCTCCTCCCCCAGGAATGTAATCTTTAACCTTTAAATCAATTTGAATTTCCTGGTCAGCACTAGGAAATTTACTGATAGACCCTTTCTTTCCGGCCCCCTGAGGAGGGCGGCCTTGCCTAAAACAATGGATTCTTTGCTAATAATTTCTTTTTTTCTGCTCCCTCTCTACCTTTAAAAACCTTTCCTTTTCTGCAGCTTGATGGAGCTCCTTTATATTTGCTAGATGAGATGCTGCCCAATTCATAATGGTTCTATTAAATTATTCACTTGAGTTTTTGTTATTTAACAGTGTAAATGAATATAAACAGTTTCACTAAATAGAAGAGGGGATCCCTGGACTGGCTCTCACTGCCAGAGCATTTCCAGCAGAGCCCAGGGTGTGTCCTATCCTCTTAGAAGGAAATGGGGAGGCAAGGCTAGAGCAAGCCAGCATAGCCCCAGGACAGATTTTTTAAGTCAATTTCTGTTCTCCTCCCATCCTGTCATGTCCCACGACCCTAGGACACCTCATTAAAAACAAAACTCCTGCATATAAAATCATGATTGTAGATGAACGGAAGAAGGAAAGTCTTTATGAAAGATTTCATAAGATTCCTTTTAATGGTAGTAGGAACCCACTCCTACATCCAATGCATTTAAACAGCTCAGCTTTTCTTTTTTTTCTCTAATTATGAAACAAATATGTTTTCATTGTAAAAATTTTTTAAATGATATTTAAAGTAAATAGTGGAAGACTGCCCACCATACTCCCTGTATAAAACACTATCAATAATTTGCCACATATCTTTCTAGATCCATATCCTATACAAATGCATATGCATACAAGTCAAGATTCAGCTTTTCAAAATGTAACTTATATATATGATTTTTAATGTTAATCCAAGGAAAAATAGAACCAGTGAGCACTGAATGCTTCTTAAATGCAGGGCATTTTGGCAGAAACTTTAACATTATTTATAGTGTTTAAGTCTCATAAAAACTCAGAGAGTAGATTTTATAGTCCCCATTTTATTTTATTTTTTTTAACATCATTTATTTTTTTATTATTTTTTTTTTACAAATAGTTTATTGTCAAATTAGTTTCCACATAACACCCAGTGCTCATCCCCACAAGTGTCCTCCTCCATGCCCACCCCTCCTCCCCTCCACATCCACCAGTCCTCAGTTTTTGTCAGCATTCAAGAGTCTCTCATGGTTTGCCTCTCCCCCTTACCCCCACCATTTCCGCCCTTCTTCTCCCCCTTGGTCCTCTGTTAAGTTCCTCCTAATCCTCCTATACATGCACACATATGATATTTGTCCTTCTCTGCCTGACTTATTTCGCTCAGCATAACACCCTCAAGGTCCATCCATGTTGCTACACATGGCCAGATTTCATTGTTTCTCATTGCCATGTAGTATTCCATGGTATAGATAAACCACATCTTCTTGATCCATTCATCTGTTGATGTTATCGTCCCCATTTTAAATCTGAGAAAGCGGACAAGAAGAAAGATAGTGATTTTCATAGTAAGTGCTTGAGTCCAGAGTTGAACCCAAGACTTTCTTTCTTCATTAAAAATCATGCACCCTCTACTGTTTGGACTCCTAGTCTCTCGAAGATTGCAAGAAGCATCACTCCATTATTGTGCTCTCACAACCAATATACTGATGAAGAAATTTGGCTCCTAAACAGAGAGAACCTTGAGTTACATAAACTAGACATAAACTAAACAGTCGCAACAAATGGCAGCTCCTTAATGTTTTATTAGGCAGATCCTATAACTCTTTTCTAATGCATGTGACCATGACTTGTGAAATACAACCTTTCTTTCAAAGGCTAACCCGCTCACCTGTGAGGATGCAATTTTCTCTCCTCCTCAGTATCAAAGCTCCTCTCCCCAGTCTCTAGTCACAAGTCTTTCAAAGTCTGCTGACAAGGCAGTTCTCAAATGGGACACAAGGTCCTAGGTTTTAACTATATAGAGAGACCCTGGATTCTCCCTTGAAGAGCCAAAAATTAAGTCCTCAATTAAGAGAAACCTCGGGCTGCACATAGCCCCAGTCCCAGTTCCAGGAAAAGCCTCAGATTGTTCAAGGCTAAAGCCATCCTCGGACGGCCCTCAGTTCAGCTAATCAAAAAAACATTCCTATGGTCTGAGTCAAGGCTGGGAAATGCAGATACAAACTAGCCAATTTCTCACTGCTTGCCTGAACCCCACGTGGGCCCTTTGAACTCACCTCATAATTGGTCATTTTCAAAGGATCCCACAAAAAGTAATGAACACCTCACAGATACTGAATGGTCAAAGCTGTTACCAGGGGTGCTGTACAATTGTAACTGGTGCTTATGTGATGATGCTACATGTACTGTAACATCCCCATCCCTTACTCCTTAAAAACCCTGTTCACTATTGTTCTTGGCTTCACCTTGTTGCCATGACACGGGTAGGATGGTGAGCCCCTGCTCCAGCTTGTCATAAAGACCCTTTTGTACTTGCATCGGTGCCGGCTCCTTGGAGGTCTCTGGGACTCGCGATTCGGGCACAACACCCTCAGTTTTTATTTTGAAAATGGCAAACCTGAAAGTGTGCTCTTCATTAGGATTTACCAGCTGTTCACACTGCCACATTCACTTTATCTAGTTTTTTTTTTTTTAACTGAGATACAATTGACATATAACATTGGGTAAGTTTAAAGAACACAACATGTTGATTTGAGACATTTATAAATTGTAATGTAACACCCCATAGCAGCATTAGCAAATACTTGTAATCAGGCACATAAGTCTTTCTTTTTTTGTGATGAGAACAATTAGACTTTGGTCTCTTAACAACTTTCAAGTTTTATAATATGGTATTGTTGACTATAATCACTCTGCTGTGCATTACTTCTCCAGAACTTACTTAGCTACCAGTTGCAGGTTTGTGCCCTTAAAATAACACTTCTCTCACACATAAGTGATTTATTTCGCACACTTTGTTTTGTGCTAAACCATTTAAAAGTAAGTTGTGGCCATGGATACCCTTCACCTTTCAAAGCGTGAGCATGTATTTCTGAGGAAAGACATTCTCTTACATGAGCACAATACCAGTATTAAATACTAGAAAACTAACATTAGTTCAGTAATATCAGCTAGCCTATAGCTCACATTAAGGGTCCCAATTTTCCCCTAAATAAGTTTTTATTACTGGTTTCTGTGCCCATAGTATCTCAGTGCCAAGGGCAAAGCCTCAATAACAATTTGATGAATGAATGAACCTAACACTTGGGGTCAGGTAGGGTATCAGGTATCAGGTGTCAGGAAAAGGCCACAATATTTACACTCTGCATTGATTGTTATATCTTTTCAGTTTCTTTTAACTCAGAAAAGTAGGCCACCATGTTTGGAACACTTACTTTTGTGTAACTGGCCTCATGGTATTGTAAACTTTTTCTTCATTCCATGTTTCACAAATGCCAGTACCTGACTACCTCCACGTACTGTTATGCATGCCACAGTTGTCATGTTTGTTGTTATGCCCTTAGTTCTAGCACAGTGACTGAAGGACATTAGAAAATGCTCAATATTTGTTGAATAAATGAATGAATTGAACTAAGTAGAATTTTTAGATTAATTTAGGAAAGAGATGAGGTTTTACCTCATAATATTTAAAAAGAAGTTTTCTAACTTTCAAGTTTTGTTTCAGTAGAATTTTAAAAACTTCTCTATATAGCTCCATCCCATTTCTTTTCAAGATACAAAGGTATCTTGTAATTTTGGGTAGAGATACATGTGATATCTTTTCTTGCATTATTCTTGTTTATATATTAAAAATAGTTGATTTTTAACATTTTATGTATTTTGCCTTTTATATTGGAAATATAGTTCTGTGCACCAATTTTGTGACCAGTTACATTACTGAATCTGTTTGCATCTAATAGTTTATTTTCTTTAGTTTTCCAGGAATAAACAAAAATCTTCAAACTATAATACCTTTACCTCCTCCTTTCCAATTTTTATGCCTTTATTTTCTTTTTATAAAAAATGTTTATTTATTTTGAGAGAGAGAGAGAGGGAGAGAACATGCATGCATGAGCAGCAGCATGAGCACAGGATGGGTGGAGAGAGAAGCAAAGCGAGAATCCCAAGCAGGCTCTGCACTGCCAGCTCAGAGCTTGACAGGACTTGAACCCATGAACCATGAAATCATCACTTGAGCAGAAACCAAGAGTTGGATACTTAACCGACTGAGCCACAAAGGCTGATTTATTTTCTTATCTTACTGCATGTGTTGGTACATCCAAAATAATAATAATAATAAAATTTGAGTCTTCACTATGTATTAGAAATTCAGTTAGTGCTTTATTATAATCTCACTTAATCAAAAAAAAAAAACCCTTCTAGATAGGCACTATTGTCTCGGTTTAAAGAAACTGAGATACAGAGCATTTAAATTAACCTGCCTAAAATCACATAGCCGAAGAAACAGTGAAGCTGGATTCAAATCTGGACATTCTAGCTCCAAAACCCATGCCCTTCAAGCCTGACTTTAAGCTGAATATAAAGTCCATGCTTTGAACCAAAAATACTCCAACTAAACTTTTTCTATAGAATAAGCCCACTCACATTGCATACAGCACAGCTCAGGACTAGATATGTCCCTCAGAAAGGCAAAACCAGGGGGGCAAACACCCCCCATGTTTTAGGGGTTAATAAATCCTCAGAGGATCCCCTCCCCCTGCCTCTTGCAGCCCTTTCTGAGGTAGCTGAAAGTGGAGAGCACTCACCCTAGCCCACCCCTAACCAGAATAAAATCCTAAGCTACTACCCACTCTTTGCTTCAGCTATTCCAGACATGCTGGGAGTCCACCCTATTCTCCCAGAGAGCCCCCTATGTGAGCAATAAACCTTTTCATAATCTCTTGGTGTATGTGTGGTGTCTTCAGACTCAATATCTATCCCAGGCTGACCAAGTAATTGATCCTGTCTTCCATGAGGCAACCATGAAACAATATGCCAACACTGGACTAAATAAAAATGTGGAGATGCTGTCTCCAGAAGGTATCAGTTGAAATGTGGGTACAGATCATTCTTCATTCTCATATTAGCACAGAGATCTAGACCTGGGCTCTGCAAGGATGTGGGTGGTACAGAGGCCACTGCGCACACTAGAGATTGGCTGAGGGTGGCAAGTGCCTGTGGCCCTAATATACAAGCCATGGAGGCAGAGCCTGGGGCTCCGACTTGCAAGGACTATTGACAACCAGCTCTGAAGGTGTGCCCAGGAGGGCTTAGCTCTGCTGCTAAGTAAGCTCTGTCAACCACTGCCCTTCCTGAGCCTTTTTGTTTTGAGGAGAAATGACAGGGGAGCCTTGGGTAGCTCAGTCAGTTAAGCATCTGACTCTTGGTTTCAGCTCAGGTCATGATCTCATGGTTTGTGAGTTTGAGCTCCATGTCCAGTTCTGTGCTGACAGCTCGAAGCCTGCTTGAGTTTCCTTCTCTCTCTCTCTCTTTCCCTCTCTCCTGCTCTCTTTCAAAAAATAAATAAATAAACATTAAAAAAAGGAGAAAAGTCAATCATAAAATGGAAACATTTCATAATGTAGTTTAAAAACTAACATATCTTGATTCCAAATGTGTGCCCAGAATTCACACTACAATTGACCCAGGCTCCTCCCTAACTTATCTCCCCCACAGGCAGATCAAGACCACCAGGGGCTTTGGGATGCTCTGTGGGGTGAAGCTACCCTCCTATGATTCCCTCCTCAAGATGGCCCTTTGGCTGTTAAAAGCTTTGGGGCTTAAAAAAGCCCTACTTCAACAAAAACCCTTTGTGAAGGATCTCTGCATAACTATTTCAAAGGCATTATCATCCAGTTATCCTTCTTAAGTTCTTTCTGATTAAGCCCATCAATTTCACAAAAGCCTATTTTCTAGAAGACAGATCTGAAAGCCATCAGCTGACAGACATATAACTGCTTAGGTTTGGATTTCTAGGCTAGGTTGTCAGATATTATTTTCTCCTCAGTGTTTCTGCATTTTAGCAGCATTCTAGCAAGTGTTGTCACATATTATCCAGACCAGGGCAGACTGCTGGCTAAGTCAGAGTTCAGAAAAGATCATCTCAATCTTAATATCAGGGTCACTTGAGTCTCTGAGATAGAGCAGACCTTCCTAGGCAGCTGGGTTGTCATCTTTCCAGACCCAGGAAGTCTGGACAGAGTGTCATTTAGAATTTTTTCAGCCACGTGCCCACAGGCTATTCATCCTAGTGCTTCTGGGGACTCAGTGAACCATACATTCCCATCAGACAATGTTTTTTTTTTTTAATGTTTTATTATTTCTAGGAGAGAGAGAGAGACAGCGTGAGCAGGGGAGGGTCAGAGAGAGAGGGAGACAGAGACTCTGAAATAGGCTCCAGGCTCCGAGCTGGCAGTCAGCACAGAGCCCGACGCGGGGCTCGAACCCACGAACTGTGAGATCATGACCTGAGCGAAAGTCGGACGCTTAACCGACTAAGCCACCCGGGCGCCCCCAGACAATGTTTACTGAGTGTCTCTGCTTTGACAGAACTCTGCCCAGAGGAGAGAATTCTCTGCAGAGATTACTGGAGAAATTGTAAGAGATGGTTCTCATGCTCAAGAAGGAAGAAAATAGGAGTGCCTGGGTGCTTCAGTCGGTTAAACATCTGACTCTTGACATTGGGTCAGGTTGTGATCTCACAGTCGTGGGGTTGAGCCCTGCATTGGGCTCAGTGCTGAGCGTGGAGCTTGCTTGGGATTCTCTCTCTTCCTTTCTCTCTGTCCCTTCCCTGCTTGCAGATGCATTTTCTCTTTGTTTCTCTCAAAATAAACAAACATTTTTTAAAAGGGGAAAATAAAACTAACATTTACTGAGAAGTTATGATATATCAGGAATTTCATATATATTATTTTACTTACTACAAAGATAGGGTGAAACAGGGATCACCACTGTCTTATAAATAAGGAACTGAGTGAGGCTCACAGCAGTTGTGATCTGGAGTAAGTGGGAGGGTGTGGATGTGAAGTAGAGCTATATCTAGAGCCAACTACTTTCTGCTGAGAAACCAAGGTGAACAGGATGATAGTAAACAACCAAATGCAGAGGAATTGCAGGCACTCTCATGTACAAGGCACTAAGGGAGACATGTGGGCTTGAGGATATTTCCAAGAATCAGTGTCTCTGGAGCTGGACCTTATATAAAATTGGGATTTGGGATAGCAAGAGGAAGGGGCAAGGAATTTGGGCAGGATCAGGAGTGGGAGAAGCTCTGAATTGTCAGGAAGACTGTGAGGGGCTCTGGACCACTGGAGAAGAAAGGTTTGTTTGCAGAACTTTGGAAAGATGAAGATGGAGAAAGTTGCTATGAGTACAAAGACTCCAAATCCTTGTGGAATTAGCCATTTTGATGATAAATAATTTTGGCTCCAGATTTCAACATGGCCTTTGGAGTACACAATTGTGTCCCCATATAAAAGAGTCAGTAGAACCAGTAAGGTAACAGGCATTCTTGAACTATAACCATATGCCTAATACTCCTGTTATGATCTATGGAAAATGGGGCAGTCTCCTTAATGAGACTACCAATGCATGATAAACAGTGAGGCAACAATGTACATAACTTCAACCAAGCTGTTAATAGAAATCACAGATATTGGCAGTCTTGCCGCTGTCCGTGATACACATCAATAACTGAGCACAAGACTGAAAAGTTGTCCAGGAATGTTACAGCTGATGATCTATGCTCTCCATGGGGGCAAATGAGTAACCAGAAAGGAGCTAAGAAAGACAAATATGGGCTGGCATGGCCAGGGAAGGGTAGGTATGATCTGGAGAGCAAGAGAAGAGAGGGGAAGGAACTCAAAATGAGGTTACTAAGTGCATGGGTGGAGACACACAAATAGGAACAAGTATGCCGGTACTTAAGAGTCTACTTTGGACAATGCAGCAGATGTATGTAAGGGATCAGAGGAAGCGCACCCATGTGAAGAGGTCCACTCAGACAAGGGAAAGCCCTGGATGGGAAGCAAAAGCACCTCTGTTTTATTCACCTCATGGCACCCAGAGAACTGGTCTGTCTGTGCCTGTACACCATCCAAGGAAAGGGATAGTGCTACTAAATATATACAGAACACAGATCTCAAAGGAGGTGCAGACACAGCAGAGTGAGCCTGGTCACTCTTCTGAACATACTCTGAATCCAGATTGCTCTGCCCTTCCTATATTGAGGTACACATATCCTAAATGTTTCAGCAATGACCTAGTCAATCACTCCAAGATTAGATTCCAAATGGCTCTACCTAATGCTGGGAAGAGCATCTTAATTTGCTTGAACCCTCCACCCAGTGCTGACCCCTTCAGTTTTCAACTAAAAGTCTCAGTAGCTTTTCTCCTATGGAGCCATGTCTCCCATATCCTGCCCTGTGCAGTGACAGTTTTAAAATTTAAGCTCTTATATTTAGGTCTATGCTGCATTTTGAGCTAATTTTTGAATATAATATAAGGTAGGGGCCCAACTATATTGTTTTGTGTGTGGATGTCCAGGTGTCTCAGCACTATTTGTTGAGAGGCTATTCTTTCATCCAGGGAATGGTCCTAGCACACTTTTTGAAAATTAATTGAATAGATATTTAGATCTATGTATGAACCCTTAACTTGATTCCATTGACCTATATGTGTATCCTTTATTTTTTTTATTAAAAATTTTTAATGTTTATTTTTGAGCGAGAGGGAGAGGGACAAAAGGAGAGAGACAGACAGACAGAGAGAGCAAGCATAAGCAAGGGAAGGCCAGAGAGTGAGGGAAAGAGAATCTGAAACAGGCTCTAGGCTCTGGGCTGTCAGCACAGAGCCCAATGCAGGGTTTGAACTCACGAGCTGAGAGATCATGACCTGAACTGAAGTCAGATGCTCAACTGACTGAGCCACTCAGGTGCCCTGACCTGTATGTGCATCCTATGGCAGTTCCTGTAGTTTTGTGGTATGTTTTCAAATTGGGACCTCTGACTTTATTATTTTTCAAGGTTGTTTGGCTACTCTGGTTCCCTTGAAAGTCCATATGAATTAAGTTCAAGATCATCTTTCAATTTCTGCAAAAAAAGGCAGTTGGGATTTTGATAGGGAAAATACTGAACCTGTTGATCATGGGAAGTTTTTCCATTTAGTTAGGTCTTTAATTTATTTCAGGTATGTTTTATAGTTTTCAGTGTATAAGTCTTGCATTGTTTTTGTTAAATTTATTCTTGAAAGTTTTCATTTTGATGCTACTGTAAATGGAACTGCTTTTTAAATTTCATCTTCAAATTGTGCTGTGCTAGAGGATAGAAATAGAACTCATTTTTGTGTGTGATTCTGTATCCTGGAATTCATTTATTAGTTTTGATTTTGTGTGTGTGTGTGTGTGTGTGTGTGTGTGTGTGTGTGTATGTGTGTGTGTATTCTTTCAGTTTTCTTATAGAAGATAATGTAATCTGTGAATAGAGATAGCTGTACTTCCTCCTTTCCAATGTAGGTGCCTTTTATTTCTTTTCCTTGCCTCATTGCTCTGGCCGGAACCTCCAGTACAATGCTGAATGAAAGTGGTGAGTGCAAACATTCTTGCCTTATAAGTAGGATGTTAGCTGTGGCCTTTTCATATATCCCCTGAATATCTTCTGGGAGTTTCCAGACTAATGAGATTCCTCTTTCCTCAATGTCCACAGCACCCAGTACTTCTGTCTACAGAAATACAAACAACATCACTGTGCAAACATTCCTGATAATGTGCGTTTCACTGCCCCCTTTACTGGTCTGGGTCCTCCTTTCTGTGAATGCCAGGAGCAATACCTTGCCCAAGGACTGACCCACAGTAGGCACCAAACACACCTGGTGCAAACACCCAACTCAGACATTCCAGCTCTCAGACATGGATCCCAGAGGGTCTCCTTTGGCTGGCACCCTGTAGCTCTGTAGCTTCATGTGAAGTTCTGAGGGGAAGGACTGTCTCCAGCCCTTTGTTCTGGTCACACACAGCTGCCACTAGTGGTCTTTGCTTTGCTCTGGGCCTCAAACACCCTGTTCAGAAGTAGAAGTGAGACTGACCAGGTCCTCAGGAAAGAGTCCCCCATCCAGGGGAAGTCTGGAACTCAGGTCATGCCCAAGGAGCATTGGAGCATCTGGGAGAGGTGGAGTGAGAGGCCTGAGGATAACTGGTCCTCACTAACTCTGGAACACGGCCTGTGGCAAATCCCACAGAACTGTCAGAGCCTTGCTATGACACCTGCATGTGTATAGACTCGTCAGTGTCTGTGCTGAGATAACCACATGCTGGCTCAGGATGCTGCGCACCCCACACCTGCTGCCAGCTGTGAATACTGGTCTTTCTCGGGGAGGCTTCTGCACTAATTTGGGTACACAGTGGTTTGCACCATCAGGCAGTGCTCTTGTTTTCAGTCTTGGACAGACTGGCAAGCCCAGAGCACAGAGGCTGCCTGTAAGGCCCACTCAGACCCTTGGCTCAGCAGCACAGGACACTGCACTGGCTCCTTATTCACCTCCTCCCATTGTGTCCACAAAGCACGGGTACTGGGGTTCTGCCCTTGGCCTTCTCCTGTTGTCTCTCTTCCTGCGTTTTTATTTCCCCTTTGACCCTTTCAAAAAAATCTCCTATGATCCATGACTAGCTTGATATCCACCTTCCCTCTTCTGAGTACTCTGCTGCTCTGACATTTCCTGGGCAGGCCCTGGAATTCTAGTCAGGCCATTCCCTCCGTTTGAAAGGGCTCATCTTTTAGGGGCCTCCTTTATCAGCCCTTTCTGATGCTTTAATCACTACTGACTCCCCAGATCTCTGGGTACAGAGTACTGTGCATGGCAGTCCTTGAGTGCACTGGCCACCCAGTCTTCCAGGTCTTTCAATAATTGATGCAGGAAGTAGAAGAGCAAATGGTCGCAGCTGCTGTCACTAATATTTATTATTACTGCAAACAATACTGGAGCTCTGGGATCAGGGATCTCTGCTTATTGCTCTCTGGTCCCTGTGGCCCCTTATCCAGGTCTTGCACAAAGTAAGGATCCCCAAATACGTTCAGTGAATGCAGTAATTAGAAGCCATCTTGTTTATTCATTAAAACAGTTCCCACAGGTGACTATTTACAAAAAGTATGAACTTAAAAGTATAAACCACAATGTTGAAAAACTAATATAGGAGAGAGACCAATAGCTCATTTAGATTGTACATTCTATTTATGAAGTCTGATTTTACCAAGAGCTTTCTTCCCCATAGCTTTCTTTTCCATTTAAATAGACTATTTTAGGGACACCTGGGTGGCATAGTCAGTTAAGCCTCCAGCTTTGGCTCAGGTCATGATCTCACAGTTTGTGAGTTCAAGCTCCTGCATCAGGTTCTGTGTTGACAGGTCAGAGTCTGCAACCTGCTTCAGATTCTGTGTCTCCCTCTCTCTCTAGAGCCCCCTCCCCTGCTCATGCTCTGTTTCTCTCTGTCTTTCAAAAATAAATAAACATTAAAAAATTTTTAAAAATTAAATAGTTCTTTTTTAAGTTTATTTATTTATTTTGAGAGAGAGTGTGTATGTGAGAGCAGGAGAGGTAGAGAGAGGGAGAGGGAGGGAGAGAGAGAATCCCAAGCAGGCTCCATGCTGTCAGTGCAGGACTGGGTGTAGGGTTTGAACTCACAAACCATGAGACATGACCTGAGCAGAGATCAAGTCAGTTGCTTAACCGACTGAGCCATCAAGGTGCTCCTTAAATAGACTATTTTTAAAATATTAAAAAAACTTCTTTAAATGTTTATTCATTCTTGAGAGAGAGAGAAAGACAGAGAGAGAGAGAGACAGAGTGTGAGTGGGGTAGGGGCAAAGAGAGAGGGAGATACAGAATCTGAAGCAGGCTCCAGGCTCTGAGCTGTCAGCACAGAGTCTGACATGGAGTTCAAACACACTCACGAGCCATGAGGTCATGACGTGAGCCGAAGTCCATGCTGAGCCCACTGAACCACCCAGGGGCCCCAGTAGACTATTTTTAATAGCACTTTTAGGTTCACAGCAACAGCAAAACTCAGCAGAAAGTACAGTGGGTTCTTATATACTTCCAGCTGCTTGCAGCCTCCTCTCAGTGCTCTGCACCAGAGTGGCATGCTTGTTACCCTCAGCTTTTTTTTTTAATGTTTATTTATTTATTTTGAGAGAGAGCGAGAGAAAGAGAAAGAGAGAAAGGGAGGGGGAGGGGCAGAGAGAGAGGGAGAGAATCTCAATCAGGCCCCATGTTCAATGTGGAGCCCAACATGGACTCCATCCCATGACTTCTGCTTTGGTAATGGCCTATTATAATTCAAACAATTCTTTTATGGGGACAATTAGAAAAACTAGACAAAGCAAACAATACATGTGTTTTAAGACATGCAAGGGTGATTAAGATATGAAGAACAACAAGCTCAAGATCCAGAGGAAAACAGGCATAAGCGAAGAAGCCAAGTGCTGTATTTCCCTGGGGAAGAGGGGTGCTGATTTCTGATAAAACAGAGGAATGTTAGGAAGCCTGGGTGCATCAGTTATTTAAGCGTTCGAGTTTTGATCTAGGCTCAGGTCATGATTTTGTGGTTTGTGAGATTGAACCCTGCATCAGGCTCTCTGCTGGCAGTGTGGCGCCTGCTTGGATCCTCTCTCTCCCTCTTTCTCTGCCCCTCCCCTGCTCAGGCGCACATACACTCTCTCAAAATAAATAAATAAACTTAAAAAAAAAAAACAAAGTAAACTCAGAGGGATGGTGGAGGGGCTAGAAAACCTCAAGGAGTAAGGGGGAGGAAATGAACACAATGGGGTAGGGTGGGGTCTATCCTTGTGTTGGAACTCTGAAGGACAATATCCTAGGAGGGTGGATAAGTTATAAATAGATAGGTCCTTGAAGGACTTGGCTTAGCTTTGAATAATTTCAAATTGGACTAAAGCAACTCTAATTGCTAGTGCCCAGAAACTTGGCAGAAACAAATACAGATCTGCTCTGGAGACAAATAATATCATCCTAAACTAAAAATTATTTCTATAAACAATTCTGCAAATACTGTGTTCATCACCAAATATAATCAGGCACATGTGAAGGAAAGGTAATATGAACAGAAGAAATAACTTCAACAATTACAGACCCACAGGCAATCCAGAGAATGGAATTATTAGATACAGATCTTAAAAATAACATACTTTTAGGTTCAAGGAAGTAAAAGACAAGAGTAATCATTTCAGCAGGGAAGTTAAAACTATAACAGTAACAATAACAACAACAATAACAATAACAACAGCAACAACAACAAATGGAAACTGTAGAGCTAAAAATTCAGTAACTGAAATCAAGAACTCAGTGAATGGGTTTAATTGAAAATTAGACACAGCTGAATAGAGAAGGTGAGTAGATAAAAATAAAGCAGAAAGAAAAAGATGGAAAGCAAAGAAGCGAAAGTAAAAAGACACTGCAAAATCACTGAGAAGGTCTACATGTAATTATATCCTCAGGAGATGAGAGAGAGAGAGAATGTGCTAGAAGAAATATTTGAAAAAAAATGGCCGAATGTGTAGCAACATGATGGACCTTGAGGCTGTTACGCTTAGCGAAATAAGTCAGGCAGAGAAGGACAAATATCATATGTTTGCACATATAGAAGGATTAGGAGGAATTTAACTGAGGACCATGGGGGAGAAGAAGGGAGAAAATGGCGGGGGAAAGGGAGAGAGGCAAACCATGAGAGACTATTGAATGCTGAGGAACAAACTGAGGACTGATGGATGTGAGGGGGAGGGGGGAGATGGGCATGGAGGAGGGCACTTGTGGGGATGAGCACTGGGTGTTATATGGAAACCAATTTGACAATAAACTATTTGTAAAAAAAAAAAAAAACCCAGAATCTCTCTTCTTCCTAAAAAAAAAAAAGAAAAGAAAAAAATGGCCGAGAATTTTCCAAAACAGATGACACACATCAAGCCACAAATTTAAGAAGCTCTATGAATCCTATGTTGAGTAATAAATTTAAAAAAAAAGAAAAAAATCTATATCTGGGTGCATCAGCAATACTGCTGAAAACAAAAGGCAAACAGAATACCTGGGGAGATGACAGATTGAGTTTACTTTGATTCCCAAGCCAGACAGAGACCCAGCAAAAAAGGAGAACTACAGCCTAATATCCTTGATGAATACGGATGCAAAAATCTTCAACAAGATCCTTGCAAATTGAATCCAACAGCACATAAAAAGAATTATCCACCATGATCAAGTGGGATTCATTCCTGAGTTACAGCGCTGGTTCAATATTCGCAAATCAATCAATGTGATACATCACATTAACAAAAGAAAAGATAAAAATCATATGATCCTGTCAATAGATGCAGAAAAAGCATTTGACAAAATACAGCATCCCTTCTTAATAAAGACCCTCGAGAAAGTGGGGATAGAAGGAACTTACTTAAACATCATAAAAGCCATCTATGAGAAGCCCTCAGCTAACATCATCCTCAATGGGGAAAAACTGAGAGCTTTCCCCCTGAGATCAGGAACACAACAGGGATGTCCATCTCACCACTGTTGTTTAACATAGTGCTGGAAGTCCTAGCATCAGCAATCAGATAACAAAAGGAAATGAAAGGCATCAGAATTGGCAAAGAAGAAGCCAAACTTTCACTTTTTGCAGACGACATGATACTCTACATAGAAAACCTGGCAGACACCACCAGAAGCCTACTAGAACTGATCCATGAATTCAGCAAAGTTGCAGGGTACAAAATCAATGTACAGAGATCGGCTGCATTTTTATACAACAATAATGAAGCAACAGAAAGAGAAATCAAGAAACTGATCCCATTCACAATTGCACAAAAACCAGAAAATACCTAGGGCAAAACCTAACCAAAGATTTGGAGATCTGTGTAAGGAAAACTATAGAAAACTTATGAAGGAAATTGAAGAAGACACAAAGAAATGGACAAACATTCCATGCTCATTGGTTGGAAGAATAAATATTATTAAAATGTCATTACTACCCAAAGCAGTCTACACATTCACTGCAATCCCAGTCAAAATTGCACTGGCATTCTTCTTAAAACTAGAAGAAACTATCCTCAAATCTGTATGGAACCACAAAAGACCCCGAATAGCCAAAGTAATATTGAAGAAGAAAAGCAGCAAAACGGGAGGCATCACCATCCCAGACTTTAGCCTCTACTACAAAGCTGTCATCATCAAGACAGTATGGTATTGGCACAAAAATAAACACATAGACCAATGGAATAGAATAGAGAACTCAGAATTGGACCCACAAACGTATGCCCAACTAATCTTTGACAAAGCAGGGAAGAGCATCCAATGGAAAAAAGACAGCCTCTTTAACAGATGGTGTTGGGAGAACTGGACAGCAACATGCAGAAGAATGAAACTAGATCATTTTCTCACAGCATACACAAAAAGAAACTCAAAATGGATAAAGGATCTGAATGTGAGACCGGAAACCATGAAGACTCTAAAGGAGAAAGCAGGAAACAACCTCCTTGACCTCCACCACAGCAATTTCTTACTTGACACATCCTCAAAGGCAAGAGAATCAAGAGCAAATATGAACTACTGGAACCTCATCAAGATAAAAAGCTTCTGCACGGCAAAGGAAACAATCCATAAAACTAAAGGCAACCAATGGAATGGGAAAAGATAGTTGCAAATGACATATCAGATAAAGGGCAAGTATCCAAAATATAGAAGGAACTCATCAAACTTTACATCCGAAAAACAAATAATCCAGTGAAGAAATGGGCAGAAGACATGAACAGACACTTCTCCAAAGAGGACATCCAGATGGCCAACAGACACATGAAACAATGCTCAGCATCCCTCCTCATTAGGGAAATACAGATCAAAACCACACTGAGATACCAACTCACACCAGTCAGAATGGCTAAAATGAGCAAATCAGAGAACTCTAGATGCTGGTGAGGATGTGGAGAAACGGGCACCCTCCTACACTGTTGGTGGGAATGTAAGCTAGTACAGCACCTCTGGAAAACAGTATGGAGGTTCCTCAAAAAATTAACAACAGAACTCCCCTATGACACAGCAGTAGCACTGCTAGGAATTTAGCAGGGATACAGGAGTGCTGATGCATGGGGCATATGTACCCCAATGTTCATAGCAGCACTCTCAACAATAGCCAAAACATGGAAAGAACCTAAGTGTCCATCAACTGAAGAATGGATCAAGAAGATGTGGTATATTATACAATGGAATACTACATGGCAATCAGAAAGAATGAAATCTGGCCATTTGTAGTAACATAGATGGAACTTGAGGGTGTTATGCTGAGCGAAATAAGTCAGGCAGAGAAAGACAGATACAATATGTTTGCATATATAGGTGGATTAGAAGGAAGTTAATGGAGGACAAAGAAGGAGAAGAGGAGAAAAATATTTAGGGAGATAGAGGGAGCCAAACTATGAGAGACTCTTAAATGCTGAGAACAAACTGAGGTCTGAGAGGGGGTGGGGTGAGGGGAAGGAGGTTGATGGGCATGGAGGAGGGCACTTATGGGGATGAGCACTGGGTGTTATATGTAAAGCAACTTGACGATAAACTATAAAGAATAAATAAAATAATAATAAAATATAAATAAAATAAAATGTAAAAACTTTTGTGATTAAAAAAAAGGTGGGAGGCCCAGAGGCAAGATGGTGGAGAAGTAAGGAGCTCCGTACTTGCACTCGCGCCCATACATCACGCAGAAAAGATCTGAAACCATTGGAAACCATACAAAACCTGAGAGACTGGGAGAAAAAAGGACGCAGAATCCACTGAGAAAGCCTTCTAATGTGAGTGCGAACTGGGGAAGGTAAAATCAGGCCGGGATCGGAGCCTCCAGGGTGGGAGGCGATCCCCCTCTACCCTCTACGGGGAGTGAGAGGGGAAAAGGAGAGAGTCCGAGACAGAAAAATCTCCGCTCGGTGCATAGAAAGACCGTACTTGCCAAATACCTGCACACCAGGTCCCCTCGCGACAACTGGTCCTGGGGGAGGCTGAGCACACAAACTGCTTCTTTGTGCCGCTCCTGGAGGTTGGGTTTTAAAGCGGAGCGGGTGCGCCTGCCGCCATTGTAGCTCCAGGGCGGCTGGGACCCCTGAGGGAGACGCGGAGACACCGGGAGTCCGCGCTCCTGGCTGACTGGAACTCGAGAGGGAAGGCAAAAAGCTAGAGACTGGAAATTTGCCTGTGAGTTCGTGTTTCGGGTGACGAGCCATAGAGAGACCCGGTTTTCCTCACTCCCGCGGCGGCGCGCCTGCCGCCATTGTAGCTCCAGGGCGGCTGGGACCCCTGAAGGAGACGCGCAGACACCAGGCGCCTGCGCTCCTGGCTGGCTGGAACTCGAGAGGGAAGGCAAAGAGCTAAAAACTGGGAAATTTGCCTGTGAGTTCGAGTTTCGGGTGACGAGCCATAGAGAGACCCGGTTTTCCTCACTCCAGTGGGCTCAGGCTACGCGGACCCGACCCGGCAGGCAAGCCCCCGCGCATGCGCACCAGAGCCGACCAGAGAAGGAAGCAGCGATCCTGACTCCGCCCCCAGAGCTCAGCTGGGAGCCTGGAATAGCCCGAGGGGGTTGTCTGGGAAGCTGTGTCTAAGGCAACTTCAGCGGGGCGCGGACTGGGATTTGGAGATTGGAACTGGTCTGGGTTGAAGAGTGCAACCAACTTCGGCTGCGTCCCCGGAACGGGGAGTTGACACGCCAAAAAAAAAAAAGCGAGCTGCAGCGCGGGGTTCAAGAAGGGACTGGAGCACCATCACTCTCCTCCCCACAATCGCCAAGGCAGAACCCCCGCCTGAGGCATCGGATCACGCCACGCCCATCCCTGCCTGAGAGGTGCCCTCCTCCCTTTTTTTTTCTTTTTTTTTTTCTTTTTCCTTTTTTCTTCTTTCTTTTTTTTTCTTTCCCTTTCTTTTCTCTTTTTTTCTTCTTTTTTCTCTTTTCTCGCTTTTTTCCCCAAAACACTGACCTGATTAACTCTGGTCGCCAGCTTGCTTAAACAATCACAAGTCCATTCTGTAAATGTAAATTCTACACCTACCGACTTTTTCAGCTATTTCTCTCAGGAGTAATTAGACTATATAGTTTCTCTGGATAATTCCAGCATCCTTCTCTCACCTATCCAACCATATTCTACCCTTTACCTCTTTGAAAAAAGTTTCTTATCCCTTCTGCCTGTTCATTCTATTTCCAAATCTGCCTTGTCTCGCCCTGCCTTCTCTCTTTTTCTCTATGCTCTTCAACCAGCACTGCATACACACGGCTATTTAACTGTAGCTGGGAAATCCAGGTATATGCTTTAAACCGTTCTTTGTCCATCGGTTTTCTTCTTTTTTCCTTTTCTTTTCCCCTTTTTGACCCTTTTATGTATTTTATGCTCCCTATTCGCCCTCCCTCCTCCGTCTTTTCTATTAACTTTTTCGTTTTCCCTCTCACTTTGCATGTTAGTTGAATCAGCCTGTGCGTTTGTGTGCTCCTGCTCCCTGTGTGTTTGTCTGTCTGTTTTCTTTTCCAGGGCTACCTCAAGAAACAAGCTAGAGTACACAAGGTGAAGAGTCCCAAATATCACTACGAATAGGAAAATAAAATAACTAAGGTCCCAACAAGAGTGACCGAGGGATACCATTCAAAAACAATCTCTGAAAGGATAGGCCCTGGAAAGTCAAAGAGTTTCTTGGATATAGCAGTGCTCATAGAAACAGAGAGCATAACAGGTCTTTAAAACCAACAAGAGCCGGAAAGCTAACTAAAATGACAAAACGAAAGAGCTCTCCTCCAAAGAAACTCCAAGAAGAAATGACAGCTAATGAACTGCTCAAAACAGATATCAGCAGCATAAGTGAACAAGATTTTAGAATAATAATGGTGAAATTAATAGCAGGGCTTGAAAAAAACATAGGGGACATCAAAGAAACTATGGCTACAGACAGAATGGAAAATAAAAATAGGCATGAAGAATTAAAAAATGCGATAAATGAGATACATAATAAATTAGAGGCCTCCAATGCACGGATTGAAGAGGCAGAAAGGAGAATAAGTGATTTAGAAGACACCATTCTAGAAAAAGAAGAAGCTGACAAAAAAAGAGACAAATTGATCCAGGAACAGGAAAGAAGAATTCGAGAGCTCAGCGACACGGTCAAACGCAACAATATCCGTATCATAGGAATCCCAGAAGAGGAAGAGAGAGGGAAAGGTGCTGAAGGAGTCCTGGAACAAATTATAGCAGAGAACTTCACCGACCTGGGGAAGGAAGTCAATGTGGAAATACAAGAGGCTCAGAGGACTCCTCTCAGACGTAACTTGAATCGATCTTCTGCACGACATATCATCGTAAAAATGGCAAAATACAAGGACAAAGAGAGAATTTTGAAAGCAGCTAGGGAGAAAAGGGCCCTCACATACAAAGGGAAACCTATCAGAGTGGTGACAGACCTATCTACTGAAACGTGGCAGGCCAGAAAGGAATGGCAGGAGATCTTCAATGTGATGAACAGTAAAAATATGCAGCCAAGAATCCTATCCAGCAAGCCTGTCATTCAAAATAGAAGGAGAGATAAAAACCTTTCCAAACAAACAGAAATTGAAAGAATTTGTCACCACGAAGCCAGCCCTACAAGAAATCCTGAGGAGGATGCTCTGAAGGAAAGGTTGCAAGGAACAAAGATTCCAGAGATACCACCACAAACATGAACCCTACAAAAGATACAAAGACTCTAAACCCACATATTTCAATAATAACACTGAATGTAAATGGGCTGAATGCTCCAGTCAAAAGACATAGGGTAGCAGAATGGATTAAAAAACAAAATACATCTATATGCTGTCTACAAGAAACTCATGTTAGACGGGAAGATACCTTCAGATTAAAAGTAAGGGGATGGAGAAATATCTATCATGCTACAGGAAATCAAAAGAAAGCCGGAGTAGCGATACTTATATCAGACAAACTGGACTTTAAATTAAAGACAATCACAAGAGATGAAGAAGGGCACTACATAATAATTACAGGGTCCATCCATCAGGAAGAACTATCATAAATGTCTACGCACCAAATATGGGAGCACCTAAATATCTTAAACAATTAATCACAAACAGAAACAAGCTTATAGATAAGAATGTGCTAATAGCAGGGGACTTTAATACTCTGGTTACAGCAATGGATACGTCAACCAGACAGAAAATCACTAAAGAAATAATGGACTTGAAAGACACATTGGACCGGATGGACCTGACGGATATATTTAGAACTTTACATCCTGAGGCCAGGGGATTTACTTTCTTCTCAAGTGCGCATGGCACATTCTCCAAGATAGATCACATAATGGGACATAAAGCAGCCCTCAATAAATATAAAAGAATAGAGATCATACCATGCACACTGTCAGATCACAATGCTTTGAAACTTGAAATCAATTACAGGAAGAAGTGTGGAAAACTTCCAAAAACATGGAGGTTAAAGAACACCCTTCTAAAGAATGAATGGGCCAATCAGGCAATTAGAGATGAAATTAAAAAATATATGGAAACAAATGAAAATGAAACACAACAATTCAAAATCTATGGCATGCGGCAAAGGCAGTCCTAAGAGGAAAGTACATTGCTCTCCAGGCCTATTTCAAGAGATTAGAAAAAGCGCAAGTCCAAAATCTAACAGCTCACCTAAAGGAACTAGAGGCAGAGCAACAAGAATGCCCTAAACCCAGTAGAAGAAGAGAAATAGTAAAAATTAGAGCAGAAAAAAACAACATAGAGACCAAAGAAACAATTGAACAGATCAATGAAACCAAGAGTTGGTTTTTTGAAAAGGTAAACAAAATTGACAAACCTCTAGCCAGACTTATCCAAAAGAAAAGAGAGAGCACCCAAATAGACAAAAATTATGAATGAAAATGGACTTATTACAACCAACCCCTCAGAAATACAAGCAATTATCAGGGAATACTATGAAAAATTATATGCCAATAAATTGGACAACTTAGAAGAAATGGACAAATTCCTAAACACACTCACTACCAAAATTCACACGGGAAGAAATAGAAAACCTGAACAGACCCATAACGAGTGAAGAAATTGAATCAGTGATCAAAAATCTCCAACAAATAAGATCCCTGGACCTGATGGCTTCCCTGGGGAATTCTACCAGACATTTAAAACAGAATTAATCCCAATTCTTCTCAAGTTATTCCAAAAAATAGAAAGCGATGGAAAACTCCCGGACTCATTTTATGAAGCCAGCATCACACTGATTCCCAAGCCAGACAGAGATCCAGCAAAAAGAGAGAACTACAGGCCAATATCCTTGATGAATACGGATGCAAAAATTCTCAACAAGATCCTTGCAAATCGAATCCAGCAGCATATAAAAGAATCATCCACCAAGATCAAGTGGGATTCATTCCTGGGTTACAGGGCTGGTTCAACATTCGCAAATCAATCAATGTGATACATCACATCAACGAAAGAAAAGATAAAACCATATGATCCTGTCAATAGATGCAGAAAAAGCATTTGACAAAATACAGCATCCCTTCTTAATAAAGACTCTCGAGAAAGTTGGGATAGAAGGAACCTACTTAAACATCATCAAAGCCATCTATGAGAAGCCTTCAGCGAACATCATCTTCAACGGGGAAAAACTGAGAGCTTTCCCCCTGAGATCAGGAACACAACAGGGATGTCCACTCTCACCACTGTTGTTTAACATAGTGCTGGAAGTCCTAGCATCAGCCATCAGACACCAAAAGGAAATCAAAGGTGACAGAATTGGCAAAGAGGAAGTCAAACTTTCACTCTTCGCAGATGACATGATACTCTACATAGAAAACCCGACAGACTCCACCAGAAGCCTCCTAGAACTGATCCAAGAATTCAGCCAAGTTGCAGGGTACAAAATCAACGTACAGAAATCGGTGGCATTTTTATACACCAACAATGAAGCAACAGAAAGAGAAATCAAGAAACTGATCCCATTCACAATTGCACAAAAACCATAAAATACCTAGGAATAAACCTCACCAAGGATACAAGAGATCTGTATGATGAAAACTATAGAACACTTATGAAGGAAATTGAAGAAGACACAAAGAAATGGAAAAACATTCCATGCTCATGGATAGGAAGAATAAATATAGTTAAGATGTCATTACTACCTAAGGCACTCTACACATTCAATGCAATTCCAATCAAAATTGCACCAGCATACTTCTTAAAACTAGAACAAACTATCCAAAAATTTGTATGGAACCACAAAAGACCCCGAATAGCCAAAGTAATCCTGAAAATAAAACCAAAACGGGAGGTATCACTATCCCAGACTTTAGCCTCTACTACAAAGCTGTCATCATCAAGACAGTATGGTATTGGCACAAAAACAGACCCATAGACCAATGGAACAGAATTGAGAACTCAGAAGTGGACCCAAAAGTATACAGCCAACTCATCTTTGACAAAGCAGGAAAGAATATCCGATGGAAAAAAAGACAGCCTTTTTAACAGATGGTGTTGGGAGAACTGGACAGCAACATGCAGAAGAATGAAACTAGATCATTTTCTCACACCATGCACAAAAATAAACTCAAAATGGATAAAGGACCTGAACGTGAGACAGGAAACTATCAACACCCTAGAGGAGAAAGCAGGAAACAACCTCCTTGACCTCCACCGCAGCAAATTCTTAATTGACACATCCCCAAAAGCAAGGGAATCAAGAGCCAAAATAAACTGTTGGGACCTCCTCAAGATTAAAAGCTTCTGCACAGCCAAGGAAACAACCCAGAAAATTAATAAGCAACCCACGGAATGGGAAAAGATAGTTGCAAATGACATATCAGATAAAGGGTTGATATCCAGAATCTACAAGGAACTCATCAAACTACACGCCCGAAAAACAAACAACCCAGTGAAGAAATGGGCAGAAGATATGAACAGACACTTCTCCAAAGAGGACATCCAGATGGCCAACAGACACATGAAACGATGCTCAGCATCGTTCCTCATCAGGGAAATACAAATCAAAACCACACTGAGATACCATCTCATGCCAGTCCAAGTGGCTAAAATGAGCAAATCAGAGAACTCTAGATGCTGGCGAGGATGTGGAGAAACGGGCACCCTCCTCCACTGTTGGTGGGAATGTAAACTGGTGCAGCCCCTCTGGAAAACAGTGTGGAGGTTCCTCAGGAAACTAACAATAGAACTCCCTATGACCCAGCAATAGCACTGCTAGGAATTTACCCAAGGGATACAGAAATGTTGATGCATAGGAGCACATGTACCCCAATGTTCATAGCAGCACTCTCCACAATAGCTAAAACCTGGAAAGAGCCTAAGTGTCCATCAACAGATGAATGGATCAAGAATCTGTGGTTTATCTATACCATGGAATACTCCATGGCAATGAGAATCAATGAAATCTGGCCATGTGTAGCAACATGGATGGACCTTGAGGGTGTTATGCTGAGCGAAATAAGCCAGGCAGAGAAAGACAAATATCATATGTGTGCACGTATAGGAGGATTAGGAGGAGCTTAACAGAGGACCAAGGGGGAGAAGAAGGGCAGAAATGGTGGGGGAAAGGGGGAGAGGCAAACCATGAGAGACTCTTGAATGCTGACAAAAACTGAGGACTGGTGGATGTGGGGGGGAGGAGGGGTGGGTATGGAGGAGGGCACTTGTGGGGATGAGCACTGGGTGTTATGTGGAAACTAATTTGACAATAAACTATTTGTAAAAAAAAAAAGAAATAAAACTTCTAAAAATCAAAAAAAATAAAGTCAATGGTAAACATTTTCTTTTTACAAGGAAAAAAAAAAAAAAAGGTGGGAAAACTAGACCCGCAGCTGATTTTTCAATAGAAACAATGGAAACTATAACATAATGTAATGATATCTTCAACATATCAATTTCTATATCAAAAATGAAGGAATTAAAGCAAAAGGAAGTCATCTTCAGACAAAGAAAAACTGGAAGAATTCATCACTAGCAGATACACTTAATAAAAAACACTAGGCATGTATATCATGACAGAAAGAAAAGCATCCCAGGTGTGAAATTGGAGATTCAAGAAGAAATGAAAAGCAATAAAAATGTAAATATATGGGAAAATATAAATAAATTAACATTCACTCTACAAAACAATAATGTCTTTTTGATTTAAAAAAACATTAAAAAATATATGACAATGATGGCCCATAAGTCAGTAGAGGAGTAAATGTAATAAATGTTCCAAGGTTCTTGCATTATTCAGAAAGATATTAAAAGTACTAATTTATTTTAGACTTTTATAAGATGTAGGCGGTTTTATGATGTGGTCTCTAGGATAACCACTGACTGATTAATAAATTTAATAACTTCCAAACTGACAGAAGATTTTAAATAAAGGAAAATAAATAGTTAATTCTAAAAAAGGCAAAAAAGGTACCAAAAAGCAACTCAGAATAGATGGGACAAATGAAACACATTTATTAAGAAGTTCTATTTAAAATCAAATATATTACTAATTATATTGAACTAAATATTCCAATTAAAAGAGAGGTTTTCTTTTCTTTTCTTTTTTTTTAAAATATTTTTATTTATTTCTAGGAGAGAGAGAGAGAGAGAGAGAGAGAGAGAGAGACAAGGTGAGCCGGGGAGGGTCAGAGAGAGGGGGAGTCACAGACTGAAACAGGCTCCAGGCTCTGAGCTGGCAGTCAGCACAGAGCCCGACGCGGGGCTCGAACCCACGGACCGCGAGATCATGACCTAAGCGAAAGTCGGACGCTTAACTGACTAAGCCACCCAGGCGCCCCAAAAGAGAGGTTTTCATACTGGATTTTTAAAAAACCCTCACTTGCTATTTATAAGAGATATGTCTAAACTAAGAGAAAGATTAAAAGTAAATTAATGGAAAATGAAATGTCAATGAAACACTAACAAAAAGGAAGCTTATGCACTCTATTTATATCAAGGTAGATGTTAAGGCAAAATACATTATTAGAGATTAAAAAGAACATTTAATAATAACAAATGCTAATATTCAAGGAAGTTATAACCCAAATCTAGATGTGTATCTATATTCCTAATAACATAGCCCCTAAATATATAAAGCAAGTAGAAATATCAAAAATCGAAATGGAAAATTTAAGCATACTTTTCTCAGCATCTGATAAAACAAGCAAACAAATACAGCAAGATTTTACTTACTGACAAATATTGCCTTCAACACGGACAGAATACACATTATTTTCAAGTATAGCTAAAACACTGAAAATACTATGAAAATCAACCAAGTTTTAATAAATTCAGAATGGTTGAAATCATTCAGTTGTTTTCTATGTCTTACCGCAAATAAGTCAGAAATTAAGGACAAAAAGTTAATTAGAAAAACTACATATACTTAGAAATTAATAATTCATTTCTAAATAACCCATAGGCCAAAGAAGAAATTTAGATAGAAATTAGAAAATATTTCAAATTGAATGTTAATTAAAATAATATAAACATCTCTAGAATGCAACTTAATCTGCTTGGAGAAAAATATATAAACTTGCATCTTTTCTGAAGAAGGTCCTTGCTGTGTTTATTTTAACCCCACTCTTGAATGATACTTTATTTGCATGAAGAATTCTTAGCACTTTGAAGAACTTTAAAGTTATTTCTGATTTTATTATTCTTCTGGCCTCTACTGTTACTGCTAATAAGTAGGCTTTCAATCTAATATCATTTGAGGGTGGGTGCTCTGGTTGCTTTTAGTATTTCCTACTCAGCTTTGGTGTTCTGTAACTTCACTATGATGAGCAGCATATTGTGATTATTGAATTAAACACTCTTATCTTTCATCTATTTTAGAAAATTTGTAGCTACAAATCCTTCTTATTCTATTTTTTCCCTTTTTGAACACCTTTAGATATATGACTGTTTCTCAAGTGCCCTGAATTATCACTAAATAGAAACTAATTTTTAGATGATCTTCCAATTTGTAGGTTCTCAGACTGCATGATGGAAATTGGAATCCTATATCCATGTAAGGTACAGGCCCAAGACTTCAAATTCCCAAGGAGAGTGTGTTTTGTTTTGTTTTGTTTTGTTTTCCCCCTAGAACCCAGAGATAGCAAGAGTTGAGTGGAATTTAAAAATCCACCCTCCCACTGATAGTGCGGCTCTTAGAGAACCTGAGTTTTGAGTAAGGGCTTTATTCCATCTTTCGCCTTGCATAGGGCCAAGGCCAAATCTTCCATTCCCAAATGGGTAACAACAACAACTCTAGCTGCTATTTCAGGCTAAATATCCCTCTCTTCCTCATCAATACAGTATCACAGTGTATGACTGTCGACTCTCATCTTTGGAGCCTCATGATGTTGGCACCTGGAAGTTCTCTTCTATTTTATTAATAGAGTCATGCAGTTAAGGTAATTTTTCCTGTATTTTACCCAGCATATTTAAGAGTTTATAGCAAGTAAGTTTTCAGATTTTATCAGTTTGTCATTTTGCAGAACTGGAAGGTGTAATTTTATCGTTACATAAAACATTAGCTAAATCGAGGGTGCCCGGTGGCTCAGTCGGTTGATCTCAGCTCAAGTCATGATCTCACAGTTTGTTGGATCAAGTCCTGTGTTGGGTTTTGCACTGACAAAGTGGAGCCTGCTTGGGATTCTCTCTCTCTCTCTGTGCCTCCCTTGTTCACACTTGCTCTCAAACATGCTTTCTTTCTCTCAAATAAATAAACTTTAAAAACAACAACAAAACACATTATCTAAATTGCAGTTTCTAAGACTGCAAACTCATCAAGAAGCTAATAAGAAATTAAATTCAATTTTAACAGAGAAATCATGAAAATATTAGATTGGTGAATTAAAAAAGCAAACTTTTTTTTTTTACCAACACTCAAAACATTTCTACTCAAGGATGTTTTACACACCTTTTAAACTGTTTACAAAACATACTCTCCCTCCAGCCACAGAGATAAGAAGAAACAGAATTAGTAGAGAGAAGCTTAAATTTCAGATATAGTCAATTTTCATTAGGAAAAAAATAAAGGTAATAAAAGTAACTGCTATTAAGGATTTATTTTAAAAATGTAATGATTTAATATCCAGAGACCATTACTTATGTGGGCTAACTTCCTAGGTCTTTTATTCTACAGCTCTTGGCTAGTTTCTGATATCAGGGGGGATAACTTCAGTCCTAGATCATAACCACTTACGATGGTTCTTAGGGAAAGCAGAAAAAAGGATTAAACACTGATTAAACACCTACTATGTCCCAAATACTATATTAGGAACTTTGCATCCAATATTTCAACTAATGGAGTATCATTAGTCCTATTGAAGAGATGAAAAAATTCAAGCTCCAGATTAGATAACTGCTCAAGGCCAAGTAGTTCACCAGGGAAGGAGCCAGGGTTCAATCTCAGGTGGGTCTGACCTTGAAGTCCATGCTAGGTCTACTGATTACAAAAACTTCTTCAGTGTATGGTGATATTTAATTAACAAATAAAAAGTTAAATCAAAGTCTCTAGACTCACCTAAGGAAGGGGAAGAAATGGATTCAAATTTAGAGTCAAAATGCAAAAATCCTCGAGCAGAAAGAGTTTACTGTTTAGTCCTTGGCCAATCAGAATATTTTTCTCAATAGAATTAGCAACTGGCTCATCTGAAGAAGGCAGACTCCTGTCTGCATGACATCAATTCCTTTTATGTATGCATATTTTCCTGGAATGTGTCAAACTCGAAAAGCTTATCTGAAACCAAAATTCAGGTCCTAAACATCTTTAGATTCCAAAGCTGCAAATCTGAATGAATCCCAACACACAAGAGGGGTTAGGAAGCCCCAGGTAAACTAATGTGGGACTATGCAGGGAAAAAGATCGCCGTCCATGCTGTGTTTGCTGACAGAGGTGGAAAGGGATCTGTGTATAGGGAAACGCTTTTCTCCTGACTTCTGAGTTGGGGCAATGTAAGTTAATCCTGGAAGGACAGAGCCATCTTTAAACTCCAAGGCTTAACATGGTAGTAATTCCCCTCCCATGTGGCCACAAGACTGATTTTACCTTTGCTTTTCCTGACTCTCAAATCTGTTCAGAGAAGATCTATATAGAGCACCTGCTTGGTGTGTGACAGTGCTATGTGATGTCAGACCACAAGCAGGGATAAAACATGTGCTCTCTCATCAAAAAGCTGATATACTAAGGCAGAGCACATTTCAGCACATACAAATCACACCAACAGAAGCACCAAGTGAAGGATATAGAATGATCTCAGTTGTTTTTAAATCCACAGAAAAAAAAATTTGGAAGGAAAATATTAAAATGTTAAGAAAAATCTAATTGAGAAGAGGGATTAGGGAAAATTTTGTACCATTTCTTTATGCTTATTCATTCTCAGATTTTTTTTATCATAGTCATGCTCACTTCTAAAAATATAATGTGTTTCTATTAAATATTTTAGAAAATATGTTGTTCATGATATAGTATAGTTTCCTAATATAAATGTACCAGCTCCAAAATATTATTGAAATTATAGAGAATAATCCTGTTTTAAGGATTCATAGCAAGGTGAATTAAAACTGCAATCAAAATCTAATTCAAACTTATCAGAAACCTTGAAATTTTCTATATATTTTGACTCAGCAAATCTATTTCTAGAAGTTTAGATTAAGAAAATAATCATGGTGCACACAGGCACATTTACCCCAATGTTCATAGCAGCACTCTCAACAATAGACAAAACATGGAAAGAGCCTAAGTGTCCATCAACGGACGAATGGATCAAGAAGATGTGGTTTATCTATATAATGGAATACTACATGGCAATGAGAAAGAATGAAATCTGGCCATGTGTAGCAACATGGATGGACCTTGAGGGTGTTATGCTGAGCGAAATAAGTCAGGCAGAGGAGGACAGATACCATATGTTTGCACGTATGGGTGGATTAGGCGGAACTTAACGGAGGACCATGGGTGAGACGAAGGGAAAAAACAGTTGGGGAGAGGGAGGGAGGCAAACCATGAGAGACTCTTGAATGCCGAGGACAAACTGAGGGCAGACGGGGTGGGGGGGAGGGGACGGGGGGGGGTGATGAGCTAGGAGGAGGGCACTTATGGGGATGAGCACTGGGTGTTATATGTAAAGCAATTTGACAATAAACTATTTAAGAAAAAAATAATCATGGAAGGCTCAATTGACAGGGTAGCTCAGTTGGTTAAGTGTTTGGCTTCAGCTCAGGTCATGATCTCACTGTTCATGAGTTCAAGCCCTGTATTGGGCTCTACACTGACAGTTCCAGTGTCTGCTTGGGATTCTCTCCCTCTCACTCCCTCCCCACCTCGCTCTCTCTGAAAATAAATAAATAAAATTTTTTAAAAATCATGGAAGAATACAAAGAGATATGAAGGATACCCAGTAAGGTACTTTTTTAAATACTAAAAAATTATAAATAAGACCTTAATGATCAATAATAGAATATTAACTAAAAGTACTATAACATGTCCATAAAATGGACTAATATGTAGCCATGAAAATTATAGGAATATTTAATGACATCTAGAGAAGCCACAATAGGTTGAGTGGAGAAAAAAAACAGATCCCGAAACAAACAGAAGGAGTTCCATTTTGTTAATAAAAAATTTATACATGAAATAATGATTGTCCAAATATACATCAAAATGTTAATAGCAATGGTTTCTGGGTTGGGAGATTATAAGTGGTGGAAAAAAATTCTATACTGAACATACATTACTTTCGTAATAATGAAATTCAATTAAAAGTTAATTCTTAAATCTCCTAAACCCCAGATCCAATTTCAGCTCTCTGTGTCTATATAGCACAACGTTGCAGGTAACCCTAATTCCCAACCTGCCATGAAGGGGCCTGAGCTGCTTCCAGGGAGGAAATACTGTGTACACAGACTCAGCTCTGGAACTGTGAGTTCTGGTCGTCAATGGCCAACAGGACGCTTCCAATCTGAGGCCGACTCTGGCGAGGGCCCTGGGATGGCCCTCCTCTGGTGGCCTGCCAGGGCCTGCACTACAGTGCCCAGCCAGGCTCCCTGGGTACTCCTGGGGCACAGATATTCACATAGACTACCAGGAATTCAGTTATTCATTCCATACATTTATTGAGCACCTAGGGTCTATGTGTTAGGCAATAAACTAGGAACTTGACACACATTACTGCCTTCATTCCTCATGAAAACCCTTAGAATCATCTAATGCATCTGAGTTTACAGATGAAAAACCTGAGGGCAAGGGAATTAGGTCACTTGTCAGCTTGTCACAGCAAGAGGCACAGCTGGGATCCAAACCCTGTGTCTGTGTGGCTGACAAGTCTAGTGTCCTTTGCAATCCTCCAGTACCTCCCATGGGCTGTTTCTTTTTAAAACATTAGAAGATCATACGTGATGTATAGCACATTAATCCATATCTTTTACTACATTCACAAGCTGCATTTCCATTAAAATATCACAGCTAATGTGGCCTTGACACAGCTCATAACACCTACTGCTGAGGATTTGCAGGCTCTCAGCCCATGACCCCATGAGAAGCAGCATTGGAACGTGGAGGTCATTCTACAGGAATGAGATCCACCATCACATTGGTGGGCTTGGGAAGAGCTCCTTCCTGAACCTGGGAAAGTTGGCTGCTTTCTCACTTCACAGAATGGTCTCTCTGTGGCCCTGCATGGATGTGTCCAGTCCAGGACTGCACTCTGCTTCCTGGGCTGCGTCGTGGGCCCCCTGCTCATGGACCGGCATGAGCTGCACAGGGCGAGGTCAGTGCCCTTTCCGTCTGCCCATGCACACTGGCTGCACTCTTGTCACTGGTCACGGGCTGCTGGCATACCATGGCAGACACAGGAAAGGAAAGCTGTGTACAAAATACAGAAGAGCAGCCAATCTACTTGCAAGGTGGATGACATGTGACAACACACTGAAGGGGTCTCATTCTCCCTTGTGGCTGCTTCACAGCCAGGGAAGTGTTCTTCCCAACTTTACCTCCCCCATCAGTGCAGACCACCTGGGTCAGTGCACCCCCAAGGCACTCTAGACAGTGTTGAGAGAGGGAGGGAGGAAGACTGCTTCGAAGCCTGGTGAACTGCCTGGGGCAGGAGAAGGGGAAGAAGTCAGATGAAGGGATGCACCGGGAGAGCAGATACTTGGAGGCAGTTATTACGCATTTACTGCCAATTATTTTCCCAAAATTTCACCTGTCTCTCACATCTAACCCCTTTAAGATCCTTTTCTCTTGGGGGAGATGGATGTAACCTGAAAAGTTGGCAGAGGCACCAGTGAAATGAAGTGTGTCCATAAGAAGAGATCCAATCTGTCTCTATGGCTGCTAGTGGAGGTCCTGAGCTCTGTCCCCAGTTCCCCACCAGCCCCCTTCTTCTTCCTGTGCACAAGTACAGACCAGCTGCGCTTGCACACCCTTCCAGCTGGAACCCCTCAGAGCCAGCCTGGCCAGCCTGCTGGAGCCTTTCCCCATCCAGCCTCCTCAGCAGTGGTGTCTGAGCTGCTTTCTAGCAACAGTGTTTCCACTGCTTCTTGTGTATAAATAGCAGTTTTTTAATGAGACTAGAAAATCCCTGCTGCAGATACCTCTTGGAATGATAGGCAATCATGACTGTGCTGGCTTCAGATGATTACAGTGTTAAGGCAATTGGGATCCTCCTCAAGGGACTTCAGATTGGGAATGTGAGGACAGATTGCAACACCTGACCTTGAACACTGTGGGCTGCTCCAGACAACCTGCAGAAGGCACTGTTTTTCTAAGCAGACTAAGAAGGAAGCTGGTGCACAGAAAAGCAGCATATGACACATCTCTCTCTCTCTCTCTCTCTCTCACACACACACACACACACACACACACACACACACACACACACACACACTCACCCCTCCTTGACTCCCAGGCTTTCTGAAAGTCAGACTGCATTTTGCCTTTCTTATAGCACATCTCTTCTTTCACCTAACCTAATATCTCTTATTTTATATCACCTGCCTCCAGTCTATGGGGTCACATCTTTTCTTCCTCAGTGCATCTTAACATACGTCAAGTTTTCAGTTGAGATTTATGGATTCATTGAGAGTTGTCTGATTTTCTGAAACTTCCGGGAGTAAGTTTTCACATCTGGCTTCATGTTTCCTCCTCCCTTCAAAGCCAGTTATTTGCTGGCACTATTATTAGCTGATTTTAGTGAGCATTATTCAGAAGGTTGCTTTAGAACTTCTCACCTGAGTGTCTAACCATCCCTGTCACGGACCTCGCAGCCCAGGAAATGGCACCCCATGGTGCAGATGCAAGCAGGAAACTAAAGGGTGAGGTATTTCCTGTGTGTACCTCAGACGTACATATACGTGCATGTGCATGCGCACGCGCGTGTGCACACACACACACACACACACACACACACAGGAATTGTAGAGTCAATTTAATTTTGAAAGCACTACATACAGATAGGAAAATTATGGTTTCCGAAACATTTTAACCTGCATTTTCCAAATGGTTTTGATCTATGGATTTTTTTTTTCCCACTGAGCAATGCTCAAACCTAGTGCTCCAGGCCACATGCTCTCAGGTACACATTTCTAGTTTCACTTTCACCAAGTGGCCTCAGACAATCTACCCAAGAATCAATGTTCTTGTTTTTCAGCAGAATCCAAATAGGAGCCTCAGATCAAAGGCAGCTAAAATGGAACAAACATGGAAATCTGAGGGACCTGAGGTCAACTCTAAGATAATCAAGTAGGTGTGATGTGATTACTGTAAATTAGTTACTTAAACTCTGTGAGATCCCATTTTTCTTATTTATTAAATAGGATAGCTGTGAGGCGGCCTTAAAAAATCCTTAAGTGGACTTTCTTCTTTCTCTTCCTCATAAGCACCTTTCAACTACTGACTGCAGAGGTGGGTGGAGAGGTACCTAACTGACAAGTCTGGAAGTCCAGATTTCCTAAACTGGTGTTTAAAAATGTACCGCAGACTTGTTTTAATCAGGTATGCTAAGACATGTGAACATGGAAATGACTTTCATGAAGGAATAAGTTAATATTCAGAGTTCCCCATGAACAGAAAGCATGGTATGCCATGCAAGACCACATAGGGAAGCACCAGCATCAATTAGGCAGTACATGGAGTGGGGAAAAACATGGGTGGTTTCAGGTGAGGTGGGGTAACTAGGCTTAGAATAGGCTCATGTGAATAATTTTGGCATATTGAAATAAGATCCAGGGGCTGTCCCTAGTCATCTAGTCTCTGAACCTGGGATGATTAGGGCAGAAGGATAGATAGTGGCATTGAGTGTGAGAACCCCATAAAAGAGGGGGTTGGGAGTGTGGGCTCTGGATTGATTGGTCTTCATTAGAAGAGAATGGAGTGTTTGCTCTCTAGGAAAGAGGTAGTCTGGGAGTGGCTTTCTCTATAATGTCAGCAAGGACCCAAGATGTCAAACCTTTAGCAAATAAAAACATGATTAACACAATTAATTCTTTATATGCTTAGAAGAAGGGGATCTGATTATGTTTACTGATTTCTAAGTTGTCAACATGTTTAGAACTTAACTCAGTATCTTCCTCCCCTAAACCTGTTCATCCTGGACCACTTACCTCAGTGAGAGCATCTTCATCTACCCAGGCATCTAGATCAAACATCTAGGAATTATAGACTCTCTTTTGCTGTGAGCCACCACTCAGTTCTCCTTTTGATAAAAGACTTGCTTCCCAGTGCTGGAAACTGAAGGCAGCCTTCAGTGACAGTCCTTTCAATGACTGCCATAGCCTTAAGGAGCCACCTTACCAAAGGACTTGCGCCTCTATCCAGGTGCCCCACAGCAGTCGATGTGGAAGGACAAAGGCCAAACCATCTTGGCCCATTTCAAGACAAGTCTGAAGGTCCTTCCCTTCCTTTCATGCATATTGATTCTCTCTGAGTCTGTTTCTCAGGTAACCCAACTCTGACACCAATCTATTACCAGTCCTGGCAACACCTCCTACTCAACATCTGTGAAATCTACTTTCAAGTCTTCCCCTATTATTAGCGTTTTAGCTCATGACCACCATCTTGTCTTACTTAGATATCCACAAGAGACTCTAAGAAGTCTGGTTTCTGGCCAGAAACCTATGTGGGATCTTTTAGGTCTGATCATTGGCAATCACAAAGACTTTTCCTGGGGAAAGCTATTCCCCCCTCTTTGCCCACAGCAGACTTGGTGGCAGCCAGTACACTGCTGTCTCTGAAGGGAGTTGTAGTTAGGGCTCAGGCCTCCTGGCCAAGAGAAGCAGCCATGCTCCCATATATCCTTGCATTCCTAGCCCAGGAGCCTCCATTTGGAGATCTCTTTATTGGGAGCCTCAGGCAAAGCATTACTCAGGTGCCTCTGCAGAGACCTCCTAATAGTGGGGAGAAGAGAAAACTTGAAGATTTTTTCTCCACTTTGACTCAGTACCCAGTATTCCTATCTTTTCCCTGCTCTTCACCCCTCACCCCATATCCATTAGACAGTAGGAGTCTTTTGTTCTGTCCTCTCTCAGCAGTGAGACACTATCTTCACCTGCCCTGATAATTGGGAAAATGGAACACTGAGGGAGCCAGAGCTTTTTCTTCTTGCTTATATATCATAGTGAGTGATTAAGGGCTTGCCTTGTGCTTCATTCTGGCTTGTCTTTTTTTTTAATGTTTATTTTTGAGAGAAAGAGAGAGAAAGAATGAGCAGGGGAGGGGAAGAGAGGGAGGCAGACACAGAATCCGAAGCAGACTGCAGGCTCTGAGGTGTCAGCACAGAATCTGATGTGGGGCTCGAACTCACAGACCATGGGATCATGATTTGAGCTGAAGTCAGATGCTTAATCATCTGAGCCACCCAGGTCCCCCCATTCTTGCTTGTCTTAATTAATTACTCCAAAACCTGGGAGCTCAACTCTCTCCAGCTCAGCTTATTCATGCTAGACTCCTGATTGTTCTCCTTATATAATAATAAAGATGATCTTTTAAGATGGAATTTGCACCCAACATTAACCGAGATAGACCATACTCTGTGCCACAACATAAAGCCTTAAAAATTAAAAGGAACTAAATCATACAAAATTATGTTCTCTGACAATAAATTTAATTAGAAACCAATAAAAGATATTTGGAAGAATCTCTAAATATTTCGAAGTTTAAAAAAAGTGAAATAATCTATGGATAAAAGAGGAAGTCACAAGGGAAACTAAAACATATTTTTAAGTGGATAAAAATAAAAACAAAACATATAAAAATTTGTGAGATATAGCTAAAGCAGTGCTTAGAGGAAGACTCATAAGTTTAAATGCTTCTATGAGAAAAGGGGAAAGGTTTCAGATCAATTATCTACACTTACACCTTAAGAAATAAGGGGAAAATAGCAGAATAAACCCAAAGAAAACAGAGGACCGGGAATAATAAAGGTAAGAGAAGAAATCAATGAAATTAAAAACAAGAAGATAGGAAAAAGTAAATGAAACCAATAGTCGATTCTTTGGAAAGTCAATAAAACTAAAAACCTCTAGTTAGATTGTGTGAAAAATAAAAAAAGAAGATACAAACTACCAATAACAAGAAGAAAACCAAGAACACTCTACCTACATTAAAACCATAGTAAGGGAAAACTAGGAACACTTTATGCCTATACATCCAAAAATTAAGTTGAAGTGGACCAGTTCCTTGAAACACATGAACTATCAAAGGTCCATAATTTGAATAATCATATTTCTATTAAAGAAACCGAATTCATAGTAAAACAAACCCTTCTAACCACAACAGCTCAGTCCTCCAAGGCCCAGATAACTTTACTGCTGAATTTTTTTTTAATAGTTTATTGTCAAGTTGGTTTCCATATAACACCCAGTGTTCATGACCACAAGTGCCCTCCTCCATGCCCATCACCCCCCTTCCCCTCTCCTCCACCCTCATCTGCCCTCAGTTTGTTCTCAGCATTCAAGAGTCACTCATGGTTTGCCTCCCTCCCTCTCCCCAAATATTTTTCCCCTTCTTCTCCCTCACGGTCCTCCATTAAGTTCCTCCTCATTCACCTATACGTGCAAACATATGGTACCTGTCCTTCTCTGCCTGACTTATTTCACTCAGCATAACACCCTCAAGATCCATCCATGTTGCTACACATGGCCAGATTTCATTCTTTCTCATTGCTGAATTCTATCAAACAGTGCAGGAAAAATAACCTCAAGTCTACATAATCTCCTGAAAATATAAAAGGAAAGAACAGTTCTGACAATGCTGAGCTTCAGCTAATCCCTGTGGTTCCAGAAAACAGAAAAAACTCTCTCCTTTTGGATCCTTTTGTGTTCTGTGAAAGGGCTACCACAAAGTACCACCCTATTCTCCCATATCCTGAGGTAAGATCACCTTTGCCCTTCTGTAACAACTCCCTTGTTTTATAAAAGCCCAAGTTTTCTCCCTCTTCTCAGAGACTTTCCTCGGTAAGGAACATTCTCCCTAAGGCAGTAACCTGAATAAAACTATCTTTATTGCCCAGTGCTCTTTATCTTTGGCAATTTTGGTTCTGTGACTTGTACAGTACCAGAGTCTGCCTTCAGATCCCTGGTTGCTCCACCTAGTGGATGAGCCTCTTTTTTCAAAATGGTGCTGGGGAAACAAGGGTGTGTGGGGCTCCTGGTCCTGGGCTCTGGACTTGTGGCCATCAGTAGCATGGTAAGGATTTGATTTTGATTCCTTTTGAATGTTCACTTGATTTCTGGTGCTGGATTCTTTTGGTTTCTTGGTTTGATCATTTGGTGATCTCTGTAAACAGATAATGATTTATAGAGATCTTGTTTCTGTTGAGTGAAGATGGCAGAGAATCTGGTTTGTTTGTCTTCTGCTTGTCTATTTGTCTACCTTAAGGTCAAATCAATTAAGAATTTCATGCCCACCAGCATGTGGCTATCTGGACTGGTGAGTTTTGTGTATGCTTTACCCATGGCTGAAATTTTATGATTGAAGCTTATAAGCTTTCTATGTTCAGAAAGGTCTTTCCCTCTCACTGTGTATGTGTGTAATATTTTCCTAACTTCAGATAGTATTACCAAATTAGATTATAATGTCTCTTAAAGGAACTCTATTCTGATCAACTTGAAAATAAATTAGCAGGGTGCCTGGGTGGCTCAGTAGCTTAAGTGTCTGACTTCAGCTCAGGTCATGATCTCATGGTTTGTGGGCTTGAGCCCGTCGGGCTTTGTGCTGAACGCTTGCTCAGAGCCTGGACTCTGCTTCAGGTTCTGTGTCTCCTTCTTTCTCTGCCCCTCCCCTGCTCACACTCTCTCAAAAATAAATAAATGTAAAAAACTTATTTAAAAAAGAAAACAAGGGGCTCCTGGGTGGCTTAGTCGGTTAAGCGTCCCACTTTCGCTTAGGTCATGATCTCGCGGTCCGTGGGTTCGAGCCCCGCGTCTGGCTCTGTGCTGACTGCCAGCTCAGAGCCTGGAGCCTGTTTCAGTCTGTGACTCCCTCTCTCTCTGACCCTCCCTTGCTCACACTGTCTCTCTCTCTCTCTCCCCTAGAAATAAATAAAAATATTTAAAAAAAAATAAAAAAGAAAAAAGAAAAAGAAAACAAATTATCATTTGTAATAATTGAATATTCCTAATATTAAAGAAGTTAAGGAAATTGAATCTCAAATATATTTTTTAAATTTTAGTTATTTAAATATTCTCTATATCTAATGTGGGGCTTGAACTCATAACCCCAAGATCAAGAGTAGGATGCTCTTCTGACTGAGCCAGCCAGGTGCCCTGAACCTCAAACATTTTCAAGGTGAAAAAAATAACTCAGAAACAGTCTAACTGTTCAAGGTCAGATAATTTAGGTAAATCTTTGGCAGACAAGACTAGTTAAATATTTGGCTTAATAAATGGAGTGATGTTTTCTGTATGTTAAATAATTATTAGTGTTAACTAATATATGTATAGGTTTTTATTCTATTGGGTAAGTACCTCCTAAACTTATACAGTCCTACTGGTTGTATAAGCTAGCATTACTGTAACTAAATGTTACCATTATGAAAAATATGCATTTGTTTATTTTTAAGAGAACGAGAGAGAGAGCAAGCAAGCATGAGCTGGGGAGGGGCAGAAAGAGAGGGAGACACAGAATTTGAAGCAGGGTCCAAGCTCTGAGCTGTCAGCATAGAGTCTGAAAAATATGCATTTGTAATCATTACTCTAACAAATTTTCTTTCAATAGTAAGTATGTCAGCTTGAATATAATTTCCAATATTTTTATATCACTTAACCTTGGAGTTAACTGATGGATATTCAATAGATATTTAGATTATTTCAGTAAGATAGAATACTGAATCGTTCATTGATTACTAAACATAAAGTTTATGTATTCTTGTTTTTTTAATGCTACAGAGAGACTATATATATACATATATATGTATATGTATATATATATATATATATATGTCTTTTAATGAATGTGTTTTTCCATTTTGGAAAGTACACTGTGAGGGACATAGACAGAACTAGTAAGTTGTGAGAGAAGAGTTCAACTTGTCATGGTCAAAGATGATGAAAGGTTGCTAGGTTTTATAAGATTAGCAAAAAGAGCTGTATCAAATATACTTACGCAAAAAAAAAAAGAATTTGGTTTTCTTTGTTAAAATGACAAAAATTTCTTGGATTACTGTTTGCTCTTAACATGAGGTTGCAAAGGGTTATTTATTGCTTTCTGTGTACTGTGCTTAGACAGCTGAGATTCTGTAGATTCTGAAACCAATCTTTGTGTTTTATGTGGACTGTGCCATGTCTCTGATTACTCCAGGTCTCTGATTACTCCAGGTCTCTTAGAAAAGAGCTAAGATTCCTTATAGTTATGTTTATTTTATTTTATTAAAAACATTTTTTAAATGTTTATTTAGTTTTGAGATACAGAGAGAGAGACAGAGTGTGAGCAGGGAGAAGCAGAGAGAGGAAGACACAGAATCTGAAACAGGCTCCAGGCTCTGAGCTGTAGCACAGAGCCCAATGGGTCTTGAACTCATGGACCATGAGATCATGACCTGAGCTGAAGTTGGACGCTCAACCAACTGAGCCACCCAGGTGTCCCCGCAATCATCTTTATTTTAGAAATACACTTTGGTTAAACTAATAGTCAAGTGTTCAGTAACCCATGATCCTATCATAATCACTGTTCAAATCTCTTGACAACTTTTGATATTTTGTCTTTTCAAAATTAAATCCTTAAAATAACTTTTGAACCTGAAACTGCCTTTGGAATCTCCCAGAGGGTCCTTGGAATATCATAAAGCATTTGTTCTTTCACCTTGTAAAAAAAGATAGTTGTTAGAAATATTTATGTTTATTTGACATGTCACCATAGATGATTTGAATGGGAAGAGCTATCAAGTCCAGAAAAAATGTCTGACCTTCCCTAGGTTAAATGTAAATGGGTAAAAGGTTAAAATAAATATTTCAGAAATTGTATGCTTTATGGAAAGTTCCTGTAGAATTGCCAATGCCCTTGCTGTCCATGATGTGTTCCTATTTACCAGAGAATTGAGCGTACTTTGCCTGGTATCATTCAATAATAACATAGTGTGATAGATCATGATTTCATTTAATTTTAAATGTTAACTTTGTTGCAACTTTACTTCTTTAATTTGAATCTAGCATTTCTTAGGCCAGTGGTTTCAATTTGGGATTGAAATAATAAAATTTACACAGTTTTATTAATATACAGATGTTTAGGACCTGCTCCAGACTTATTCAATCTTGTTACAGATATTCTTGCTATATTCTAACTACATGGTTTATATATTCATAATAAATTTTCTCAGGATTATTATATATTATATCAGAAGATTTTTTCTCTGTAAGGATGTTCATTTATTTTAATAAATTAGCTATCATGTTAGCTGTCTTCTTTGAAAATAGGGATAATCATTATGTTTATAACTATGTCTGAAAAGTTTTGATTGCCTTTGTTATCTTGTTTTGTATATGGCAGAAAGATCCAAATTCCTTGTCTGTTACACTATTCTTACTATGAATTCTGATGAGTTGTTTTACTTTAAAAATTATTAGTAATAATTTAACCACACACACTTTAAGTCTTCTGCAGATAGTTTTTTGTTTTATTCTGATGCTTCAGCTACTGGCCCAAGAGCTTCATCTTCAACAAAGAACTGTCTCAGAACCCCATGAAAGGGACTATGCCAGGTACCTTTGGGTGTAGGGTTCTGATGATATGACATAATCGACTTTGAGACTGTAACAAGGTTTTCCTAAAACTCTAAGCAGATGGGTTTAAGAGACTGCAATAACAAGACAGACCAGAGCAATAATTAATTATATTAAACTGAATGAATTGACGAGGGATGATTATGGGTTTTCTTTGAAACATTGTCAATATTTTAATTTTCTATTTTCTGAATACATAAGGAATCACTTTTTCCCTCTTATCTTTAGCTGAGGAAAAACCATTTCGTACACCATGCTTTCATAAAATGAAACATTTGTTAATCATAACTTTCTCTCCCTGCCTGACCCCTCTAGAATTAGGACACTCTGGGTGTTCTTATTTTCATAGCAATATAACTGTTTGCATAGGTTCAATAAGAATCTGTCCTTCTAACAAGGAGGCACACCCGGAAACTTGGCTATACAACCAAAGCCTTGCATGGAATATCATTTTTAAAAATATGAATTAAAGAATATGAATTTAATGAAATATACCCAGATGCTTTTAAGGAGTTAAAATTGACTTCATGCAGTCAATGCTCATAAAGCCTTCTTAGAAAAACTGGTTTGATTTGGGGCTTATACAGTTGCCAGCCCTATAGGTCAGTGAGGAAGGTAAGATTCTGGCAGGCTCAGGAACAGGAGGATATTTAGGAAACTTCTAGAAGGGAGGGATTCACTCAAATCTAGAGGTACCAGAGGTGAGATCTGGTGGGTGGTCCATGGCTTGGCTTCTTAGCCTCCAAGGTACAATGTCCATAAATTGATAGACTCCATATTGTCAAGATTTCAATTCTCCTGAAATTGATTTACCGATTCATCATACTCTGCATCAAGACTGAAGGACATTTTGTAGATATTGATAAATTAATTATAAATTGCACACGGAAAGGCAGACAAAATACAATAACTACAGTAATATTGAAAAAGAATAAAATGAGAGGGTTCACATATCTTTCTCAAGACATACTACAAAACTACAGTAGTCAAGACAAATGGTGTGGGCAAAAGGACAGGACCCTTACATCAATGCGACAGAACAGACAGTCCAGAAATAGAGGCACAAATGTAGACAGCTGCTTTTTGACAAAGGTATAAAGGCAGTTCAATGGAGAAAAGACAGTCTTTTTAAAAATGGTACTGCAAAAAACTGAAATTTGACCCTCTCAAACTATATAGAAGTTAACTCAAAATGGATAAAAAAATCTGAGTATAAAATATAAAACTATGGAACTGTCTAGAAGAAAATATAGGAAACTCTATGTCCTCAGGTTCAGTAAAGTCCTCTGTGTTCAGGTTCAGTATATCCTGGATATAACAGTAAAAGTATGGTCCATAAAAGAAAAATGGTAAATTGTGTTCCACTGAAATTACAAACTTTTGGTCTGCAAAAGATACTGTTAAATAATTAAAATACAAGTGATAGATTGGAAAAAATATTGGCAAATCACATATTTGACAAGGTACCTGTATTCAGAATACATGAAGAACTCTCAAAACTCAGAAAACAAATAATCCAATAAAAACTGGGAGAAAGATTCAGGCACTTCACCAAAGAAGTGACAAATAGCATATGAAAAAATGTTCAACATCATACTCACTGGGGAAATGCAAATTAAAACCAAATGAGATATCACACAGATAAAACACTGGCAATACTAAGTACTGACAAAAATACAGAACGATGAGAACCATTACACTTTGATAGTGAGAATGAAAATTTTCATGGTACAGCTACTTTGAAATAGTGTTTGATAGCTTGTTATAGTTAAACATACACTTACAAAATGACCCAATAATTTACTCCCAGGTATAAACTTATGTCCATACAAAGACTCGTACACTAATGTTCATAGTAGTTTATTTATAATAGACAAAAACTGGAAACAACCCAAATGCCCTTAAATTAGTGAACAAACTGTAGTATATCCATTCAGTGGAACACTATTCAGCAATTAAAAGGAAAAATAACCTGATATATGCAAAAACACAGATGAACTTCAAATGCATTATGCCAGGTGAAAAAAGTCACCCTCAAAAGGCAATATGATATGAGCCCATTTATATGACACTTTGGAATAGTCAAATCCATAGAGATGGAGACTAGACTGGCCAGGAACTGGGGGTGGAGGGGTGAGGGGTTGACTACAAAGGGACAGCATTGAGTTTTTAGATTAGTGGGACTCTTCTGTATTTAATTATGGTGGTTACATGACTGTATACATTTGTCAAAGCTCGTAGAACTGTACAGCAAAAGAGTAACTTTTGTGTATAACTCCAAAAATAAAATAAAAAAGGAAAAACAGTATGCAAGCAATTTGTCCACATCAACGTCCTGCTTAAAAACTTTCCATTGCTCTAAGAACTGTCAGTACACAATTGTTAGTTAGCATGGGGCCACAGCCTGGTCCTCCTTCTTTCTTGTTATGCTCCTCATTCCATATCATTTGCAATTCCTGTATATTTAAAGCACCTGATACAGTACCCAGCACAGGTACTCTGTAAACACAGGCTCCCTTTCTTTGAACATCTTACTTCATTTGTTTATGTTGGCTCTTCTTCATGAAGGTTCTTTCTACTCCTCACTCCAGCTAACTTGCAGGCATGAAGACTCAGGCAATACCTTCTCCTGAAGGGCTTCTCTGACATACTTCCTCTTCATCTCTGCTCCTCAGAACAAGTAGACTCTGGTGCCTCTCTTCTGAGCTTCCTCATCTGTGCAGTAAAGGTTTGGGGATGTTCAAACCTTATGCATTTTGAAAAAAGGGCTAGCCTTCAGCTGTTTCAAGGAAGATTGACTCTAAGTGTCTGAAATATCCTGCTTGATAAGAGTGGCTTTGTATACCTGGGGACTTCAGTCACCCTGGACAGTTTATACTAACAGTGTGATTTACCATGGGGTCCCTGGGCTACACTGTATCAGTGTGACCTATGGAGAGCCTGGAGACTAAGTAACTAAGGTCAGTCTTATAGGTACTACATACCTAAGTAACTGACCTCCAATAAAAACCCTTGAAACCAAGGCTTCAAAGTACTCTCCTGGTTGGCAATGCTCCTACATATTGTCACACATTTTTGCTGGGAGAACTAAGCATGGTCCATGTGAATCTATGGGAGGAGACATCTGGAGGTTTATTCCTGGTTTCTCTTGGACTATGATCTATGCTCCTTTAGCCTTGGTTGATTTTAACCTGTATACTTCCACTGTAATAAACTGGAATCTGGGTGTAACAGCTTTTCTGAGCTGTGTGAGTCTTTCTAGAGAATCATCCACTGAGAGTGGCTTGGAAACCCCTGACACATCATCCCACTGGGTTTACTTCTATCAGAGCACTTATAATGAGCTGTCACTGTCTCCTTCTGTGCTGTCATTTATTTAAGAGCAAGAACCTTGTATGATTTGCCTACCATCTCTAGCGCCTAGTGCTGTGCCTGGAACATGAAAAGTGTTAAATAAATGTCTGACTGCAAGAGAGGCCTAGCCCTCTCGTGAGTCTGATTCCTATCCAAGTCAGAAAAATGCCTCAGGGACTTGTAGAGGAATGTGGAAGTTGCAAGCATTCACTCCCAAGAACAAATCATAGGGCATTAACCATGCAAAAGCACAGGTAGTGAAAACTGTCAACCCCAGAAGCCTGAACTGAGAATTAAGTCTGTCAGACAAGACACCTGGAATAGGAATTTTAAGAGCCTGAGCCCAGGAGCAGCAGTGTGATAACATGGCTGAGGGCGGTGGGGACTATAGGTGCTTGCTTAGGCGGAGATGAGAACAGTGGGACAGAAAGAAGTTACAGAAATTCCACCATGTCAACTATGTTTTATTTTCAGGTTCTGCCTTTAAGGAAAGCCCTCTCTACACCAGGAAAAGTGAGATTTCAGTGGAAAATGCCAAGACTCTACATTTAAAATTCAAGAAGTCTTTTGGAAATAAGGAGTCCACATGTCTCTGGTAGATTCCTTGGCTGATGCTCCGCCCTGCAGGTGAGCTGCAATTCCAGCCTCAAGTACTAGCCCTTCTGGTTCTTCCTGACAACCACAAAAATGTTCAGCAATACACTCCATTACAAAAATCACAAAAACAATAATTAAGTTTGCTAAGGATCTTTTACTGGTAATTCTTAATCTTTCTTAAGAGAAAAACACAGTTCAATTAAACACACACGTGCTTTGTCTTAGAGCCAGAGACCAAACAGAAACACAACACAATAAATGCCGACTCACGTAGGGTATCCACCCCAAATCAATAGCTCTGACTGGAATCATGGAATTTTATAGTTGATTAGAAAAGAGGTCAGGTCTTTGATTTCAATGTCTTCATTTTGAAAATGGGGTAACTGGGATCTAGAAAAAAACCGTGACTGCTGAATAAAGATAACAGCATGCAAGTAGTCAAGACAGCATTTTGATATCGAATCACACGGATCCAGACCTGGAGCTCTAGTGAGGCATGACCTCGCTAGGCAGACTGGGATAAGTTGCTGCATCTCTCTGGGCCTGTTTTTGTACCTGAGTTTTTGTACCTGAGGTAATGCTTACCTCACTGGATTTTATGTGGGGAAGGAGGTAATATACAGTATCATACCTGGCATATAGAAGATGCTCAAAAAATTAATTTCCTTTTGCCCTTCCCATTGAATCTCCATCTATGGCAGCCTTTCCAAGAAGATCTCTCCATCTAAACCACAGATTCAAAGAGTATTACATGAGTGCTTATTTTCTCAATTCCTCCCAAGGATGGCAAATAGCTAGTACCATTCCAGAAGAAAAGAAGAAAGTTCTTGCATTGCATACAGTAGATGTCTTAGGACATTAGGGCTTAATTCTCTCTAGGAATCCAGTTGAGATGGCTTCATAGACACACAAAGCTCTACGGCATTCATGGCAGTACACTGTTACAAGTCTAGTTTTGAATATTACTGATACAGCGCTTCCAAAATAAGGCAGGCAGTAGAGGGCTGAGGGATGGAACTGAGGGCAGAGGGTGAAGAGGGAATTCAAAATACTTTCAAGCCCTGGGTTTCTGTAGTTGGTTACTGACCAGCACTCCTTGAGCATGAGCACTGTTCTGTCCACACGCCTAGTGATATCTGTGTTCTGTGAGGGGCATGGCATTTCATTCTGGGCCTCACATAAACGCTTCCAATATCTTGCTGCTTTAAACCCTGCTCTCCCATTGTAGGGGCATCTCTGAGGCCCTCAAGGAGCAGCTTTCTGAGCCTTAGCTTTTACCTTGTCCTACCCTCCAACACATACAAACGGTGGTCCATTATCTCTGAAACTCATCCAGGCTGCCTCTGTGCCCCTGGTGTGGTCTGGGGAGTCCCTGAATCTCAGGGTCACCTAATAAACCTGGGTTTCTGCCATTTCCATCTGCCTCATGCCTGCTCTGGGGCAAAGGAGTCTTTGCGGGCACCAGGGACAACCGCTGGAGCTTCTCTGGGCCCGTTTGTCATTGCTAAGGTGTAGCAGGTATGTCTTCTCACTCTGGAAGTGGAAGGAAAGCCATTTGGGCAAAGAGGAAAAAAAAGGAGTCCTCTGCCAGTTTCCTTAAAGTCTCACTTACGGTATTATCTAGTTTGGTTTTTCTCAAGTGGGGTTTCTACTTAAGTACCCCAGAGAGGAGAGAGAGTTTCAAGGGAATTGGAGTCAGATGCGCTACCGTTGCGCCACGAGGCCTAGAGTTTCAAGGGAATTGGGATGGGAGGGTGTCAGAGCTGCAGAATTTTGAAAAACTTTTATTTGGAGGAGACACCAACCTTTCTGAGTTTCATGTGTTTGTTGTGGGACAGGGCAGATGAGAATCACAGAGTGCTCAATACAAGGGTCTGGGCATCCTTCACTTTCCTTGTCTAACCAATGATTTTAGAGCAGAGTCCCACCCCTGTATCTGTCAGTAAGGCACTCTCACAACCTTTGGGAACCAACCTTTAACTCTCCAACATGGTCTGTGCTGCACCCTGGGGGAGGGCAAGAACTGCTGTCTGCATTCCCCTCTACCCCCTCCCTGCTCCTCCCTGGGTTTGCAGCTAGACCAGCGAACACATAGAGCCTCACCACATAGAGCCTCCACCACTAGGTAGGACTACAGGCAGCACCCTGTACCCTACGTACAAGCATAATGCACACATTACTTCCTGTCCCTACCACCTGATTTCTCACATCTGGGCAGCACCTGTCTTCCTTTACAGCTTCCACCTCAGGGGCTCAAAAATAACTTTTTGAATGTTTACAAGAAGCAAAATACAAAGAATCCAGCTTGTCAACTAACCAAGGGCTGGCGATCACCATTTATAAAACCACTCTGGACTTCCTTAAATAATATGTAGGGTCAAAGTCTTCTCAATTTGTACCCAGATCTCAGTTCTCCGAATAGAACGGGAGCACTAAGTCCCTGGGGACGCCAGAGCACTCGTATCTCGGAGAGACAGCACTGCTTGTTTCAGTGGATCCAAGACAAGCCCCCTCCTCTGGGTGGGGAGCCTCTGTCCTGAAGCAAGGACCAAACACAATGAATCTGGTCCACCCTTGACCAGCGAGCCCTTTCCCACCTTCTGTTTTACAGAGGTCAAAGAGCCAGCGCGTGCCATTGGTCAAGAACAGCTGCATCAAAGACCAAATACTAGTCTCACCTTAAACACTCAGTCTCCCAGCTGACGACGCGCCCTGCTACGGGAGTGGGGTGCAAACAAGGTCTCAGCTGTAACAGGTAGCCCACTGGTGAAGTGCAGGAAAGAAGGGGCAGGGATGACGGGAGGCGGCGGCGGCGGTGGTAAATCAGAAGATAATCAGGGGAAAGAAAAGGAGTATCCCTGGAGGCGGCGGCGGTGATAGGGGAAAGAAAAGGAGTCTAGAGGGCGAAGTAACGGGCAGCAAGGAACCAGAGAATGGAAACGAAAAACAGATAAAGTGAGGGAGGGAAGCGGGGGAGGCGAGACAGTGTCGCGGGGAAGGAGGGAGGCGGCAGCTCACGAGAGGACAGACGTGGGGCGCGGCAGGGGCGCGGTCGGCGCCCTTACCGGCGGTGGCCGAGCGCAGGCTCTCCAGGCTCCAGGAGCGCGACAGGGCGCCGCGCATGCCCCCGCTGCCGCCGCACACCACGCCGCTGCTGTCCGAGTCCGAGCCCGGGGACAGCCCGGCGCTACTGCCCCCGCTGCTGCTGCTGCTGCTGCCGAGGTCGCCGCTCGTCTGCCCGCTCGACTCGCTCGGGCATTGCTGCGCCCTGGTGCAGGCGGGCCCGAGCTCCAGCCACAGGCTTGGGGGCGGCGGGGCCGCGGGCGGCGGGGCGAGCGGGCCGGGGCCCGGGCCGGCGCCGTCGGAGGGCGAGGGGCGTGCGGGCGGGCGCGCGGCTTCCCCGGCCCCGTCCCCGCCGCCGCCCGGCCGCCGCTCCGGCCCCGCTGACATCATGGGGCCTCGCGAGGTTCGCGGCCGGCCGCTCGGGCTCTGCGCGCGCGGGGCGGGGACCCTCTGCGGGCGCGGGGCGCGCGGCTCGGGCAAGGCCTGACGCCTCTGGGCAAGGTCCGCTGGCCGCCCACTCCCGGCCAGCCTGGCGGGCGCAGAGCCGCGGCGGCCACCGGGGTGCGGGTCGTGGGCCCGGTCGGCTCGCGCTCACGCACGCGCGCACGCAAACCTGGAGCGGCGGGCGCGGGCGCGGCGCGCGGGGGCACCGGCCACCCTCGTCCCCGCAGGGCCGCGCCCCGCCGCCAGCATTCCTGCGCGTGTGTGAGGCTGGGGCCATCTCCGGAGGGGACGCCCCGAGGCCACGGGGGTGAGTAGGGCCGGTGGGCGCTCCCATTTGCTCGGCGAGGACCCGGCTCAGACTGCGGGCAGCGCGTCCGTGCCCATCCGGGGCGGGAGCTCGGGGCAGGGACTCGGGCAGACGTCCGTGAACACCGTCTCGGGGGAGCGCGCTTGGCCGGGACACGCCCCTAGCCACCGGGCCTGCCGCGCGCACGGTGTGCGGAGGGGACGGCAGTCTGCAGGAACGTGCCCCGCTCGCGGTGCGCTGTCCCCATGCTCTGCAGTGATTAGAGACCATAAAGGTGGGGTCCTCGTCCCCACCATGGAAGTGTCTGAAACAGCCCAGTGACAGGCACAAAAGAAAATGGGAGCCCCAAAGCACAAGACAGAGAGCCAGGGATTACAGGGGTTTGTTTGGGGGTGGATAGGGATTATTAGGGGAAAAAGCTGCTGTTTCCTTGGACCCTCCCAGACAGTCGTGAGCATTTTGTAGGTTCTTGGGGTGTGCCTAAAGGGTGAAGTACCTCCGCTGTTGCTGTTTCAGACAAGGACAATACATCAAGAAGTACTTATAGGAAATACAAAATCTAGGAGGTGAAAACAGTGGGAGTCTTGGTCTTGGAGGTGAGCTATGTTAGCGGAAGTCCTTGATATGGGCTGATCGGGATCAATGACCTTCCCTCCCAACCTCTTAACCTCCCTTCCCCCTCCCCAGCAACATCCCTCTTCCAACCCCTCCAAGCCCTAGGAAGCTGGTTTTAAAGTGGCAGAAGTAGTAACAATAGTGAAGATAAAATGAGAGGTACTTGCCACATACCAGCTGGTATAGGGTGGATGCTGGGAAAGTGGTCATTTTCTCCCTTCCTCTGCATTTGGGGTCCATTTCATGTTGCCTGTCTCCTCCTCTGTGTGCTCCTAGCTTTGTACCATGGGGGACACTGCGTCTTCATAGATATCTGTCTCCTCTCCTTGTAGGCCCTCTGTTATCTCCTCTATCAGATTAATATATTAATAATTGCTGCTTTTAATAGACTTAGGGGCTGGGGACAATGGCATACCAACATTTATATAAAGCGCAAAGCCCTATACAAGCATACAGTAATACCGACATTGTTGAGTGTGCAGTTGATGGGCCTTGGGGGGTGACTCAGCCAATCTGCATCTTGAAGACCTCTTCCCTCAATATTCTCTACTTGTCTGGGGAAACTGTACTTTCCTAACCACCCCATGCCTGGAATGCACACTGCTTATCCATCCCTCTATCCTTTCCTGCCCTTAGGAAGAACAACTCTTCCCTCCCCTTGTTCCTGATCATGGGCAGTTCTGCAAGGAGGGTCCCCTCACGTTCTTATGTGGCTGTCAGGTTGAGGGTTCTGAGTAAGCTCCTGTGGGTGGGAAGAACTATCAGGAAGGAGATGGTCACTGCCAGCATGAGGCACAGATCATGAGACACCACTCCCAACTCATCAACAAGTCTGGGTTCTGCCTCTAGAATAAGTGTCAAAGTTGTCCATGTCTTTTACTGCTGCCACTATCATGCTGTGCTTGGAAGACAGCTTTAGTCTTTTAACTTGTTCCACAGAGGAGCCCCAGAGAGCTCTAAAATGTAATCATACCGTGTCATGCTCGTGCTTCAAACCCTTCAGAGGCATCTCTTCACAATTAGCCAGACCCACAAGACCCTGTGTTCTGACCTGACCTATCTCTCCAACTCTGATCATCTCCCCTATCCTTTGCTCTCTGCCCTCCAGCCACGGAGGCCACCTTGCCTTCTAGTCTCAGGGCTTTTGCACTTATTGTTCCTTTCACCTGGAGTGCTCTTCTTTTTGCTTTTCAAGGTACATGCTCCTTCTCAGCATCAGATATTAGCAAATGTTACCTTCTCAGAAAAACTTTATTTATTTCTTCCTAGGACTCATCTGTCAATGGCTGGTTGTTTATCTGTTGTCTGTGGATGCTGTGAGTTCAGCAGCTCCTTACTACCACTGTGTCTCAGTGTGTGCAGAGCACCTGTTGCAGGTTGGGTGCCTGGTAAATGCCTGCAGAGGAATGAGTGGGGGCATGGAACTGAGCAAGAGGCCAAATAGGCAGGAAGGGAACATTCTTCTGGGGGTTCAGGCCTTTGAGCAGATGATGTGTGATCCTAAGTGGATAGTACAAAGGTGGTGCCTCCAGATGGCAGCAGCATGAACTGATCTAGCCTGTGTAAGCCACTGTCAGCCAGCCAGCCAAGCACCATGCTTTTTCTGAGTCCATTTCTCTTTTAAGTCTTCTTGAGACTTCAGTAATTCTTACTTGAACCAGCTATCCTGGTCTCAGCTCTACTGCAGGGAAGATCAGAGTATCCTCGTTTGAGCTATGGTATGAAAAAGTGATCCACATTTCTTAAGACCACAGTGGTGATGGCAGCTGAAATTACTACATACTATCCAAGGTTAAGGGAATCTTGGGGAATAAAAATTGATGCATGGGAACCCATTAAACTCATCCATTTCTGATACTATTAAGGAAGAGAGGAAATTTTGGTTCTCTTGCCATCACATGGTAGGTTTATAATTATCTATCTATCTATCTATCTATCTATCTATCTATCTATCTATCTGAATTAATGTTAATACAGCATCTTTATGAGAAAGATCATCACAGAAGGATCACTGTTTGAGACCGGTTAAATGATGTGAAAATAGGAGCTGTAGTTCAACTGTACATGTAGAAACAGATACTTGTCTAAATTTAGAGTAGCTTCTGTTCTGTCTCTCCTAGCTAACCCTGTACTTCAGTTTCTACCATAGTGTTAAACAGAAAGAAGCTTTAACACCAGAGAGATCTGGGTTCAAATTCTGGTTTTCTCTTACTACTTGTGACTTTGGGCAAATTATTGACACTTCATAAGTCTTTCTCCCTTCACCCATCAAATAATGATACTGAGAACTATTTTTGCAGGATTATTGTAGGGATTACATGAAGTGATATGTGCATATACAACAGTGCCTAGCAATGTCTGAACTATTAGCAGCTATTTATTAAGTATATATTAGGCATTAAGTAATTTGCATATATTATTTAACTTCCACAGCAGCTTTAACTAGTAGGCACTATTATTAGCCTCATTTTTCAGTTGAAAGTAACAAGCTCAGAATAATCCAAGAACACATATATGGAAGTGGTGGAATTGATTTCAGTGCTCACCAACTATGCTTTGAACCACTGTGGAATTGTTAATTCCTTTCTTTCTGATTTTGAGGATTCTCTAGACAGTTATTGTTGGACTATTATCCATATCATTGGCAAGAGACACTTTGAGCCTACTTTGTACAGAGCATATTGGGGATGTAATGAGGAAGTTTAAGCAATGGATCTTGATATTGAGTAAGTATGATATAGGCTCAGTCATCCAAATTATCTCCTTTAAGACTCTTCCTGAGATGAGTAACAGTTATAATAATAAGGAAAATTGAGACTGTCTGCAGGCAAGCAGGACAATGATGAGTGCTACTGAGCCACTCCCCAATGAAACTGGTGGAAATTACTTAAAAATAACCACTTAAAACCTCTAGATATGTTCTTAGGGGCAAATAGCAAATAAAGAAACATTTGTTCAAGAAAATCAATGAAAGTTTACTAAGAAATGTGAGAGTCTGTGATATTTGAACCGGGACCACTCCTTCTCCCCTTCTTCCGAGCTCAGTGAATTGGAGATTCTTCTCTAGATGGCTAAATCAAAGAACATAGAGCTCCCTGTCTTATTTCCCAGCTGGAGAGCTTACTTCCCTAGAGGAGCAGTGTTTTTCACTCTGTCCTCTGCTACCTATTATTGAGACTAAGTCCTGGGCAAGAATGATTGAGCAGTGGGGACTCCCTTCTTCAGCACACTGAGAATATTGAGGCTCTGATATTTCTTCCCCCTGCTTGTGAGGCTGGATTCTATGCCAGGAAAGCCCAGGGAACCATAGACCAATGTACACTCCTTTGGTGATTGTCACTCAGAGAGAAGCCTGACATTATCCACATACCCAGCTCCAGAGCTCTAACTCAAACATTTTACCTAAGGGGAGAATTTTGACTGCTGGGAAGGCTGTAAAACAGACTATCTGCTAATCTCTTCTCAGAAGAACTGCCCTTATTTGTATCAAAGCATGGAGAAGTTTAAACTTAAAGGTGCTCCCAAGAGCAGCGGGCTTCTGGTGAAAGGCATTTGGGAACATATTCATGGATCTAATGAAGATATAGCCTAGAATTATAAGCCAATTACTTTGCAAGTGAGAACTAGGAATAAGCCCTTCTGGGATCAGAACAAATGCCAAACACAGATCTCTGAAACTATTCCTTCAAAGGAGCCAGAATTTGAGCAACTTATGCCCCAAAGCATTGTTGTGAAGAGTAGAGCAATCAGCTGCCAGTCAGTGGAATTTAAAAGCTGAGTTTAACAGGGGCACCTGGGTGGCTTAGTCGGTTAAGCATCCGACTTTAGCTTGGGTCATGATCTCGCGGTTCGTGGGTTCGAGCCCCGCATCGGGCCCTGTGCTGACTGCCAGCTCAGAGCCTGGAGCCTGTTTCAGTCTGTGACTCCCTCTCTCTCTGACCCTCCCCTGCTCACGCTCTCTCTCTCTATCTCTCCTAGAAATAAATAAAACATTTTTTAAAAATCTTTAAAAAAAAAAAGCTGAGTTTAACAATAAAAGGGTCAATCCATCAGGAAGATATAACAATTGAAACACATATATACTTAATAACAGAGCACCAAAATATATAAGGCAAAAACCAATAGAAATTAAGGGAGAAATATTATTCAATAATAGTTGGAGGTTTCAATATCCAACTTTCAATAAACAACTGTACAGGAGATTACACAAATGGAAGACTTGGACAACAGCAAAAACCAATTAGACTTACTAGATATCTATAGAATACCACCCAAAATTGAAGACACATTAGTCTCAAATGCACATAGGACACTTTCTAGGATAGACCATGTATTAGTCCATAAAACAAGCTTCAGCAAATTTAAAAGGATAGAAACAGTACAAAACATGTTCTTTGACCACATGGAATAAAATTAGAAATCAGTAATAGGAACTTTTAGATAACTCATAAATATGTGGAAATTAAACAACACACTCCTAAATAACCAATGGGTCAAAGAATAGACCAAAAGAAAAATCAGAAAACATTTGAGATAAATTAAAATGAAGACAAAATATACCCAAACTTTTGGGACACAGCTAAAGCAATGCTTATAGGGAAATTTATAGCTGCAAATGCCTGTATTAAAAGAAGAAAGATCTCAAGTCAGCAACCAAATTTGCACCTTATGACACTAGAAAAAGAAGTGCAAAACTGAAAGAAGTGCAAAACCTAAAGCAAGCAGAGGAAGGAAATAATAAAAGTTAGAGTAGAAATAATTACAGAAAAAAAACAGAAGTATAGAGAAATAGAAAAAAACAGATACAGAATAGAGAAAATAAAAGAAACCAAATGCTGGTTCTTAGAAAAGATCAACAAAACTGACCTTCAGTTGAAGAAAGAAAATTCACGAAGAAGAGGATCCTGTAGTTCTCTTTTTTTGCTGGATCTCTGTCTGGCTTGGGAATCAGAGTGATGCTGGCTTCATAAAATGAATCCAGGAGTTTTCCTTCGATTTCTAGTTTTTGGAATAGCTTGAGAAGAATTGGTATTAATTCTGTTTTAAACTTCTGGTAGAATTCCCCAGGGAAGCCATCAGGTCCAGGGCTCTTATTTGTTGGGAGATTTTTGATCACTGATTCGATTTCTTCACTAGTTATGGGTCTGTTCAGATTTCCTATCTCTTCCCGTGTGAATTTTGGTAGTGACTGTGTGTTTAGAAATTTGCCCATTTCTTCTAAGTTATCCAATTTGTTGGCATATAATTTTTTCATAGAATTCCCTGATAATTGCTTGTATTTCTGAGGGGTTGGTTGTAATAAGTCCATTTTCATTCATAATTTTGTCTATTTGGGTGCTCTCTCTTTTCTTTTAGAGAAGCCTGGTTAGAGGTTTGTCAATTTTGTTTACTTTTTTCAAAAAAACAACTTTTGGTTCATTGATCTGTTCAATTGTTTCTTTGGTCTCTATGTTGTTTATTTCTGCTCTGATTTTTACTATTTCTCTTCTACTGGGTTTAGGGCGTTCTTGTTGCTCTGCCTCTAGTTCCTTTAGGTGAGCTGTTAGATTTTGCACTTGCGCTTTTTCTAATTTCTTGAAATAGGCCTGGAATGCAATGTACTTTCCTCTTAGGACTGCCTTTGTTGCATCCCATAGTTTTTGGATTGTTGTTTTTCATTTTCATTTGTTTCCATATATTTTTTAATTTCCTCTCTAATTGCCTGATTGGCCCATTCATTCTTTAGTAGGGTGTTCTTTAACCCCCATGTTTTTGGAGGTTTTCCAGACTTCTTCCTGTGATTGATTTCAAGTTTCAAAGCATTATGATCTGAGAGTGTGCATGGTATGATATCAGTTTTTTTATATTTAGTGAGGGCTGTTATATGTCCCAGTATGTGATCTATCTTGGAGAATGTGCCATGCATTTGAGAAGAATGTGAATTCCATAGCCTCAGGATGTAGGGTTCTAAATATATCTTTCAAATCCATCTGGACCCATGTGTCATATAAGTCCATTGTTTCTTTAGTGATTTTCTGTCTAGTTGATCTATCCATTGCTGTAAGTTGGGTATTAAGCTCACTTGCTATTAGCACATTATTAACGATAAGATGGTTTCTGTTTGTGATTAATTGTTTTATGTATTTAGGTGCTCCCATATTTGGTGCATAGACATTTATAATTGTTACTCTTCCTGATGGATAGACCCTGTATTATTATATAATGCCCTTCTTCATTCCTTGTTACTGTCTTTACTTTAAAGTCCAGTTTGTCTGATATAAGATACCCACTCCACCATTTTTTTTTTACTTCCTGTAGCCGATAGATATTTCTCCATCCCCTTACTTTCAATCTGATGGTGTCCTCCTGTCTAAAATGAGTTTCTTGGGGCGCCTGGGTGGATTAGTCGGTTAAACGTCTGACTTTCGCTTGGGTCATGATCTCATGGTTGGTGGGTTTGAGCCCCATGTCAGGCTCTGTGCTGACTGCCAGCTCAGGGCCTGGAGCCTATTTCAGAGTCTGTGTCTCCCTCTCTCTCTGACCCTCCCCTGCTCACGCTATCTCTCTCTCTCTCTCCTAGAAAAAAAAATGAGTTTCTTGTAGAAAACAAATAGATGGATTTTGTTTTTTTATCCATTCTGCTACCCTCTATCTTTTGATTGGGGCATTTAGTCCATTTACATTCAATGTTATTAATGAGACATGTGGGTTTAGAGTCTTTGTGTCCTTTGTGGGGTACATGTTTGTGGTGGTGTCTTTGGTATCTTTGTTCCTTGCAACATTTCCTTCAGAGCGTTCCCCTCAGGATTTCTTGTAGGGCTGGCTTAGTGGTGACAAATTCTCTCAATTTCTGTTTATTTGGAAATACTTTTATCTCTCCTTCTATATTGAATGACAGGATTGATGCATAGAGGATTCTTGGCTGCATATTTTTTCTGTTCGTCACATTGAAGGTCTCTTGCCATTCCTTTCTGGCCTGCCATGTTTCAGTAGATAGATCTGTCACCACTCTGATAAGTTTCCCCTTGTATGTTAGGGCCCTTTTCTCCCTAGCTGCTTTCAAAATACTCTCTTTGTCCCTGTATTTTGCCATTTTTACTATGATATGCCATGCAGAAGGTTGATTCAAATTATGTCTGAGGGGAGTCCTCTGAGCCTCTTGTATTTCAACGTTTACCTCGTTCCCAGGTTGTGGAAGTTTTCTGTTATAATTTGTTCCAGGACTCCTTCAGCACCTTTCCCTCTCTCTTCCTTTTATGGGATTCCTATGATACAGATATTGTTGCGTTTGACTGTATCACTGGGCTCTCGAACTCTTCTTTCCTGTTCCTGGATCAGTTTGTTTCTTTTTTTTCTATAATGGTGTCTTCTAAGTCACTTATTCTCCTTTCTGCCTCTTCAATCCGTGCATTGGAGGCCTCTAATTTATTATGTATCTCATTTATCGCATTTTTTAATTCACCATGCCTATTTTTATTCTCCATGTTGTCTGTAGCCATAGTTTCTTTGATGTCCCCTATCCTTTTTTCAAGCCCAGCTATTAATTTCATGATTATGATTCTAAAATCTTGTTCAGTTATGCTGCTTATATCTGTCTGAGCAGTTCATTCGTTGTCAATTCTTCTTGGAATTTCTTTGGAGGAGAGCCCTTTCGTTTTGTTATTTAAGTTAGCTTTCTCTCTCTTGTTAGTATAAAGACTTTTTATGCTCTCTGCACCTGTGAGCGCTGCTGTACCCAAGAAGACTCTTTGACTGTCCAAAGCCTATCCTTTCAGAGAGTGTTCTTTGAATGGTATATCTTGGTCTCTCTTGTTGAGACTTTGGTTCTTTTATTTTCCTACTCGTAGTGATATTTAGGACTCTCCACCATGTGTACTTTGGCTTGTTTCTTGAGGTATCCCTGGAGAAGAGAATAGACAGACAAATACAGGGAGCAGAGGCACAGAAACGCACAGACAAATCCAACTAACATGCAAACTGAGAGGGAAAACGAAAAAGTTAAGAGAAAAGACAGAGGAGAGAAGGCAAATAATAGAGAATAAAAAATACATAAAAAGGTTAAAAAGGAAGAAAACAAAGGGAAAATAGAAGAAAACCAATGGACAAATAATGGTTTAAAGCATATAACCGGATTTCCCAGCTACAGTTAAATAGCCGGGTGTGTGCTGTGCTGGTTGAAGAGTATAGAGAAAGAGAGAGAAGACAGGGCAGGTATGAGGCAAAATTGGAAATAGAATGAACAGGCAGAAGGGATAAGTAGCTTTTTTCAAAGAGCTAATGGGTGGAATATAGTTGGATAGGTGAGAGAAGGATGCTGGTGTTATTCAAAGAAACTATATAGTCTAATTACTCCTGAGAGAAAGAGATGAAAAGGTCGGTAGATGGAGAATTTACATCTACAGAATGGAGTAAATGTGACTGTTTAAGCAAGCTGGTGACCAGAGTTAATCATGTCAGTGTTCCGGGGGGGAATTAAAAAAAAAAAAAAACGGAGGAGGGCAGCTCTCTAGCAGGGATGGGCGTGGTGTGATCCAATGTGTCAGGAGTTCTACCTTGGCAATTGTGGGGAGGAGAGTGGTGGCGCTACAGTCCCTTCTTGAACCAAGCGCAGCACCTTGCTTTTTTATGTGTGTAAACTCCCTGTGCCGGGAACACAGCGAAAGGGGGTTGTGCTCTTTTACCCAGGCTAGGCCTAGTTTCAAAATCCCAGTCCCCACTGATATTGCCATAGAGCAGGCGATCCCCTCAGGGCAATTCCATGCCTCTTGCCTAGCCCTGGGCATGGAGCCAGAATTGCTGCTCCCTTCTCCTCCAGGTCGGGTTGCCGAGCAATGATGGGGTTTGCCTGTGGGACACGCAGGCCCACTGGAGAGAGGGAAACCAGGTCCCTCTTGTCTCGTCACCCGAAACACGAACTTGCAGGCAAATCTCCCAGTTTTAAGCCCTTCGCCTTCCCTCTAGAGTTCCAGCTAGCCAGGAGCGCGGAGGTACGCACTAGGTTCCTCCAGGGATCCAGCCACGCCAGGGGTACAAAGAAGCGGTGCGCACGCGTGCAGGCCCTCTGGGACAAGTTGGCGCGCGGGGACCTGGAGCACAGGGATTTGGCGTACACGGTCCTTCTGTGCCCCGAGCAGAGTTTTTTTCTGATTCCCAGCGACAGGGACCGTATCTTGAGTGGTTTCAGACTCTCTCTTTTTCCCCTCTCACTCCCCGCAGTGGGGGATCGCCCTCGTCCCTGGAGTCTCCGAATCCAGCCTGATTTTATCTTCCCCAGTTCACACTCATGTTAGACGGCTTTCTCAGTGGATTCTGCGTCCTTTTTCTCCCTATCTCTTGGGTTCTGTAAGGTTTCCTATGGCTTCAGATCTTTTCCGTGTGAGATATGGGGGCAAGTTCAATGCACGGAGCTCCCTACTTCTCTGCCATCTTGCCTCTCCCCTAATTGTACACTTTAAATGGGTGAACTGTATGGTATGTGAACTATAGCTCAATAAAGCTGTTTGAAAAATAGAGAAATTCACCCACAAGGTATAATTGGGTTGAAGAAAGAAGTGACCCATACCTTTGAAATAACAGTGGAAATAGAAGGCAAGTAGGTAAGTGCCTGCTAGAACTTCATCAACCTTCCTAAGTCATAGACAAGGGCTCTGGAGGTGCAGAGGGTTTTATATGATGCTATGTGTGTCTGCTACGCTGGCGACTCGCAGAATTGTAACTGGCTTTGCTGGTTGCACTGAGAAAGAAGTGAATGTGGTGCAATTTATCCTGGGCACCAGCTTGTGGGACAAAGGGTGGCATGCTTCCACATCAGGCTAATTATTGGCTACTCCAGACAGGAAAGAAGCACAGTTCCTGCTGGCACTGCTTACAGCTCCCTCAAGGTAACTGAACTTGTGATACATATTACAGGAAATCTTAACTTTCTACTTACTGCTTCAACTGTGTTTGAAGGATTTTAACAGGACTCTATAGCAGTCTGTGAAAGATGTTTCTAGTACTACTTGATAACAAGCCCTTTTTGAGGAAAGATTGATGTCTGTAAGAATTAGCAAGTTCTTACAGAAATAGAGAAATTTCACCTACAGAAAAACACCAGGCAAAGGTAATGCAGATGAATTTGGAAATAAATTTGTAAAACATGAACAGGAGAAAATTTTTACAAAATTCTCAATTTTCTGTTTTTAACAAGCCTGTAGAGGGCATTGAAAAGATTTATTGGAGATTAAAAGTATGATCATTGAATCACAAATCCAGGAGACAATAAACATGTAAGTAAAACCAGAAAAACAAATTCGAAGATAAAACTGAGAATTTCTCACAGACCTAAGAGGGAAAAAATTTTAACAATAATGAAAATGATCAGAGAGGTTCTGAGGATAGAGACTGGAAATATAATCCCAGAAGATTGGAACAGAACAGCTGGAGTAGAAGTGATAAAGATAAGAAGACTTTCCTAAGCTAAATTCAGAGACACACGCCCAAATTAATTTGACTGTCAATATTAACATGATGAAATGGAAAAACAGGAATTATTATTCCCTTTTTGAATAATAAGGGAATCGGAAATACAGAGAAATGAGGTATGTGCATGATTTCTCACCCCTGTATCAAGTGCAGCTAGAGCCAGAGCTCTGATCTCTGACATCCAGAGCAGGACCCTTGGTGTGCAAGCATGCCAGGACATATGTGTCACTGAGGTTTTTTAATTATTCTGCAATAAATTCACTTGTCATTTTTTAAAAGTTTATTTATTCTGAGACAAAGCATGAATTAGGAAGGGCAGAGAGGGGAGGAGAGAAGTGGTGGGGAATCCTAAGCAGGCTCCGCAGGGTCAGGACAGAGCCCAATGTTGGGCTTGAACCCATGATACTGTGAGATCATGACCTCAGCCAAAATCAAGAGTCAGGCGCTTAACTGACTGAGTCCCCTAAGCACACCCACCTATCAATTAATTCAAAAGAACCTCTGAAATTATAGGAACATATGATTATTAAGCTTTGGATTTGTAAGAAAGTTCTAACTTCAAGGGGCAAAGTTGGCCTTGAGGATTATCACTGGAAAAACATTACTGTCACCAATTACTGCTCCTACCATGAGCTTCTAAATAATCCCATAACTTAATGAAGACCTCTGTTAGAAATATCTTTTTCCTTTGAAAAGATACTTGTAGCAGTTGTCAAACACCTTTTCATGATTTTGCTTACTGTGAATTTAAGATCACAACCCTATCTGGCAAAGAATAAGTCCCCTGCATGATGCACCATAAGCACATATGTTTGCTAATGGAAAATGATCATGTCCACCATCTAATCAGAGCAGCTAGTTCCCCCAGGACCAGCATCTAGTATGTACTGAGTTGGATTCAGAGTTCAGGACTCAGTTCTGCATCAGAAGGATGTGCATCCTTCCTCAAGATGGCTAATCCCCATCTAATCCCCAGAGCCTGGCTACTATGCTCCTATCATCTTTTGCCTTGAATGTCAGGCCTGTTCCTACTCCCCAAGTCTGGACAAAGTACATGTGTGACAGGGTTAGCTATTTTGCTTTTTCAACCGTGTCAAGGGCTTTACCATTCTTTATCTTTAAAAAAATATATATATATATTTGGGTGAGTGTAAGCGGGGGAGGGGCAGAGAGTGGGGGGCAGAGTGAGGGAAGACAGAGGATCCAAAGCAGGCTTTGCACTAACAGGCTGACAGCAGTGAGCCCAATGTGGGGCTCAAACTAATGAACCTCAAGATGACTTGACCCGAAGTAGGATGCTCAATTGGTTGAGCCCCCAGGTGCCCCCCATTCTTTATCTTTCTTAAACACTAGATTGGCCTCTGCTTCCAGCCAGCTTTTAGACAATAAGGTTGCTAATATAATCTGCACCTGTTTAAGATCTGACACTTAACACCAGAAGCATTTTCAGCATATCCAGGCCCCTCCTGGGTTAGGTCTGGGAAAGGGTGGTGGCTTGTGCATGAGGATGCCCTATCTTGGCTCTCACCAGTTTCCTTCTGGCACAAAAGCTAGTCCTTTTATGAGCAAATATGTGATGTGATGCTGTTTGCCATTGATTTGGGAAAGAGACTCAGAGAAGCAGCCATAAAACTTATGGAAGAGGCTTGTCTGTCAAAGGGAAAACACATTCAAATTCCATTCTAGATTAGACAAAACTCTCCATGTGTTTATTGCTTCTGCAAGTTATGTATCATATAGTTATATCTTATTGCTAGACCCAAGAGATGATCATTAGTTCTACTCAAAATAAACAAATGGAGACAGGTCTGGAGATTCAATAATGGAATCTTCCTCAAGCCAATAATTCCCTTTCTCTGGGTGCTAGGGACCTCTTCCTAATTGAAGGAACAAGAGACACTGGTTTATTTGTCTCACCTTCAAGCTACTTCTGCCAGACAAGTAAACATAGCAGTCAACAACACTCTCTCACTTCTTGTCCTTATTTCTAGGACATCAGAGTATAAAATAAAAGAGAGAGGCACATAACTCACCAGTGTCTGGTAGGTACTCTGGCCAGCCCATGCAGTTCAGTCCTGTTGGGGCACTCTGGGAGAATGGATGGCTTCTAGCACGACTCAAAGATTCTGGAGAGGTCACAGTCATCTTCCTCCAACACTGGGAGAGGAGGAAAGAGGCACAGAGTAAATGAAGAAAAGATATGCTATACTGTCATTGCCACATCATACTTTTTTCATTATCCAGGATCTTTGTTATGACCAGGGTACATAGCCAAAATGCACATAGCTTCAGGAGGTGCCATTTACATCAAAATCCATGAGGGGAAAAGCCCCACAAAAACTTCTGGAGTCTTTAACCTGTATGGCCATATGTGTTAATTGTGGCAGAACAGATTGTCATTCAACAATGTGAAATAAGGACTGTTGAGAAGGTCTCCAACCCCTCAAATCTCCAACTTCTCTGTCTCACAGCCTGACATTCCTCCAAAAGCATGACTGTTAGTTTTAACTAAAGCATATTCTTCTAGGGGTGCTTAATTAAAATACAACCCATGAAGTCCTGGGCATTTCATAATTATGAGACAGAACTTACCCTTCAAATTTTAAGGATGAGTGTTGCATGGGGTCTTGGGAAGACAAGAGATATTGTCCCTTTCTTTATCATCCCATCATCCAGATATAAAATTGGTCCCTTCCAATTTTATTTACTTTGTAAGGTTATTGTATTAGCTTAAAGATTTTGGTATGTAGGGGCACCTGGGTGGCTTGGTCAGCTGAACGTCTGACTTTGGCTTGAGTCATGATCTTGTGGTCTGTTAATTTGAGCCCCAGGTTGGGCTCTGTGCTGACAGCTCAGACCCTGAACCCTGTTTCAATTTCTGTGTGTGTGTGTGTGTGTGTGTGTGTGTCTCTTTCTACCCTTCCCCTACTTGTGCTGTGTCTCTATCTCAAAAATACATAAATGTTAAAAATTTTTAAAATTTGGTACATATTCAAATAAATGTTTGTTCCTTTTCCTTTTCTTTTGTATCCCTGAAATGATGAAGCAAGTAGTGCTTAGAAAATTCTTTTGTTGTTCCTATGATACCCTCTGGCTTGACCTTAATAGCAACTTGAAACTGGGTGTGCCTACAAAAGACTCCAAAAGAAGTCTCTGTGGTCTGAAGAGAAGGAAAGGGTGCCCCTAAGAGTATAAACAAATGGGGAAAATCTTTCTGTTGTTTCCTCCCACCCCAAATTCCCAGGAAATCCTATTATAGTATGACAGTGATGGCCAGGTAGGCACCTAAAACTCTGAGGAAGGGGAATCCTCCATGACCAGAGGAACTGTGGTCCTAAGAGCATGGAGGTGGGAGAAGAATCCTGTTTCATTTTTCAATCTCTGTTTTCCTGCCACTTGGCACTGGATTTCCACATTTGCACGAAGTTTATGGAAAAGTAGGAAAACAAAAGCCCAACTTTCTTGCAAAAAGATCAGGAATGTAGGGCCTCCTGCAATCATAAAGTGTCTGGAAGAATGCATAGAGAAAGGAACTCAAGAAAATGATCCCAAAAAGTGTTTATAAACTCCAGGACTTACCCCAAACTGTGCATGGGTGGATCTGACCCTAAACAGGATACTAAAGTCTTTGAGAACTGAACTATGAAATAGAACATTTTATAGGTCCCACTGAGTGATCTACATTATCCAAATAGCACTGAAAATACCTTGAAAACTGAAATGACATAAGAAACATAGCCCCTGAATGCCAGTAAGAACTTGTAGTCTAAATGGATCAATTGCTTTAAAAATGTAATAGCCATTATTCTCCATAGCAACTAAAAAAGGCCCAGAGTCTCATAACAGTATGCAAAATGTCTAAGATATTGTTCAAAATTACTTAACATATAAGCAACTATGAAAATCTCAGTAATGTTTAAGGGAAAAGACAGCCAACAGATCTCAACACCAAGGTAACATGGTAGTTAAAATTATAAGACTTTAAATTGCTCCTGTAACTAGGCTCTAAGAAGTAAGCATGAACACTCTTGAACTGAGTGGAAAATAACAGCAGGGAGATATAATTGACACTTGAATAACTAACACAGGTTTGACTGCATGGGTCCACTTACATTGAATTTTTTTTTTATAACTACAGTACAGTGCTGTAAATGTATTTTTCTCTTCCTTATGATTTTCTTAACGTTTTCTTTTTTCTAGTTTATTGTAAGAATAAAGTATGTAATATGACATAAACAAGAAGTGATAATTGATTATTTATGTTATCAGTAAGGCTTCTGGTCAACAGTAGGCTATTAATAAATTTGGGGGGAATCAGAAGTTATGTGTGGGTTTTGATTGTGTGTGAAGTTGGCGCCTCTAACTCTTTTGTTGTTCAAGGGTTGAATATAGATGAAGAAAAAAGAATGAAACTGAAATATTAGAACTGAAAAATACAATAACTTAAAAATTTACTGGTAAACTTCAATTACAAAATAAGATGATTGAGGAAAGAATCAGTAAACTAAATAGCCCAAAAGAAATTATCCAGTCTGAAAACAGAAAAAATAATACAGCAAAACCTTGGTTTGCTAGCATAATTAGTTCTGGAAACATGCTTGTAATCCAAAGCACTCGTATATCAAAGTGAATTTCAAGAACCATTGCTCATTTGTGATCATGTGATGTTTGGCATCACGTACTACTTGTATTGCAAGACATCACTCATTTATCAAGTTAAAATTTATTAGAAATATTTGCTCATCTTGTGGAATACTCGCAGAACAAGTCAGTTGCAATCCAAGGTTTTACTGTATTGGAAAAAATAAACAGAGCCTCAGGGACCTATAGAACGACAATAAACATCTAACATTCTGCCATCAGAGATGCAAGAACAGAAGAGAAAGTGTTGTGCAGAACAATATCAAGAAGTTTCTTGGAGGAAGAGTTAAGATGGCAGAATAGTAAGGAGACCCTGGCCTTGTCTGTCCCTCAAACACAGGGAGATCAACATCAAACCATTTTTGAAAACCTAGGAAATAAATCTGGGGATTAACAGAACAATCTGCATAATTTGAGGGAAAGAACACAGTAGGTACATAGTGCAGAGAGGGGAACTGGGGGAAGTGAAGGGCTGCAGTGCCCCAGAGTGGGAGAGCTGTTTCATGGAGAGAGAGAGAGAGAGAGAAAAAAAAAACAGAGGCGAAGAGAGAGCATTGCATTTGGTGGTGCTCTGGTGAGGTAGCAGGGCAAAGCCTGAGGAGCAGGTAACAAGGTTTGAGGGTCCCCTGGATCATGTGAGGAGAAGATGTTCCTCTGCTTGGAGTGCATTTGGTAGAGGTGATACGGCCTCTCCACAGGCAAAAGACCCAGTAGGCACCATCAAGCCACCATGTTCACCCATAAAGGAACAAAGGATGCTGGCTAATGACAGCAAATCCTGGTGCTGGCTATGTGTTGTGATTTACCATAAACTGAACTGCTGCCACTCTGCAGTGGCATGACTGTTTCCTAGGACAAGCTGGCCCTAGCTATGGCTCAGTGAGACTTTCTCCCTGAAAATTACTGCAGGTCTGAACATGGGGGTCTCTGATGTGTGGTTCTGAAACACAGCTGCACCTGAAATAAAACTCTTGAGAGAGGTGCCACCTTATAGGCAGACAGCTCAGACACAGGAGAAAGACAGAGAACTGACAGAAGTGGGATACACAGGAGGGGTGACTGATTGTGTGTCTGTGAGGGTGCAAACTTCCCACTTCAGAGACTGAAGAACAGGGTGAAACCATTTACACTATTATCCCACAAACACTGATTGACACAGTGACCAAAACAGTGCCACTATGTGAAGAACAAGGCTGCTACACCAAGCCTTGCTCCCCTGTTCCCTCCAGGTACATCTCCACTAGGGCAAGTGTCACTGGGAATAAGATCAGGAGACCCCTTGCCCAGAAGACCGGTATAAACCCCTTCTGGGAGCTTAGCCTACTGATCATAGAGTGCTACAAAGATTCAGCTCTAGGGGAAAATGGATCTAGCTTCATTTGTTTTCTTTTTTTGTTGTTGTTGTTGGTTTGTTTGCTTTTTTGTTCTGTTTTTGTTTTTGTTTTTCTTTTCTTTTGTTTCTTGTACACAAAATCAGCAACGTATTTTATTTTACTATTTTTTAATTTAAAATTTTTCTCTCTTCTTTTCTCTCTCTCTCCCTCTCTCTCTCTCCTATCAAGCTTATCTTAACAAGTAGACAAAAACAAGCAGACCAAAACTTCCTTTATTTGATTTAAAAATTTAAATTTTTATTTCATTCTATTATTACTATTATTGTCGGTTTTTTTCTTCCTCCAAAATGACAAGAAGGAGTTATTCACCTCAAAAGAAAAAAAAAACAGGAAGAAATGACAGCCAGGGATTTAATAAGTGCAGATATAAGTAAGATGTCTGAACTAGAATTTAAAACAATGATTATAAAGATACTCACTGGGCTTGAAGAAAGCATAGAAGATAGAAGATAATCCCTTTCTGCAGAGATAAAAGAACTAAAATCTAGTCAGACTGAAGTTAAAACTGCTATAACCAAGACGCGCAACCAAATGGAGGCCATAAAAAGGAAGATCAATGAGGCAGAGGGGCAAAATAATGAAGCCAAAAAGAAGAGGGAAACAAAAGTCAGAGATCTAGAAGGCAGACTTAGGGAACTCAGCAATTTATTAAAACGTAATAACATTTATAACATAGGAATCCCATAAAATGAAGAGAGAGAAAAGGGGGCAGAAAGTTTATGAGCAAATTATAGCTGAAAACTTCCCTATTCTGGGAAATGACACAGATATAAAATCCAAGAAGCACAGAAAAGTCCCATTAAATTCAACAAAAGCCAGCCATCACCAAGACATGTCATAGTCAAATTTACAGAATACACAAACAAGGAAAGAATACTGAAAGCAGCAAGGGGGAAAAAGTCCTTAACCTACAGGGAAAGACAGATCAGGTTCATAGTAGAACTGTCCACAGAAACTTGTCAGGCCAGAAAAGAGTGGTGAGATATATTCAACATGGTAAATAGGAAAAATATGCTACCAAGAATACTCTGTCCAGCAAAGCTGTCACTCAAAATAGAAAGAGAGATAAAGAATTTTCCAGACAAACAAAAACTAGAGGAGTCAATAAACCAGCCCTACAAGAAATTTTAAGGAGGACTCTGAGTGGAGAAAACAAAAGGCCAAAGCCAACAAAGACTAGAAAGGATGAGAGAGCATCACGAGAAACACCAACTCTACAGGCAACATGATGTCACTAAATTCATATCTTTCAATAATCACTCTGAATGTAAATGGACTAAATGCTTCAAATAAAAGACAAAGGGTATCAGAATGAATTAAAAAAGATTCATCTATATGCTGCCTATGACTCATTTTAGACCTAAAGACACCTGCAGATTGAAAGTGAGGGGATGGAGAATGCTCTAACATGCTAATGGATGTCAAAAGAAAACTGGAGTAGCCATACTTCTATCAGACAAATTAGGTTTTTTTTTTAATATTTTTATTTATTTCTAGGAGAGAGAAGGAGAGAGAGACAGGTGAGCAGGGGAAGGTCAGAGAGAGAAGGAGACACAGACTTCTGAAATAGGCTCCAGGCTCCGAGCTGGCAGTCAGCACAGAGCCTAACGCGGGGCTCGAACCCATGAATCGCGAGATCATGACTTAAGCGAAAGTCGGACCCTTAACCAACTAAGCCACCCAGGCGCCCCACAAATTAGGTTTTAAAACAAAGACTGTTACAAGATACTTCATCCAAGAGATGAAGAAGGGAATTATATCATATAATGGGGTCTATCCACCAAAAAGATCTAACAATTGAAAATATTTATGCCCCCAACTTGAAACACCCAAATATATAAATCAATTAATCACAAACATAAAGACACTCATTGATAATAATACAATAATAGTAGGGGACTTTAACACCCCACTTACAGTTATAGACAGATCATCTAAACAGAAAACCAATAAGGAAACAATGGCTTTGAATGACACATTGGACCATATGCATTCTACAGACATATTCAGAACATTTCATCCTAAAACAGCATAATACACATCCTTCTTGAGTACACATGGAACATTCTCCAGGACAGATCACATACTGGGTCACAAATCAGCCCTCAACAAGTACAAAAAGATCATACCATGCATATTTTCAGATCACAACACTATGAAACTTGTAGTCAACCACAAGAAAAATTTGGAAAGCCCTCAAGTACATGGAAGTAAAAGGACATCCTATTAAAGAATGAATAGATTGACGAGGAAATTAAAGAAGAAATTTAAAAAATACATGAAGCAGGGGTGCCTGGGTGGCTCAGTTGGTTAAGTGTCTGACTTTGGATTTGGGCTCAGGTCATGATCTCACCGTTCATGAGTGAGCCCCACATAGTGCTCTGTGCTGACAGTGGAGCCTGCTTGGGATTCTCTCTCTCTCCCTTGCTTTCTGCCCCTCCTCTGTTCATGTTCTCTCTCTCTCTCTCTCGATCTCTCTCTCTTCTCTCTCTCCGTGTCTCTCAAAATAAATAAATATTTTAAAAAATACATGGAAGCAAATAAAAATAAAACCATGACAGTCCAAAACCTTTGGGATGCAGCAAAAGGAGTCCTAAGAGGGAAGTATATTGCAGTTTAGGCCCATCTCAAGAAGCAACCAATGGAATGGGAAAAGATAGTTGCAAATGACATATCAGATAAAGGGTTAATACCCAAAATCTATAAGGAACTCACCAAACTTCACACCCCAAAAACAAACAACCCAGTGAAGAAATGGGCAGAAGATATAAACAGACACTTCTCCAAAGAGGACATCCAGATGGCCAACAGACACATGAAACGATGCTCAGCATCGCTTCTCATCAGGGAAATACAAATCAAAACCACACTGAGATACCACCTCACGCCAGTCAGAGTGGCTAAAATGAGCCAATCAGAGAACTCTAGATGCTGGCGAGGATGTGGAGAAACGGGCACCCTCCTACACTGTTGGTGGGAATGGAAACTGGTACAGCCCCTCCGGAAAACAGTGTGGAGGTTCCTAAGGAAACTAACAATAGAACTCCCCTATGACCCAGCAATAGCACTGCTAGGAATTTACCCAAGGGATACAGAAATACTGAGGCATAGGAGCACATGTACCCCAATGTTCATGGCAGCACTCTCAACAATAGCCAAAACATGGAAAGAGCCTAAGTGTCCATCAACAGACGAATGGATCAAGAAGATGTGGTTTATCTATACCATGGAATACTACATGGCAATGAGAAACAATGAAATCTGGCCATGTGTAGCAACATGGATGGACCTTGAGGGTGTTATGCTGAGCGAAATAAGTAAGGCAGAGAAGGACAAATATCATATGTGTGCACGTATAGGAGGATTAGGAGGAACTTAACTGAGGAACAAGGGGGAGAAGAAGGGGGGAAATGGTGGGGGAAAGGGAGAGAGGCAAACCATGAGAGACTCTTGAATGCTGACAAAAACTGAGGACTGATGGATGTGGGTGGGAGGGGGGATGGGCATGGAGGAGGGCACTTGTGGGGATGAGCACTGGGTGTTATGTGGAAACTAATTTGACAATAAACTATTTGTAAAAAAAAAAAAGAAAGAAAGAAAAAAAGAAACACGGAAAAAACAAAAAAAAGATACAAAACAGATGAATAAGGGAAGGGAAGCAAAAATAATATAAAAACAGGGAGGAGGACAATATATAAGAGATTCATGGAGAACAAACAGAGGGTTTCAGGAGGGATTATAGGAGAGGGAGATGGGCTAAATTGGTAGGGAGCATTAAAGAACACATTTGTTGGGATGAGGACCAGATGTTATACATAGGGGATCAATCACTGGCATCTATTCCTGAAATCATTGTTTCACTATATGCTAACTAAATTGGATGTAAATTAATTAATTAAAAGTAAAATAAAATCAACATGCAGAAATCTGCTCAATTTCTATATACCAATAATAAAGCAGCAGAAAAAGAAATCAAGGAATCAATCCCATTTGAAATTGCACCAAAACTAATAAGGTGCCTAGGAATAAACCTAACTAAAGAAGTAAAAGATCTATGCTCTTAAAACTGTAGAACACTTATGAAAGAAATTTCAGAGGATACAAAGAAGCAAAAAAGCATTCCATGCTCATGGACAGAAGAACAAACACTGTTAAAATGTCAATACCTCCAAAACAATGTACACATTTAACGCAATCCTATCAAAATACCACCAGCATTTTTCATGGAGCCAGAACAAACAATCCTAATTGTTGGAACCACAAAAGACCTCTAACAGCTAAAGCAATCCTGAAAAAGAAAAATAAAACTAAAGGCATCATGATTCTAGATTTCAAGTTATATCCCAAAGATGTAGTCATGAAGATAGTATGGTAATGGCACAAAAACAAACACATAGATCAGTGGAACAGAATAGAAAACCCAGAAATGGACCCACAACTGTATGGTCAACTCAACTTCAACTAAGCAGGAAAGAATATCCAAAGGCAAAAAGACAGTCTCTTCAGCAAAGGGTGTTGGGAAAAACTGGATGGCAACATGCAGAAGAATGAAACTGGACCACTTTCTTACACATACACAAAAACACATTCAAAAGACCTAATGTAAGATGGGAAACCATCAAAATCCTAGAAGACAACAGGCAGAAACTTCTTTGTCCTCACCTGGAGCAACTTCTTACTAGACACGCTGCTGAAGGCAAAGGAAACAAAAGCAAACATCAACTATTGGAACTTCATCAAGAAAAAAAGCTTCTGCACAGTGAAGGAAACAATCAACAAAACTAAAAGGCAGCCTAGGAGTGGGAGAAAACATTTGTAAATGACATATCAGATAAAGGGCTAGTATCCAAAATCTATAAAAATCAACACCCAAAAAAACAAATAACCCAGTTAAGAAATGGACAGAAGATAGCCATAGAGACTTTTCCAAAGAAGACATCCAGATGGCTAACAGACATATGAAAAGATGCTCAACATCACTCATCATCAGTGAAATACCAATCAAAACCATGATGAGATACCCCCTCACACCTGTCAGAAAGCCTAAAATTAACAACACAAGAAACAACAGGTATTGGTGAGGATGCAGAGAAAGAGGAACCCTCTTACGTTGTTGGTAGAAATGCTAACTGGTGCAGCCAGGGTGGAGAACAATATGGCGGTTCTTCAAGAAACTAAAAATAGAACCATCCTACCATCCAGCAATTGCACTACTAGGTATTTACCTAAAGGATACAAAAATACAGATTCAAAGAGGTACTTGCTCACCAATGTTTATGTCAGTATTATCAACAACAGCCAAACTATAGAGAAAGCCCAAATGTCTATCAACTGATGAATAGATAAAGGAGATGTGGTATATATATACAATGGGATATTACTCAGCCATCAAAAAGAATGAAGTCTTGCCATTTGCAATGGCATGGATGGAACTAGAATGTATTATGCTAAGTGAAACAAGTCAATCAGAGAAAGACAATTAGGATATGATTTCACTCATGTGGAATTTAAGAAACAAAGCAGATAAACATATGGGAAGTGAGGGGAAGAGAGGGAAACAAACCACATGAGACTATTAATTATAGAGCACAAAATATGGGTTGATGGAGGGAGGTGGATAGGAGATGGGCTAGATGGGTACTAAGGACAGCACTTATTGTGATGAGCACTGGGTGTTGTATGTGTTGTATGTAAGTGTTGTTTGTAAGTGATGAATCACTGAGTTCTACTCCTGAAACCAATATTGCACTGTATGTTAGCTAACTAAAATTTAAATTTTAAAAAAATGAGGAAGGAAAAAGAAATTTCTGAAAACATTCTAAATGTGGTAAAAAAAAAACAAAAACAAAAAAAACCCACCTTAGCTTATAGTACAAGAAACTCAGCAAACTTCAAGCAGGAAAACCCAAGCATATCAATGCCCAACACATCATAACTGAACTACATAAGACTAGAGACAATGAAAAAAGTCTTGAAGGCAGCCAGAAACTAACATAGAATCTAACATAGAAACTAACAACAAATCATATATATATATATAAAGGAACAATCATTCAAATGACTTTTTTTTGTGGAGGCCAGAAAGAAGTGGAACAGTATTTTTTAAATGCTGTATCAACTGTCAACTCAAAATTTTATATCCAGCAAAAAAATACTTTAGGGAAGAAAGTGAAATAAATACATTCTTAGATGAAGAAAACGAAGATCCTTTAGGTATATGGTTCAATTATTCATTTGAGATTATACTTGTTTTGCAAGATAGGCCTGTATTGCTATGAAGTTCTCTCTTAGAACTGCTTTTGCTTTGTCCCTTAGATTCTATAAAGTTGTGTTTCCATTTTTATTTGTCTTGAGGTAGTTTTTGGTCTCTCCTTTGATTTCCTCATTAACCCATGTTGATTAGTCACCACATATTTGTCATATTTCCAGTTTTCTTCTTTGAATTGATTTCTAGTTTCCTATCATTATGGTCATAAAAGAGGCCTTATATGATTGCATTCTTCTTAAAATCTTGTTGAGATTTGTTTTGTGGCTTAACATGGGATCTATCCTGGAAAATGTTCTGTGTATACTTGGGAAAAATGTGTATTCTGCTGCTTTTGGATGAAATGTTCTGTGTATATTGGTTAAGTCAATCTTGTCCAATGTGTTGTTGAAGGCCACTGTATCTTTATTGATTTTGTTCAAGATGACCTTTCCATTGATGTAAAATGGGGCTTTAAAGTCCCCAATTTTTATGTTATTGCTGTCAATTTCTCCCTTTATGTCTGCTAGTATTTGCTTTATATATTTTGGTACTGCTGTGTTGGGTGTATATATATTTATAAATGTTATGTCTTCTTGCTGGATTGATCTTTCATCATTGTGTAATGCCCTTCTTTGTCTTTCATTACAGCTTTTTTGTTGTTGTTCTTTCAAAGTCTATTTTTTCTGATATGAGTATAGCTACATCAGCTTTCTTTTGCTTTCCATTTGCATGGAATACCTTTTTTCATCTCTTCACTTTAAGTCTTTATATATCTTTAGGTTTGAAGTGAGTCTCTTGTAGGTAGCAGATGGATGACTATTGTTTTTAATCCATTTAGCCTCTATATCTTTTGATTGGAGAATTTAGTCCATTTACATTTAAAGTGATTATTGATATGTATTAATGCCGTTTTGTTGTTTTCTGGCTGCTTTTATAATTCTCTGTTCCCTTCTCTTGCTCTCTTCCTATGTGGGTTGATGATTTTCTTTAGTGTTGTATAGTCTTCTCATTATCTTTCATATATCTATGACAGAGTTTTGCTCTGTGGCACCATGAAGTTCACATATAATATCCTAACATCATATATATATATAGCAGTCTATTTTAAGTTGACAACAATATTATTATATCTATTTATTTATTTATTTAGAGAGAGAGAGAGAGAGAGAGAGACAGAGTGCAGTGAGGGATGGGCAGAGAGAGAGGGAGACACAGAATCCAAAGCAGGCTCCAGGCTCCGAGCTATCAGCATAGAGCTTGATATGGGGCTCAAACCTACAAACTGTGAGATCATGACCTGAGCCGAAGTCAGATAGTTAACCAACTAAACCACTCAGGTGCTCCTCCTTGGCTTCCAGTCTTACAACATGCTGCCCACTACACTTTGTTTGTTAATATCTAGACTTCTTTTATTTTTTTTTCTTAAATAGTTTATTGTCAAGTTGGTTTCCATATAACACCCAGTGCTCATCCCCATAAGTGCCCTCCTCCATGCCCATTACCTGCCTTCCCCTCTCCCCCAGCCCCATCAGCCCTCAGTTTTTTCTTAGCATTCAAGAGTCTCTCATGGTTTGCCTCCTTCCCTCTCCCCAACTATTTTCCCCCTTCTTCTCCCCCATGGTCCTCCATTAAGTTCCTCCTAATCCACCTATACATGCAAACATATGGTACCTGTCTTTCTCTGCCTGACTTATTTCACTTAGCATAACACCCTCAAGTTCCATCCATGTTGCTACAAATGGCCAGATTTCATTCTTTCTCATTGCCATGTAGTATTCCATTGTATAGATGAACCACATCTTCTTGATCCATTCGTCAGTTGATGGACACTTAGGCTCTTTCCATGTTTTGGTTATTGTTGAGAGTGCTGCTATGAACATTGGGGTACAGGTGCCCCTATGCAGCAGCACTCCTGTATCCCTTGGGTAATATCCTAGCAGTGCTATTGCTGGGTCATAGGGGAGTTGTATTGTTAATTTTTTGAGGAAACTCCACACTGTTTTCCAGAGCAGCTGCATAAGTTTACATTCCCACCAACTGCCCACTATACTTTTTTATGGTTTTACATCTCATGAGTCCACCCTTTAGCTGCATCTTTTCCATAGTTACATCATACACTACAGCTGTTACTTTAGCACCTTCCAAAATGACTTCATATACAAATCAGTAAATTTCCTATTCCTTTTTTCTGAATGTACCATATGATTAATTCATTAATATTGAATTCATGGCCACTTTCAATAGAACTTATGCCTGAACAAAGCTTATCCAACATATGTATTTTTTCTGTAAGGCAATCACAGTTTTCTTGTGCTTAGAAACACTAGACATCACTTCAGCACTAGGTGTGGAAGCCATTTTAAGCACCAAACTCACCAACAATAAGCACAAAAATGCCAAAAAAAACCATAGTACTAAATAGACCACAAAAGGACATTTGTTTAGTAAAAGAGCTTAAACACAAAGGGAAAACATCACCTTGTTCTGCCTGAACTGAGGACCTGACACTCAAATGAGTCAAATGTTTTGCTGCTCTCCACATGCCTGTGAATGACTGCAAAAGTGCCTTGAGTATTGACTTTGGGGTTACAAAGAAATTCTAGTGAATAGGTGAATTCACAAATATGGAATCTATGAATAATAAGGAACTGTATTTAGTTTCATACTTTGTAGATTCCTCATCAAAATTAGTGGTAAATCATTCTTTGATTGTTAGAATAGCATGGAGGAAAACATTCTTAGCTCATACTGAGTCACCAGACACAAAGGGCACTGAGGAATGAGAAGGGGCTTTCTGAGATTCTGTGCTGGAGGCAAATACACTCTTTGGAAACATCAGGCTTTGAGTCTCAGACAGGTATGTGGCCTTTGGTTTCAGAGGTTTCAATTATTCCTTTAAACTGAAATGCATTGCCTGTTAAGTGAGTTCTTCACTGAAGGCAGTATAAATCTTAGTATGAAAATATGGTAGTGTAGCAGGAATTGAGCTATTTCCTCATTGGATAGTGATTCTTGCAGGTACATCTTTCTTTCTTTTTTTTTTTTTTTTAATTTTTTTAAATGTTTTATTTATTTCTAGGAGAGAGAGAGAGACAGCGTGAGCAGGGGAGGGTCAGAGAGAGAGGGAGTCACAGACTGAAACAGGCTCAGGCTCTGAGCTGGCAGTCAGCACAGAGCCGACGCGGGGCTCAAACCCACGAACCGCGAGATCATGACCTAAGCGAAAGTCGGACGCTTAACCGACTAAGCCACCCAGGCGCCCCTGCAGGTACATCTTTCATTAGGAATCTAGAAGCCAGAAAAGTGTCACATTAATTGTGCTGCATTTGTTCTTGACCTATGTGGTTACACACTTCCAACAATTTTTCTACATATAAACTAATTAAAATGAGAACTTAACAGTAAAAGATATGTGAAGTTTCATCCCATCATTCCACAACCTACATAAAACAATGCAATTTAGAAAAGAGAAAAGGCATTGGAGACACACAAATAGGGTTAAAATCCTGTCTCTGTCAATGTATGACCTTAAAATTTGGCAAGTTTCTTAAGAATCTCAGCTTCTTCATCTGTAAAGTAGGGTGCATAAGGACCACCTCACAGGATTGTCATTATAACAAAATTGTTTATACTCATAGGTTGACTTGTTATGACCATTTTGACATGGCCAGTTTGCGGTGGTATCTACATCAAAACACTCATTTCAAAATATAAAATAATACTTTTAGTTTATAAGTAGTACATTCAACGTATATCTCTGACCTATAGTCATGTCTTCTATACCCCCTTCCCACCTTGAAAGTTATAGTTAAAGGACAAAAACTGACCTTATATTATGCACTATCCCCATTTCTGAATTTTACCTCATTCTCCCTTGGATTCCCAGCTATAGGTCTGCATTTTCCCTGGTGTGGGATTTGGCGAGATCCTAAACTGTTTGCTCCATTTATGTTGTTGTCTAGAGGTACTATCTGATAACACCCCAAATGAGTGTGTTGTCGGAGGCCAGCTCCGACAGGTCCAGGGGTCCCTGAAGGATGGACGGTGTCGGCGAGAGAGAGAGAGTGAGAGAGCCCCAAGATTCTTTCTGATCACCAGGCAGGCATCTCTGTCCTGTCAGTTTTTGTGTCTTTATTTAAAGGTTCAGTTGGGGCGCCTGGGTGGCTTAGTTGGTTAAGCGTCCGACTTTCGCTTAGGTCATGATCTCGCGGTTCGTGGGTTCGAGCCCCGCGTCGGGCTCTGTGCTGACTGCCGGCTCGGAGCTTGGAGCCTGTTTCAGAGTCTGTCACTCCTTCTCTCTCTGACTCTCTCCTGCTCTCTCTCTCTCTCTCTCCCCAGAAATAAATAAAACATTTTAAAAAATTAAAAAAAAAATAAATAAAGGTTCAGCAACAAGATGAAGTCAGAGAAAGGAATTTCCTCCAATGGGAGGCCCTTTGTGATATCAATTGCAGAATTATTCCAACCAAGGAAATAACAGAATGTTTTTAGTGAAAAACAGGATAACATATAGGTCAAATTGTATATAGATAAATTAGGAGTATTTTGTCTGGCTCTCAAGAGGATGAATGTTGCTGAATTGGTTTGTTTGTGGAAACCATGGGGCCCTGAATGGGTCAGTCTTTTGCCCCTGGGTTATGTTTTAGTTACTCTTATCTATCCTCTTCCCAGTTGCCAGTGTTAAGGGAGGGTGTTTGTGGAATATAGGCCTTGAGGAAGGGACTGTTATGTTTCACCAATTAGCAAAGATATATGTGGTAACTATGTTTTGCTCTAAACCCCAAAATAGGCTCTTGGTCCCAGGGCCAGGCTCAATTGTAATTCTTGTGTTCTTAACCCCCTAAGTCTCAGATCTGCAAGTCCCATAGGAAGAGCTTTTTGACAATCACCCACAGAGCTTTCATCTAAAATCTCTTTTATAAAGGCAGGAATATGCTTTTCCTTATGAGGATCTGTGTTCAGAATATGGGTCTGATATGGAATATTGTGAGGCCTGGTCAATACCAACATGAGCCAGTAGTAGCAGAAGGAGATACCAGTTTTCGTCTCTCATGGCAGGAGCTGTGCAAACACTGCCATTTCCTTGCTGTGACTGCCATCCAGAGAGGCCGGTGCAGCTCCCGGCAGTGTGTTACTCATATGAAGAAAAAAAGCAAACAGCAGACCTGAGACTGTTATCTTTACCAGGGTCTATGTGCAAGGTTGCTATCTTGGCTGGCATCTTAGAAATGGCTCTTGAACCATTCCCTAACTAATAAGGATAGGTTCACTGTGCCTGGACTATCTGCATAATTTTTATATATCAGCAAATTAAAATAAGAACTTACAGTTTTCAGTTGTATAGTATGCTTTATGCCAAACATCTGCTTTCCTTCTAGTATTCTGAAATTCAGTATGTGTTAGGCAGGGGGTTGCTGTGTAACAAACCTCCAATAAAAACCTTAAGCTCTCAGCATCTAGAGGGCTTTCCTAGACAGAAGCATTGGGCACTTATTAATGCATTTTCTTCTCTTGTTGGAGAAAGAAGCAAGCTCAGTGTGAACTCTTACAGAAGAGAGAAAGCATGGGAAGACTTCATGGGTCACTTATCCAGACTTCACCTGTGCCTTTTTCCCTTCCTGATCCTGCCATATATACATCCTTTCACTTCAATAAGCTTCACCATAAATATGATTATATGCTAATATAATATAAAGGACACTCAGGAGTCCTTTTAGCACATTATTGAATGTGAGGATGTCCTTAGGGACCCCCTCCCCCACAAAAAAACCACTTAGTTCTTTTTTTTTTTTTATTTCTAGGAGAGAGCATGAGCAGGGGAGGGTCAGAGAGAGAGGGAGTCACAGGCTGAAACAAGCTCCAGGCTCTGAGCTGGCAGTCAGCACAGAGCCTAACGCGGGGCTCGAACCCACGAACCGCGAGATCATGACCTAAGCGAAAGTCGGACGCTTAACCGACTAAGCCACCCAGGCGCCCCAAAAACCACTTAGTTCTTAAAAAACAAACTTTTAGAGATTTCTGATTCTGCTTGGATAGAGTAACCCCACTCTTTCAAGGCCTTTCCTCTTCCAGCTAAATTTCTTAGATATAATACAAAAAACATGTAGAAAGACTGAAAGGTAGAAAGAAAGTGGGCTGTCTAGAGACATCAAGACTTGTGAGGCAATGGGGTGCTGAGTGACCTGTTCTCCTTATGCCTCTCATATATCCTAGACAAGGCACTACAGAAGCCTCCAACCCAGAACCAATGACAGACACAAACAAGAAAAGCTCAAAGAAAAGTTTGTTTCCCTTAAACAAGAGAGAAAACATAAGGAGAAAGATGGCTTTTGTAGGCAGAACAATATGCCCTGCACACACATCATAATCCCTGCCTGTTATCTTACTAAACAAACTTGAATATATGATTAAGGTTAAGGATCTTGAGAGAGGAGATTATCTAGGTGGCCCAACCTGATCTTAAGTCCTTAAAATAACCTTTCCCAGCAGAGGTCACATTCAGAGAGAAGTAAAAAACAGTTGGAGAGATGCCATAGTGGTGACTTTGAAAATGCTTAAGTGGTCAGAACAAAGAATGTGGGCAGCCTCTAGAAGCTGGAAAAGACAAGGAAATGGATTATCCCTCGGGTTCTCAAGAAAGGAACACAGCCTTACTGATGTGGTGCTTTTACCTCATCAGAGGTACAGAACTGTAAGATAATAGGTTTGTGTTGTTTTAAACCATTAGATTTGTGGTAATTTGTTATAGCAGAAATAAGAAATGGGTAGAGATTTTGGTACCTAGATGGGGAGTGTGACTGTAATAAGCACCTAAAAATGTGGAAGTGACTTTGGAACTGGGCATGGGCAGAGGCTGGAAGAATTTGGAAAAGCATGATAGAAAAAGTCTGGATTTCCTTGAGTAGACTCTTAGTAGAAACAGATGTTAAAGTCATGCTTAGCAGTGAGGGCTCATAAGGGAGTGAGGAGCATGACAGAGAAAACATACATTGCCTTAGAGAACAACTAAAATATTTTGAACAGACTGTTAGTAGAAAATGGATTAAGGGTGCCTCTAGTGAAGGCTCAGAAGGAAATAAGAATCCTTGTCATTTAGAGGTAGGAAGCTTAAGCAGAAGTATGTCCTGTAGTTATATAGAGAGCACAATTGGTAAATGATGAACTTGGATATTTAGGTGGGGAGATTTCCAAGCAAAGTGTTGAAAGTACAGCCTAGCCTCTCCTTGCTGCTTATGGTAAAATACGAGAAGAAAGAGATAAATAGAAGGAAGAGCTATTGAACAATAAAGAACAGGGCTTGATGATTTGGGAAATTCCCAGTTTGTCCTGATGGCAAAAAATACTAAAATTAAGATATCACTTTCATAAAACTAGGTCTAGAGAAAAAAACTGAGTGTCTAGACTATCTTTTGCTAATACCTAAGAAAGACTGAAAGTCAGAGTATTCAGTCATATAAAGGTGGATGCTGGATACAAAAGGTGGACGCTGGATCTTTGAAGACACTAAGTATGTGACTCACAGATACCCTTAGCCATATCAAAAGAAGCCAAAAATAGAGAGATGAAAGATCTTTGGTAGAACCTCTTGTTTAATTGAATGAATCCCTGTGGCATATATGTGAGACCTAAAAGGTTCTTAAGAATTTTATACCAGCAAAATCACTACCTGCTTAACCAAGGGAAACAGCATGAAATGAAAGCAGGGAGCTAATCTTTCACCCCATTTTCCTGTCTCACAGAAGCAGATGGCATGCTCTTATTCTCTCTTAGGTAGTTTGGTTGGTAGGGCTGAACAGGAAGCTATATCCCAACCTGCACCTAGCAGAAGCAGGTCGTGCCCCACTCAGTGATGTTTAAGCAAATGAGTCAGAATTTTTTATTCTTTTCCAGCAGAAGTAGATGGCACTTTAATTTCCCCATGAGGTAGTGTTAGCAGGCCAAGCAGGGAACTGACTTTCCATCCTTGCCTGGGGGAAGCAGTGGTGATCCAATTTGCTTGCCAGGGTAGTGTCTGCAGGTCCAGTGGAGAGCTGAGCCTCACCCTCATGCAGCAATAACTAGACAAGGAAGCAATGTGAGGTGGGGTGAGGCACCAATAAGTTTTACTGCCCTCATTTTTGTGTCAGTGGGATGCCGCTAGGTTGATTTCTACCACAGTTGGAATGAATGAGACTGAATGATGTCACGTAAATCAGGAGTAGTTACCACTTTAATATCTACCTGCTCCAGTGTCAGAAAGATAGGCGAAGTGAACCTCCATACCCACTGGACAGCAAAAAGGCAGGGGAAGTAGAGATAGGCAAGCCTAAGTGGTATTCCACTTTGTTTCCTCTCTCCTTGTGTTGGCAGAGCCCAGCAGGGAGCTGAGTGTACATGCTGGCAGCAATTAGGTGGAGTTGGTGCCCCCCTTTTACCATGAAGTTGTAAGTAGGGATGAGAGAGGAACTGAAGTTTTACCCCACTCAATTGCAATGAGGCAGTGAGTACCCAACTTTTGTCAGGGGGACTGACTGCTAAAAAAAAAAAAAGAAAAGAAAAGAAAAGAAAGTAAGTAAAATTAGATGCAGAGTCTAATCACATAATACAGAGGATACAAGAGACTGACTCCTTATACAAAGAAATAGGAAAACCACAAAATGAATGAAAAAAAAAAGACAACATATCAACACTGAGATGAATTAGATGCTGGATTATTTGACAGTGTAAAGCAATCATTATAAAAATACTTGAATAATCAGTTACACATTTTCTGGGAACAAATTAAAAAACAGCAAAGTTATAAAAAGAGCCAAAAAAGAATCAATACTGATACAAAAAACTATTGGAGAGGCTCAGTAGTAGAGTGGAGATGACAGAGGATAACATCATTGAACCTGAGGACAGATCAATACAGTTTGCTCATCTGAACAACAGAAAGAAACAGACTGAAACAAAATAGAGTCTCAGAGACTTGTGGGCTAATAACAAAAGAGCAGAGTCTCAGAAGGAGAGGAGAGAGAAATGGGACTGAAACAGTATTTAAAGAAATAATGGCTTGGGGCGCCTGGGTGGCTTAGTCGGTTAAGCGTCCAACTTTCGCTTAGGTCACGATCTCGCGGTTCGTGGGTTCGAGCCGCGCATCAGGCTGTGTGCTGACTGCCAGCTCAGAGCCTGAAGCCTGTGTTTCAGTCTGTGACTCCCTCTCTCTCTCTCTGACCCTCCCCTGCTCACGCTGTCTCTCTCTCTCTCTGTCTCCTAGAAATAAATAAAAACATTAAAAAAAATAAAAATAAAGAAATAATGGCTGAACACTTCCCAAATTTAGTGAAATTTCAAATTTGAAATTTGAATTCACAAATTCAAAAAGCTTACTGCTATGGACTGAATGTTTATGTCCCCTCTCAACTCATGTTGCAGCCCTAATCACCAGTGTGATGGCATTTGAAGGTAATATGAAAGAGAAGCCTCATTAATGGGATTGGTGCCCTGAAAAGAAAAGACACAGGGAAGATGATCTGTCTTTCTACCATTGAGGATACAGCAAGAAGCCATCTCAAAACTAGGAAGCAGGCTCTCACCAGACACTGAATTGGCCAGCACTTTGATATTGAACCTCTAGCTTCCAGAACTGAGTAATAAATGTTTGTTCTTTAAGCTACTCAGTCTGTGGTATTATGTGATAGCAGCCCAAGCTAACTAAGACACTGAGTGAACCACAAAGAGGGTAAATTCAAAGAAATGATGTCTAAGACATATCACAGTTAAGCCTCTGAAAACTAAAGAGAGAAAACATGCATTACTTAAATAGTAACACCCAAACAATGAGTTTGTCATCTGAAGCAATGTGGGCCAGAAGGAAGTGACCAAACACATTTTAAGTACTGAAAGAAAAGAACTAGCAACTGCTAAGCCTGTATTTTTTTTTTCCTTCAGGATGAAAGGAAAATAAATACATTTTTATTTGAAGGAAAAGTAAAAGATATACTGTTCACAGACTTACCCTTAAAGGGTAGGTAAAGAACGTTCTCTAAAGAGAAAGGAAATGATGATCAAAAAAAAAAGTCTAACTTTCATAAAGAAAGAACACTGGCATGGGTAAAAATTAAGGTAAATATAATAGACTATCTATTTCTCATGAAGGCCTTTCATCATTTTTGATGACTGAAACAAAACAAGCCCCTTTGATATGGTGCTCAATGTACATAGAGAAAACACTTTAGACAATAACGAAGTGGAAAGGGTAAATAAGCCTCAGTGGGAGTAAGATTTACTATAGTTCATTGGAAGTGATACAATGTTGATAATGGTTGACAGTGATTAGTTATTTATGTATACAACAACACTTTTGTCAACCACTAAGAAAACTACACAGAACCATACATTCAAAATACTACAAATAAATTATAATGGAATCCTAAAAAATATTCATGTAACTGACAGAAAAGTAAGAAAAGAGTACTGGAAAACAGAAGAAACAATCAGGGAACTAATAATAAAATGGCACACTTAAATCCTAACACAATAAATCATTTCAAATGGAAGTGGTCAAAATACACCAATTAAAGGAGATAAGCAGAATGGATAAAACAAAAACATCTAACAATGTTGCTTACAAGAAATTCACTTCAAATTAATGATAGGTTGAAAGTAAAAGGCATATGTAAACATAAATTAAAAAAGAGGTGGTTATATTAATATCAAAATAGACTTCAGAGCAAAGGAAAACAACTTTATTGGGGTGCCTGGGTGCCTCAGTTGGTTAAGCATCCGACTTTGGTTCAGGTCATGATCTCATGGTTCTTGAGTTTGAGCCCATGTCAGGCTCTGTGCTGACAGGTCAGAGCCTGGAGCCTGCTTCAGATTCTGTGTCTCCCTCTCTCTGTGCCCCTCCCCTGCTCATGGTCTGTCTCTCTCTGTCTCAAAAATAAACAAACATGAAAAAGAAAACCAACTTTATCAATCTGTTCAAGAATATAGATGATGAGAGAATATTTCCCAACTTATTTTATCAAGTCCACATTACCCTGGGTTGGGTAATGAATAGATATTTTCATGGGGAGGGTAAGGATAGGGGGCCTGAATAGACATTTTTCCAAAGAAGACATACAGGTAACCAACAGACACTTGAAAAGAGGCTCAATTTATCATCAGGGAAATACAAATCAAAACCGCAGTGAGGAATTTATAACTTGTCAGAATGGCTGACAACTTACTGCCAAAAAGACAATGTGTCTCCCTTTCTTTCCCTCCCTTGCTCACACTCTCAAAAAATCAATAAACATCAAAGATATATGCACTTGTTTACTGTAGAATTATTTACAATAGTCAAGATATGGGAGTAACCTAAGTATCCATCAATAGGTGAATGTATAAAGATGTGATATACACAAATACAATGGAACATTACTCAGCCATAAAAATGAATGGAATCTTGCCATTTGTGGTGTGACAACATGAACGGACCTAGAAGGTATTACACTAAGTGAAATAAGTCAAACAGAGAAAAACAAATACCATATGACTTCACTTATATGTGGAATCTAAAAATCACATATCAAAACAAATGAACAAACACAAACAAACAAAAAGCAGAAGCAGACTCATAAGTACAGAGAACAAACTGGTGATTGCCATAGTTGGGGGTTGTGATGGGCAAAATAGGTGAAGGGAATTAGATAGACCTGTAGACGCCCAGGTATAAAATAAATAAGTCATGGGGATGAAAAGTACAGCATAGGGAATATAGTCAATAATACTATAATAATTTTGTAGGGTGACAGATGGTGGTTACATCCACTGTAGTGAGCATTTTATAATGCATATAATTATCAAATCACTGTTTCACCTAAAACTAATATAATGCTATATGTCAACTATACATCAACTAAAAATCTGAAGAGAAGGGGTATCTAGGTAGCTCAGTTGAGTAAGAGTTTGACTCTTGATTTTGGCTCAGGTCATGATTTCACGTCATGAGACTGAGCCCCGCATCAGGCTCTACACTGGGTGTGGAGCCGACTTAAGATTCTCTCTCTTCCTTTCCCTCTGCCCCTTAAAAAATGTTTTTTTGAAAAAAATACTTAGGAAACATTTTAACCAAGGATGTGTAAGACTTCTAAATTGAAAACTACAAAACATTTTGTTTTGTAAACAAAATGCTAAACTGCTAAAAACAGTTCAAGAACACCTAAAACATGGGAAAGCAACCTGCGTTCATGGATCCAAAGATTTTATATTGTTAAGATGGCAATACTCTCCAAACCTATCTACAGAGTCATTGTAATCTTAGCAAAATACCAATAGCCTTCCACACCATACATATAAATAGCAAAGATAACTCATACATACTAATTTTAAAACTTAATACAAAACTACAGTAATTAAAATAGTTTGATACTGGCATAAGGATAGATATATAGACCAATGGGACAGAATTGAGCATCCAGAAATAAATCTAAATATTTAGGGTCATTTGATTTTTTTCCAAGTGTGCCAAAACCATTCAATGAGGGAAAGGATAGTCTCTTCAACAAATGTAGCTGACACGACAAGATATCCACATAGAAAAAGTTGAAGTTGGATTCCTGCCTCATACAACATACAAAAGTTGATTCAAAATGAATAAAAAACCCAAAGACTCTTAGAAGAAAGCATGGAAATAAGTTTTCATGACCTTAGATTTGGTAATTGATTCTTAGACATGACACTAAATTCACAAGTAACAAAAGAAAAAACAAATTGGATTATATCCAATTAAACAGTTTTGTGGATTAGTATATACTATCAAGAAAGTGAAAGGCAACCTACAGATGGGAGAAAACATCCGCAAATCACTTATTCAATAAGGGGTCTATTATCCGCATATATAAAGAATTCTCACAACTCAACAACAGAAAGACAAATAGCCCAGTTAAAAATGGGGAAATGTCTTGAAGAGACATTTTTCCAAAGAAGTATACAAATGACCAACAAGCATATGAAAATATGTTCAACATGACTCATTAGGAAAATGCAAATCAAACCACATTGAGGTACCATTCTGACCCACCCAAGATGCTATAATTTAAACAAAACAATAAAAGACCGAAAACAAGTGTTGGTGAAGACGTCGAGAAGTTGCAACCCTCATACATTGTTGGTGAGAATGTAGATGGTGGAAAACATTGCAATCCATAGACCACAGAAAGTGGGTTTGTGCTTGCCAGGGTTTAAGGAGGGGAAATGGATGTGACTGCTTAATGAGAGAGGAGTTTCCTTTTGGGATAATGAAAATGTCTTGGAACTACATAGAGGTGATGCTTGCAAACCCTTGTGAATCTACTAAATGCCATATTTAATTAAATTCTAAAAATGTTTTTATTTATTTCTAAGAGAGAGAGAGAGTGAGCAGAGGAGGGTAAGAGAGAGAGGGAGACACAGAATCTGAGGCAGGCTCCAGGCTCTGAGTTAGCTGTCAGCACAGAGCCCAACCCGGGGCTCAAACCCACGAACTATGAGATCATGACCTGAGCCAAAGTCAGATGCTTAACAGACTGAGCCACCCAGGTGCCCCCTAAATGCCATTGAATTGTACAGTTTAACATAGTTAATTTATATTATGTGAATTCACCATAATTTAAAAAAATGGATGAGGGAGACTCAGGGATGTGTACTTCACAAATACTTGATAATAAAAAATCATTATTTTATAAAGGGAAAGAACAAGAAACAGAGTTGGGAATGGGTAAAAAGTATGCTGTGTGCACTATTAAGTATTTTTTAATAGGATGATAGTTTCATACAAAAATCATTAATTGACTTAGTATAATTTTAATTTTAATTTAATTAAGATTATATCATAATATCATGGTTCTTAGTAGTAGAGCTAATACTGTCCAGTGTCTAACACAGTGTTTGACACAGAGTTGTCCCCACTAAATGGTAATCACTACAGAAAAGCTTGAGGACTGGCCCTGCCTTCTTCAGTTCTGCTCCAATGCCTTGCAAAGGGCTGAACACAGGCAGAGACACACTGTAGAAAGGAAGAGAAGCCACAAACTGGCTCTGGGACATACCACTGCAGTCTGCACTAAGGCTGAGGGGATAGGGAAGGGTGTCATTGTGCTGTATCCAAGGGCAACAAACTATAGCACAGGAAAGAGTCAGGGGAGAGCTTAGCAAATGTAAGCAGCTGCAGAGGAAGAGGGGATACCAGGCCAACTCTGATGACACATGGCTTGTGAACAGCTTACTTGGACTCCATCTTTGTTTGCTATCTCTGCATCCATCTTCCTTTCAACCTGGACCTGCTTCTTCAACCAGCTCCTCTGCATCTTCTCCAGCCACAGGTCATCTAAACTGATGCGTGAGTGCCGAGGGATGATGCTCCTAGGTTGTGAAGGAGTATCCCTGGGGACATCCTCTGCAGAGACGGAGGAGAGGGTCCATGCCTCCATCTCAATGGTAGAGAATGGCCTCTGAATTGGCTCAATGTGAATAGCTTTCTGACTGGGGGAGCAATTGGGCTTCTTGCCTTGTTGTTCTTCCCACCGCATATGGTTCTAGAGATCAGAGAGGAGAACATATCAACTGGGCACAATGTCCTTTCTCGGTTCAGGTTTTTTTTGGAGGGTATTAACCCCATCTTTTGGTTAATACCTCCAAATACATATTCCAGTGAAATACCTTATTCACAGTAATTTTGGATAACGTGAAGATTAGGAATAAAACAAATCTTGTTGCTGTTAAAATCTATACTTTCAAGACTATTTAAAAAGATCAAGTCTTCTACTTTAAAGAATTAAGTCTTCAAAGTGATTACTGAACTTGACATGCTCATTAGAAATACTTTAAAGGTCAGTAGTTGGGGCAAAAGCTCTTGCTTAAACAATATACCCTGAGAACAAAATTTGAACACAAACACACTCAGGTACTTATTACTTCTTGGCACAGATATTAACTAAATGTACACACAGCTGCATCTTACCTGTGTTGCCTTCACTGTGTCCCAGTTTACAGTTATCCACTCAGGTACCCTAACATAACTCAAAATAAAGTTTGTCCCTACTAACAGAATACTTGGACTTTGTGTTGACATGGCCGTGGTCAACACGGCCATCCTTGGTCATCCTTTGTGTTTGACATGGCCTCTGGGATCAACCCACAGGCTCTGGGACAAGAAGATCTTTTCTTCATAGTGTTCTTCAAGTCTCACCCCACCCCTGCACCTGGAGGATACCCCTTTCACAACCCTTCTTTGGAATGTCACCTCCAAATACTTTGTGTATACTATTTGGTGGAAACAAAGGTGAAATTTCTGTTAACTATTTCAGGAGTCTGCCTTAAATAATGTGTACATGTACATATATATGTATGTATGCATACACATACATGGGGAGAGAGAAGAAGGTAGAGGAGGAGGGAGCATAACTATTACTTATGGTTTTGGGGTACAGCCTGGGAACTGGGACTTTTCAAAGCTCTACTGGTGATTCTAATATGCACCCAAAGCTGAGAATCACTGTTTAGTTTTGTTTCATTTTTTTAGCTCCCAAATATTGTTCTTAAGTTTAAAAAGTGCTTTCATTAAGTTTTCTCTCCCCAACTCCACTGAGGGCTAGAAACAGCTGGTATATTATCCATATTCTACAGATAGAGTTCCAGAGAGCTTAAGTGACTGCCTGAGTTCACATGGCTTTGTGTGTCATCCTATTGTGACTATGCAGTCCATCTCCATTCACAACATTGTACAAATTCCTGTTTCATAGGCAGATAGAATTACTCCATAATAGGCAATCACAACACCTTAGACTCTAATAACTCTCAAAGTCCCCTCAAAAGGAATGGATGTTAACTGAGCACTTATCTTTATCTTTATGCAAGTTATCTTTATGCAAGACTCCCTGCCTTCTAGGGCCATTCTGCAAGTAGGTTACATAAGCCTTCTGCAAGGAAGACAGGCCCACCATGGTACTGGCACTTCCACAAGAATGTAACTTAGGGCCATTAGAGATGAACTCACTTATTTTCAAGTTAGAAGGCAACTTGGATGTTTCCATCACACTACTCCATAGCCTTCTACCAGCTTGAACCTGAGTTGTTGGCTAGGGCTTCTTCATGCCATCAGTGATGGTTTTATCCTCAACTTCTGTTTTATCCTAACTTTAGAACATTATTACTTTCACAGCTTGGTTATAGGCCATTATAGAGAATGCTGGCTGGAGACTAAGTGTCCTAAGTGCAAAACTTCACCTTCATTTTTTTCCCCGTATGCTCAATGGAAAAGAGTTAACTCCTCTCTTGTTCTTTTTCCTACCTTGAGAGGTGGCTAGGGTCATATATCATTTACTTACCAAAGAGCTTTGTTCTTAGGAAAAAAGGTCTTTGTTCTGAGGCCATTAATTAGAGCAGGAGTTTGAAAAGTGCAGCCCCAGAATAGCAGCACCCAGTATGATGAGCACCCTCTAAGATGGTCCCCAAAGACCTCGCCTCATTGGTGTATGCCATCGTCCGAGCCTCTTTTCTTGAGAGTGGGCTGGACTTAGTGGCCTGCTTCTAATGAAGAGAGTACAGCAGAAGGGATGGGATGCCACTTCTGAGATTAGGTTATAGAAAGGCTGTGGCTTCCAGGGCACCTGGGTGGCTTAGTCGGTTATATGTCTGACTTTGGCCCAGGTCATGATCTCACGGTTTGTGGGTTTGAGCCCCGCACCAGGCTCTGTGCTGACAGCTCAGAGCCTGGAGCCTGCTTCAGACACTGGGTCTCCCTCTCTCTCTGTCCCTCCCCCACTTGTGTGCGTGCTCTCTCCCTTCTCTCTCTCTCTCTCTTTCTCTAAAAATGAATAAACTTTAAACAGAAAAAGAAAGACTGTGGCCCATTCTGGGGGGCCTCTCCTGGACCCCTTGCTCTGCAGGAAGCCAGATGACACACTGCAAGCATTGCTGTGGAGACACTCACGTGACAGGAAACTGATGTCTCCAGCCAACAGCCAGCAGAGATCTGTGACCTGTCACAGAGCAAGTATGGGGGCAAGACATCCTGCGGTCCAGCCTTGAAACGAGGGCCAGCACTGCCAACACATTGACTACAGCCTTATAAGTGACCCTGAGCCAAGGTCACCCAGCTAAGTCAGGCCAGTTATACAGCAATGGATAAACTGCACCTTTGGGAATCCATTAAAAATGCACATTTTCAATCCTTGAGACCCTGAATTACATATTTTGGGGGTGGGGCCAGCAATCTGTTTATAATGCCTTCTAGGCATTATGTTTCGAGGCTAGCTTGAGAATCACTATGCTATAGACACAAGCAAATAAGAGAGAGGCAAGACAGATAAGGCTGATCTGGTGTTTCTTGTGTGCATCCTGGGATGGAGGGTCAGGGAGCAGACTGTGGTATTAGATAAGCTGAGGCTGAATCCTGGCTATGGCTCCTAGCAGCAGTATGACTCTGGGCAACTTTCTTTAACTTCCTCTCTAATTCTTTATCTGTATAATGGGAATACTAATACCTCTCAGAAATGTTATATGAATTAAATGAGATAGTGAACATACACACTTAGCAGAATGCTTGTCACATATATATTAAATCAATATATGGTAAACCAATATTGTGGTTTGTTAATAGGAAGATAGATCTGAGCTGACTCTGGTGGTAATAGAGTCCTATCTCTCTGGAATAGAGAGATTTGCTTTCAGGTCCCACCTCAGCACTTCACTGCAAAAATGTTACTTGGATTAAATTCATTCTCTGATTTTTCATTTCTTTTGGGGTGTCTTCAAGGCTTTCTTTGGATAAATTTCTAGTACAAATCTGTAACTCTCCTTATAGTATTGGGTAGTACAGATTTAGTTTATCCAGTTTGCATCCTTGTAAAGTAACCTTGTTACCACAAATTAACAAAATGCTCTTCTAATGTCTGTCTGTTTAATATCAGACATTTTATCAGCCAGCATAAACAAGGCAGATCAAAACCCACCATTACATAGTGTAAGACATAGGTACATATCTTGTGAAACTAGAACTTTATAGAATAAAGGAATATTCTTGTATGTAGATCACTTTCTGAAGTCATTCCACAAACCTTTCTTGAGCAAATAGTATGTGCCAGATAGCACTGCAGATGTTAGAGATTCTGCAGGGAACAGAACAAAGTTCATTGCCATGGAGTTTCTTAAGCAATGTGAACACAAAGATGGACAAAACAATCCCAACTCTTCAGGAACTCAAAATATAGTGGGTGATAGAGACATATAAATGCATGAACTTCTTTATATAGATTAAAAGTAGATGGCAGATAGTAGGTACTAAACCAACAACAGTTCCTCTGTTCTTAACTGCTCATTTAAACACTAGAGCAGCTTTTTAGATAAGACAGCTAAGCATAGACAGAGCTATCATTAGTTAAGTACCAACTGTCCATCTCTATAACCTCAAAAGAGAAAAATTAAAAAAAGATGAGACAATGGCTGGTGAAGAATTACAATAAAATCTGGAAAAGGGTAAGTGGATGCAGAAAGGGTAAATGACATAGCTGAGCACAGGAAACTGTCTAAAGGAAAGAAGTTATCAGAGACTGTGCAGGACAGACACAAGCATCAGAGACTTTGGGTTAAAGTCTGTGTGTGAAAGTGTGGCCACCCAGTAAGCTCCTCTAGCTCAGTCAGCCCAGGGATTATGCACACTTCCCTTTCCATTTCTCCATTCTCCTCTGTCATCTGTCAGCCAAATTAAAACAGCAGAAACTTATGGGGTTGGATATTTGTTCAAGAGAACTCAGACTCTGGGATAGCCCACTTATTGGTGAACACAGTGGAGAGATCTGGGATGAAAACAGGGATAACAAAAAAAAAAAATCTGCATAATGAACTATGGGTTTGTCACTCAGCTCCCTGCTGCATTCCCAAAATGGGGCTATAGCCTGTGGGTAGGAGATGGGAAGATACTTCTCTGGTATCTTTGCTCACCCAGGAGAAAAGACCTCTAAACACTGGTTCATAAAATAAGCAACTTCTCACTCAGTTGTCCTCTAGTGAAGCCCAGTAGTTGATTAGCTCCAAAGATGCCCATAGACCTAATAGATGTTTGGTGTCTTACCCTTAATAAGTGTGAAATGCAGCCAAAAACTGCCACGCATTTAGAGAAAAACTCTAATACACTAAAAAGACAAAAAAATTTTTTTAAATAGGAAAAGAAAAAAAAAGAAATAGAAAATGTAGGGGAGAGAAGACGACTTCAAAAAAGCTAAAATTGGTAACTTCAAAAAGAAAGAGTAAGACACTAACCATGACACAAGAGAATGATGCTATGAAAAAATAAACGGTTCTGGGCAAGAGGGCACTGACACACCACTCCCTCTTCTCCCTCCCTCTCTCCTACTAAGTACAGCTACAAACTTGAGATGTTATATATAAAACAAAAGTATAAAGACTGTGAATGGTACAGAGAAAACAGCACACAAGCTGGGGATCCCAGAATACAACAAACAACACACCAGCGAGTTCCCCAGACTTTCTTTTCCATTTATTTATGCCTCACATATGGATGCTGGAGAATCTTGCAACCTGGAAATGTGACAAGGTACAGACATTAAAGCCCCAATGAAAGCTTGCTTTCCCTATCTAGAGGACTGACCTAGCAAGACAGAAAACTTTTAGACAAGAATTGCCCTTAGCTAGCATGGTGAAAACCATGCAACATTTCTTCCTTCCTTGCTTTCCTCAGCAAAACATGAGTGGGGAACTTCCAACCTCACCTAGCCATACAGTGCATAATTCTCTAGGCAAACAGTGTTGAGAAGGCCTAGTGGGAAGTGGAGACTCTGATCCCATTATTGGTAATGAGGCTCTCCTCCAGTGTGTCTTCCATCCCTTACCTGGTGGTAGACAGGTATCTCTCTCCTGCCCTGCTAGGGTGATGTAGAAGATGACATAGTAGAGAGCCAAGACTTTCACCACCACTTAGCATTAACAAAGCTTTCTGACCCTATGGGTATCAGTCTTCTGCTCAACCAGGGCAGGGTTAGTGGAGTACTGGTTGTGAACCTTAACACACATCCCCACCAGTAACAAGACATCCATCCCTGGATCACGTGGCCAATAAAGGCCACATGAGAAACCTATGAGTTCACCTACACCTGACAGTAATGAGGCAGTTCTTACTTTCTCCCATTGGAGTAGCAGTACAGGTGGTCTGCAAAAGAGAAGGTTTAAATAAGATACAGAGACTCATGGGTGCCTGGGTGGCTCAGTCAGTTGAGCATCCAACTTCAGCTTAGGTCATGATCTCATGCGTGTGTGTTAGAGCCTGGCATCGCGCTCTGTGCTGACAGTTCAGAGCCTGGAGCCTGCTTCAGTTCTGTCTCCCTCTCTCTCTGCCCCTCCCCAACTCTCTCTCTCAGAAATAAATAAGCATGATTAAAAAAAAAAAAACAGATACAGAGACTCAAATTCACTGCCTAGAATAAAATTGGAACTTGTCATACCAGGATATGAACAAAATCTCAACTTGAATAAGAAAAAACAGTCAACAAATATCAACATTGAGAAAACACAGATGCTGGATTTATCTGACAAAGATTTTAAAGCATCCATCATAAAAATGCTTCAACAAGCAATAGAAATCCTCTTGAAATGAATTTTTAAAAAAATAGAACATCTCATAAAATGGAAAATCTTGACAAAAATAGAAGCTATAACTAAATGGAAATTATAGAATTTAAAAATATAATAAACAAAATTTAAAAATTAAATGACTTCAAGGGAGAATGGAGAGGACAGAGAATCACTGAACTTTGAGATAGAAAAATAGAAATCCCAGATTCTGAACAGCAAAGAGAAAACAAACTGAAAAAATAATTAACAGAAGCTCAGGAACCTGTGAGACTATAAAAATCAAACATTACAGGAATTAGAGCCCCAAAAAAGAGAGAAGAAGGTGGGTGGCAGTGAAATGTCTTCAAAGAGATTATATAACGGATAAAATTTTCCAAAATTTGGCAAAAGACATAAACCTACAGACTTAAGAAGTTGAGCAAATCCCAAAATTGGATAAACCCAAAGAAATCGCATGAAGAAACATCATGATCAAACTTTTGAAATCTAAGGACAAAGAAAAATCTGGAAAGCAGTAAGATAAAAAAGAATTTCCTTTTAAGAAAAAATAATTTAAATGACATCCTCAGAAACTGTGGGTGCTAGAAAGAAGTGGTACATTTTCAAGTGTCATTTTTTTTTTAAGGAAGCAATTGATAATGCAGAATCCAATATGCAGTGAAAATATTTTTTAGCAATGAAAGAAAAATCAAGACATTCTCAGAGAAAGGAAAACAGAGAAATTATTACCATCCAATATGCCCTTAAAAATGGTAAAGGATACAACAATCAGAAGAAATAAATGGCATCCAAATTAGTAAAGAAGTGTCACAATTTGCAGACAAATGATACTATCCATAGAAAACCATAAATAATTCACCAAATAACTATCAGCACTAATAAGTGAATTTAGTAAAGTTATAGGACACAATTAATTTACAGAAATCTGTTGTCTTTCTATATAAATAAGGAATTAGCAAAAAGGGAAATTAAGAAAACATTTTAATTCATAATTACATCAAAAAGAATGAGATACGTACTAATAAATTTAACTAAGGAGGTGAAAGACCTGTACTCTGAAAACTAGAAGGCACTAATGAAAGAAACTAGGGATGACACAAATAAGTAGAAAGATACCCTATGTTTTTGGATAATAAGAATTAATCTTGTTAAAATAGGCAGCTACTTGCAAAAGAATGAAACTTAATCACTTTCTTAAGTCATACACAAAAATAAATTCAACTCTAAATGTCAGACCTGAAACTAAATTCCTAAAACAAAACATAGGCAATAAACACATGGATATTGGCATTAGCAATATTTTTCTGGATCTTTCTCCTCAGGTCAGGACTTCAAAAATAAACAATCAGGATTGTTTTGACAATCCTGATTTGGCAAAGCAAAGGAAATAAGAAAATGAAAAGGCAACCCACTGAATGGGAAAAGATACTTGCAAATGACATATCCAATAAGAGGTTAATATCCAAAATACTTAAAGAACTCACGCAAATCAACACACACACACACACACACACACACACACACACACACTCCAATTTAAAAATAGGCAGAGGACCCAAATGACATTTTTCTAAGGATGACATACAGATAGCCAACAGACACATGAAAAGATGCTCAACATCATTAATCATCAGGGAAATAAATCAAAACTACAATGAGATATCACCTCACACCCATCAGAATGTCTAGTACCAAAAGGACAAGAAATTAGTATTGGTAAAGATGTGGATGGGTTCCTGGGGGGCTCAGTCAGTTAACCATCTGACTCTTGATTTTGATTCAGGTCATGATCTCACAGCTCATGGTGAGAGAAGATGTTATAATAACTAAGTTAAGTCAAAGACAAATGTCATATATGTGGAATTTAAAAAACAAACAAATGAACAAACAAAAAACTAGAAACAGACTAAGAAATTACAGAGAAGAGAGGGTGGGAGGATGGGTGAAATAGGTGAAGGGGATTAAGAGGTACAAACTTTGAGTTATAAAATAAATAGATCCTGGGGATAAAAAGTATAGTGTAGAGGACATAATCAATAATGTAATAACTTTGTATGGTGACAGATGGGAACTGCACTTGTTGTTATGAGGGTTTCATAATGTATATAATTGTCAAGTCACATGCTATCCACTTGAAACTAATACAATATTGTATGTCAACTATACTTCAGTTAAAAAAATGGCTAAAGAAAGTATTGAAACAGGTGATAAAAGAATCTTGCAACAAACATTAGGAAAGAAAAAGAGCAATGTAAGAGTAAAAACATGGGTAAACATAACAGACATTCCTTCTCCTCTTGAGATTTATGAATTATGTTTTGATATCTGGAGCAAAAATTATAACATTACCTGATGTGGTTCACAGTATATTTAGAGAAAATATTTAAGATAATTATATTGTAAACAGGGGAGGGTAAAGGGAGGTAAGGTTTCTACACTTCACTTGAACTGGTAAAATGTGCACACCTATCGAATTTGGTAAGTTGTATATATACAATGTAGTACCTTAGACAGCCACCAAAAACATTATAAAAAGAGATTAAAATATGCTATAAACACATAAAAATGGAATTCTCAAAAATATGCAAGTAACCCAAGGGACTGAGGGATAAAGACATAGAAACAATAAACAGAAAACAAAAAAACAAAAATGTTAAACATAAATGGTCAATAGCATATGGTTAAAAGACCAATTACAATTGGAAGAGGGCAAAGTAGATTATAAAAACACAACCAAGTATATGTGGGTCGTAAGAAAGTCATTTCAGATATAATGATATAGGCCAGCTGAAATAAAAAGTGGCTAGGGAGCACATATAGAAAACCGCCCGGTCTGTAGGCAAGGGACGGAACCCAAGCTTGTGTTCTGGGGATCAGAAGAAGGTGTACGAACCTGAGAAATTACCAGAAGAGGAAACAAGAAGCATGAAGCAGGTTAATACAGAATCTGAAGCCTCAGCATCACCAGAAGAGCTGACAGCAGGTATTTCTATCCTGAAGGCAGTAAGTCAATTTGAAGATAGGAATGCAAAACTTCACAGAATGTGAAAAAATTAAGGGAAAATAACACTCCCAAGGATCATTGTAATATTCCAGTAACCAGTAGAATGTTGGTTACTGAAGATCCAAAAATTAAGTCCTCCATTGAGAGAAACCTTGGGCTGCATGTAGCCCCAGTCCCAGTCCCAGGAAAAGCCTCAGACTGTTCAAGGCTAAAGCCATCCTCAGACCACCCTCAGTTCAGTTAATCAAAAAGAAAAAAAAAGAAAAGAAAAAGAAACATTCCTATGGTCTGAGTCAAGGCTGGAAACTGCAGATACAAACTAGCCCATTTCTCACCACTTGTCTGAACACCACGTGGGCCCTTTGAACTCACCTCACAATTGGTCATTTTCAAAGGATTCTCAAGAGTCATGATTGGGTCCCACCAAAAGTAATGAACACCTCACAGACACTGAATGGTCAAAGCTGTAATTGTAATTGGTGCTTATGTGATGATGCTACATGTACTGTAACACCCCCATCCCTTACTTCTTAAAAACCCTGTTTGCTATTGTTCTTTGCTTTACCTTGCTGCCATGACGCCGGTAGGCTGGTGAGCCCCTGCTGGAGCTTGTAATAAAGACCCTTTTGTACTTGCATCGATGCCGGCTCCTTGGAGGTCTCTGGGACTCATGATTCGGGCACAACATTACCAGTGGCTGGGGGTGGGGGTAGGAGAACTGGGTGATGCTGTTAAAGGTACAAACTTGTACCTGGTAGATGAATGATCCTAGAGATCTAATGCACAGCATAGTGATTACTGTATTATAAACTTCAAAGTTGCTGAGAGACAAGATCTTAAGTTTTCTCATCACAAAAAGAAATGAAAATCATATGATGTAGTAGAGGTGTTAGCTAAGGCTGGTAACCATACTGCAATTCCATCAAATGAACATATACACGTTAAACTTATGCAATGTTATGCCAAGTATATCTCATTTTAAAAAAAGAACTCTCAATAATCCACTGTAAAAAGTAAAAATTCAGTTAGAGAATGAGGAAGACATGAAGGGACATTTCACCAAAGATATATGCATGGCAAATGCTACAGGCTGAATGTCTGTCCTCCCAAAATTCAGGCTGAAATCTTAACCCTCAAGGTGATGGTATAGGGAGGTGGGGCCTTTGGAGGTGATTAGTACATGAGCATAGACCTTCTTGAATGGGATTAGTGCCCTTATAAGAGAGTCCCCAGAAGGTTCCTTTGTTCCTTCCTGCCCGTGACATTACAGTGAGCAGAAGGTCATCTAAGAGTGGACTCTCACCAGACACCAAACTTGCCTGCACCTGATTTGGATTTCCCAGTCTCCAGAACTGTGAGAAATAAATAAATTTTAGGCTACCCAGTCTGTGGTATTTTGTTACAGCAGCCTGAGCCAACTAAGATAGCAGATAAGCACATGAAAAATGTTCAACATCACTAGCCCTTAGGGAAATGTAAATCATAATCACAATGAGATATCACCACATGCTTACAAATACACATAAAATGAAAAATATCTAAAATTCCAAATGTTTGAGGTTGCAGAAAATTGGGTCTCTCATACACTGATGGTGGAAATGTAAAATGGTATAGCCACTCTGGAAGAATTTGGCACTTTCTTAAAACAATAAAAATATACCTACCATACAACTCAACCAACTGGGATGGATTTATCCCAGAGGAATGAAAACTTTTATCTACCCAAGAACCTGTTCATGAATGTTTATACGAACTTTACTTGCAAAGCCCCAAACTGGAGACAACGTAAAGTTTGTTAACCATGGCTCTGTGCTGACAGCTGAGAGCCTGGAGGCTGCTTCCGATTCTGTGTCTCCCTCTCTTTCTCCCTCCCCCACTCATGTTCTGTCTGTCTCTGTCTCTCTCTCAAAAATAAATACACATTAAAAACAAACCATGTGTTAACTAACCATTTACCTACAGAAGGACATCTAGGTTGTTTCCAGTTTGGGGGCTATTATGAACATTTATGTGTAGATTCATCTGTAAACTAAGTTTTGTTTCTCTGAGGTAAATGTGCAAGGGGGCAATTGTTGGGTCGTATAGTAAACCCAGGTTTTGCTTCATTAGAAATTGCCAAACCTTATTTCCAGAGTAATTGTACTGTTTTATATTCCCATCAGAAAGGTTAGAAAATGTTCACAGTATATTCCCTCCCCCAGACTCCATTTAAAAATCTCTAAATAGAAGCAGTACCTTGGATCCTTGCTATCAAAATCAGAGAAGACTATGGAGGGAAGGGCAGGAAAACTATACACCATCCATTCATAAAGTTGATATTTACAAATATCTAGCAGGGGTCTAAGAGATCCCCTCCAACCCTGCAGATACAAAAACAGAGGTCTTACAGCAAGGTTCAGGGTTAGGAAGTAACAGACTGGGAATTGTACATTCACAGGTGTTCAAAGCTTCTAGCTTTTCCCCATTCTTCTCACACATCCACAGTTCTTTCTCATGCTGCGCCCTCTTGATCTTGGTCTCCTTCCTGAGCTCCCTTAGGGTTCAAACCCTCGCGTGCACAAATAAGATTATAGATAAGATGCTGAGCTTGCTTCCCCTGGAATCATACATTCTTTGCCCCTAAACCTGAATTAAGAAGGGAACAAATCTCCCTCTCTTCTCTTTTTTTCCCCCTCCCTTCCCATAGGAGGTGGGTGGGGGATGGGCTAGACGGATGATGGGTGTTAAGTAGGGCACTTGTTCTGATGAGCACTGGGTGTTTTATGTTAAGTGATGAATCACTGAATTCTACTCCTGAAACCAACACTGCACTATATATTAACTAAATTTTATTGAAAAAATTTTAATGTTTATTTATATATGAGAGAGAGAGAGGGAGAGGGAAAGAACACGAATGGGGGAGGGGCAGCGAGAGGGAGACAGAATCTGAAGGAGGTTCCAGGCTTTGAGCTGTCAGCATAGAGCCCAAAAGGGCTTGAACTCTAGAGCTACAAGATCATGACGTGAGCTTAGGTCATAGGCTTAGCCAACAGTGCTGCCCAGGTGCCCCAACTAATGAAAGTTTAAATAAGAAGTTAAAATTTAAAAAAAAGCTGTCTCAGGGGAAAAAAGGGGGAACAAATCTCTACAAGTAAAGGGTACTTTTCATAGGAGAAGACTGCCTCCTCCTGTTCTCCATCCTACAAACACACAAACATGTTGTGGTTTCCCAAGTGTGAGGTGATGTTGTGGAGGGCTAAATTATATGGCAGTGTGTAGGCAAGGGAAATCTCCCATGGCACTGAAATGTTCAGCTTGGCCTGAAAGTCCCCCTTTTCTGGCTCCTCATGACCCAAGTCTTGGCTCAACTCTTAGGCTCCAAACCTGCAAGCTAGGGAAGCCCCTAGCTCACAGCCCCTCTCTATCCCATTAACCTTGTCAATTTCTTAGTTATATTTTCATTTTTTACAGTCCCTCCAATATATGAAATAATCTTATTTGCTCAATTATTTATTTACTCTCACCATGCCTGCCCCACCTTTGAGGACAGAGAACTATATATTCTTCCACACTGTATCTACAGCACCTAGAATATGGCTTCGTAGGTAGTTGGCACTCAGTAAGTGTTTATCATATTGAAGAACCAGGTGGGAGGATTTGGCCAGCTGGACAGCAACACTTCCTACACAGCTACGGTGATGAGACGCTGAACTTCCACAGGATGGACAAACTGACCAATGGAACACAGAAGCCAGTTTTAAGCATCTCAGAGACCTACATGTAAGAAAACAAACAAACCCAGGAAACCTTTGATGAAAGTGATTTACGGGATTCTATTCATGACCTTGGGGTAGAGAAAATACATATATACTTGAAAACATTAAAATTAAGAACTTCTGTTCATCAAAAGATACCATTACCAAGGAAAAAGATAAGCCATTGAGTGGGAAATTGTATTTGTGCCACATTTAATTAATCAACAATGGGCTTGTATTCAATTAGCAAGAAAAAGGCAACCTTAAAGACAAATGGGGAAGAGATTAGGTAAGACTTGTCCTCAAGCAGGATATCCAAATTGTCAGAAAGCATATAAAGGGTGCTCAGCCTCTTTAGACATAGAGGAAATGCAAGATTAAGGCCACAACAGGATGCCTCTATCCACCTAGAAGAATGGCTAACATCAACAAGACTGACAATACCAAACAAATGCTAATGAGAATATAGAGCAAAACAAACTCTTAAGGAAGGAGTATAAATTGGCATATTCACTTTGGAAAAATATTTGACAGTATCTAATAAAGCTGAAGATCTGCACCCCCCCAATGACCCAGCCATCCCACTCCTCAGAATACACCAGGCAGAAATGCATGTGCCTGTGCAGTAGGCACCTGGATGTGAACAATCCTAGCAGTTCTACTCACCAGACCAAACTGGAGAAAGCCCCAAAGTCTAGCGATAGCTGACTAACAAACACAGGGTTGTGTGCTAATTCAAAGTAATTCTATATAACAATGACAATGAAAGAACGTTAAACACAATGTTAGGGATGAGTCTTAACATAATTAGAGCCAAAGAAAGCGGACAATAGAATGGATAGGTTTAATGGAATTCATAAGGTTTTATTTACATAAAGTTCAAAAGCAGGCAACGATAAACTATGTTGTTTGAGGATGTAAAGTTAAGCAGTAAAATTATAACGAAAGGTAAGGAAGTGAACACCATAAAAGTTAGCAGTGGTTAGGGCCAGAGATGAGGAAGGGCATGCTGAGCAGGAAGGGTCTGGGGACTGGGTAATGTATTTCTTGATGGGTGGAGGTTACTCAGCTTTTGTTTTATGACAATATATTGTCTATACATTTGTGCATTGTGTCTTTCTGCATGACGTTTTAATTTCTTACCTTAAAAGAGCTTTCAGTAAACAAACTGCAGGATGCAAACTCATAGAAAGTTAAAGCCTCTATAGATGGCATTATCACAACCATGTAAAATATATAAAACTTATTTATAGAAAACAAGCTGAAAGAAAATTTAACCAAATATTAAGAATGGTTGTCTTAGGGTATTGGAATCAAAGAACTCTTGCTCCTTAAATGCACTGTGGAAGGAAGAAATGGGAATGCTAACTGAATTCCTTGCTAATTACTCCATCACTGACTGCTCTCCCAGAAGCAGCCACAAGAGGGAGCCTTCATGTCTCCAAGTTGAGTTTCAATTTCCATGATTGCTCAGGCCTCAGCCAGAGACAGCAAACTTCAAAGCTTTTCTCCCCTTCCCATTCCTGCGTTCCGGTATCTGTGACTCTCTTGTCTTCCTACATGTTCTAATGTGCAAGCACACTAGGACTTCCCTCTCCTCCAGTAAGACAGGTATTAGGAAGAGGAGGCAAAGAGGAAACAGGAACACAAGGATCTGTCAGGACAGAAAAGTCTGAGAGACATGCAGAAATGACCGAAGCTTTTGAAGCCAAGGAACCAGAAGGACCTTCAGGAGATGAGGACATCTCTGGTGGACAGCAAGTCCAGAACTGGCCTCCAGCACCACTGAGTTTCTTCAAGCCAGGCAACTTCAGTTTCCGAAGTCAGCCCCACCGCCTAGCATTGCCATCTTATCTTCAGAGCATCTGGAGCCTCTTCTGACCAGGCTTCCTCCCAAGGCCAGAACCCTTGGCCCCAGGCCCTGTCAAGATCCCTACAGGACTGGACCGAGCCACTATGTGAAACTCTTCAGCTTCTATGCTAGGATGCCCATGGAGAAGAAGGCTCTTGAGATGGTGGAGAAGTGCCTGGACAAGTATTTCCAGCATCTTTGTGATGACCTGGAGGTGTTTGCTTCTCATGCTTCTCATGTGTCCTAAATGTGGACTAACATTTATTAAGTGCCTGCTTGACACCTGGCCCTTTCCTGGGCACTTTACAACCATATCACTGCTTGTTAAGACCCACGCAGGCAAGCACCTAGAAGGTACCCAGAGGAGGGCCAAGCAGGAAGTAGGGTGACTGAGAAATGTTAGCTCCTATTCCATGGGCCCTACCTGGAGACAACCCTGGACTTGAGGTCCTTCTACACCAGCGCAGTGCAGGACACAGGTGAGACACAATGCCATGTGTTTAAAGAAATGAAGGGGTGAGGGCACACGGATGCAGGAGTGGACCGCACATAGGGAGGTCACTTTCACAGTCCCAGGGGTATTCTTTCTGGAATTTCTGAAAAGCTACCTCCTTCTGAGGGCAGCAACTCATGAGAAACCCCAGCCTGGTGTGCCCTTTCTTGTGCCTGACCCAGCACCATGTTACCCTGTTCTGGGTAGAGTCTTTGCTTTAGGGGAGAGACCATTTTATTTTACCAGGAGATTCCAAAGCACCAACTATCTCTTTATACTAAAACACATCCAATCGTATCATATCTAAATTTAAAAAATAAACATATTAAAAATATTAGAAGACAACATAGGGAAATTTCTTTTTTACAAATTTTACAGTGGGGAAGGATGAAGGCAGACACCAAAAAATGCCTGCATCAAACACCTGGTGGCAGACTGTGAATAGGGAGTTGATAGAAAAAGGAATTCAAATAGCTGGATTTATCAAGAAAACCCCCCCAGAAACACAAATTATAGTGAAACGCCAATTCTTACTTGTTAGTTACTAGTTAGTTAGTTTATTCCCAGAAGTTGGTCTCACACTGTGTTGACTGGGTTGGACGTCTGGGAGTGTGAGTGGTGCATTCTCCACAGAAGGCAGACTGGCCTTCCTGCTGCACCTCTCCCCTCACTTAGGAACATTTCCCATGTAGCTCCCTCCTCTTGCACTTAGAGGTAAATAAGCAGGTTGGTGCAAATCACAGGTAACTCACCTCCCTCCCCGGAATGTCCCTGAGTGAGGGTGCTGTGTTCAGGCCAGGGTGATGCCAGCTTCTCTTCCTGCTCTCTTCCCTCTGGTTGTCCTGGTCTAGTGTCTGCAGAGAAAGCAGGAGGCTTTCTGGGGTCTTGGGGGTCCTGGGCCTTTCGGAAGCCTCTGGGCTGTTATCCACATCCAGGTAGCTTCCAAGGGAAACCATGGACACAGCCGTGCTCCTGCCAGGGTAGTGGAAATCTGTCCGGTGAGCCGCAGGCCGGGGGCTCCGGGGCTTAGGGCTCATGGGTTTGCAGGGCATGCCTTGGCTCCCATATGCCAAGCAACAGGCAGAGCTGGACGGAAGGGTGCGGCTGATCCCAGTCTGCTGGGCACAAGGGCTGGCGGGTGACATCAGCCAGGACTTCTCAGGAAAGATACCTGAAGTTAGGTACCTCCCACGTTCCTGGGGGCTTGTGCATTTGATGGTTGGTTCGCTTTTTCTCCTGTTATCTGGAGAGACTGAACTGCTGGCTAACAAAAGTGTGGAGGGATGTGGGGGTGACCAATGACCTCCAAACACACAGCTTTCCTGGGGTTCTACCTGCTCTTGACAGTCAATATTGGTCCCCGGTGGAGAAGGTCTGAGGGGATTCAAGATTTCCGGTCCTGGAACCAAACTCACTGCGGCGGGCCTTTTTGGGCCTTCCGTATCTTTGCTTTTCAGAAATGCTCGCCAGGAACTCTGGCGCGGCCGGCTCTTCTCCTTCTGGCCCTTGAGAGAACCTGGAGAACATTCATCCGTGTTCTCTTTTTCCAAAACCTTTGACTCAAAAAAATTTGCAAAGGTCTTATGAGCTGAGGCCAACCTTGCCCTGAGCCTTTTCTCTGGAGTTTTGAGTCTCTTGGCATCACACCTTTGCGAGGACAGTGTCCTGCCCCCGAGGTTCTCTGGCGGGGCCGCCTCGTCCCCTTTCCGTAGCCCCGCAGCCCTCCCACCCGCGTGCACCTGGTGTGGAGGGATCCGGGCGGGGCCGGCGGCTGCAGGGCCCCGCGCACCTGCGCGCAGCTCCTCAACGCCCGCAGACCCCGCGGTCGGGGTGCAGGCGCTGCGTGCAGCAGGGCCTGCGGGCGGCAGACGCCCGGGTCCCGGCGCGCCGGCCTCCCCTCCTGGGCTCTCAGAGGTGGACCTGCTTTTCCTGAGGGAAGTCACCTTGGGAAACGCCAGGCGCTGCCTGGGCTCCTGCAAAGCCGCGCCGGGGCGCCCGGAGGGGCCCCGGGGCGCCGGCGGGAGCGCGAGGGCGCGGGAACCCGTCTCCGCTGCCTCCGCCCCTCCGGCCTGGCTCCGGGTCTCAGTCTCCGGGCGAAGGCCCTGGGCCCCGTGTGCATCTTCAGGCCCGGGGTCGGTAGTCCCGGGACAGGGGATCCACCTTGCCCCAGGCGGCTTCCCTTCCGCAGCCTCCCCTGTGCTCAGCCTGGCCTGGGCAGCCTCCTGGGAACAAGTCTCTTTGCCCAGGGGCCTCTCTTCGGAGGCAGCTGCAGGGACCAGCACTACTCCCAGCCCTGCCCCTGCGTCTCGGTCCCCACGCCGAGGAGACCCATCAGCATCTCCCAGTGGGCTGGCCTCGGGCAGCTCACACTCATTGCCGCAAGTTTGTGGTCTCCCTGCCCTGGAAGACCACCAGGGGCTCGCTCCAGCCCTGCAGGAAGATCCTGCTCTCTCCTCCAGAGATTCGGACGGAATTTCTGCAAGAGGACCTACTTTCCTCCTAGTGGCCTGCTGACCTTTCTGCTCAACAGCTATAATGATGAGTGTGCACCTGCCCCTAGGTGTGTCTACCTCGGGCTCTAGCATCAGGCCCTCAGGAGAGGGCCAAGAGCCATCCTCCAGCCCTTGGCCACACTCATCCCCACCACTGCAGTGAGACACGGTGGCTGCTCTGGTTTCTGAAAGTCCCTGCAAGGCACTTTGGGGGCAGTGGGAGTCTAGCACCGTCACATCTTCCACCTCCTTTGAAGTGTCCGCTGCACTTGATGTCAGGGTGATCTCTGGAGTATCTGAACTCACTTCACAGCCACCCATCCAGTCTCTGGTCCACACCTGTGTCCCGCTATTGCTAGAATGATGTGGGAACTTGGCCCTAAGAGGTGGCTTTCTTTTCTCACTGAGAATGTACTTTGATCTGTAATTACTGGTTTGGTTTCCTGCCTCAACAGAAATGTCCTGAAGGTGCTTTTGTCTGTCAGTCACATCAGCATCATTTGGTGCAGGGCCAGTGCCTTGGGGTTCCTCTTGTAAGCTTTCTGGGCTGTGTTCTGACTTGCACTCTGTGGGCACTGGCACTTCCTCTGTGCTAAAGCTCACCGAGTCCGCAGTAAGGCATGAAGTGACTGGGCAGGATCTAGAATCCTGTCTCAACTGGTTTTCCAGCCAGAGATGTTCACAGGGTGTGTCCTGAAAGGCCCTTTTCCAGCTAAGAGCACTTGGTTTATACTGATCCTGCAAATAAGGGGCCCTCCTTTGGGAAGCAGGAAGCAAAGGAGACAGTCTGGTGAAGACAGGGTGGAGAGGGTTTTGAGTTCTTGGATCTCGCTCTGCTTCAGTCCCTTCCTTCAGATGAGTCCCAAATTTCACAAAGTTCTTCTCTGGAGGATTCTCAGGGTATCTTAAAGGAAACACTGCTATGGAATGGGCCCTAGTAAGTCTCCTCATGTGCTGACAGCAGTACTCTGTGAATGCTCTGTCCTTGTCATTAATATTTTTGGGGATGCTATGGTGAAGCTTGGCACATAGGGGGCTAGGCATCCCTAAAGGAAACTGGCATGGGGCATCCAAGCAGGGCTGGAAGCAGAGCAAGTCTGTGTACTCTTCCGGACTTAAAGTCCTTCCCTTCTTTGTTCTGGTTCCCACAGGGCCTGTGCTGTGCAGCAGGCCCCTGAAAGGCAGCCCTGGTTCCCTGGCCCTGCTGTGGATATGTGGCCAGCTCTGGCCCAGTTCACAGCACCAGAGAAGGAAGGGCCAGAGCACTGGGATCCCTAGACAACTCTCAGACCTGGATTTCTGAAGAGAAAAAAGAGAGAACCCTCTGAGGTCTTGTGCAGTCACCTTTGCAGGCTGCTGACTGTAGCTGCCTGTGGTGCCCTGTGAGCAGCCCTGTGTGTGGTGAGGAGACCCGGACAGCAAAGACTCTCGCCACAGGCTGGCCACGCCGTTCTCTTGGAAGTGTTCTGTCTTCTCTTCTCCAGTAACTGCAGCAAAGGTTTGGAACCCAGTTTTGTCAGACTCTTCCTTGAAGTCAGGGGACAAATCTAGTTCTTCCTTTGGGTCAAGCTCAGGGACATCAGTTGAATGCTGCTCCTGAGGATGCCTGGTTGCTGGGACATCAGGGCACCCTTTTCTGTCCCCAGAGGTACCACTTAGAGGAAGGCAGGTTCCCCCGGTGAAGTCACCAGGCAGGGACTCTGTGTCAGAAGCACTTTGAAAGGGGTCGGTTTTTGTGTCTGATTGACTTTCGCTCTGTTGAGACAGTGTCTCAAAATCATCATGGTCTATTTCCTGACTCCATCCCTGTTGCTCTGGTTCTGCAGGAGAAGTGGGGAGCTGCTTATCTTCAATCTTGTCTTCACCGGGTGGGTGTGCACCTGGCTCTGGAGACTGGAAGGGCAAGAGGAAAGGAATCAGAGACAAGGCCTCAGGATATTTGCACACATGTTTCCATTGCACCAGCCTTTGTTAGAAGGAGGAAGGTTCAGAAACAACTCATTAGTTCCCCATGTGCTCCTCAAAAAAGATAGGTAAATATGAAGAGCTACCTTTTATTAACACAGAAAACAAGTGATGAAGCCAAACTCAAACAGCAGGGGGGAAATGTAGCTTGTAGTTAAAGCAACCCTATTAAAAATCAGAATAGGCCAAATAAACATGTGCAGTTTAAGTAAGTATAAATATGTTGTGTGAGTCATGGCAAAAAGCATCTCTCTGCCTAATGTTCTCAGCAGGAAAGAACAAATTAATATATGTTTGTTTTGTGTTGTTTGTTCTTATGTAAGCAACTGGATTAAAGTCAAGACTCCTATATTTAGAAGTATTTTCTGAGTTAGGTTTGCTGGAGTTAAAAAAAAAATATATATATATATATATAAGAATTATTGAATTTCAGACATATTTAGTGATATTATAAATGCCCGACATGGGGCGTCTAGGTGGCTCAGTCGGTTAAGTGTCTGACTGTGGCTCAGGTCATGATCTCATGGCTCTTGGGTTCAAGTCCCACACCAGGCTCTGTGCTGACAGCTCAAAGCCTGGAGCCTGCTTCAGATTTGGGTCTTCTCTCTCTCCCCATCTCCTGCTCATGCTCCATCTCAAAAATAAATAAACATTAAAGAAAAAAAATATATAAATGCTTGACAGCTTTGAGAACAGGAAGGAAAAAAGAGAACTGTGCAAACATTTGCAAATTTTTCTTGTCATTACACATTTCTTCAACATGTTGAGATATAAATTTATATGTATCCATTTAAAGTGGATGGATCTATGCATTTTGACAAATGTGGAAACCCATGTACCTACCACCATGATAAAAATCTAGAGTATCTCTATTTTTCAGAAAAGCCCCTGACCCTTTCTAGTCATCCCCACCTCTTTCCTTCCCTTTACGCCCCAGTGTAAGATCTGTCTTTTCTGGAGTTTCTCAGATGAGCAGAATATGCAGTATGTACTATTCAGGGTCTGGCTTCTTTCTTTCAGCAGAGTATTTCAGAGCTTTATCCAGAGCTCATGGTTGTAGCATGTATTACACAGATAGTGCCTTGAACTCAGTGATAATGCTGTACCCAATATTCAATCACCAAACTCCCCCAGACTGCTTGGACCAGGAGTGGGGCAAGCACTTGGCTACGCTTGTAGCAAAGGCACCTCCACACAAGTTTTGTATATAAGCCATTCACTCAACCAGCCTTCCTAAGCATGGTTTCTCGGGATTTGTCTTCAGAGACTTCCCAAAGTAAAATCCTTTTAGTCCTCCTTAACTGAGAAGAGAAAAACAGACAAACACCAAAGCATATGATGTCTGAGGATTTTAAGGCACAAGATAGATTCAAAATATCAGGAATAACATGATACTATAGTTTTGATTTTGTTGAAAAGCAGGAAAAAGTGGGAAATAGGAGAGGAAACATTAAAAATCAAACCATTTGGAAAGGAGTACCATGTGGTTGCTGTGCGGTCCAGGGGAGAGAAGGGTTAAGAAGCTAGGGTCCCCAGGGTCTCCAGCAGGGGCGTGCTTTGGTCACCTGACTCCCAGGTGCCAGTGACTCCCAGGTGCCAGGCACCTCCCATGGCCCGGGGATGATGAGCAAGATGTGGATGTGAACATGCCTTGGCAAGCACGGAGGCCTGTTGTCGGGAACAAGTCAAGAGAGAAGGCCAGCTACAGGCCTGTAGCGTGCTCTTGCTCAGTAAATGCTGCCTTCAGAACACCTCATCTTGCCAATCGTGTCATTAAGCCGGATTGACCTCCTGACCGTGGAGCCTGTGAGCCGTCCATTCAGCACTGTCATAGCTTGACATCACCTTACAGACTTACAGTAGCATACTCACGAGCATCACCTGACACACTCATAGTGGGACACATAGTGGCCCAGAGAATTTCAAAATCCCAAGTTCCAAATGATTGATGACCTGGGTATAATGAGTATCCTAAAATGCCAGAGGTTCCATTCCTGTCCCCACCTCTGCCAGCATATCCTCCAGAACACTGCCAGTAAGGGGATGGGTTCCTGCCAAGGAACTGGGCTTCCTGGCTGACTGTTGCTAAGGATCAAGCCTTTCTTTGAGTTCCAGGTCATTTTGGCAAGAGGTCTCATTCTGTCTCAACAAAAATAAAAGACTTTGTGAAAAAATATAAAATAACTTTTCCAGATCACAAAATTGCTGTAGTCTCTGAAAGGGCACTGGAATAGCAGGTTTAATTTTCCTTAAAGTGAACAAATGCTGAAATATGAAGAGTATATATATATATATATATTTTTTTTTTAAAAGCATTTGATTTGTTTGAATATTAGGTTCTAAACCTTTTGAAGAAAGACTATTTTTTTTCTGACTTGATTCAAAAGTAATCCTCAAGTAATTTCTCAACATGAATCCATATAATTCTCTAGGGTTATCTCTAAAGGATGGCCATAGGTTAAATCTAGAGGCAAAAACATTCTTTTCACTGAAGTTTTTTGTGTGGGTGAGTGGTAGTCAAATTTGAATGTTTTTAAAAGCAGAAAAGCTCTGTTTTGTCATCGCCCTGGTACTTCCCAATTGTCTTGCATTTGTAACTATATGCAGCTTCAAATACTAGGGCAAAGTGTTTGAACCTCTCCCTGTATTTTTCTTGTAACTGCCTTTATGATTTGCTCTTTGACCCATGATTTATTTAGATATATATTTTAGTTATCTTTTTGTTTCTGATTTCTATTTAATTATATTACAATCAGAAATGTGGTCTGTATGCTATTGATCTTTGAAATTAATTGAAAGTATCTTTTATGGCATAATACAAGGTTTTATTTCATAAATGTTCCATAGATATTTGAAGAGAATGTGTTTCTCTAACAGGTTCATGCAGGGTTTAATAGGTGCTCATTAGCTCAAGTTTGTGAATTGTTAAATCCTTGTTAAATTCTCAGTAATCTGACCAGTTTTTTATATGCTGTTAAGAGAAGTGTTAAAATTACCCACTGTAACAACTTGCAGCCCCTCTGAAAAACAGTGTGGAGGTTCCTCAAAAAATTAACAATAGAACTCCCCTATGACCCAGCAATAGCACTGCTAGGAATTTACCCAAGGGATACAGGAGTGCTGATGCATAGAGGCACATGTACCCCAGTGTTCATAGCAGCACTCTCAACAATAGCCAAATCATGGAAAGAGCCTAAATGTCCATCAACTGAGGAATGGATCAAGAAGGTGTGGTTTATCTATACAATGGAATACTACATGGCAATGAGAAAGAATGAAATCTGGCCATGTGTAGCAACATGGATGGACCTTGAGGGTGTTATGCTGAGTGAAATAAGTCAGGCAGAGAAAGACAGATACCATATGTTTTCACTTATAAGTGGATCAGGAGAAACTTAACAGAGAACCATGAGAGAGGAGAAGGGGAAAAATAGTTGGGGAGAGGGGGGGAGGCAAACCATGAGAAACTCTTGAATGCTGAGAACAAACTGAGGGCTAATGGGGGTGAGGGAGAGGGGAAGGGGGGTGATGGGCATAGGGGAGGGCACTTGTTGGGATGAGCACTGGGTGTTATATGGAAACCAACTTGGCAATAAACTATGAAAGAAAAAAAAAAGAATGTGAAAACAAATAAATTACCCACTGTAGTAGTACATTTATCAATTTACTTTTTTAACCCTATCATATTTTGATTTACATATTTCAGCACTGTGTTAGTAAGTACATAACAAGTTTATAATTATACATCTTCTCAGTGAGAGGCTCTTTTTATTATTACATAGTAACCTTCTTTCTCCCTTTATACTTTCAATGCTATCTTCTCTAATATTAGTAGACTTACAATAGCTTTCCTTTGGGTTAGTATTTGCCTTGTATACTGGATTTTCAAAGCTCAAAATTTCAATCACTTTTAACTAGAGAGTTTAACCAGTGAGCATTTATTGTGATCACTGGTATATTTGGGTTTCTTTTTACCACCATATTTTTTTTTGAGCCCCCCCTTTTTTCCCTAGGGATTTCCCTTTTTGGGTGAACTCCACAATGGTTTGGTTAAGAGCATATCCTTAAGGGAATGTTATGCTTGTTTTATGCATTTTTGTTGCAGTGAGTATTTTGTGGAATTTACAATCTGCAATAATTCTAGAATCAGAAGTTCCCATCACTCTGCTCACCAAGGTCTGGCTGTCTGCTCACTAACAGATATCACTCTGGCAGAGGTCCCTTGAGATCTCTGCATTTCCAAATCCAAGGGGCTGGTTTCCTCTCTCACTCACTTTTTTTTTTACTTTAATTTTTTTACAACTTTATTGAGGTATAGTTGACATAAACTGTACATGTTGCAAGTGTACACTTAAAGTTTTTACATACATCCAGGAAGCCATGACCACAGTCAAGATCATGAATCTTTCTCTTGCTTCCTAAAGTTACCTTATGCTTTTTTGTTCCCTTTCATCGTCCCCCTCCACCTCTCCCTGCCCACTCACCTCCACTCCCATGTGATCTTTACCTGTTTTCTGCTACTATAGATTAATTTGAATTTTCTAGAATTTCATAGAAATGGAATCATACAGTATGTATTTTTTGTCTGGCTTTTTTCACTCAGCACAATTATTTTGAGAGTCACTATGTTTGTATCTGTTGATAATTTGTTTTATTGCTGAGTAGTATTTCATTTTATAGAGATAGCACAGTTTGTTTATCCATTCACCTGTTGATGGACATTGGGTTGCTCCCAGTTTTTGGCATTCCAAATACAGCTGCAATGAACATCTGTGTACAAATCTTTGTATGGATGTGTGCTTTCATTTCTCCTGAGTAAATACTGAGGGATGGAATGCCTAGATCATATGGAAGGGCTACATGTTTAATTTCTTACAACAACCTGTTTTCCTTTCCATTCCTTTTTCACACCCCCTGACAATATACAGGAGTGTGCTGCTTCACACCCCCACCCACCTGCGACAGTCAGCTTTGTTCATTTCAGCCATTCTAGCGGTTTTTAAGCGTATCTCATTGTGTTCTTAATTTGCATTTTCCTAATGACATATGATGTTGAACATCTTTTCATATGCATTTTTCCATCTATACATCATCTTTGGTTTCATATCAGTTCAAATTATTTGCCCATTAAAGAAATTGGGTTGTAGTCTTATTACTGAGTTGTAAGACTTCTTTAGGAATCCTAGATATAAGTCTTTTGCTGATACAGATATCATTTGCAAAGTTTCTTCCAACCTGTGCTTTGCCTTTTCATTTTATTATTAACAACCGTTTTTTATTTACAGAGTGAAAAGTTTTAATTTTTATGAAGCCCAATTCAGTGATTTTTGTGTATTGAATTTTAAAGACTGTTTACAACCTAAGGTCACAAAGACTTTTTCCTATCATTTTTTCCAGTGAATGGCAGATAGAATATCCCTCTCCCCCAAAAGATGTCCATGTTCTAATCCCTGAAATCTGTCAGTGTTACCTTTTATAGCAAAAGGGATTTTGCAGATATGGTTATGTTAAATATCTTGAGAAGATTATGTTAAATTATCTGGCTGGACCTGATATAATTACAAGAATCCTTTTAAGGGAAAAACGAAGGTGAGAGAGTCAGAGAAGGCGATGTGATAATGGCAGCAGAGGCGTGATTCAGGGGAGGGCCTCAAGCCAAGGAGTGTGGGTGGCCTTCAGAAGCTGCAGAAAGCAGGTAAAGGATTCTCCTAGAGCCTCCGAAAGGGAACACAGTCCTGCTGACTCCTTGGTTTTAGCCTGCATGAGTTTTCCATGGTTATCTAACAGTGGGCATGTGTAGCAACACTGGCATGAAGCCCAAGCACTGTGTCACATAGAACCATGATACTTTCCAGAGAAAAGTCATCGTCCTTTCAGTGCAGTAAGGAGTTTGGGTCACAGGCCGGTTTTTTTCACTTGCCTGAGTCCACATCTCTGTCAATGACGGCCACAAGGCCAAGTGTGCTCATGCTACTGGATTTGGGGAAGATGAAGGAAGGGTATCAGAGCCCTCTGAAAATTCTAAACATTCTACCACTCTTATCTTGATTTTTCCATGTCAAATGTGGAAAATAAACACCCCATTCAATCAGTTCTTTTCACAGCTAGAGGCGCCTGGGTGGCTCAGTCGGTTAAGTAGTTCTTTTCGCAGCTAGATTAGTTGCAAATAAACTATGGCCCATACCTGTTATTTCCTGTAGCATCTAGCACAGGGCTTGGGACAGAGTAAACACAAAGTAGTATTTGAGGGACACAGGATTACACAGTATCACCACTGGAAGGAATGGCTGTTTTAAACTCTGGCTTGGAGCACCTGGGTGGCTCAGTCGGTTAAGCGTTCAACTTTGGCTCAGGTCATGATCTCACAGTTCATGCGTTCAAGCCTCGGATAGGGCTCTGTGCTGTGCTGACAGCTAGCTCAGAGCCTGGAGCCTGTTTCAGATTCTAGATCTCCCTCTCTCTGATCCTCCCCTGCTCATGCTGCCTCTCTCTCACTCAGAAATAAATAAAACATTAAAAATTAAAAAAAAATAAACTCTGTCTAAAGATCTGAAAATTGCATTTTATTTTCATATGTATTTTCCCCAAACATAATATTCAAAGGCACATTCAGATTTACATACTTATTCCACTTATTGTGTTACCTGTGCCAGCAGAGGCAGAGTATCTTCTTTGTTTTTTTGGGGGGGGTTCCAATTTGTGAATATATTTTGCTGCAGAAATGAAATATTTTACTATTCTATTTGAGTAAAGAAGTGGGTTTTTTGGTTTTGTTTTTACAAAAGAAGAGTCTTATTCAAATAATTGAACTTAAAGTGCAGTTCTCATGAGGCCTCAGACAAGAGGGAGGGTAGGTGTCCCTGCAGTCTGTCCTCTGGCTGCTAGAGGAGCACCTGATGACCCCTCAGTCATAGCTCAGGTCATGGCACATAGTGGGCAAGTTTTTCCAGTCAATGTCTGGCAGGTGAATTAACGAGTAGGAGGCAGTGACAGTTACATAAGGAGGTGGAGAGAGATGGACAGGACCAGAAGAAAGTAGAGGAGGTGTGAGGAGCCCCAGAGACTCCCTGCTCACCTCAGTTTCAGCGCCAACTATATCAAATCACCTCCAGGCACATCACCTTGCTTGCCTAACCTCACTCCCCACCCATCCTTGACATTTGACACTGAGCTGATCATATTTATTTTTTCACTCTCTGGAAGGCATGGGTTCCCAGGCAATCATTCCCATTGGTGGGATTATAAGGAGGATGTATTCTCTGCACTTTCCAAGGGCTCAAAGTTTCTACCTTCACTGCACCTAAATGCACTTACTTCTTACCCATTTGTTAGATGACAGGATTCTTCTACCTGTAAAGTCCTTTTAGGCAGTTAATGGGAGTTACAATGTGATCCTGGAAGCATTACTATTATGTTTACTTAAGAATATTCTAGAATCCCAGGGTTTCTGGCCAGCTCAGTTGGTGGAGTGTGTGACTTTTGATCTCAGGCTTGTGAGTTTGAGCCGTACGTTAGGTGTAGAGATTACTTAACCATAAAATCTTTAAAAAAGTGAATATTCTAGAATTCCCAATTGCATTTCCCCTTAGCAGTCCTGATTCTATACACTCAGGATGAATTTCCACATATATCAGACACCTCCTATTTTATTTGTTTCTTTTTTAAAAACATTTTATTTATTTTTGAGAGTGAGACAGAGAGAGAGAGCATGAGCTGGGAAGGGGAAGAGAGAGAGGGAGACAGAGAACCTGAAGTGGGCTCCCTGACAACAGTGAGCCAGATGTGGAGCTTGAACTCATGAACCACGAGATGATGACCTGAGCCCAAGTTGGACGCTCAAACAACTGAGCCACCCAGCTGCCCGACACTTTATATTTTCAAAGGCCCTGTAATTATCTGCTGCTTTGTCTGATTTTTTCTGGAAGGGCACAGATGCATTTGCCAAAATTCTGAATTCATAGCTACTTCAGAAGTTGCCATTTTGTAGGAACTATTATGTGCCAGAAAGAATTTCAGATAAAAGACACACAAAACAAAGTCCCTTATATCAGAGCAGTTGTAAATTAACAAAGGAACAATCACCTAGACAACTAGCAAGAGTGAAACGTGTTCCATGAGCTACCAATGGTATGAACAAAAACTACACACACACACACACACACACACGTGAAAATGAGTGATTTCAGGGGGAGGATGGTCTTACAGGGGCTTCCCTTTGAGCTGTGCTATGAGAGATGAAGTTTCATGGGTGTTCATATAAAAACCTGTACACAAATGTTAATAGCAGATTTATTTGTAATAACCCCAAACTGGAAACAACCTAAATGTCTTTCAATGGGAAAATGATTAAACAAATTGTGGTAGATCCATAATGTGGAACACAACTCAGCAGCAAAAAGAATGGACTATTGATACCAAATAATAAATGGGATAAATCTCCAGGGAATTACCCTGAGTAAAAAAAGGCAAATCCCAAAAGGTTGAATACTCTATGTACCTATTTGTAGAACATTCTTGCAGTGATAAAAATCACACAAATCAAGAAGAAATTAGTGATTGCCAGTAGTAAGGATGAGTAATGGGGCCACTGGAGGAATATGGTGTGTTTATAAAAGGACAACATAAAGAAACCTTTTGGTTATGGAACTGTTCTGTATTTTGACTATGGTGGTAAGTACACTAATCTATATATGATAAAACTGCATAGAACTAAACACACATAACTGAGGGATATCTGATCAAGAATGTAACAATGTCCTGTTTGTAATATAAAATACTATTATTGAAGGAAACTGGGTAAAGTGTCTGTGGGATTTCTCTATTATTCCTTACAACTGCATGTGAATCTACAATTATCTCAAAATAAATAGTTACAAATTTAAATTATGTCAACTTATCATTAAATAAATTATATAGAAGCAGAAGTAATGCACACTTAAAAGTAAAATAAAGAGAGAAAGAAAATTGTGAGAAATGCATAGCCTCACTTCAACTAAAGATGTACAAATAGAGATGTCTCTATCTACCAGCATATAACAATATTTTTCAGACCCCAGAGCCCAGGCTGTGTGGATATGATGGCACTAGAATTCGTCTTTATTTCTTATAGAGTCTCCTGCAATGTGTAATAAGAATGTTTAACGTTTTGTTTTGGTTTTTTTTGTTTTGGTTTGTTTTTGTTTTTTTGGCATATGGAATTGTATTAAAATTTCTGGCCCAACAATTTTTGGCTGGGGACCTTAAGAAATGGCATGCCCTTAGAGCCTCACTTTTTTCATCTCCAATGACCGGGATTATTCCTTAAGAAGCTGATATACAGATTGAATAAGCTTATGTATAAGAATCTAGTACAGTTCCTGTAACATGTTAAATTCTTTTCTTAAAAAAATTTCCATAAAGAAAGTACCACCATGTATATGGTCTTAAAGGAACATCCTACCATTCAAGGATCAGATAATTCCAGTCTCACCAAAGAAGTGGAAAAAAAAAAGATTGTCCCTCAGATCATTTAACAAAGATGATATTATATGAACATTAAACTCAACAGAGGCAGCACATCATACTTATTAATCTTACCCACAAACACAGAAGCAAAAATTCTAAACAAAATATGAACAAAACAAATCTGATGTAAAAAAAAAAACCACTTCATTATTCTCACATAAATTAAGTTTGAAAAAAAAAAACAGATTAAAGGGGAAACAAAACATATAGCCATCTCAACAGAATCAGAAAAAAATATTGAAAATATTCAATATCCATTCCTCTTGTCAAAATAGAAAGAGAAAGAAACTTCTAGATCTGAAGAAGGGTATTTTAGAAAGTCTACAGAAAATATCACATTCAATCTTTGAAAGCACCTTTTCAAATTAGGAACAAATCAAGGGGGTTGCTATCACCCTGTCACCATTGTATTAAAGATCCTATCTTGCACAAAAGACAGAAAGAAGCAAGAAAACACAAACAGAACTATTTTATTGTGCCTCACTTCATTGAACTTCACAGATACCACTTTTTTTTTTTTTTTTTTTTACTAATTGAAGGATTATGTCAACTATGTATTTGGAAGTTGTCAGTGACATTTTTCCAGTAACATCTACTCACTCTATGGGTCTGCACATATCAGTAATTCTTCCAATATTTCAAAGTTTTTCATTATATTTGCTGTAGTGATTGTGATTTGATGAGAGCTCAGGTTATGGTTAGCTTTTTAACCAGTATTTTTTTGTTAAAAATTTTTAAATGTTTATTTATTTGGGGAGAAGACAGAGAGAGGGAGACAGAATCTGAAGCAGGCTCCAGGCTCTGAGCTGTCAGTACAGAGCCAAACGCAGGGCTCAAACCCACAAACTGTGAGATCATGACCTGGGCCGAAGTTGGACATTTAACCGACTAAGCCACCCAGGTGCCCAAACCAGTATTTTTTAATTAACTTATGTACATTGGTGGGGTGGTTTTTTTTTTTTTTTACATAATTGTAATACACACTTGATATCGTGTAAACACAACTCTTATATGCACTGGGAAACCAAAAAAAAAAAAAATTCCTTTCACTTGCTTTATTGTGATTTGCATTTTATTGTAGTGGTCTGGAGCCAAACATGCAACATCCCTGAGGATTGCCTGGTATATGAATTGCAAAAGAAGTGGGGCACCTGGGTGGCTCAGTCGGTAAGGCATCCAACTTCAACTCAGGTCATGATCTCACCACTCATGGGTCCAAGCCCTGCATCAGGCTCTGTGCTGACATCTCGTGCCTTGGAGCCTGCTTCAGATCCTGTCTCTGCCTCTCTGTCCTGCCCTGCTCATTCTCTTGTTTGTCTCTTTCAAATATAAAGTAAGATTAAAAAAAAAAAGATTGCAAAGGAAGAAATGAAGTTACTACCATTCACATATATTCTCATAGAAATTCCAAAAGAATCTTTAAGTAAATTATAAGCATTTAAAAGATCAATGTTATCAACTGAATTTCTATAATCTATCAAAGAATGGTTAGAAAGTGCAATTTAAAAAGACATCTTTTTTTTTGGCTTTTAAGTTTTTATTTTAATTACACTTAGTTAACATAGTGTTATATTAGTTTCAGGGTCAAGACATCCTTCTCCAGCTCCTGCCCCATCCTCAGCCCCTTCCCCGCTTGGGGGCAGTGCCCTCTGTGGGGGAAAACAGGAAGCTGGAGATAGCCCCCCTCCAGCTCCAGGGACTCCAAAAGCTAATGGCTCCCAGCCCCCTGGGTCTGGCTCCCCTCAGCCTGCTCCTTAATGCTGTCACACAACTGCCAACCTTCCCTCCCTGATTCTCTCTTGTCTCTCTCTCTCTCTCTCTCTCTCTCTCTCACACACACACACGCACACACACACACGCTGGGTGGAAGGAAGTAATAGTTTGCTTTCTCCATGTTACTTTTTTTTAGATATTGTATAACCTGTTCCTCAGAATAAAAGTTTGATTTATAAAAAAAAAAAAAAAAGATTCATGGAAAAGATTCAACACTTCCATACCTCACCCAGTGCTCATCACGATAAGTGCAGTCCTTAATCCCCATCACCTATTTCACCTATCTTCCCACCCTTCTCCCTCTTTGGTAACCATCAGTTTGTTCTCTATAGTTAAGAGTCTGTTTCTTGGTTTGCCTTTCTCTTTCCCTCCCCCCCACCCCATGCTTGTTTTCTTGTTTGTTTGTTTGTTTGTTTCTTAAATTCCACATATGAGTGAAAAAATATCATAGTTGTCCTGCTCTGCCTTACTTACTTTGCTTAGCATAATGTAGTCTAGTTCCATCCATGTTATTGCAAACAGCAAGATTTCATTCTTTGTGATTGCCAGCTAATATTCCATTGTATATATATACCACATCTTCTTTATCCATTTATCAGACAATGGACATTTGGGCTCTCCTATAGTTTGGCTATTGTTGAAAGTGCTGCTATAAGCATTGGGTGCGTGTGTCCCTTCAAATCAGCATTTTTGTATACTTTTGATAAATACCTACTAGTAGTGCAACTGCTGGGTCATAGGGTAGTTCTATTTTTAACCTTTTGAGGAAACTTCCATACTGTTTTCCACAGTTGCTGCATCAGTTTGCATTCCCACCAACAGTGCACATCCTTGACAACAACTGTTGTTTCTTGCGTTGTTGATTTTAGCCATTCTGGCAGGTGTGACATGATATCTCATTGTAGTTTTGATTTGTATTTCCCTGATGATAAATGGTATTGAGCATTATTTCATGTATCTATTGGCCATATGCATGTCTCCTTTGAAAAAAAAAGTTTATTCATGTATTCTGCTCATTTTGAAACTGGGTTATTTGGTTTTTGGATGTTGAATTTTATAAATTCCTTATATATTTTGGATACTAGCCCTTTATTAGATATGTCCATTATAAATATATTCTCCCATTCAGTAGGTTGCCTTTCAGTTTTGTTGACTGTTTCCTTCACTGTGCAGAGGTTTTTTATTTTGATGTAGTCCCAATAGCTTATTTTTGTTTTTGTTTTCTTTGCCTCAGGAGATATATCTAGAAAGAAGTTTCTATAGCCAATGTCAAAAAGTTACTGCCTGTGTTCTCTTCTAGAATTTTATGGCTTCAGGTCTCACATTTAGGTTTTTAGCTTATTTTGAATTTATTTTTATGTGTGGTGTAAAAAAGTGATTCAGTTTCATTCTTTTGCGTATTGTCATCCAGTTTTCCCAGCATCACTTGTTGAAGAGACTTTCCCATTGGATATTCTTTCCTGCTTTGTCAAAGACTAGGTGCCCATATAGTTGTGGGTTCACTTCTGGGTTTTCTATTGTGTTCCATTGATCTGTGTGTCTTATTTTTGCACAAGTACCATGCTTTCTCGGTCACTGTAGCTTTGGTCACTACAATATAACTTGAAGTCTGGAATTGTGATGCTTCCAGTTTTTATTTTTTTCCAAGGTTGCTCTGGCTATTTGGAGTCTTTTATGGTTCCATATAAATTTTAGGATTCTTTGTTCTAGTTCTGTGAAAAAATGCTGTCAGTATTTTGATAAGGATTGCTTGAAATCTGTAGATTGCTTTGGGTAGTATAAACATTTAAACAATATTAGTTTTTCCAATCCATGAGCATGGAATATGTTTCCATTTGTTTGTGTCATCTTCAATTTATTCTGTCAGTATTTTATTGTTTTCAGATTATAGGCCTTTCACGTCTTTGATTAGGTTTATTCCCAGGTATCTTATTATTTTGGATGTAATTATATATGGGATTTCTTAATTTCTCTTTCTGCTTCTTCATTATTCGTGTGTAGAAATGCAAGAGATTTCTGTGCATTGATTTTGTATCCTTTGACTTTATTGAATTTGTTTATCAGTTCTAGCAGTTTTTTGGTAGGGTCTTTATATATATATATAAAATTTCATCTGCACATAGTGAAGGTTTTATTTCTCCTTTTCCAATTTGGATGTTTTTCATTTCTTTTGTTGTCTGGTTGCTGTGGCTAGTATTTCCAGTACTGTGTTGCATAAAAGTGGTGAGCATAGACATCCTTGTATTGTTTCTGACCTTAGGAGAAAAGCTCTTCGTTTTTCTAACCCATTGAGGATGATGGTAGCTGTGGGTTTTCATAGATGGCCTTTATGTTCCCTCCATACCTACTTTGTTGAGGGTTTTTAGCATGAATGGATATTGTATTTTGTCAAATGCTTTTTATGCATCTAATGAAGTGATCATACGGTTTTTTCCCTTTCTCTTATTGATGTGATGTACCACATTGATTTGTGAACATTGAGCCACCCCTGCAACCCAGGAATAAATCCCAGTTGATTATGGTGAATGTATTGTTGGATTTGGTTTACTAATATTTTGTTGAGTATTTTTGCATCTATAATAATCAGGGATATTGGCTACAGTTCTTTTTTCTAGTGTCATTATCTCATTTTGGTATGGTATTGCTGGTCTCATACAATGAATTCAGAAGTTTTCCTTCTTTTCCTATTTTCTGGAATAGTTTGAGATATGTATAGGTATTAAATCTTCTTTAAATATTTGGTAGAATTTGCTTGTGAGGCCATTTGGTCCTTAACTTTTGTTTGTTGGGAGTTTTTGATTACCAATTCAATTTCCTTAATGGTTATCAGTCCTTTCAAATTTTCTATTTCTTCTTGTTTCACTTTTGGTAGTTTATATGTTTCTAGGAATTTATCCATTTCTTCTAGGTTGTCCTATTATTTGGTATATAGTTTCTCATAATATTCTCTTTAAAAATTTTTTTATGTTTTATTTATTTCTGAGAGAGAGAGAGAGAGTGAGCAGGGGAGAGTCAGAAAGAAAGGGAGATACAGAATCGGAAAAAAGCTCCAGGCTCTGAGCTGGCAGTCAGCACAGAGCCCGACACAGGGCTTGAAGCTATGAACTGTGAGATCATGACCTGAGCTGAAGTCGGTCGCTTAACCGACTGAGCCACCCAGGTGCCCCTCATAATATTCTCTTATGATCATGTTTCTGTGATGTTGGTTGTGATCTTTCCTCTTTCATTCATCATTTTATTTATTTGAGTCTTGTCGCTTTTTTTTCTTGAGAAGTCTGACTGGAGGTTTATCAATTTTATTCATTTTTTCCTCCCAAAACCCAGCTCCTTGTTTAACTGATCTGTTCTATGCGTTGTTGTTTTTTTGTTTGTTTTGTTTTGTTTGTTTTGTTTTATTTTTTAGTTTCTATTATTTATTTCTGCTCTAATCCTTATCTCCTTCCTTCTGCTGGCTTTAGGCTTCACTTGGTATTCTTTTTCTAGCTCCGTTAGTTGTAAAGTTAGGTTGTTTAGTTGAGATTTTTTTGCTTCTTGAGGTTAGCCTGTACTGTTGTATACTCCCCTCTTAGAACTGCTTATGCTGTATCCCAGAGGTTTGGGACCACTGTGTTTTCTTTCTCATTTGTGTCCATGTCCTTTTAATTTCTTCTTTTATTTCCTGGTTGACCCTTGATTGTTTAGTCGTATGTTACTTAACCTCCAGGTATTTGTGCTCTTTCCAGATTTTTTCTTATGGTTGACTTTTAGTTTCTGGTTTTTTTTTTAAATTTTTTATTTATTTCTAGGAGAGAGAGAGAGAGAGACAGCATGAGCAGGGGAGGGTCAGAGAGAGAGGAGTCACAGACTCTGAAATAGGCTCCAGGCTCTGAGCTGGCAGTCAGCACAGAGCCCGACGTGGGGCTCGAACCCACGAACCGCGAGATCATGACCTAGGTGAAAGTCGGACGCTTAACCGACTAAGCCACCCAGATGCCCCCGACTTTTAGTTTCATACATAGTATTGTAGTGGGAAAAATGCATGATATAACTTCGATATTTTTTAATTTCTTGAGACTTGTGTTTTGGTCTGTTATGTGATTTATTCTGGAGAGTGTTTCATGTACACTTGAAATGAATGTGTATTCTGTTCTTTTAGGATAGAATGTTCTAAATATATCTGTTAAATCTGCCTGTTCCAGCATGTTATTCAAAGCCATTTTCCCCTTGTTAATTTTCTATTTAGATGATCTTTTAATGTAAGTGGGATGTTAGAGCACCCTACTATTATTGTATTACTATCAATTAGTTCTTTTATGTTTGTTATTAACTGTTTTTTAATTTAATTTAATTAAAATTTTTAAATGTTTTATTTATTTTTGAGAGACAGAGAGCGAACAGGGGATGGGCAGAGAGAGAGGGAGATACAGAATCTGAAACAGGCTCCAGAGTCTGAGCTGTCAGGACAGAGCCCGACAGGGGGCTCGAACCCACAAACTGTGAGATCATGACCTGAGCCGAAGTTGGACACTCAACCGACTGAGCCACCCAGGTGCCCCCACCCTATGTCTTTTGATTAGAACATTTAGTCCATTTACATTCAGAGTAATTACTGATAGATATGTATTTATTACCATTTTATTTCTTGTTTTATGGTTGTTTCTGAAGATTTTCTCTGATCCTTTCTTGTAAAAGAGACATCTTTTTATAAAAGCAACAACAACAACAAACCCTCAGTACCTAAGAATGTATATAAAAATATGTCTAAGAGCTTCATGGAAAAAATTTTTTACTTTAAATATAAAACTTCAATTTCAATTTAAAAGTTTATTGAAAGACGTGACAGAACTTCTGGTTCTGCCAAAGATGGAGCAGTCCCATTGCTCCCACATCCTTTCCTTACAACTAAATAACTGTAGACACAAGACAAGAAACAAGCATGGTAAGTCTCTGAAAAGCGGGAGGCAGAAAGTGGCTGCTTATGAACTTCTAGACTTAAGAAATGACATGAGGGGCACCTGGGTGGCTCAGTCGGTTGAGCGTCTGACTTCAGCTTAGGTCATGATCTCACGGTTCGTAGGTTTAAGCTCTGTGTCTGACTTTGTGTTGACAGCTGACTCAGATCCTGGAGCCTGTTTCAGATTATGTATCTCCCTCTCTCTCTGACCCTCCCCTGATCATGCTGTCTCTCTCTCTTTCTCTCAGAAATAAGTAAAACATTTTAAAAATTTTTAAAAAAAGAAATGACATGAGTCCATTGGTTTTCTTATCGCCTCCCACATATATCAAAGAACTTCCAAATCTGAACGCACAACAGGCTCACACAAAACCAGCCCTAAGAAAAGGGCCAGGACAAGGCAGCCTCACAAAAGGACACCTTTTTGTCAATACCTGCCCTGCTTCAGCCAAACACCAAAGAAAAACACATTCCCCTTTGTTTCAGCAAGGTAAGTGCCCAGATGATATTCCACTGCTGCCAGGAAGCAGGTGGTACTCAAGTTTTCTCATTTGCGGGTGTCACCTCTGGTGGGCAGTGTCAGTGACCCAATAGAAAGCAAATCTCCTGGTCAGTGGAAGCAGGTGGTGCTCTGGCTGCTCTACCATCAGACTGCCATCAGGGTGCTGAACCTTAACCCCAAAAACAGTAGCAATCAGACTTAACAAGGCAGAATGAGGAGGAAATAATTACCACCATGCTTTACCATTACCTCCTGCCCTTCCCCGCCTCCCCCCAACCAAGCTTCTGCCCTGTCCCAGCATCACTGAGGTGGAAGGAGTGGTGAAAGTTTGGCTTGCTAGCACTTTGTTTAACCTTCCTCACCCTTCCCCTTCTCATTTCTTCTCTGGTATCATTATGGCCCAGCTGGGAGCTAAGCTTCCATCCCTCTCTGAAACAACAGTGTGGTATGAGTCAGCCCTCTGCCTCCCCTTCTTGTCCAGACAAGGAGGCAATGTCAGTCAATGTTCCACTTTTATTGGGGTGTTATTGTCAAGGTCTAGTGGGAAGATGAATATTACACATTCACCGTGCTCTAGTAGTACATCTTAACTGGGGACTGCCTACTAAAAAAGAAAAATTAAATAGGAATCAAAGTCTTGTAATATCCAAATGTCCTGGATAAAACTGAAAAATCACTGGTCCTACCAAGATCCAGGAAGATCACTACATGGATGAGAAAAAACAATCAACAGATACAAAGTCATCTTGGTAGCTGACTCAGAGGTCAGTTATTTGACAAAGAGTTTAAAGTAGCCATTATAAAAATGCTTCAACAAGCAGCTATGAATTAATTTTCTTGAAATTAAATCTAGAAAACCTCAACAATAGCCAAAAATAGAAAATCTTTTCCTTTTTAATAAAAAAACAACAACAAAGAAAAGGGGCACCTGACTGGCTCAGTCAGTAGAACATATGATTCTTTTTCTTCCTTGAATAAATCAATTGTTTTTTAAGCTTTGACACATATTCATTTTATTTTTTTCTTTTCTCTAAATGAAAACTTTTTGTTTTTTGTTATTTATTTATTTATTTATTTAATAGTTTATTGTAAAGTTGGTTTCCAGGTAACACCAGTGCTCATCCCAACAAGTGCCCTCCTTTATGCCCATCACCCCCCTTCCCCTATCCCTCACCCCCATCAGCCCTCAGTTTGTTCTCAGTATTCAAGAGTCTCTCATGGTTTGCCTCCTCCCTCCCAACTATTTTTTTCCTCTTCCTCTCCCCCATGGTCCTCTGTTAAGTTTCTCCTGATCCACTTATGAGTGAAAACACATGGTGTCTGTCCTTTCTGCCTGACTTATTTCACTCTGCATAACACCCTCAAGTTCCATCCATGTTGCTACAAATGGCCAGATTTTATTCTTTCTCATTGCTATGTAGTATTCCATTGTATAGATAAACCACATCTTCTTGATCCATTCATCAGTTGATGGACATTTAAGCTGTTTCCATGATTTGGCTATTTAAAGCATGGTTATGAACATTGGGGTACATGTGCCCTTATGCATCAGCACTTCTGTATCCCTTGGGTAAATTCCTAGCAGTGCTATTGCTGGGTCATAGGGGAGTAGAACATATGATTCTTGATCTCAGAGTTTTGAGTTCATGCCCTATGTTGGGCATGGAGTCTACTTAAAAAAATTATAATAAAAATTTTTTTAATTTTAAATAGGACAAAATGGAAATTATAGAACTGAAAAATACAATAACAGAAAGAAAAACCTGTCAGGCTCAGAAGCAGAGAGGAGATGACACAGGATAGAATCAACAAACACTTGAATACAGATCAATGGAATTCTCCCAATCTCAACAACAGAGATAAAATAGGTTGTAACAGTATTAGCAGAGTCTCAGAGAAACATGGGATCATAATTAAAAAGCTAATATTTGTATCATCAGACTCTCACAAGGAGAGGAGAGAGCATAGGACTGAAAAACTACTTGAAGAAACAATGGCTAAAAAATGTCAAACTTACAAAGGTTCAGAAAGCTGAGCAAACTCCAAATAAAATAAACAGGAAGAATCCCTTACCAAGACACAGCAGAACTGAAGTTATGAAGACTAAAGACAAAGAAAAAACCCTGAAAGCAGCCAGAGAGAAATGACATACTCTTTAGAGCAAACACAATATGGATGATAGTGGTTTCTCATCTAAAACTATGGAGGTGAGGGGCGCCTGGGTGGCTTAGTCGGTTAAGCGTCCGACTTTCACTTAGGTCATGATCTCGCGGTTCGTGGGTTCGAGCCCCGCGTCGGGCTCTGTGCTGACTGCCAGCTCAGAGCCTGGAGCCTGTTTAAGTCTGTGACTCTCTCTCTGACCCTGCCCTGTTCACACTGTCTCTCTCTCTCCTAGAAATAAATAAAACATTAAAAAAAAAATAAAACTATGGAGGTGAGAAGAAAGTAGGTATTTTTCGAGAGCTGAGAAGAAAAACTTGTCAACTGAAAATTCTACTTCTAGTGAAATACCTTTCAAGAATCAAGAAAAAATAAGGACATTAGAGAAGACATTTAAATGGAGAGACATGCTATACTTCTGAATCTTAATAATTTGGCCATGTCTGGAGGGTCCTAGAGCACTGATTCATGATCTGTAATGTGGTTACTTAGTAATGCTGTGAAGCATGTACCCACCCCTGTGAACTGCAGTAGTCCAGAATATCACTAAAGGAAGAAACAACAGAGGTGAATCAGAATGAATGTCTCTCCAGCAATGTCTGATCCTCCTACTTGGGGACTTTTGTTTTTGGCGTTTATAAAATTCACCATGTATTTATGAAATTTCTTTAAAAATTCTATATCTTCTACAGAGCCCAGACCAGTTTACATAAATACCAGGAGACTCACATTATCTTTTTCCTTTGAACATACGTAAAAATTATATACCTAAATTAAATACCATTACAGAGCATCTTGTTATATTTGTAGGGCATTTTAGCTATATCATTAATGACATTAAATGGTTATTTCATTTATCATGTATGTTCTTCTGTATAAATTCTTTGACGAAGGGGATCTCTAGTTCATTGTTTTAATACTGAATACACTGTCATGGAGGAGGGAACTTGTTGGGGTGAGCACTGGGTGTTATATGGAATCCAACTTGACAATAAACTATGAAAGAGAAAAAATAAAATAAAAAAATAAAAAAATACTGAATATACTGTCACTGACAAATAGAAGGTGCTCAAAAAATCTTCATGAATGAATTCATGAATTAACTGAATATTCTACTTTTTCAAATTCCAAATAATGCATAGATTATTGCTTAACATTATCTAGATCTAGGGAATACTTGCTTGATTAATACATAAATGTGCCTATTGGATACTTACTGTCCTAAGGATAACAATATGATTATGTATCACATTTCAACTCTCACTGACTGGTAATGCCAGGAATACACTGTTAAGAAAGATTCTAAGGCCACTTCTGAGCCTAGACAACATGAATGCCATACCAAGATTTGCTGGGAGTGAGGGAAGAGGGAATGATCTAACTCTTGCCTCAGCCCTTAATCTAATTAAAATTATATCCAAGGGGGAAAGTATATTTTTTATATGGATTGCACTGACATTTTAAAATTTCTTGAAAATCTGTTTTTATTTCCCTAAAGAAAATGTTTTTCCTTTCTCTCCTTCGTTAAGTGTGCACTTAAGCAGATGTAATGAGAAGAACAAAACTTTTGGGGCTCCACAGACTTGGGTGTTCACCACTGCCCTGAAATTCTTCTTTATTCCAACAAACACTCTCCCATTCCCCACAAGGCTACTTCAGAGCTTCCTGCTACCCAGTTCTCCTACTCCATCTCCTCTCTTCATCTCTTCCAGAAGACAATCTGACTAAGTCCTTTACAGAGACCACAACCTTGTCACTCAGGAGCACCTTCAATCTTGTCTCCTCCTTTACAGGCCCTGAAGTGTCACACATACCTTCCTCCTTCCTAGTTCCACCCCTTCCTTCCTGTATGTGTTCCCAGTCACATCTTCTCCTGCTTATCTAGGGCCCTCCAAACTCCAACGGTTATCCTGTCTTTTCTGTATGTTCACCTTTCCACTGGTTTCCTCTCAATAGAACTTAAACATAATCTTCATTATCTCACTTAAAATACTCCCCCATCCCAACTTTCTTTTTTCAAATTTTTTAAAAACGTTTTTATTTATTTCTGAGAGAGAGAGAGAGAGAGAGAGAGAGACAGACAGCGTAAGCAGGGGAGGGTCAGAGAGAGAGGGAGATACAGAATCTGAAGACGGGCTCCAGGCTCTGAGCTATCAGCACAGAGCCCGATCCAAGGCTCGAACCCACGAACCGTGAGATCATGACCTGAGCTGAAGTCCAACTTTCTTGACCTTGGTTCCTTCCAGCTACCATCCTCATGTGTCACCCTTTAATGCACTGCCACCTGATCCTATCCACCAACTATGGGAAATATTCTTAATAGGTCACCAGTGACCTTGCTGGTGCTAAATCCAACGGACAAGTCTTCATCTAACTTGACCTTGCAAAAGCACTTGACTTTAAATTCTTTCTTGAAACTCTATTTCTTTGGCTCTGGACCACAGTACTTCCCTGATTTCTTTCTTCTATGCCTGCTGCTTCTTCCCACTTTTCTGGCTTCCCTTCCTCCCTCCTACCATTGAGAATGCTTTCAATCATTCACTGCTGACGCTCAAAGCTTATCACTATCCTACAGCTACCTATGGGACATCACCACTCACTGTCTCACAGCAACCTCAAATTGTTAACTATTTCTAAAACTGGCTCATGTCTCCCATTATTCTGTCTCTCCTTCAGTCTCTGTGAATGGTACTATTTTGCATTTAGTCAGCTAAGCAAGAACCCAGGAATCACTCATAACTTGGTACATCTCACACTGAATCCCACATTATATCACATTCACCTCTCTCCCCCACACTGGTATTTCCATATTTCAAGCCATCATCATATTGCTTGGATTACCACAACAGCCTTCTCACTGGTGTGCTACCTTCCTTTTAGGCACAATCCTGTCCATTCCCATAGTGCTCTCAGACAACCATTCAAAATATAAATCTGATCATCTCAGCTCCCAGCTGAGAGTCATTGGTAGCTTTCTCATCTGTCCTTCCACTCCATCTGTCTGCTCCCTGAAATCAATTCCACAGGCTGACAACAGCAGATGTGTATGCTATTCTTCCCTCCCTCCCTTGCTAAGTTCTACTCATCACATCAGGCTCAACTTAGATATTCTTCCTCTAGGAAGCTGCCCTGCTTCAGTTAGAGAGACCTCCCGTATATGCCACAGCACTGTGTTTACTCTTCTTGTAGCATTCATTAGGTTGCATCATAACTGCTTGTTATTAAGTCTGATTCCCCCATTTGAGTTGGAGGCAAGAGCAGAGCAGGAGGCAGAATTTTTGCCCTCAGTATCATGCCCATAAATATGTTACATGACAAAAATGATATTGCAGATATAATTAAGGTTAATAATAAATTGATATCAAGATAAAGAGATAACCTGGATTATCTGGGCAGGCTCAAAGTAGTCATATGCTTAGAAGCAGAAGAAGGCCATGAGATGGGGCAGAAGGTAGAGAGATTCCATATGTGGCAAAGCTTGGACACTCCCCCATAGCTCTGAGCTGGAGGGGACATGTGCAAGATGAAGCTGTGGTAAAGAATTCTATGAATTGGGGAGAAACTGTGAATGTGAGATATGCATATATGTTTGAGAGCGGGATGAGATTTTCCAGGGCACCCTCACATCAAACTGAACCCATGCCATGCTGTAGGCTGGCGATAAAACAAATATAATGTGCATAGTGGCTAATAACATCTGTCCTATCATCAGGAGTGCATTTGTGTGAGCTGCAGAACCCTTTCCTATACTCTTGACTCTGCTTTAGTCCAGAGAAAGGAGCAGCATCTGTCTGCAGCTTCTCATTGCCCATCATTTCCCTGTTTTTTACATACTGTTTCTCATGGGTGTGTCTGGGCTCCTCCTGAGGCCTTAAAGGGTCTGTCCAATCTGAGTACTTACCCATTGCACCTAAGAATCCAGGCCTCCCTTTTCTCTCTGACCCACTCATCAACCTACTTAGGGTTGCCACTTCTTGAAGTGCTCCCAGACCCAAATCCACAATTATGTATTTCTTCCATCATTTTTATTACATTCATTTGCCATCTGGTATAGAGTCTGCTCCACGCCAGGCTCTGTGCTCATCAGTAGGGATGCTGTCAAATACAGGGTTAACTCACCCCTCCACTATTCATTCCCTCACCTGGGAAAGTGATATAACTTCTTTCATCCTGGGCCCATACCTATGAAAGGCTTCCATCCCAGGCCTGTAATAGGACTTGAAATATGCATGTAGCACACTGTCCAGACCTCAAATGGGCTTTAGCTTCACCACCCCTACTGCACAGACCTTTGGCTACATCTGTGTCTTACCTCCACATCTAGAACAGTATTCAGAAGATCTGTCTATGCTCCTGGTCTAGCTAGGGCTCTCATCTGGGTGCATGATAATAGCATTTTTATGTTCATGGCACAGGAGAAAAATGGGGATAAAATGAAACTACTCTACAAATAAAAGAAAATGCAGTTTTCCTATTTGTATATATTTTTTCAAGTGTATTTATTTATTTTGAGATGGAGAGAGGGAGAGAGAGAGAGAGAAGGAACAGGGGAGGGGCAGAGAGAGAGGATTCTGAGCAGGCTCTGCACTGTCAACAGAGAGCCCCATGTGGGGTCAAACTCATGAACCATAAGATCATGACCTGAGCCAAAATCAAGAGTCAGATGCTTAAGCAACTGAGTCACCCAGGCACCCCTTCCTATTTGTATATTTAAATACTAATCTTAGCATGCATATGCATAATCCTCTATTTTGCCTGGACTTGTATATTTCTTCTGGCATGTTCACTGTATAGTTAATATAAAGATTTGTTTAGGGGCACCTGGGTGGTTCAGTTGGTTGAGCGCCAACTTTGGCTCAGGTCGTGATCGCACAGTTTGTGAGTTTGAGCCCGGCAACTGGGTCTGTGCTGACAGCTCAGAGCCTGGAGCCTGCTTTGGATTCTGTGTCTCCCTCTCTCTCTCTGCCCCTCCTCTGCTTGTGCTCTATTTCTCTCTCAAAAATAAATAAACCTTAAAAAATTTTTAAATTCATTTAGTTGCTTAAACATAAAAAACCATAGATATAATGAATGGTCCATTGTACTTAACAGTTTGTAATCTTTGTATTCATTATCTCATTTGATCTTTACAACTAGTTATGTATTACATTACCCTCAATTTTGAATTAATAGTAGCACAATGTTTCAAAAAAAATAAGACTCTGTTGTCAGAAAGAGTTACTACTTAGCTTTGTGTCAGCGGGTAATGTATCAGACTTGCCAAACTTCAGTTTCCTTATGCACAAGACTGAAGGAAAAAACATCATATTGTGCATGTACGTTTGTGTGTCAAATGAAATAGGAGGTGTAAAATGTGCAGCAAATAGTAGACATTCAAGAAATATTGGGTCTTTTCCTCTTTTATTTTAACACGAGGACAACTGAAGCCGGGAAAGTTAAGCAGCTTGGCAGGGTGGTCAGGACATAAGTCCACGCCTCCTGCTTCTGGCTTTAGTGCCCCTCAGGCTGGCTCACACTGACCCACTGTCATTCAGCCCCAAATATCCACACTGGAAAGCAAGTCCTTCTGTAGCAGGGGGCTAACTAACATTCCTAAACTTGCAGTCAGCAGGTTGGGCTCACCTAGTAACCAGCAATCACTTATGCAAACACTACTTGTCCTTTGTTTCACAGGAGGCAAAGGGCACATACATTTTCCTGAGTGTGCGCCAATTGAAAAAACAGAGCCATGTTTAGCAATGAGCTGGAAGTACAGTGCCACAGAAATGTTTCCATCCTGGTAGCATTAGGGGATGGGAGTAAGCATTAATGGATTTCACTGTGTCCCTTTCATTGAAATTCCACAGGAACTACATTCCTCTGTCCTCCCCCAGTCTGGTGATCAGGGCCAACAGGCTAATAATAATTTATTCCTACCACATGCCAGGAATTTTACGTGTGCTATCTTATTCAGTCCTCACCACCCTGGAGGTTAATTGCCACTATTATCAACAGACTTAAATTCTACTGAATCAGTGGACAGTCCCTGGCATGAACAGCTATCAGTGTGGACCCATATGGAGCTGAAGACTGCTGACCCTGGATGCTGCTAGATGCAGACACCTACCCTCATGGTCTCTGGTCTACAACTTAGGCTTCAGAGGCTCATTCCCGAGCCTTTTTACCCTGAGGTTTGCCAAATGTACCCTCATTTTGTAAGTGATAGTTGGTTCTAAAATATCAGTAATGTAAAATCAATGTACAGAAATCGGTTGTATCAAGAAACTCATCCCATTCACAATTGTAAAATCAACCTAACCATACAGAGAAGCATTTTTATACACCAACAGAAAGAGAAATCAAGAAACTCATCCCATTCACAATTGCACAAAAAACCATAAAATACCTAGGAATAAACCTAACCAAGGATACAAGAGATCTGTATGATGAAAACTATAGAAAACTTATGAAGGAAATTGAAGAAGACACAAAGAAATGGAAAAACATTCCATGCTCATGGATAGGAAGAATAAATATAGTTAAGATGTCATTACTACCTAAGGCACTCTACACATTCAATGCAATTCCAATCAAAATTGCACCAGCATACTTCTCAAAACTAGAACAAACTATCCAAAAATTTGTATGGAACCACAAAAGACCCAGAATAGCCAAAGTAATACTAAAAATAAAACCAAAACGGGAGGTATCACCATCCCAGACTTTAGCCTCTACTACAAAGCTGTCATCATCAAGACAGTATGGTATTGGCACAAAAACAGACACATAGACCAATGGAACAGAATTGAGAACTCAGAAGTGGACCCAAAAGTATACAGCCAACTGATCTTTGACAAAGCAGGAAAGAATATCCAATGGAAAAAAGACAGCCTTTTTAACAGATGGTGTTGGGGGAACTGGACAGCAACATGCAGAAGAATGAAACTAGATCATTTTCTCACACCATGCACAAAAATAAACTCAAAATGGATAAAGGGCCTGAACATGAGACAGGAAACTATCAACACCCTAGAGGAGAAAGCAGGAAATAACCTCCTTGACCTCCACCGCAGCAACTTCTTACTGTTGCATGTGGGGGAGCGGCCATCGGCTCGAGTCTTTCCTGAAGCCGTTTTCTCTTAGAAACGAGCACCAGGCACTGGCTCCGTCTCCCCGTTCATGGACTTTTCAAAGCACTTAACCCCCCCCCCCCACATCATTGCGGCCCGGCGGGGGACAGGCCCCATTCCGTGCTCTGGGAAACCCTGAGCCCAGGGAGGGAGATTCCCAGCTGAGGCCACACGCAGTGGAAGCCACCCAAGTTCATCTTTGTCTGCCTTGACCTGCATGGTCTTTGTCGCACGAAAAAAGAAGAAAAAAAAAAGAGTGTGTCTCTTCCTCTCTGGGCTCGGACCTGAGTTGTGGCGACATGGCTAAACGCACCAAGAAGGTCGGAATTGTCGGTAAATACGGGACCCGTTATGGTGCCTCCCTCAGGAAAATGGTGAAGAAGATTGAAATAAGCCAGCACGCCAAGTATACTTGCTCCTTCTGTGGCAAAACCAAGATGAAGAGGCGAGCTGTGGGCATCTGGCATTGTGGTTCCTGCATGAAAACCGTAGCTGGTGGTGCCTGGACCTACAACACCACTTCCGCTGTCACAGTAAAGTCGGCCATCAGAAGACTGAAGGAGTTGAAAGACCAGTAGAAGCTTCACCATTTGAAACGTTGCTAGCCTATAATAAATGGGTTAATTTATATAACAAAAAAAAAAAAAAAAAAAAAAAAAAAAAAAAAAAATTTTTTTTTTGGATGTGTCAAACATCCCCAAAAGCAAGGGAATCAAGAGCAAAAATAAACTGTTGGGACCTCCTCAAGATCAAAAGCTTCTGCACAGCAAAGGAAACAACCCACAAAACTAATAGGCAACCAACGGAGTGGGAAAAGATAGTTGCAAATGACATATCAGATAAAGGGTTGATATCCAGAATCTATAAGGAACTCACCAAACTCCACACCCAAAAAACAAACAACCCAGTAAAGAAATGGGCAGAAGATATGAACAGACGCTTCTCCAAAGAGGACATCCAGATGGCCAACAAACATATGAAACGATGCTCAGCATCACTCCTCATCAGGGAAATACAAATCAAAACCACACTGAGATACCACCTCACGCCAGTCAGAGTGGCTAAAATGAGCCAATCAGAGAACTCTAGATGCTGTCGAGGATGTGGAGAAACAGGCACCCTCTTACACTGTTGGAGGGAATGCAAACTGGTGCAGCCCCTCTGGAAAACAGTGTGGAGGTTCCTAAGGAAACTAACAATAGAACTCCCCTATGACCCAGCAATAGCACTGCTAGGAATTTACCCAAGGGATACAGAAATGCTGATGCATAGGAGCACATGGACCCCAATGTTCATAGCAGCACTCTCAACAGTAGCTAAAACATGGAAAGAGCCTAAGCATCCATCAACAGACGAATGGATCAAGAAGATGTGGTTTATCTATAGCATGGAATACTACATGGCAATGAGAAAGAATGAAATCTGGCCATGTGTAGCAACATGGATGGACCTTGAGGGGGTTATGCTGAGAGAAATAAGTCAGGCAGAGAAGGACAAATATCACGTTAGCACGTATAGGAGGATTAAGAGGAACTTAACTGAGGACCATGGAGGAGAAGAAGGGGGGAAATGGAGTGAGAAAGGGAGAGAGGCAAACCATGAGAGACTCTTGAATGCTGAGAAACAGAGGACTGATGGATGTGGGGGCTAGGGGGGTGATGGGCATGGAGAAGGGCACTTGTGGGGATGAGCACCGGGTTTTATATGGAAACCAACTTGAAAATAAACTATTTGTAAATAAATAAATAAATAAAGTATCAGTAATGTATTGGTTAGTTTTATGTGTCAATGTGACTGGGCTAAGAGGTTCCCAGATAGCTATTGAAACATTATTTCTAGATGTATCAGTGGGGCTGTTTCTGGAAAAAAATATTAGCGTTTGAAGGGGTACACTTAAGAAAGAAGATTGGTCTCATCAATGCAGGTAGATATCACCCAATTTGTTGAGGGCCTATATAGAACAAAAAGGTGAAGGAAGGGGGATTCACTCTCTTTGCTTGAGCTGAGATGTCCATCTTCTCCTGCTTCTGAACATCAGTGCTCCTGGTTCAGCTATTTGGACCCAGATCAAGACTTACACCATCAGTCCCCCAATTCTCTGACCTTTGTGCCCAAACTGAATGACCCACTGGCTCCCCTCATTCTCCAATTTGCAGATGGCAGATCATGGGACTTGTCGACCTCCGTAACTGCAGGTGTCAAGTTCTATAACGAATCTCCTCTTATATACATTTCTACATATCCTGTTGATCCTGTTTGTCTGCAGAACACAAACACAATTAGTATAGAAAAAAAAATGGGAAAATTGCCAGTATTGGTGGATGCATTGTAATAGAAAGAAAAGGTGTTCACATCCAAGCTCTGATGTGTGTTTCCTGTGGGTCAGTTAACCATCCTCTCTGAGGCTCACATTTGATATCTGCAAAATGGGATAGCCATTCTCACTTCATGCTGTCATTGTAAGAGTTAAATTAGGTGCCTAGAAAATAGTATGTGCTCAATGAACAGTAGTTGCCTTCCCATGTACACATACTTCCCATGTGCTATAAGCCTTGTATAGCTAAGTACTGTAAAGGTCCTGAGTCATTGCTGCCAGAAGAATGGTTTCTGCTTGGACTCCAACAAATAGGAGGCTCTCCCTGTCTACTCCACATAAAATCTCTCCCATTCACCAGCATGGAAGTCTCTGTGTAACATAAAGAGTTATAAACCTATGCCATTTCAAGTATTCCAGAAAAAGAGAATGAACAAAAGGTCATTTATTAACCTATATATGAGGTACCATATTTTTCCAGTGCCTTAGGTTAAAAACAAATAAAAAAAGACTATATAAAAACCAAACCCTATAATTTACTGTAAAAAGAATATTAGTCTTTTAAATAAGTGGTACTACAGGATGCCCAGGAGGCTCAGTCAGTTAAGTGTCAACTGCAGCTCAGGTCATGATCTCACAGCTCTTGAGTTCGAGCCCTGTATCAGGCTCTGTGCTGACAGCTCAAAGCTTGGAGTCTGCTTGGGATTCTGTGTCCCTCTCTCTCTCTGCCCCTCCCCTACTCGCACTTTGTCTCTCTCTCTCAAATATAAATAAACATTAAAAAATCTTTAAATAAATGGTACTAGAAGTATAATCATATGCAAAACCAGGCAAAATACATGGCTTTTCTATGTAAACAAAAATCCCTCTACCTTACACCATATATACAACTAAGTCAAAATATATTATATTCCTAAGTGTTAGAACTAAACAATAAAACTCTTTAAAATAAATATAAGAGGGGCACCTGGGTGGCTTAGTCGGTTGAGCATCCGACTTCAGCTCAGGTAATGATCTCACAGCTTGTGGGTTCAAGCCCCACATTGGGCTCTGTGCTGACAGCTCAGAGCCTGGAGCCTGCTTCCAATTCTGTGTCTCTGTCTCTCTCTGCCTGCCACCCCTCCTCCCCCAACCCTGCTCACACTCTGTCTCTCTCAAAAATAAGTAAACATTAAAAAATTAAAAAATAATAAATATAAGAACATTTTTTTCATCTTGGATTAAGCAAATAGGATGTAAAAAGCTCATACAACATGTAAAGAAAATGACAATCCAACTTCACCCAAATTTAAAACTTTTGCTGTTTAAGAATTACTGTAAAAGAAATGAAAAGGTAAGCCACAGACTGGGAGAAAGTATCTGAAAAATATACATCTGACAAGCATTGTATTCAGACTATTTAAAGCACTCATAGCTCAGTGATAAGACAAGCAACCCAGTAAAAAATGGGCAAAAAATGTAAACTGACACTTTACCAAGAAAATTATGCACATAGCAAATGAGGATGTGAAATGGTGCCCAACATCCTCAGTCATTAGGGAAATGTAAATTAAAACCAAATTCTTACACACCGCTGGTGGGAGTGTAAAATGGCACAGCCACTGAGGAAGAGCTTGGCAGTGTCTTATAAAGTTAAACATACACTTACCATGCGACTAGCAATTTGACCCCTATGTTTCACTGACAAAAAACAAAAATAAAAAAAAACCAACCAAACAACAACAACAAAAAAAACCTGAAGCACATATCCACACAAAGATTTGTATGCAAAGATTCACAATATATTTATTCATAATAGCCAAGCTGGCAGCAATCCAAATACCCACCAACTGGTGTGTGGTAAACACACAGTGACATCACGGAACACTACTCAGCCACGGTATGGGAATGGACTTTTCACACTCACAGCAACATGGTTAAGTCTTGTAAGTGTTCTAGTAAGTAAAAGAAGCCAGACACCAAAGGCTGCCTATCTTACCATTGTGAAAGTCTAGAAGAAAGGGATACTCAGAATGGGAAGAGCAGAACCTTTTCAGGGAACAGAAAAGTTCTATATGATGATTATAGGGATAATTATGCAATTGTGCATTTGTTAGAACTCACTGAACTGTACATTTAATTAAAAGTGGTGGGTTCTTTTATATATATATATTTTTTATATATATTTATATATATATATTTATATATTTATATATATATATATATAAAATGTCAATAAAGCTAATTTAAAAAAATCCATGCTGGGGGCGCCTGGGTGGCTTAGTCCGTTAAGCGTCCGACTTTCGCTTAGGTCATGATCTCGCGGTTCGTGGGTTCGAGCCCAGCGTCGGGCTCTGTGCTGACTACCAGCCTGGAGCCTGTTTCAGAGTCTGTGTCTCCCTCTCTCTCTGACCCTCCCCTGCTCACGTTGTCTCTCTCTCTCTCCTAGAAATAAATAAAAATATTTAAAAAAAAAATCCATGCTGTAATCTTTAGGACTCTCAGGGAAAGAACCACAGAAGAAGCTAATGGGTGTGTGGGGGGAGGTACCTTGAATAACTGCATACATAAAAACAAAGGTTAATCTACTTAAGAGGATGTGAACTAGCTAACCTGACACCATGGGACAGGGTAGGCCATGCAGGGAGCCACAGACTAGGGTCTTGGAAGAAGCAGCAAAACTTGGACTGGATGAAATTGTTAAAGATTTTCACCAGTTCTTCTTCTCCAGAAAAAAAGTGGGATTTTTTTCCCTAAAAATGTAGACAACATCCTTACGGTAATTTCTGTGTTTTCTATGTAACTAAGTTAAAGTTCAATTTAATTTAAAAAGCAGTTTTTACAGAAAACAACCACATCCATAGCAAATTGACACATATATCCAGTTTGTAACACATAGTTTCAAAATTCTGAAATTATATTCAATGACCTGGTGTGCTCATACAGGGCCTGTCTGTGCCCCATCACGGCCTCAGTGGGCTGTGGATGGTCACACCCTTCATGGCCAGCACAGCAGGGCGGGGCAGAGCAGGCTGCAGGCTTCTGAGAATAGTAACAGGACCATCTAAAGTCTGAATTTATTCTCCTATCCAAATGTCTCAAAAAGTCTCTTCCCAGACACAAGGCTACTCTCCCCTCTTAGAAGTACTTGTGGCCCTTCTTACCTGTTAGGTCCAGCTGTCCTGGAACACAAGTAAACCAAGGTGTGGCCTTCACCAGCAAAGTGCTTTCTGCGGAGAACTGGGGAACATGTCTGGACTGGGTAGGGAGGGAGGCCTCGTGAAGTTAGGAAACAGCCTCCGGGTATCTGCAATGCCAACACGTGCTTCCCTAAGCCCATTCTGGTTGGGCTGATTCACCAGGTGGGGCCACAACACCTGATGGATAAAAACGGAAGCACAGGTTTTCCTTCCTGAACTCCACCCGCTGGCTCCTTGGGACTGAGTCCTGGAGGCAAAGCAGGGAGGAGATTATGTCTCCCCACCCTGCTGAGGCTACACTGACTGGTATGGAAGACTAAGTAGCTCAACCCAATTCAACACCCTAGTTCCTGAGGCCATGCTCTGTTCCCGGTCCTGTACCAGGCTGTAAGACCAGCCAGAACAAAGCAGAAGAGAGTCAAGGCTGGCACAAGGTGAATTATTGCAAAAAATAGTGCAGGACAGTTTATAATCAGGTAGAATACATTCATTCTCCATAATTCAATAATTTATTCAAACATTAATTTGTTGGATACCTACTTGGTGCCAGGTTCCATGCTAGGTAATGAAGATATAAAAATAAAAGACTCTAGGTTGACCCTTAGGGGAGTCAGCACAGAATTTGAAGCAAAAAAGAAGGCAGAGAATTATACGGCCAGTGATGAATCCTAGGTTGCCCAATGCAAAAGTTTGGTGGGACCTCCCAGGTAAGTAAGACAAGGCAGACAGGAGCAATTTTCTGAAGGAAGAATGCATTGTACTAAACTTTGAAAGATGAACTGAAATTCAGCCAGTAGAAACAGGAAGGCACCACAGATGGGAAATCTGGTGTTAAGGATATACTTGTAACAGAAAACATGCCATGAAATAGAGTCATTCATCACAATTGGAAGACTTATTGGGAATGGCCAGAAAAAAAAGTGATAAGGCTCAACTGGTAGGCAGGAGCCAGGATGCAAAGGGTTCTATATGCCATGCTCAGGGCTCTGGCCTTAACCTACAAGCCATTGCCTTTAAATAAGAAAGTAAATAAACATATTTTTGGGTGAAGAACATCCACTCTGGAAGCCATGTAACACATGGACTTTCAGATATTGAGAATGAAGGCAGGGAGCGTAATGCTTATGCATGGACCTCAGAGGCAGGCCCAGCGACTACAGAAAACTCCCCGGATGAATGAGGTGGGGTTGAGGTGGGGTGTTGAATGCAGCAGAATCTTCACAGGCCATGAAGAGGGGAGCAGAGGCTAGAAGTCTAGGAGGAGACTGTCCCCTGTGGACAGATATGCATTGTGGGGTGAGGTCTATGTGGCTCGTTGGTGGTGGTGAAGAGCTGACCTATCTGCTGGTTCTAGTCCTCAGTCTGCCACTAGTGAGCTGTTTGCTGCTGGGCAAAGTTTAGAGGTACCCAGCTTCAATTTTCTCCTGAGAGGGATGGTCTAGAAGAGGCTATAGTCAATAACCTTCATTTTATATTTGGGGTACAGGCTTGGTAAAGCCTGGAAAAGTGACTTGCTTAAAAACATGAGGTAATAGTAGAGGGCAAAGGTAAGATGAAAATTCAGCTCTTCATTGACCCAATATATTCCAATACCTCTGTGTCCCATCCACCCACTCCTCCCACACCTGTATAGGGTGCAGATGCCAAGGCAGTGCCCGGTTAATGTCTGCTGGATGACAGCAGCATAGTGTACTGGAGCCACCTACAGGGAGCCATTCAAACCACTGTCTTCTCAGAAACATGTTCCCAGTAACAGGGTTGGCAGCCTCCCCTTTAAGAGTTGCCATCACATCCTAGTGAGCCAGATGTAAGGCCCTCTTATCCATCAGCATTTTCACTGAAACTAGCAGTTGTGCATGAAACCCACCAGAATGCCAAAATCAGGAAGGAAGTGGTATAAGAGGACCTAACTCTCATAGTGAGAAGAAGCACTGAGGCTGATCATGCTACCTTTCCTTATTTGTCAATCCAAAGAGCTTTTTTATCCCAAATGAAGACTCATTTCTCATAATCCCAAAGTCCTCATAGGTCTTACTAACTTGCTAGACTTAGCAGGCCCACACTTATTGCATAAAATAGGAAGCAACCAAGAAACTCCATTCACTCAGGTGAAATGCTTGATTGCAGGCACCTCCCAAAAAGCATATATAAATAGAAATGAGTAAAAGAGTCTTGTGAAAGAAGCACAACCAAGGACTTATGGGCTTTCTTCAATGGTGCTATAATTTTGGCAAGAGCCATATCTTGTCAGCATGCATCAGGAGGTCAGGGTTTTGTCTGTCTTAATCACATCTATATCCTTGGCACTTAGAACTCTGTCTTACTATGTAAGACATAGTAAACAGGAACTGTTTAAGAAAATATTTGAATGAATATTTCCAAATGCATGAATTTGGAATGATACAGATTGTCTCACATACATTGCACCAACTTCCATTTAAACTAAAATTTTGTACTTTATTCTATAAGAAATAAAAGGGCAATGAAATAGAATTTGTTCAGGGCCTACTTACTGTAATTCATCACTTAGGTGCTTTTGATAAATTAGGCTCCTATCTAGGGAAGGCTAAGGTTAGAATGCTCAGCTGGTCAGTGGGGACAAAGCATCTAACCCTGGCTCTGCTCCAGATGCTGTGTTCTTCTTTCTCTATGTCAAGAGCCACTAGAGCCAAGAGTGAGTACCCTGAAGAAACATGATTTCAAATAAGTTTTGTCGCATTTACATCATATTTATATATCTAGATAAGGAATTGGCAAAATGTAGTCCATGAACCAAATCAGCCTAACACTTGCTTCTGTAAATAAGGTTTTATTAGAAAACAGCCTTACCCATTAATTAATGTATTGTTTGGGGGGTGTTTTAGGCTTTGTTATGGACAGAACTCTGTCCTCTCCACCCCCACTACCAAGTTCATATATTGAAGCCCTAACTCTCAATGTAACTGTAGTATGAGAAAGGGCCTTTAAGGAGCTCATTAAGGTTAAAGAAGGTCATAAGGGGGAGCCTATCTAATAGCAATGATATCCCTATAAGAGGAAATCTCTCTCTCCCTCTACACACACACACACACACAGTGGAAAGGTCACATGAGGACATAACAAGAAGGTGGCCATTTGCAAGCTAAGAAGAGTTCTCACCAGAAACCAACCATGATGGCATCCTGATCTTGAACTTCTAGGTTCCAAAATTATATGAAAATAAATTTCTGTTGCTTAAGCCACCCAGTCTGGTATTTTGTTGTTATGGCAGCCATATCAGACTAATACAGGCTACAATGCTAGAGCTGAGTAGATGTAAAATACACCATATGGTCAGCAAAGTCTAAGATACTTATTATTGCCTCTTCATAGAAAGAGCTTGCCAAGCTCCAATCTAGATATTCATAGCCAGATATTAATAAATGCTCAACAGACAAATAGAGTTCAAATGAGTTTATTTTAATTATATTGATGTTTTAGTTATTAATTAATACTTTTTTTTAAGTTTTTTAATGTTTATTTTATTTTCGAGACAGAGAGAGAGAGTATGAGTGGGGGAGGGTCAGAGAGAGAGGGAGACACAGAATCTGAAACAGACTCCAGGCTCTGAGCTGTCAGCACAGAACCTGACGTGGGGCTTGAACCCATGGACTGCGAGATTGTGACCTGAGCCCAAGTCGGCCGCTTAACCAACTGAACCACCCAGGTGCCCCATTAATTAGTTCTTACACATATATTTGCATCCTAGTTTTGTGCCCAGAACACTGAGTCATGTGATGACAAAATATTTATTAAGTTGTATCCTAAGCACTGTAGTGATGCATCAGACACAGTCCCTGCCCTCAGGGAGCTCACAGTGAATCATGGAAATATAAGTCTTAGTTCCATAAAATCTTATTCCATGCTCAATGACCCTGCTTCTTTTGTATAGTTTGGGGGAGACTCTGTCAGGCAGAGGCAATCTCTCTGTAGATCCCCAGCAGGGATTAAATCCAAGACTTCTCTTTGACTCAGAGCAATTTCTCAGACCTTCAGCTTCTAGCTGAAGGTAGATGATAGAAAAGGAACTAGTGGCCCTTGAGACAAATGTCTCTGTGCTTTTATCTCTATTATAGACATAATGATATTTCAACAGCAAGATCTTGAGGACTAAAGAAGACAAGAAATGCTAAGTGCCTGAAGCTAAAACAAGTATGTTTGCTATGTTTAAAGAAACAGAGACAAACTTAAGTACATATAGGGAACAGGAAACTAGATATTAACTTCTAGAAATCAAAACCCTTTGAAAGTAAACTATAATAAAAGGATTAAAAACTTAAATAACAAATTAGATATAGTTAGAGATAAAATTAGTGAATCAGAAGACAGGTCAAAATAAATTAACAAAATGGCACAGAGAGATAACATGATGGAAATTATGGAAGAGAGTTTAGAAGACATGAGAAATAAAGTGGGAAGATGTAACAGGTTCAAACTGAGTTCCAAATGGAAGGGGAAAGAAGATGACAAAGAGGCAATATTTGAAGAATTAATTAATGGCTGAAAATTTTGTAGTACTGATGACACCCATTTATACATGTAAGAAGTCCAAAAAATCCAAAGTTCAATAAATAAAAAGAGAAATCTACTCATAGACAAATTAGAGTGAAACCAAAAAATTCCAAATAAGGGGGGGGGGGTAGAAATATTTTCAAAATTGCAAGAAGGAAAATAATTACTAACTACAAAGAATTAGACTTATAAGAGCAACAACAGAAGTCAGAATAGAGTGGAAGAATATCTTCAATATTCTGAAAGAAAATAGATGCCCAACTAGACCAACACATTTCCGTGAAAAGACCTTTTAATAATAAGTAAAATTTAAGAAAACCAAAGGCTGAGAAAATTCAGAGCATCTAAAGGATGAGTTTCAGACAGAAGGAAAGAAATTCTAAATGGACAAAAGAAGGAAGTCAAAGAAAGTAGTAAACAAGCAGGTAACTAAAAATGCACACGAACTACGTAAAATAATAACATCTAGTAGGATTAAAAAACAGAAGTTAAATACAGCAACAATATAAAAGAAGTCAGTAAAATTATAAGGTCCAAATATTCTGAGATCATTGTATTATCCATGAGGAAGATAAAGGAATTGAGACATTATAATTTGGTAAGTTAAACATATGTATTATAAGTCTTGGGGAAATATTTTAAAAATGGACACAGAATGTATAGCTTCTAAAAAAATAGCGAAAAATATTATAATGATTACACAGTTCAAAAGACTGAAATAATTCCATGTTCATTCTTTGATCCAATGCACTTAAGCAAGAAATCAACAAAGGTTCAACTCTATATATTTAGAAATTAAGTAACAATAATACATAGATTGGAGAAAGAATACCAATTGAAATCAGATAATAGTTTGAACTGGATGATTTTAAAAATACCATAAATGAAAACTCATAGGATACACACAGCTAAAGCATTACTTAGGGGAACAATTTTTAGTCTTAAATAATAGGGGGAAAAAAGCCTGAACACTAATACATTAAACATATTTTTTAAGAAATTAGAAGGCACTGGGGCGCCTGGGTGTCTCAGTTGGTTAAGTGTCTGACTCTTAGTGTTTTTGTTTTGTTTTTTGACTCTTGGTTTTGGCACATGTCATGATTTCATGGTTTATGAGATTGAGCCCTGCATCAGTCTCTGCACTGATAGTCTCTCTGACTCTCTCTGCCCTTCCCCCATCTCTTTATTTCTCAAAATAAATAAAATTAAAAGAAGTTAGAAGGTGAATAGAAAAATAAAGCCATATAGTACAAGAATAAAAGCCATAAAGTATAAGAAAGAATATAACAAAGCTAAGACCAACAATTAATAAAATAGAAAATCTATGTATAACATAGAAGATCAGTAAAGGAAGAGTTTTTGTTTTTGTTTTTGTTTAAGACTGACAAAAATTTCTGTAGAATACACAGGAGAGTCGTACAAACCTATTTCTCTTCTTTCTGGGCACGCAGCTCCTTGATACTGCCCAGCACCCCCTGAATGGGGGTGGCCCTGTGAAAGTTCTAGTTGTGGAGTGTGAACAACAGTGGCACATGTCATTCTCAATCCAGCCCATTGAGCCCTCTAATGTGTGGCCCTCCATCCTCTTTCCCAGCAGGGTAAAGGCAAGCAAGACAGCCTTGAAAACCATACTGTGAAGATGGCAGGACGAGAGATGGAAAAAATCTGGGCTCCTGAGTTGTCACTTAGGGGAGATCCATTGTCAACTAGAAGCACCTATTTGGAGAAATAAATTTCTATAATATCACATTGTTGGTTGTTGTTGTTGCAGAAGCCATGAGTGCCTTACTTAATACATTCACAAACCTCTGAAAAGATCAATCAAGGGAGAAGTGAGGCATACATAACTAATATGAGAAATGAAAAAGATGGTACCATTGCATATTTTGCATTTAAAAACATCACTAAGAAGGGTTATTGGGGGGGGGAAGCCAATTAACTTGAACAGTTAAATGAAATTACAAATTCTCAGAAAATATAATTTAACAAAACTGGATTCAGTATTGTTAAGATGTCAATTTTTTCTAAATTGTTGTGTGCAATAAGTGTAATCCCAACCAGGATCCTAGCAGGACTCTTTAAAAAGTTTATCTATTTATTTTGAAACAGAGAGAGAGAGAGAGAGAAAAAGACGATGTGCTAGCGAGCAGGGGCAGGGGCAGAGAGAGAATCCCAAGCAGGCTCTGTGCTGTCAGCTCAGAAAGCAAGGCAGGACTTGATCCCACGAACTGTGGGATCATGTCCTGAGAGCCAAAATCAAGAGTCAGACACTTGGGCCACCTGGGTGACTTAGTCAGTTAAGTGTCTGACTTCGGCTCAGGTCATGATCTCACAGTTAGTGGGTTCAAGCCCTACATCGGGCTCTGGGCTGACAGCTAGCTCAGAGCCTGGAACCTGCTTCAGATTCTGTATCTCTCTCTCTCTCTCTGGCCCTCCCCTGCTCACGCTGTGTCTCTTTCTCTCAGAAATAAATAAAAACATTAAAAAAAAAGAGTCAGACACTTAACAACTGAGACACCCAGGTACCCCACCAGCAGGCTTTTCATAGACACTGTAATGTGATTCTGAGACTGACACAGATACACAATTGTCTAGAATAGTTAAAATAATCTTGAAAGAGAAAGAACAAAACTGGGGTACTATACAGCCTGATTTACAGACTTTCAAGATTAAAGCTACAGTAAGCAAGAAAATGTGATATTAGTGTGAGAATGCTAGATTGGCAATTTAGCAATTTTAACCAGATATCCAAAAAATTAGTAATAAAAATTTTATACAATCTTTGAAATTATTTTAAAAGGTAACACTTGTCAATTCATTTTATAGGGTAAATACATCCTTGATTCTCAAAATGTAAAACATTAATGAGGATGAAAAGTTACCCACCAATCTCACATAAGAACAAAAAAGCAAACTCTAAAACAAAGTATCATCATACCAAATCCAGCAATATAATAAGAAACAAAAACCATAATGACCAAGTTTGGTTAATACAAAGCTTGTACTTTCAAATATGGTACTTCATTTAATTCTTCCCTATAGCACTGTAAGATAATGGATTTTGTCCTCATATTACTGCTGAGGACACTGAAGAGGGCCTGGTAAGGACATTTCCTGAGGATGACCCTCAGCCTGTAGTCAGAGCCTTCAATCAGCTGTTCTGTGGGAGGCAGCAGGACTTGGCTTCAAGGGGCTCCAGCCAAGCCCTGGAAAAATAATAATACACATCTTAGCCCATCAACAGTATTTCTCAAATCCCTCTGCCCTTCAGGGCACTTTGAGATATTGCTTTGTATTATGGTTACCTGTTCTCTTTAAATGGTTTGCATCTTCCAACAGACAAAAGACAGCTCAGAGAAAATATGCAACCTGGTACACAGTTTACAATGTCACCTAACACTGTTGAGTCTTTTAAGTGCTTTTGATCACAGTCACCTTTCAGGTAGGTATTATAAACATCCCCATTTTAGAAAGGAATCCACTGAGGAACAGAGCAGTTGAGTAACTTACATGATGTTACGTAGCTAATACACGGCAAAAGCAGTAATCTAACAATTGTAGTCTGGTTATGGAGTCTGTGCTCTTTAACCATTAAACTAAATTAAACTGAGTTTTTCTGAATGCTTTTCTGTCTATTCACATGCCACTACTTATATTTCTTCAGGCTCAGCTCACTTGCTGTCTCCTTCAAAGAGCCTTTTCAAACTATTTGGTGAAAACATTTCATCCTTTTCAGAATTCCTATGCCACTTTTTGCTTTCACAACATGAAGTAACATTGTAAGATGTCAGTATGCAAGGACATAATGATAATGATGCTGATGATGGTGATGACAATGATACTTAACATTTGTTGAACACTTATTATGTGCTATCCATTATTCTATGGACTTTACATAATTAATTCTCATTTAATTCTCACAAGTACCCTGGAAACATATACTATTATTCCATATTTTACAGATGAGGAGTAAGGCTTAGAAGGTTAAGCAATTCACCAAAGGCTACGTGGTTAATGGCAGAACCATTGCTAGCCCAGGCCCTCTGCCTGCAAAGGAATAGGAGATCGATTTCCTGAGGCTTCTCAGAAAACCACCCTGGCCACTGCTGTCAGACACCTCAGAGAGGGAGCCCCATCTGTGTACAGTCATTTCACAGCAGCCTCTGCCTGTCCCACTCCCTGTCTCCCATAATTACCCATGGGTGGTGCCACCAGCTCTGTGGCTAGGTCACGGCCAGGAGCACTTGCCTCTGGTTTCCCTAGATCTGAACAACTAAGTCAACACTCATGCAGGAAATTTAGAAAAGTGTTATAAATAAGAGAGTACAGTATTTTCAGAGGGAGAGAGGAAGAAAGAGGCATTTGAGAAATTCATATACTCTTGAGTTGGACTTCTTTTTCTATAAGAAAAAAGATTTGTTTGACTATACCATAGCTGCCTACCATTTCAGTCCAATATTCCAAAGATAAGAAGAGGGAGCTCTGGCATTCCTAAAGGCATCAGGGCACCTTTATTATCCAGGCAGTGCCCACTCACCTGTATGTACTTAGCATCAGCAGGAAAGAAGACTCTTTGGAAAACACAGGGAGCTCCCACCCCCAAATCCATAAGCCTCTTTCTTAAGCCCTGTATCTACCTCATTTCACTTTAACAAATACTTTAAGTTTGAATTTTGATCTTTTCCTGAGCTAGTGATATGTGATGCTATTGATACTCTTGTATTTAAAATATTTCAAACAAAGGGCATCTGAGTGGTTCAGTCGGTTAAGCCTCCAACTTCGGCTCAAGTCATGATCTCATGTTTCATGGGTTTGAGCCCAGCATTGGGCTCTGTGCTGACAGTTCAAAGCCTGGAGCCTGTTTTAAATTCTGTGTCTCCCTCTCCTTGCCCATCTCCTGCTCTCATTCTGTCTTTCTCTCTTTCAAAAATAAATGAACATTTAAATTTTTTTAAAATAAAATACTTTAAACAAAATGAAAATACAACATATCAGTTTGTGGGATGCAGCAGTGATTTTTGAGGAAAATTTATAGCATTGAATTCATATATTAGAAAAAAAGGATACAAAAAAACATAATTTAAATGTCTACCTTAGAAAACCAGAAAAAGAAGAATAAATTAGTTTCTAAGTATATAGAAGGGGGAAAAAGATAAAAATCAGAGTACAAATCAAAGAAATTGAAAATGGGAAAAAATACAAAAACAAAATCAAGGAAACCAAAAGCTGTTTCTTTGAAAAGACAATAAAAGAAAGAAACCTCTCACCAGAGTAACCAAGAATAAAACAGAGAAAATAAAAATTACTACTATCAGAAATGGAGAAGTGTCAGTTTACTGATCCCATAGACATTAAGAATAACAAGTAGTATGAACAACCTTATGCACACAAATTTGATAACTTAGACAAAATGGATCAATTGCTTGAAATACATAAGGTTAATGACCTATAACAAAAACTCATTCAAGAATAAATAACCTGAACAGATCTATATTTATTAAAGAAATTAAAGCAATACTTAATAACCTTCTGAAACAGAAAGCACTAGGTCCAGATGGGTTCACTGGTAAATTATACCAAACATTTATGAAACCATTGATAATGATTCTCTACAATCTCTTCCACAAAATAGAAGCAGAGAGGACACTTCCTAACTTATCAGATTATACCAGCCTTAACCTAATACTAAAACCAGACAAAATAATATTATAAGAAAAGAAATCATAGACCAATATCCTTCATGAACATGGATACTAAAATCTTCAACAAAATATTAACAACTCAAATCCAACAATGTACTAAAAGAATTAAATGCACCTAGAAACAGAATCAAAATATGTGAGGTAAAAACTGATAGAAGGACAAGGAGAAGTAGAAAAATCCATTATTACATAGTTGGAGATTTCAACACCCTTCTATTAGTAATTGATAGACCAAGTGAGATAAAGTTATGCATGACTGGTTCAATATTCTAAATGCAATCCATTATATCAAAAGACGAAAGAAAAAATATAATGAGACCATATTAATGATTCAGAAAAAGCATTTGACAAAATCTAATACAGTTCATGATAAAAAAAAAAACTCTAAAAAAATAGGATTATAGGAGATCTTTCTCAACTTGATAAAGAACACATAAAAACCTACAGCTAACATCATAGTCAGAGACAATGCTTCCCTGCTAAGTTAAGGATATTCCTTCTCACCATTTCTGTTCAACATTGTACTAGAAGTCCTAGTTAATGCAATAAGATAAGAAAAGAAATGTATGGACATAAAAATAAACTGAAAATGGATGAAATACCTATATGTAAGACAGGAAGCCATCAAAATCCTCAAAGAGAAAGTAGGCAAGAACCTCTTTGACCTTGGCCACAGCAACTTCTTACTCAATACATCTCCAGAGGAAAGGGAAACAGAAGCAAAAATGAACTATTGGGACCTCATCAAAATAAAAAGCTTCTGCACAGCGAGGGAAGCAATCAGCTAAACTAAAAAGCAACCGACAGAATGGGAGAAGATATGCAAATGACATATCAGATAAAGGGTTAGTATCCAAATTCTATAAAGAACTTATCAAACTCAACACCCAAAAAGCAAATAATCCAGTGAAGAAATGAGCAGAGGACATGAACAGACATTTCTCCAAAGAAGATGGCCAATAGACACATGAAATGATGCTCAACATCACTCATCATCAGGGAAATACAAATCAAAATCACAATGAGATACATCTCACACTCATCAGAATGGCTAAAATCAATAAGTCAGGCAACAACAGATGCTGGCAAGGATGTGGAGAAAGAAGATCTCTTTTACACTGCTGGTAGGAATGTAAACTGGTACAGCCACTCTGGAAAACAGTATGGAAATTCCTCAAAAAATTAAAAATAGAACTACCCTATGACCCAGCAATTGCACTACTAGGAATTTATCCAAGGGATACAGGTATGCTGTTTCAAAGGGACACATGCACTCCAATATTTATAGCAGCACTATCAACAATAGCCAAAGTATGGAAAGAGCCCAAATGTCCATCGACAGATGAATGGATAAAGACATATATACACACAATGGAGCATTACTTAGCAATCAAAAAGAATGAAATCTTGCCATTTGCAACTATCTGGATGGAACTAGAGGGTATTGTGCTAATCGAAATTAGTCAGTCGGAGAAAGACAAATATCATATGACTTCACTCATGTGGAATTTAATATATAAAAGGGAAGAGAAGCAAAAATAATATAAAAACAGGGAGGAGGACAAAAACATAAGAGACTCTTAAATATAGAGAACAAACAGGGTTACTGGAGGGGTTGTGGGGGGGATGAGCTAAACGGGTAAGGGGCATTAAGGAATCTACTCTTGAAATCAGTGTTGCACTATATGCTAACTAACTTGGATATAAATTTTTAAAAAATTAACAAAAATAAAACGTGCATCCAATGAGAAAAATTTTTTAATAATTTAAAAAAAGAAAAAGAAAAATGTATAGAGATTGGGAAGGAAGAAATAAAACTGCCTTTGCCAACAGATAATGTAATTGTATATAGAGAAAAATCCCAAAGAATCAGTAATCAATATCATCATCATCATCATCATCATCATCATCATCATCATCATCATCTCCAAGACCTAATAAACAATTATAAAAAGTTTTGGGATACAAAGTAATATGTAAGCATCAATTGCTTTGCTATATACAGTAATGAGCAATTGGGATTTTTATTAAAAATACAACCATCAGGGGTGCTTGTGTGGCTCAAATGGTTGAGGATTGGATTCTTGATTTTGGTCATGGGATTCAGCCCTGCATCAGCTTCTGTGCTAGTGTGGAACCTGCTTGAGATTCTCTATCTCCTTCTGTCCCTCTCCCTGACTCGCATACACACACTCTCTAAAATTTAAAAAAAATATACAAACAACATTTCCATTAACACCTAATTAATTATCTAAATTTATACCTAATTTAGGTATAAATCTAACACATATGTGCAAGATCTAGATGAGAGAAACAACAATGTTCTGATAAAAAAAATCAAAGAAAAGCTAAATAAATGAAAAGATAGTCCATATTCATGAATATGAAAGCTCAGTATTGTTAAAATTAAGTTTTTCCCATGTGATATATTGATTCTATGCCATTCCAATAAAATCTCAGTAGGTTACTTTGTGTTCTAATTCCAAATTGTTTCTGATTCTAAAGTATGGAAATGTATATAAAGTGGGTCTAAAATTTATATGGAAAGACCAAGGACCTGGATTAGCCAACACAATATTGAAGAAGAGGAATATGGGTGACTGTAAGATGGCAGAGAAATAGAGAGCTCCGTGCATTTTGCTTGCACCCATTTCTTAGACAGAGATGCCTGAAGTCATAGGACACTAAGCCATAGGAGTTTGGGAAGAGAAAGAGACAGAATACACTGGGAAAGAAACTACATAAGTGCTTTGCGTGTTTATTGGATATGTCTGTGCATTTGTGTACCTTTGTTTCCTGTGTAGTTGTCTGGTTTCTTTTTCAGGGCTCCCTCAGAAACAAGCCAAAGTACACATGGTGAAGAGTCCCAAATACCACTACAAGTAGGAAAACAAAATAACCAAAGTCTCAATAAGAGTAACTAAGAGACACCATTCAAAGAACACTTCATGAATGGACAGACACTGGACAGTCAAAAATCCCTCTTTAATACAGCAGAACCTGCAGGGACAGAGTGCATAACAAGCTTTTAAAATTAACAAGAGATAGAAAGCTAACCAAAATGATGAAACGGAAGAACTGTCCTCCAAGGAAATTCCTGGAAGAAATGACAGCTAAAGAACTGCTCTAAACACATATAAGCAACATAACTGAACAAGAATTCAGAACAATAACCATAAAATTAATCGCTGGGCTTGAAAAAAGCATAGAAGATATCAGAGAAACTATTGCTGCAAAGACTATAGAGCCTAAGAATAGATGTGATGAATTAAAAAATGCTATAAATGAGATACATAATAAAATGGAGGTGTCCAATGCACGGATTGAAGAGGCTGAAAGGAGGATAAGTTATTTAGAAGACACATTTACAGAAAAAGAGGAAGCTGAGAAGAAGAGAGATAAATTGATCCAGGAACATGAAAGAAGAGTTTGAGGGCTCAGCGATACAATCAAATGGAACAATACCCGTATCTTAGGAATTCCAGAAGAGGAAGAGAGAGGGAAAGGTGCTGAAGAAGTCCTGGAACAAATTATAGTGAGAACTTCCCCAACCTGGGGATGGAAGTTGACGTTGATATTCAAGAGGCACAAAGAACGCCCCTGAGACGTAACTTCAATCGATCTTATGCACGACATACCATAGTGAAACTGGCAAAATATAAGGACAAAGAGAATTTTGAAAGCAGCTAGGGAGAAAAGGGCCCTAATATACAAAGGGAAACCTATCAGAGTGGTGACAGACCTATCTACTGAAACCTGGCAGGCCAGAAAGAAATGGCAGGAGATCTTCAATGTGATGAACAGAAAAAATATGCAGCCAAGAATCCTCTATCCAGCAAACCTGTCATTCAGAATAGAAGGAGAGATAAAAGTCTTTTCAAATAAACAAAAATTGAAAGAATTCATCACTAATAAACCAGCCTTACAAGAAATCCTAAGGGGGACGTTATGAGGGAAATGTTGCAAGGAACACAAAGTACCAGAGACACCACCACAAGCATGAATCCCACAAAGGAAACGATGACTCTAAACCCATATATTTCAATACTAACACTGAATGTAACTAGGCTGAATGCTCCAATCAAAAGACATAGGGTAGCAGAGTGGATAAAAAAACAAAATCCATCTATTTGATGTCTGCAAGAAACTCATTTTAGACTGGAGGACACCTTCAGATTGAACGTAAGGGGATGGAGAAATATCTATCATGCTACAGAAGTCCAAAGAAAGCTGGAATAGCTATACTTATATCAGACAAACTGGACTTTAAATTAAAGACAGTAACAACTGATGAAGAAGGGCATTATATAATAATTACAGGGTCTATCCATCAGGAAGAGCTAACAATTATACATGTCTACGCACCAAATATGGAAGCACCTTAAACCAATTAATCACAAACAGAAACACTCTTATGGATAAGAATGTGCTAATAGCAGGGGACTTTAATACTCCACTTACAGTAATGGATAGATCAAGTAGACAGAAAATCACTAAAGACACAATGGACCTAAATGACACATTGGGCCAGATGGATTTGACAGATATATTTAGTTCTACATCCTGAGGGCATGGAATTCACTTGTCAAGTGCGCATGGCACACTCTCCAAGATAGATCACATACTGAGACATAAAGCAGCCCTCAATAAATATAAAAGAGGTGAGATCATACTATGCACACTTTCAGATCACAATGCTATGAAACTTGAAATCAATCACAGGAAGAAGTCTGGAAAACCTCCAAAAACATGGAGGTTAAAGAATATCCTACAAAAGAACGAATGGACCAATCAGGCATTTAGAGAAGAAATTAAAAAGTATATGGCAACAAATGAAAATGAAAATACAACAATCCAAACTCTATGGGATGCTGCAAAGGCAGTCCTAAGAGGAAAGCACATTGCACTCCAGGCCTATTTCAAGAAATTAGAAAAAGCACAAGTGCAAAATCTAACAGTGCACCCAAAGGAACTAGAGGGAGAACAACAAGAGCACCCCAAACCCAGTAGGAGAAGAGAAATAATAAAAATCAGGGCAGAAATAAACAATATAGAAACCATAAAACAGTTGAAGAGATCAATGAATCCAAGAGTTGGCTTTTGGAAAAATTAAACAAAATTGACAATCCTCTAGCCAGCCTTCTTAAAAAAAAAAGAGAGAGCACTCAAATAAACAAAATCATGAATGAAAATGGACTGATTACAACCAACCCCTCAGAAATACAAGCAATTATCAGGGAATACTATAAAAAAATTATATGCCAACAAATTGGACAACTTAGAAGAAATGGACAACTTCCTAAACACACACTCATACCAAAATTCACATGGGAAGAAATAAATCTGAACAGACCCATAACTAGTTAGGAAATCGAATCAGTTACCCAAAAGCTCCCAACAAATAAGAGCCCTGGGCCTGATGGCTTCCCTGGGGAATTCTACCAGACATTTAAAACAGAATTAATACCCATTCTTCTCAAGCTATTCCAAAAAATAGAAATCTAAGGAAAACTTCCAGACTCATTTTATGAAGCCAGCATCACTTTGATTCCCAAGACAGACAGAGACCCAGCAAAAAAAGAGAACTACAGGCCAATACCCTTGATGATTGTGGGTGCAAAAATCCTCAACAAGATAATTGCAAATCGAATTCAACAGCACATAAAAAGAATTATCCACTGTGATCAAGTGGGATCCATTCCTGGGTTACAGAGCTGTTTGAATATTCACAAATCAAGCAATGTGATACATCACATCAACAAAAGAAAAGATAAAAACCATTTGATCCTGTCAATAGATTCAGAAAAAGCATTCGACAATATACAGCATCCTTCTTAATAAAGACCCTCAAGAAAGTCAGGATAGAAGGAACTTACTTAAACATCATCAAAGCCATCTATGAGGAGCCCTCGGCTAACATCATCCTCAATGGGGAAAAACTGAGAGCTTTCCCCCTGAGATCAAGAAGATGACAGGGATGTCCACTCTCACCACTGTTGTTTAACCATAGTGCTAGAAGTCTTAGCATCAGCCATCAGACAACAAAAGGAAATCAAAGGCATCAGAATTGGCAAAGAAGAAGTCAAACTTTCACTTTTTGCAGACGATGTGATACTCTACATTGAAAACCCGACAGACTCCACCAGAAGCCTACTAGACTGCTCCATGAATTCAGCAAAGTTACAGGGTGCAAAATCAACATACAGAAATCAATTCCATTTTTATACAACAAAAATTAAGCAATAAAAAGAGAAATCAAAACACTGATCTCATTCACAATCGCACAAAAACCCATAAAATACCTAGGAATAAACCTAACCAAAGATATAAGAGATCTGTATGATGAAAACTTATGAAGGATATTGAAGAAGACACAAGAAGACACAAAGAAGTGGAAAAACACAGAATAGAGAGCCTAGAAATAAACCCATATAAATATAGTCATGATCTTTGAGAAAGGAGCAAAAGTCAATGCAATAGAGAAAGGATAGTCTTTTCCATAAATAATTCTAGAATAACTGGACACACACACACACACACACACACACACACACACAAATTAATCTAGACACTGGCCTTCCATATTTGACCAAAAAAAAAAAAAAAACTAAAAATGGGTCATAGACTCAAGTGTAAAATACTTACAACTTATACAAGAGAACATAGGAGAAAATCTAGGTAACCCTAGGTTTGGCAATGAGCTTTTAGGTAAAACACTGAAGGTACAACCAAGGAAATTAAAAACTGGTAAGCTGGATTTCATTAAATTGAAACACCTCTGCTCTGTAAAAAAAACAAAAAAACAAAAAAAACACTATTAAGAAAATAAGACTTAGAAAATATTTGTAGACTGGTAGAAAATATTTGTAGAAAGGATAGTTGATAAAGGATTTATATTTAAAATATACAAAAAGCACTGAAATATCAACAATAAGAAAACAAATAATCTGATTAAAAAGTAGAATAAAGATCTGAAGGACACTTCACCAAGAAGATATACAGATGTAGACAGATGATGAATAGATGTTCAACATATGTCATTAGAAAGTTGCAACTTATGACAACTATGAGCTATCACTACACATCTGTCAGAATGGTTAAAATCCAAAACACTGACAAAACCAGTGTTGACAAGGATGTGGAAAAACAAGAACTCTCACTCATTCCTGATTGGAATACAAAATAGTACAGCCACTTTGGAAGACAATTTGGCTATTTCTTGCAAAACTAAGCAGACTCATCTTACAATCCAGTAATTACAGTCAGTGGTATTTATCTAAACGATCTGAAAACTTATATCCATCCAAAAAAAGCTGCAGATGAAGCTTTCTAAGGGGCTTTATTCAAAATTTCCCAAACCTGAAAGCCTAGATGTTCAACAATTGGTGAATGGATAAACCAAATGTAGTTTATCGAGACAAAGGAATATTATTCAGTGATAAAAAGATATGAGCTATCAAGTCACAAATGACATGGAATTAACAAAAATGTATATTGCTAAGTGAAAGAAGCCAGTTATAAAAGGCTATATAATGTGTGATTCCAACATTTTGGAAAAAGCACAACTATAGAGACGTGAAAAGATCAGTTGTTATTAGCAGCTGTAGGAGGGAAGTGGAGCACAGGGGATTTTCCAGGCAGTGAAACTATTTTGTATGATATTGTAATACTGAGTACATGATATTATGCAAGTTTCAAAATGCCCCAAAACTGTACAAAACATGGAGTGAACCCTGATTACATAGAGAATTCAGTGAATAATAATGTAATACTATCGGTGCATGAATGTAACAAATATTCCATATCAATGCAAGATTTTAGTAAGTATAGAAACAATCAATGAGTGATGGTGAGAAGAAATACATGTGAGTTCTCTGTACTTTCTGTTCAGTTTTTATACAAACCTAAAATTCCTTTAAAAAAGTATATTAAAAAAATTAACCCTCAAATTCCCAAGTAAGTAGATAAAGAAAACAGAGAAAGGCAGGAGGACAAACAGAAAAAAATTTAAAGACGGAAGACTTACCCTACCATATCAATATTTACATTAAATGTAAGTCATCTAATTATAGAATAAAAAGACAGAGGAGCGCCTGGGTGGCTCAGTCAGTTAAACGTCTGACTTCGGCTCAGGTCATGATCTCACAGTTGGTGGGTTTGAGCCCCGCATTGGGCTCTGTGCTGACAGTTCAGAACCTGGAGCCTACTTTGGATTCTGTGTCTCTCTCTCTCTGACCCTCCCCTGCTCACGCTGTCTCTCTCTCTCTTTCTCTCAAAAAGAAATAAAACATTAAAAATTAAAAAGAAAAAAAGGGGCGCCTGGGTGGCTTAGTTGGTTAAGCGTCCGACTTTCGCTTAGGTCATGATCTCGCGGTTCGTGGGTTAGAGCCCTGCGTCCGGCTCTGTGCTGACTGCCAGCTTGGAGCCTGGAGCCTGTTTCAATCTGTGACTCCCTCTCTCTCTGACCCTCCCCTGCTCACACTGGCTCTCTCTCTCTCTCTGTCTCTCTCCTAGAAATAAATAAAATATTTTAAAATTTAAAAAAAATAAATAATTTTTAAAAAAAGAATAAAAAGACAGAGATTGACAGAGTGGATTAAAAAGCATGATATATATACCTGCTGTCTACAAGAAATTTTCTCCAAATGCAACTGTAAGATAGGTTGAAAATAGACAAATGGAGAAAGATACATCATGCAAACATTGGTAAGAAGAAAGCAAGAAGGACTATTTTATAACAGAAAAACTAGACCCCAGAAAAAAGAAAATGACCGGAGACAGAGACATTACATAATGATTAAAGAGCCAGTCTCACAAAAAGACATAGGACTCCTAAATGTATATGCACAAATGAACAATATGTGAAGCAAGTACTGACACAACTAAAAGGAGAAATATATAGATATGCAATATAGTAGGAAAGTTCAACCCCTCTGTCAACAATTGATAGAACAACTAGATGGAAATCGACAAGGATAGTGAAAAGCTCTACAATGCCACCAACCAGTAGAATTTGACAGAAATTTACAGAATACTTTTCCCAACAACAGCAGTTCTTTTCAAGAATGTACAAACACACATCAAGTTAGATCACATTCTGGCTATAGAATGAACCTCAGTACATTTAAAAAAAAAAAACTGAAATCATGTAGAGTATGTTGTCTGACCATAACAAAATCAAACCAGAAATCACTAATACAAAGAACAGGACAATCCAAACACTTAGAAACAAATCAACACATGTCTAAATAATCCATGGTCAAAGAATAAGTTTCAAGGAAAGGTATAAAAATAACTAAATGAAAATGAAAATGCAACATGCAAAAAATGTGGGACACAGCTAAAGCCATGCTGAGAGGGAAATTTATAGCACTAAATGGACACATTAGGGAAAAAATAAGTCTCAGTTATAACCTACATTCCATCTCAAGAACTTAGTTCAAGAAGAGAAAATAAGTCTAAAAACAGACAGAAGGAAATAAAGGGTAGAATCAATGAAGTGGAAAACAAGCACAATAGAAAAAAATCAATGAAGTAAAAGAGCTGGTCCTATAAAAGTCATAAAATTGACCAATCTCTAGCCAAATTGACAAAGAAAAAAGAAGATACAAATTACTGATATTGGATATGAAACAGGAGACCCTGCCAGGATAAGAATACTACAAATAATTCTATATATATAAATTTGACAACTTAGATGAAATGGACCCATTCATCAAAAACACAAGCTACCATATAACCCAGCAATTGCACTTCTGAGCCTTTATTATAGAGAAATCAAAACTTACATTTATACAAAAACCTGTACAGGAATGCTCATAGCAACTTTAATTCAAAGTACCTTAACTTCATAATAGATCAAAACTAGAAATGGTCGGATGTCCTTCAACAAATAAATAGTTAGACAAACTGGTACATCCATCCAGTGGAATACAAGCTAATGGTATATACAGCTTGGATGAATCTGCAGAAAATTATGTGAAGTGAAAAAAATCCAAACCTAAAGTGTTACATACTGTATGAATCTATTTATATAATATTCTTTATTTTTTAAAGTTTTTATTTAAATTCCAGTTAATTATCTACGGTGTAAAATTCATTTCAGGTGTACAATATAGTGATTCCACACCTCCATACAACCCTTAGTGCTTATCTCAAGTGTACTCCTTAATCCCATCACTAATTTCACCCATCCCCCGACTCACCTCCCCTCTGATAACCATCAGTTTGTTCTCTATAGTTAAGAGTCTGTTTCTTGGTTTGCCTCTCTCTCTTTGTTGCTTTTGTTTCTTAAATTCCACATATGAATGAAACCATATGGTATTTGCCTTTCTTTGACTGACTTATTTCACTTGGCATAATACTCTCTGATTCCATCCATGTTGTGACAAATGGCAACATATATAATATTGTTTTTTTAAAAAAATATGGAACACTTCAGGAACTTATGTATCATTCTTGCACAGGCTAATCTCTGATCATTCCAATTTTAGCATATGTGCTGCCAAAGTGAGCACTATAATATTCTTGAAATGACAAAATTATAGTGATGGAGAACATCTCTCCATTGTGGTTGTCATTGGTAAAGATGGGGTCATGGGTGTAGCTATAAAAAAGCAACAGGAGAGATCCTTGTGGTAATGGTATTGTGTGTCTTGATGGTATCAATGTCAACACTTTGGTTGTGATATTGCTCTTTAGTTTTACAAGATGCTGTTGTTGGGGGAATTTGGGTGAAAAGTACATGGAAGCCCTCTGAATTATTTCTTATAACTTGTATGTGAATCCATAATAACTTCCTCCCTCCCCAAATTTAACTTAATTATTTAAAAAGTCTTATTCCTACCCATTAGCTAATGTGAATCCTCAGGGTGCCCTTTAAGGAAGTTTGAGCAAATTTTGTCTCTATTTGCCACATAAGAAAGAGAAAGCACACACAGGGAGGCAAATCACGCTATGGACTCCTGCTGAGTGCTGACCCTAACAATGTCCTGGGTAGCCATGACCTGGGGTAGAAGACTAACTTTTAGCTCTATGCTGCACGCACAGCAATTCCTCTTTCACCCAACACTTGGGGAGAAAACAGGAGAACAAACTACTCATGCTGCCACCTTGTGGTTTGTCTGCTGAAAATAAAAATGAACAGAATGGAATTGACCACGGGCTGTCTGAGTGGGACTAAGATGCTGGTTTTACAGATGGGGAGATCCCTAAAAGCCTGGTAACTGCTCAAGCAGTTACTAAACTATTCATTAATTCATAAAGGGAAAAATCCAAGAACTAATTTGTGCTGTTGGGGCAGAGGTGCCAGGAAGGCTAAAATCAAGAAACAGAAAGTTCAAAATTCTTCATTAATCTGGAAAGCCAATTTCAGAATAGCCCCCTGCTTTCATCTCTTAGGGAAAGAGCCCCATGTGATCTGTTACCACCAGGGGCAGTAAGGAATCCAAAATAGTTGTCATTTCATTGCAAAGGGCCTTCTCAAAGCAGGTTATCCAGAGAACCTGGAGGTATTTCTTAGAAATCCAAGTCTGTGTACCCCTGAGCAAAATTACACCCCCATGAGCACTCTTACCAACTTTCTGTCACACACACTGTCCAATGTTACTCTATATGGTTTTTGATCTCCTACCAGTTGGGATTCATCTCTTTGACCATGAAAGAGCTGGCATACTAACAGGACTGTAACTGGATCAGACACATGTCCTAGTTAATTCTGCCATGAGTAGCTAAGGATTACCAGTGTCAATCTCTGAGTCTTATTTTCTTCTTTCATAAAATGGGAGAAATGACAATAATATTTATTGAACCTATACCTTACACGAGTCTCATGACAGCCATATGAGATATGTACTATATCCTCATTTTACAGAAGATGAAAATGGGAAACAGAGAAATCAAGTAACCAGGTCATGGTCACATCAGCTAGGAAGTGGTGAGTCAAGATTTAAACCCAGGAAGTTTGGCTCCAAGCCTATGTGTGCCCATTCCTCTGACGATTAAGAAAGGCAACAAAAGAAAATGAGTGCCCACAGTTAGCCCTGTATTAGTTGTCAGACTTGGAACTTTACAGCCTTTGGAGCCTTTAAAAGCATGCTCTACAAGCTAACACTGAGTGTGTGGACCAGTGGCACTGGGTGAGCATGTGGATAAGGTACAAGCAACATTTTCTGCACAGCTGCAGGCTGGGAGGCGCTCCTGGGCAGCCTTGGAGACATGGCTCCTGCTCTTTGAAGGTGGGCTACATTGGAGGCCCAACCACATCCCACCACAGCCCTGTGAGGTGCTGGTGTGCCCATTTTACACACATGGCACTGATATCCCAGCCACTCTTTCTTCTCTATTCCTTTGTATCTCCTTGTAATCCTAATCCCAAAACAACAGGGAAATTCTTCCCTCTTGTAAGGAGCTGGCAGAAAGACAGTCTCCTTTCTGAGTGACCCCATTAGAAATCCTTTTAAGATCCTTGCAAACATTAGGGGCGCCCAGGTGGCGTAGTTGGTTAAGCGTCCGACTTTCGCTCGGGTCATGATCTCACGGTTCGTGGGTTCGAGCCCCGCGTCGGGCTCTGTGCTGACTGCCAGCTCGGAGCCTGGAGCCTGTTTCAGTCTGTGACTCCCTCTCTCTCTGACCCTCCCCTGCTCACGCTGTCTCTCTCTCTCTCCTAAAAATAAATAAAACATTAAAAAAAAAAAAAGATCCTTGCAAACATTAGACAAAAGAGTTTTCCAGCATTAAGACTGCAATTGTACCCAGTAGTCATGGGGAAGGGACACACAATTGATATAATTCATCTCAAAGTAGCTCAAATAGGAAAGCTGGGGAAATAGGAGGAGCCAAGCTCTGGAGTAATTTCTGCTGACAAGAGGCTTGGGTCGGAGAACCAGAGGGCTTTTGCTTTAGAACTGAAGAACCTGTGAGTACAGAAGTCAACAGTACCAGGTTTCCCAAGACAATCTCAATTTCAAAATTTCATCTGCTGTCAATCACACATTCCTAGTTTTATTACAAAAACCATGGTTATCTTCTAGGACGGGTTCTAGACTGGAGAAGTCTTTGAAAGCAAGGCTTAAAAACTGATGTGCCTGGTGCAAGGCTGGCATTTCTCCACACACCCACCCCATGTTCTCCCTGAAGCCTGAGCTCTGCATTTTGATAACCAGCAAAGAAATACCTATTAACCCTTACCAACAAGGTAAACAACTTGAAATAGGCTTGAAGCCATTTTTAGAAAGGTAAGCCTATTTCCTGCAGAGGAAAGAATAGCAGTTCCCTTTCTGGTAGGTGCATGGCCTAGCAGAGCAGAGCAGCCTTGCAAGCCACATTGCTCCATTTTACAGAGATACAGTTTATGCTCCACCAGGTGAAGTACTCACCTAAGGTGAAGAGCTGACAAGTGACACACCAAGATCTGAAACCACATTTCACCAGTTGCTATGCCCAAAATGTTTTGTGGATCTTGAAGAAAGAATTAATGTCAAAGCCAGAGAGATAAGGTCTCTCCCTTTTTCTTGCTTCAGTGGCAACAGAGCAATAAGGGAGTGAGTCAAGTTGTTTGATTTTTTACAGTTTATTCATTTTTGAGAGACAGAGAGAGACAGAGCATGAGGGTGGGAGGGGAAGAGAGAGAGGGAGACACAGAATCTGAAGCAGGCTCCAGGCTCTGAGCTGTCAGCACAGAGACCAACACGGGGCTCAAACTCACAGACTGCAAGATTATGACCTGAGCCAAAGTTGGATACTCAACCAACTGGGCCACCCAAGCGCCCCAAGTTGTTTGATTTTCAACAAGAAGTTGGACGGTCTTCCCAGGATCTGGGAAAGTGGACCTGAGCTTCCTAGATTGTTGGCATTAAGCATCTTCTGAGGCAGGGTCCAAAGGATTTGGAAAACAAATGATGAGATTGACAGGTCATTTTGGAAAATGCCTTAAGGTTAAATCAATTTTTCCTTATGGACTTTTCAAAGTATCTGCATATTAGTGGGCATTTCAAAGCTCCAAGTGTAGGAAGCTGAGGTTTAGAAAAGTCCTTTGTCCAAGGCCAGCATAGAACTTGGGCAGCTGACCCACACCCCAGCTCTCCCATCCATGAGTTCATAAACCATGGCCTTTCATCAATAAAGTGAAGTGACTTTTATATGGTAATGTCTTTGGAGCTGCTCTTCCTTTCACATTCCATGGCTGCAGACATACTTCTGGGAAACCCCTTACCCCTACCCTAATGCCTACTACAGTGTTACCTAAGACCAGGTACTTCCTCCTCAGAACCTCTGTTCCTCATTTACAAAGGAAGGCTGACAGCACTTGTCCTAGGAGAGCTGACAATTAAATGACAACCTGTATTTTTAAAAATTTTCTAATGTTTATTCATTTTTGAGAGACAGGGACAGAGCATGAGGGGGGAGGGGCAGAGAGAGAGGGAGACACAGAATCTGAAGCAGGCTCCAGGCTCTAAGCTGTCAACACAGAGCCTCACGCAGGGCTCAAACCTGTGGACTGCGAGATCATGACCTGAGCTGAAGTCAGACGCTTAACCGACTGAGCTATCCAGGTGCCCCAAATGACATCCTGTATTTAGACACGACATATAAGTAGCACCTAAATAGTTCCCTCCCCCTCAGTTTCCATCTTGGAACTGGCTAACCCTAACTGCCATGACTTTGGGAGCTTGTTTAATTCTCTATCATTCACTCATCTCAATGCATACAATTCTGAAAGGCTTACATGGGAATGGATGCCTGAAAATAAGGACCATTCAAACATGAAGCAATGTTCTGAGGAACATTGAGGAACATCTGAGGAAGGAGCAAGGCCAGAGCCCCTTCTCTGTCTCCTCTCTAGGACAGTGTCACGGCAGGTCATGGCCTGGGGATACATGCCCTCTGGCTGAGCCAGTCTCTGGGCCCTGCCTCTTTATACTTTGTGCCCACTTCTGCTTTTCCATCTTAACATGCCCATCCCCCCATCTGAAATATACCCCTTCTTGACTACCCAGTTCTACCAAAAGTCCTATCCTATTCCCAGGAGCCATGTTAAGTCTCACCTTTCCTGTTAGGCCTGTCCTTCACATTTTACCAACATTCACCTGTTCCCATCCTCTTATCTTCTCTTTCTTCCCCAGGGTTGGGAAGGAAGTTGCACAAGGGAAAGGCAGCAACATATATAGAAGAAACAGCCTCAAAGGCCACTGATCTCTCCATCAGAAGTATTTTTACACTAGGTCCTTGTATGGGAATGACAGAAGAGGATGAATATTGTTCTCAGAGACAGGAGACTTCTGCATTGCACCAAAACCTTGAGCCTCTTCAGTGAATGTGCCCAGAAAGGGAAATAATAGAGCTTTTCAGTTGTTGCCAGGGAAAGCCTGAGAGCAAAACAGGTCCCGTTAGCCATGACTAGTAACAGTGAGAGGGCCTCACTGAGCTCCTTCTATGTGTGCATGCACCTAATGTCCAAGAAACAACCCAATTCCCAGCCAGAGCCTCTGGCCCCCAAGATTAACAAGCAAAACACAGAACCATTTCTACCCTTTTCCTTAAGGGTGTCACTTGATAAGGAGTGGCCATTCCTCAGGGGAGAAAGGTTTCTGTTTGAGTGCAAATTCTTCAACTCTCTGTTCCAACACAGGATATACTCTGCTGATGCTCCCCCTGCCTCTCTGGCTTCCTCCCACACCCATATTTCTCCCTAACTGTGGAAGCCATTTCCTCCCCCAGCCTCCCCCAGCTTCTATGCTCTTTCTAATTCTAGACACAGTCCCTGGGTCATCTGGTCTACTGTGGCTTCAAGTGCTGCCTGTGTGCTCAGCACACCAAATAGCTGTCACCACTTTCCTCTCCAGACCCACAGACCTAACTGCCTACCAGGTCTCATTGCTTATCTCATAGACACCTCAAAGTCAGGATCCAAACAAAGCCAGTAATCTCTCTCTGCCCCTTCTGTATTCCCTACTCCTCAATCAAACCATCTGATACCATCATCAGCGTAACTGATGAGTGCAAAAACCCTGAGCCCTTCTAGACCTCCTCTCTCATCATCCCACATCTTAGTTGGCTCCAAGTCCTGTGGGTTATACCTCTCAAGTTCTCTCTATATATCCTCTTCTCTGTCCCATTGCCATTGATCCAGTTAAACGTTCTCATTACTGGCAGCTTCCAAAGTACTCTTCAGGCCTCCAGCCTTACTTTTCCCACTCTGTTGCCAGATGGATCTTTCTAAATCATAAATTAGACAGCTTATCACATCATCCCCTCCAATAAAACTCTGTGAAATAACTTCTGTGTAGGCTGAATAATAACACCCAGGGTGTTCATGTTGTAATATTCAGGACTTATGAATGTCAACTTTTATGGCAAAAGGGACTTTGCAGATATAACTACATTCTGGATGTTGAGATAGGAAGATTACCTGGGATTATCCAGGTGGGCCCAATGTAATCACCATGGACCTTCTTAAGGGGATGAAGGGGGATCAGGGAAGGAGACTATGTGATGCTGAAAGCATAGATGAAGTGAAGATTTTGAAGTTAGAGCCACAGGCCAAGGAATCTAGGTAGCCACTAGAACCTGGAAAAGGCAGGGAAATGGATTCTAGAATAAAAGTATCAGACATCAGAATAATGTGACTCTAGGAGGAGACATACTATAAGTTACCAAGCCTATTTTATTGAGTACCATGTGAATGGCCACCTCTTTATAAGGCTGATCCTAGGTGGAATGAGGCCATCCTGATGTTGGTGGGTCCAAACCTCATCCAGATCCTATAGCAGACCCAGTGTTTTCATTCACCTCTAAAAAAGGTTTCCCTGTTCAAGTCACTGGACCTAAGTTGGCAAGGATTTTAATCCACAAAGGAATGTGGATGCCCAAAGAGCTAATGCCATCTTAGGATGCATCAACTGACACAGATAGTACAAGAAAAGAATGAGGTTAAAAAAAAAAAAAAGAAAGAAAGAAAAGAATGAGGTTAAGTACCATATGCCCCTGGGCTAGTCAGGCCACAGTAGACTGATCTCAGTTCTGAGGCTCATGCTTCAGTAAAAGACTCACAGATTTGATCACAGAATGGTGAATAAGATGGGAAAGAAGCTCAAAATCATGCTAAATAAAGAATGATTAAGCAACTGAATTTGTTTAACTCCAGGAGGAGGGGGATAACTTAAAAGGCAGATAAAAGATAAACATCTTTACCTTTATTAACTATTACATGGTAGAGAAGTTAGGCATGTTCTGTGTGGATTAGAGGAAAGAAAGAACATCCGCTAGTGACAGTACTTCAGGTGTACATGAGGAGGAGAGATCTGGGACTGATTGTGGGTACCTCTTGCAATACAGAAGGGTCAGGTTTTTTTCATCTGGAAAATAATGATAATGGTGAGGAGGATAATGACATCACCTATCTCATATGGGAAGAATTACTTGAGATACTATTTCTGAGACTCAGCACAGTCTGGCAATAATAACTGCATTACAAATGGTAAGACAGTATTAGCAGCAGGAGAAAGATTCTATTTAATACAAGGAAAGACTTTCCAGTAATTAGAGCTGCCCAATAATGTGTGAGCTGCCTCAGAAGGCACCTGAGAGGGCTGTACAAGGAAGGAACACTTGAAAACAATTCTCTAACCCCCCACCATCTACCCAAAGCCCACCTATCTCTAAAGGCCTAATGCAAACATTTTCTTCTTCTGAGATGCCTGTTATGACTATCCTAATCCTCCCTGAATTCTTCAAAATCTTAAATCGTGATTGTAAATTTCCTAATCAAACCCTCCTGTGAGGACAAGGAACATAACTTTGGTATTTTATGGCACTACATGAGTTCTGTACACAACAAAGATGTTCAAGAAATGCTGGCCCATTGACTGGTTCCACTCCTAGAACACAAAGCCATTTCATGTCTCTACAATCAACTGGAAGGCATTTAATCCAGCTGCTGTCACTTATGCCTTCCCACCTTTTAAAATATTTATTGAAGTGTAATTTACATAATATATAAATTACCCATTTAAAGTAGACAATTGGATTTTCAAAAATAAACTCATAAAGTTGTATAATCATCACCACAATCTACTTTGAGAATGTTTTGCCCCCAAAAGAAATCCCATTATCATTCCCTCTTTATTACACATCCCAAAACATACTCTCAACCCCACCCTACTTTCTGTTTTTATACTTGCCAATTCTGGATATTTCCTATAAGTGGGATTGTACATCATGTTGTCTTTGTGACAGGCTCCTGTCACTAGCTATAATTATTTTGAGATTTGTCTATGTTGTATGTATCAATAATTCATTTATTTGTTGTTGAGCAGTATTTCATTGTGTGGATAGGCCACAGTTTATCCTCTTGACTGCTGATGGACATTTGAGTTGTTCACAGTTTTTGACTATTGCAAATGAAGTTGCTTTGCATATTCATAAACAAGTCTTTGTGTGGATGTTTGCTTTCATTTCTCTTAGATAAATGTATAGGAATGGAATTGCTGGGGGCGCCTGGGTGGCTCAGTCATTTGAGCATCCGGCTTCCTCTCAGGTCACGATCTCACTGTTCATGGGTTCGAGCCCCGCATCAGGTTCTATGCTGACAGCTCACAGCCTGGAGCCTGCTTCCTATTCTGTGTCTCCCTCTCTCTCTGACCCTCCCTTGCTCATGCTGTCTCTCTCTCTCTCAAAAATAAATAAAACATTTTTTAAAAGAAGTAATGGAATTGCTGGATTGTGTGGCAATTCTATGTTTAACATTTTGAAAAACTGCTGAACTGTTTTCCAAAGTGGTTGCACCATTTTACTGTACTGCTAGGAATGTATTAGGGTTCCAACTTCTCCAGATCCTTACCAACACATTTTTGTGTGTCTATATTTTTTATTACAGCCATGCTAGTGGGTGTGAGTAGTATCTCTGTAATTTTGATTTGCATTTTTCTAATGAGTCATGATACTGACAAATTGAGATGTGTTTATTGGCCACTTGTACCACCTCTTTGGAGAAATACCTATTCAAATATTTTCCCTAGTTTTACATTTGGGCTGTGTTTTTATTATTAAGTTTAAGGCTTGTATATATAAATATATAAATAGGTAGGTGTGTATATTCACATATACACACATATATATACACACAATTGGATTTCTTATATATATCCTGGATATAAATCTCTTATCAGATAAATGATTTACAAATATTTTCTCTCACTATGCGTACTTTTAACTTTCTTGATATTTAAAAAAAATTTTTTTTTAATGTTTTATTTATTTCTAGGAGAGAGAGAGAGAGAGAGAGAGAGAGGGAGGGTCAGAGAGAGAGGGAGTCACAGACTGAAACAGGCTCCAGGCTCTGAGCTGGCAGTCAGCACAGAGCCTGACATGGGGCTCGAATCCATGAACAGCGAGATCATGACCTAAGCGAAAGTCGGACGCTTAACCGACTAAGCCACCCAGGCGCCCCTAACTATCACTTTTCTTTAAGCTGTAACTGCTTAGCTGTATCTTGTAAGTTTTGTTAACTCCTGATTTTGCTTCTATTCAATTAAAGTATTTTCTAATTTTCCTTGTGATTTTTTATTGATCTACTGTTTATTTAAAAGTATGTTTTTTAATTTAATGAATTTCTCAAATGTCATTCAGTCATTGATTTCTTAATTCCATTTTAATTGAGGAACATACTTTATATGATTTCAATCCTTTTATATTAAAAAAATTTTTTTAATGTTTATTTTTGAGAGAGAGACAGAGTGCAAATGGGGGAGGGACAGAGAGAAAGAGAGACACAGAATCTGAAGCAGGCTCCAGGCTCTGAGCTGTGAGCACAGAGTCCAACACAGGGCTTGCACACGCAACTGTGAGATCATGACCTGAGCTGAAGTCAGCACTTGACCTACTGAACCACCCAAGTGCCCCAATCCTTTTACATTTTTGATTCTGGTTTTATGTAACATGTGGTATATCCTGGAAAATATTCCATATGCACTTGATAAGAATGGGTATTCTAGGGCGCCTGGGTGCCTCAGCCGGTTAAGCGTCCGACTTTGGCTCAGGTCATGATCTCACGGTTTGTGGGTTCAAGCCCCGTGTCGGGCTCTGTGCTGACAGCTAGCTCAGAGCCTGCAGCCTGTTTCAGATTCTGCGTTTCCCTCTCTCTCTGACCCTCCCCTGCTCACGCTGTCTCTCTATCTCAGAAATAAATAAAACATCAAAAAATTAAAAAAAAAAGAATGGGTATTCTATTTTTGTTTGGGGTAATGTTCTATAGATGTCTATTAGGTCTAAATAGTTTACAGTGCTGTTCAACACCTCTGTATGTTTTTTTTTTTAATTTTTTAAATTTATTTCTAGGAGAGAGAGAGACACAGCATGAGCAGGGGAGGGTCAGAGAGAGAGAGAGTCACAGACTGAAACAGGCTCCAGGCTCTGAGCTGGCAGTCAGCACAGAGCCCGACGCGGGGCTCGAACCCACGAAACTTGAGATCATGACCTAAGCGAAAGTCGGACGCTTAACCGACTAAGCCACCCAGGCGCCCCAACACCTCTGTATGTTTTATCAATTAATTAAAGTATGACATTGAAGTCTCCAGGTGTTATTATTAAATTATTTATTTCTCCCGTTAATCCTGCCTATTTCTGCTTCCTGTATTTGGGGACTTGGTTAGTAAGTACATATGTATTTATGATTGTTATATTATCTAGATGGATCAACCTTTTTATCATTATAAAATATCCATGTTTGTCTGCAGTAATATTTTTGTTTTTTGTTTGTTTTTTTTTTTAATTTTTTTTTTTAATGTTTTACTTATTTTTTAGGAGAGAGAGAGAGAGAGCGTGAGCAGGGGAGGGTCAGAGAGAGAGGGAGTCACAGACTGAAACAGGCTCCAGGCTCTGGGCTGGCAGTCAGCACAGAGCCCGACGCGGGGCTCGAACCCACGAACTGCGAGATCATGACCTAAGCGAAAGTCGGACGCCCAACCGACTAAGCCACCCAGGCGCCCCATATTTTTGTTTTAAAGTCTACTTAGGCTGATATGTGTACAGTCACTCCAGTTCACAGTATATTTTTCCACCCTGACTTTCAACATATTTGTGTATTTGAGTCTAAAGTGTCTCCTGTAGACAGTATACACAAATTGTCCTTGACTTACAGTGGAGTTACATCCCAATAAAAAACTCATCATAAGTTGAAAATGCTGTAACCTGAAATGCATTTAATATGCCTAACATACCAAACATCTTAGTGTCACCCACTGTACATGTGCTCAGACACTTATGTTAGCCTATAGTTGAGCAAAATCATCTAACAAAAAGCCTATTTTGTCATAAAGTGTTGAATATCTCTTGTAATTTATTAGATACTCTACTGAAAGTGAAAACAGAATGGTTGTAAACGAATCCATTGCTCACCCTCGTGGTGGCACGGCTTCCTGGGAGCTATGGCTTGCTCCTCCTGCTCAGCATCATGAAAGAGGATCTTACCACACATTGTTCACTTGGGAAAAAAAATCAAAATTCAAAGTACAGTTCTACTGAATGTGTACTTCTTTTGCACCACTGTAAAGTAGGGAAAACTAATAAGTGGAACCATCATAAGTCAGGAACCACCTCAAGTTGAATGTAGTCTGTTGGGGTTTTCTCGTTTGTTTTATTATTCCATTCTGACAATCTCTGCTTTAGATGAGATCTGCCACTTTACTTCTTGTTTTCTTTGTGTCATATCTTTTTGTGCCTCGCCCCTCCTTGCATTTAGAATATTTTCTAGAATGACACTTTAATTCCTTTAATGCTTTTTTTTTTTTTTTACCATATTTTCTTAGCTGTTTTCTTAAGTGTTTACAATACTTAGCTTACCAGGATCTGCTTCAGAGTTATATGAACTTAATTCCAGTGAGATAAAAACACTCTACTTCAGTATAGCTCTATACTACTTTCTTTTTTTGGTGCTATTACTTTTGTTGTGCCTGTAAATATACAAACCCATCAACACACTGTTATAATTACTTTATATAATTTTGCATTTTTTAAAGCTGAAAGAAATATATATTTATAGAGTTATTTATATTAACCCTCTTATTTACCATTTCTGATTTTCTTCATTTCCTTTTATGGATTTGAATTATCATCTGGTAAGGTCCAATATGGCTTCATTCTCAATCAATCACATTGATTTCTGCTATAGACAACCGAAATCTGATGTCACCATTCTGGGTCTACATCACCCTCATTAAATGTCCAGGCTAAGACCCATCCTGGCCCTACTCTGCTTCCAGAACTCTCTCTTCCATGTCCCAGCATATACCCTGTGATTCTTCCAAGATTCTTACACTTGGAATACACACCCTCACTGATTCTTTCCTTTTTGCACGTTATCCTTTCCTGCTTCACCAGGCTCCTTCCATCTCACTCTTCAGAGTCTCCCTCAGGTATCACATTAGCCAGGCAGCCTTCTTTGAGTTTCTCTAGGCAGCAGGCACCCTTGACTCTAGTGATTCCCACCCTCCTGCATCATGGTCTGTTTATTTCTCAGTATCCCTGGTTCCCCAGGATTCTCCCTTTCTCCCCAGGCAGGGTTGAGTGGTTCCTTTCCAGGACACTCAGACTCTAACCACCTTTGGGCTCAGTCCCTGGCTGCACTGGTGTTGCTGTTATTGTTGCCATTGATGCTGTTGCTGCTGCTGTTGTTGGCTGATCTGACTCTCCCACTAGACTTACAGGTTCTTTGGATGGACAGTATGTCTCAGCCCTTCTATAACCCCAGCCACGGGACCTGCATAGAGCAGCTGCTCTGTAAACTCTTGAGTGAAAACTGTAAAATTGGTGGAATTTGTCCCTCCTATTATAAAAATAACATCTATAATAATAAAATAGCTATGTATGAAGTGCTCACCACACCCTCTGTACCTTTTATACATGATTTGATTCTAAAATGATATAGGTGGTATTGTCTTTATTCTACAGGATCCTTATGAAGTTCAAAACAGCAATCTGCCCAAGCTATACTTGCATGTTACTGACTGGTGGAATTTAAATCTGGATGAGGTCTTTCTGACTTCCAATCTCTGCATGTACGAACATTATAGAATGTTCATGTCTTGTGAATATTACAGAATCCCCAGGAGACTGGCACCGTGAGACTTCATATCCTCATATTACCATGGAGGCCCTGCAAGGGTCTCTAGATCATAGGTGAGCTGATGATGGCAGTGGTCAGGAGAATTAGTAGTGGCATCTGTGTTGGTGATATCACTCTGCTTCTTCGTGTGACCCATAAAATGCTGGACTCTGACCTACAGCTTTGCAGATACACTGGAGGCCTGCAGCCTACTCTGCTCCAATTTCCTGGACCAGAGACAGCATAAAGTTGCCCATCCAAACCCTGACAGGCTCCTGTTCCTGGAAGGGGGAGGGTAGCCTGCTCTCCTCAGACTTAGCAAAAGAGATTTCTCCAAGTTCAAAGAACCGCTCCCAGGCTCTGTTGGGGGCACACTCTTGCCCACATTTCCTAGTTGTCCATCTCATGGAGAAGAGTGTGGCCTTCCTTTTTCTGAAAAGACATATCTGCCTGAGAAACAACACTGCACAATCTCCTAATGCAAATCAGAGCTAGGTGAGGAGCCTGCACAGGCTCTTCTCCCAACAACTGAAATGAGCCACATACCAGCTGTGCCCTATCCATCCATGGCAGGTAGACAATGTCTATCACCATTTATGGATGCATCCTGCTTTGTGTCCTTGCTGCCCTGCCTTTCCCAGATCACTCCTCCCTCCTCACCCTACCACCCTACTACAGACAAGGGAAAGGTATGTGTTGACCTCTGGTCATGGAGAAACTATCCCTTCCCAGTTACAGTCAGTACTTGTCCTTCTCTAAGTGCAAACATGTCTACACTTCAATAGCAGTCAGTATGACTTACTTTTGATTAGTGCCATACACAGTGCACAAACCTGGAGAACTTCATATCTCATTGGACCTCCCCACAGCCCTGAGTGGGGCACTTAGCGGGATGGCTACTCTAGTTTTGCACCAGAACAGACCTATTATTAGGGCTTACAGTGGATCTGCAGGTGTGGTAGCCCTAGGTCCCAGCTGAGGCAGGGCCTGGACCTAGGGGTCTGAGGCCACTCTGCAAGCTGAGTGGCAGGGTCTGGAGCACTACATGCCACACAGGGATAGTCTTCTTCTGATACAGAAACATATACATGACAAAGGCCCTGGTTGGCCTCAGGATGTCATCATAAAGGGAAAGTCTTTCTCACTGGAAAGACTAAATTGTAGAAAATATGCAGAAAAGCGGGGGTTTTGAGGTTGGATCTTGTTCCATTATTTCCTTGTTCCCCCATCACCACTCTGCTAACCATCCCAAGTTTTAATTCTTTCATCTACAAAATAAGGACTCTGTTATGAGACACACCTGCTTGCCTGCTGCCACATCACCCCTGCTACTGGCTCTGCCATTCCTGTAGTCTGCCTCTACTACCCACTGGTGGTGTGTTTTATTTACTATGTGGCCTGTTGTGTTAGGACACATGCAGCTGGGCCAGAGGGAGCCTGTGTGTCCTGAGAGAGGCATTGGGAAAATTTGGGGGGGGTGTCTGGAGTTGGGAGTTGTGGGTGATAGGCAAGTTGGAAGGGTTCCCAGTACCTGGCTCATTGGAGGAGCATAAAGCCGGTTCTCAGAGAAAAGCAATCTTTGAATGTGGTGGCCCAGCCATTGCCTGTGTGAATAGCTCTCTGGGCAGACTCCACATCACAGGGGTCACCAGAAGTGCCTGCTCCCTGAAATGCCCTGAGAGGTGACTCTACCTGCGTGAAGAAGGATACAGCACACACACAGCCAACGTGGCTATTGCTCTGTCCTTCAGACACAAAAACATGCTAACCACATGCACTTCTAGTAAGAGGTGATATGGATAGCTCTGGAGACTGGGGCAGAGTTCTGTGGGAATTTGGGGAATCTGTCCCTTCTTGCCAGGGAGGCTTGTCCAACTGTCTCTGTGTGTCACTTTGAGGATGCTCTGGGAGTATGCATTCCAGGCTCCTTCAAGAACTCTCAATGGGCTAGACTGGCCTGATCTAGGAGTTACAAGTCCCTCCCCCCCCCTCCCCGCCATATGGGGAGGGATGACTGGAGTTGGGGTCTCCCAGAGAGGTCACATGCTGAGTTTTCTGGTCATGTGTAACGTTTACAATGGTCCTATTTCCTCAATGCAAAGATGTCACTAAGTTAATGACAGCTTTTAAGAAGGAAGAATAAATCACTTTTAAATGTACATATCAATTATAAGTGCATCTTGATTTCAAAAGTATTAAGCTATTTTTTTTAAGTTAGACTCAAGGAAAGGTGGAAAATTACAGTGCCTCTCATAGGTGATTTGAAGTGAATCTCCTTCAGATTCCTTGGAGAAAAGTGACCCGGACCATCCCTCTGGGGTGTACCCCAGGAGGAGGTGGCTAGTGTGCCTGTTCCCAGCAGCTAGGGTCCTGAGGTCCCAGTCAGGGCTGTCTCTGTGGACAGGAGAGTGAATGGCCTCTATATAGAGTACAGAAAACTTACATCCATCCCAGAGTCGCCCTGCCCTGCCCATCTATGTGCGTCTCTGCCATGACACTGAGCACTCAACAGGGTGTCCTCTCTACAAACCCCTATGAGGAGCCAAAGCTTCCCAAGACCCCTCACACTCTCCTGTTACTGTGGTCCCACTGCAGCCTACCCACTATGGGTAGTGTCTGACTCCTTGTCCCAGTAACATGGACAACCTGCCTGTCCCCTAGGACCTAGGTCTTAGTGACGTGGACTGAAGGGCCATGTTACCAGTCCCTTCACTGAAACACACACAGAACTTCCACTTCACTCAAAGCTCCATGCTGGGCAATTGAGTGAAGGAAAGAGAAACAGTGGTCCTTAGGAGCTTGCAATCCAGAGCAGTGGTCTTAACTGCTCAAAGGCTTTGTGGGCCTTTGAAATTGGAAGCAGAAGGTCAATGCAAACAAAAGCATGGAGAGTTCATACGAACCCTCAAGCAGCATGAGGGTTCATAGCCTATACTGAATTCTCAAAAGTTGCTGTCCTTAAAAATAAAGAGTGTTCTGAATTACTTATCAGGGGCTCGCAGCTGGCCAGACTGTCCTGCTCATAGCTTAGTCTCCTTAACGCAGGGTCTGGGATAAAACAGGGCTTGGCAAATTCTATGTGTTGAAATGAATGAAATGAACTTTGGGGTTTGAATCAGTATAATAGGCTAGACTGTAGGATGCTTTAGATCTGATCCTGGCCTAAGGGAGTCACTGCCCATCCAGGGGTAGCTGCCCAGGGCAGCTGTGAAAGACAGCAGCGGTTAGGGGGGCACACTTGCCCCAGAGAACACTGTCTCATGCCAAAACCATTACACTGCAAATACAGCCCCATTCCTATTTCAGAGACTGGAGCCTTCAGTGCCCCCTTTCGACCTGCCTGCAATGTCCCACTTCCAGGTCTCCTCTTTGTTGTTGAGGAGTTCTGTTCCCCACAGGGCCTCTCCCACACCTGTTGTCTGCATGTGGCCAGTCAGCTTTGCCCAGAAGTGACCTGCCACACACGTCTGCCCACAGAATTCCCTGTCCAGACGCTCAGTTCCTGCTCTGTTCTGAAGCAAAGCTGGGGAAGAGCCTGTGGGGAAGGTAAGAGGCTGGCCTGAGGAGATGGAGCAGGGGAAGAGGCATCGGAAGCACACAGGGCTGGGGCTACATTAGCTGCCCTTTCATAGAAGCTGCCGTCCAAGTGCCCATCTCCTCCACACCTTACTTATCACCCTCCAGCTAGAGGCCACACCTTCTCTAAGCCAGTGTTCTTTCTCCAGTGAGAGAAAGGACTGGGGTAGGCACAAGAGAGGATACAATATCAATGTGTTCCCACCTTGGGGTCTAGTCTTTGGGAACACTCAAGATTTCTAGGCCAGGTATTTTATAAATGTGAGCATGTTAACTTTAACAACCATTTTACAGAGACATCATTAGCCCATTTTACAGGTCTGAAGACTGGATTTGGATAATTAACTCACACCAAATATGCAGTTAGGAACTTTTGGTGCCCCTAAGTCCACCATGGTAACCAACACCTCATCTGTCCTGCAGCTTCTGCCCAGTCAGATATGAGGTCCCCAGTGTCCCCATTGCTTCTCCAGGTTGAAGCAGTCATACTCCAGGTAAAAGGCAGATATTAAGGGACAGAGACAGAGTGCATAGCTGCCCCCTGGTGAGATTTGGCTCAGGCACTGAGCAGCATGTGGATGGCCTGTCAAGCTGGGCAAGGCCAGGTCCTTGAGTGGGAGAGAGAGCATGCTGGAGAGTGGAGTTGGCTTAGCAGGGGGCCGGAGGCGGGGGTGGGGAGGAGGTACATGGAGCAAGTCAGGAATATATGTGTGCTCTTAGCCATGGTACGCAGCACAGTCACCCTAGGGCTTTTCTTAGAATATCTGCTTGGGTCCCCTCTGCAGTAACCGTGGCCAGGAGGTGTCTCACCATGTATTTGTGGATATGGTTCTCTGGAGGTTGGATACATACTCTACTCATTTCCAAATGAGCAAGAAAGACAGCAGTAGCCACAGTATGCAGGAGCTGGCTGTTGTCACAGCGGGGCCCTGTTATCATCCTGTGGAACATGAACAATGTTACAGAACATCACGTTTAGGCAGGGCTACTCTGGGACTGTGATGGAGAAACACAAGAAGAAGCCCCCATCATATTCATGCTGGGCACAGACAGAACATGCTTATTGTCCAGCTCACAAAGGCTAACAGCCCCATGCTGGCTACTCTGAGTGATAGCTGCTGCTTTACCAGATTTAGCCTCAGACTTGTCCCTACTGCTGGGCAAAATTTCTTAAGTCGCACAATCACAGAACTCCCCCTGCTTCCTTCCCACATCCAATGGAGAGCAAAGCCCTGCATCCTTAAATCTCCTCAAACCCTCCTCACCAGGCCCAAATGCGACAGCTAGTCATCCTAACACCACCTCACTGAGATGCAAGGAGGCATTTGTAGTCTCAGGAGTGAGGCCTCAGATGACCAAGTACCCCAGGTGGGCACAGTGCCTAGACCTTACACCTCTTACAGAACCAGTCAGAAATGACACATCAACGACGCACAGACATGCTTGTCCTAAGAATGTCTGTCTCCTGCTGTACACTCAATGGAGGAAGCAAGAATCACCTTGTCTCTATTTTAGAGGGATCTCCACCTTGCTCTCACTAACTATCGTGGTCCCTGTGCATATGGCACCCAGGAAGGGGCTTGTTTTCAGAGTAGAAAGAATGTTCTGAGAAGCTCTGGCCAGAGGACCTTGGGCCGTTCCCACCAGGGAGACAGCGTGGCTGGAAGGGGGTGTTACTGGTCGGAGATAGCTGATAGGTACAACTGCACTCACTGAAGGTATGACTGGATGGTTTCCCACCCATGCACATAGCATGAAGCTATCACCACACTTAGAAGAGCGCATGCCCCCACCTGTCCTGCACCCTGTCCCCAGGCACCACTGATGAGCTTGCTGGTCACTAGAGAGTCATTAGTGCTGTCTGGAATTTCAGATAAATGCAATTATACAGCAGTGTGGCTTCTTGCACTTAGCCTAGCTCTCTGGAGAGTGACCCAGGCTGGCGTGTACACGAGCAGCTCATTTTTTCTGTTGCTGCGTGGTATTCTATGGTATGGATGGACCACCACTTATCTGTTTCCCATTTTGTCACAAGCCTTAAGGTCCACATGGAGGAAAACACTCCCAGGACCCTGGCTTTTCCCATCTGCTGTGTGGACCATTCTGAGGCGAGTTTCTAATTGTCAATGCTCTCCTTGAACACAGACTTTGTCCCTATATCAGGACTATAGCCCACAGCATCAGAACAAACAGCACCCTCACAGCCCAGTAACAAGACATGGATTTGCATTAAATTCCACTGGCTAGGGGCGCCTGGGTGGCTTAGTCGGTTAAGCGTCCGACTTTCGCTTGGGTCATGATCTCGTGGTTCGTGGGTTCGAGCCCCGCGTCGTGCTCTGTGCTGACTGCCAGCTCAGAGCTTGGAGCCTCTTTCAGTCTGTGACTCCCTCTCTCTCTGACCCTCCCCTGCTCATGCTGTCTCTCTCTCTCCTAGAAATAAAGCATTAAAAAAATTAAAAAAAAAATTCCACTGGCTAAAAGAAAAAAAAAACATTTGTTTTGGAGAAGAAAAACACAAGGAGATAACTAACAGTTGTTGAGTGTTCACTCTGTACTGCCCGAGTCCCACACTTCCCCATGTTTTTACTATCCCAGCTAACTTCCACAACACCCTTGAGATGGATGGGTTCACATGAAGAGGCCCTGAGCAACGTGGGAGAGCTGGTCCATGCTGGGGTTCCGTGGGCCCACCACTGGAAGGGGACCCAGGAGCAGGGCAGGTGCTACAGCAGGTCAGCAGGTGGCTTCCAGACCCAGAATTTGCTCCAAGAAGATCCCATCTCAAGCTCATAGGCAAAATGTTGTCAAGGAGAGATCGATTAGCCTACTTGGTACAAACATGGATGATGCTCAAGGCACAACAAGCTGGCCTGGGTGGGATGAATTTGTAGTGGTATATTGATGGGGTTTACCAAGATTCACTCCAGTTAATAGGGTGGTGTCTGCTGGGCAGGAAGTACATGCTCCCCACCTTGGTTATAACAGGGTGGTGTGAGGGTTGTAGGGCAATGTGTGGTCTGACCTCAGCTTCTCTTTAGTCCAGAGAAGCTTCAAGAATGGCCTTGCTCTGATGGACTGTGTAGACAGCTCCAGGGTCTATAGAACAGCAATTCTCAACTAGGTTGCCCAATGGAGTCACCCCAGAGCCTAGAAGCCAGTTCCTAGGGCCCTGCCCTGAACTCTGACCCACTTGGTCTGGATATAGCCAGTGGTTCTGACCTGCAACTGTGGCTGAGGAAGGCTACACCCTCAGGTAACTAGGCTTGTGTTTGTGTTAGTGTTTGTGGCATGTCATACATCAGAGTAAGATGGAAAAACTGGGAATTTTAGGGAAGAGGAAATTACACTGTGTGGTAATGGGGTCTTCTAAGAACAGTGAAAACCAGAAATAGCAGTAAGGAGACCCTTAATAAAGGGTCTAATCTACATCTAAATGAACATATGTGTGGAGGAGTGAGAAAATTACAAGCCAGTGAGCTCCTATTACTGAAGAAGGCTGGGCTGCAGCATAGAGAAGGGCCTGAGTGGGTGGAGAGGCATCCAAGGAAGACTTCCTGAAGGTGACACTGCATCCTGAGAGAGAGATGGGGCAAGGAAGCTCCGAGAGGCTGGTGCAGTGAGGAGGCACCCTGAGGCAGGGTACCCTGTGAGTATGTGGAAGCCTCCAATCAATGACCTGTGATATACCTGTGATCACCAGATGAGAGGGTGGAGGGCCTCATAGACAGAGCCACTCACACCCCCAGAGGGTTCAGACTAGGTAACCCAGGAGGGTTCAGGAGCCAAGCATGGGGCCAGAACCACCAATATCACTTAAACCTCACATCCTTACAACTGGCAAGGGAGAGCCTGCCCCCTGCAGATATGTAGAAACCACGAAAGGACTCCCAAAAGACAGAGCACAGGCTTGCTACTCAGTTCCACCAGGCACAAGAAGCAAACAAAACATCCAGGGGCAGTAAGCCCTACATGAGACCAAGAGCAAATTCAAGCCCTCCCTGAGGTTATTAAACATGTGGCTGGAGTCTCATGGTGGCTGAGTCTGCAGCAAGTAGTAGAGTGTTGTCACTACCAACAGCTAAGCAGAGGCCAGGCCCCCAGAGTGGGGGAGGCTGGGCCACCCCACAGGTGGACAGTAGCGCTGGGCTCATTTAAGTTTGGAGAAGGCTGCAGGGGTTCATGTCTCCAGAACCATCCACGCTGCCCTGTCTGTTCAAGCCCTTTAGATTAAGGGGCCCTCTCACTGGCTGAGATCTTCTGCAGTTAATTCATTCACAGGCTACACTCACACTTCCAAGGACACACTATGCTTCAACCCCTAGCCCTGCCCTCTCAGAGGGCAGGAGAGAACAGGACCCAGATTATGGAAGTACTCAAAGAATGTGTTAAATGGCTGAGTGGAGGTGATCTTGTCATGGTTGCCTCCCAAGATGGCAGAGGTAGCAAGAGTGAGGGGCTAGAACAAAAGGTGGGAACCATGCCCCAAGGCCTCTGGTTTATTGCCACATCTGAGGCTCATGAAGGACAGTGTGGGAGAGCAGGCCCCAGGGAGGAAACAGCCCTGGGGCTCTGAGGAGTGGTGGGGAGACAGCAGCCCTGAGGAGGTACTGAGAGCCTCCTGGCAGGTAACTGGTCCCCATACGTGGTCTGTCCTGTCCATCTACCCTCTCCTTTCTGCCATCCCATCCCATGGGACAAGCTTCTTTGGGACTCAAGGGGACAGCCTCTCCATGACCTCTCAGAGGGTAGGATCTTTGTGGCCTCAGGTACCTGCTATGACCTTTACCCAGAAAACTTCAAACATGTAGGTGACCCACAAGCAAATGTCCCCAGAGGCCTGGGGCTTATACTCCCCCATCCCCAAAGCTGAGAGGCTTAGTGAGTCCTGGTGGGACTTTCCCTTAACTGCACGCCATGAGGGGGTATTTTCTGCTTTCCTGCCCAACATTTGAATAGCAGCCATGATTGGGAGGAAGGAGGGGATCCTAAGAGAATTCAGAAACTGTGGCCTATCCATATCAGAAATAGAAAGGGAGCAGATATCCTCTCTTCCTACTTTTCAAAGGGCAGCTCAGCTAAGCTCCAGCCAGGAATCTGGATCTTGAGGACACAGCTAAAAGTCTATAAGAGGGAGCTAGACAGTATCCTTAGTGAGGAGCAGTAGAGTGTCCCCCAGGAGCATTCTAAGCAGCTGTCCCACCTAGAAGGACCTAACATGCTTTGCCTTTCTGGATCCCTGCCCAGGTTAGTTCCTGTGAGCTACCCCACATCCTGCCAACAGTTACTTTTTTTTCACCTGACTGCAGTCCCTTTCTGTCTTTTGCAACCAAGAGTCTTCACTAGTAAAGAAATTGGAACCAAGATGATCTCAAATAATAGACCCATCAGGAAAGGAGAAAAGAGTGTCTGAGATTGGTTCTTCCACCTGATTTATGCCAAAGGCATTTATAGTATATTGGGAATTAAGTTATGGAACTCTGGCATTTCATTACATGGATGGCAAACCCCTAACCAAATCAGTGTGGCCAAATGTCCAGTAGGGGCTTTTGGGGGGGAAAAGTGACTCTTACAACAAAACCTGAGAGAAAGGCATGAAGAATTCAAGTACTATGGGGCATATTTCTTGCTTCTACCTGATCTGGACAGCTTAATGAAAGAATAACAAAGTCAAGTCCCTGAGCTCCTAGGGACTCACTATGACTGTATATAAGGTGTCTCTTCAGTCTGCAGTCACAGGGCTGAGACATCCCTAAATCAAAGCAATCCATCTATCTGTAGGTTGTTGAATTATGAAGGCAGCTGAATGGATTGCTGCCCCACTCCCTGAGTGAAAGAGTGTCATTTAGGGGGAAAAAATGCAACTCCTTGTCCTAAGAGTGGGGCTCTGTGAGGGAATTCATAAGCCCACAGAGTCCTTGTTCCTCCCTCTGGCTGCTTCAAGAGCATGTTCATACCTATTCTGGAAACTGAGCCCAGCTCTCCTCATATCCAACCCTTTTCCCTTTCCTACCTTCCCTGAGATCTGACAAAGTAGAGTCAGATCTCAGCATAGCCATGGGAACCAATTATAAAGTCAAACTATGGAGGAAAGGGTTCATGTTTCAAAAAATTATGATTTGCTAATGTGTACTGACCAAAAGCTGAGGAGACTGGTAGAAATGGATACTAGGATTATCTGACCAAGGAAGTAAGAAAAACATTCTGGGACAGGATGAATATGTTGACATGGGAATGCCCATCCATCTGGAGTCAATGTACCAGCTCCAAGAGCCAGCCTGTGTTCCACCAGGTGGTGTGTTGGTTGACCAAACCAACCCATGAAATGAAACTAAAAAGCCAGAAAGTCCTTGAAGGAATCCAAATATCTGAAGGAATAGAGTGTTGGAATGGATTTATCAAGAGCAACCTGCTTACCACTCCCTTACTATGTCTCCTGGAGGACCAAAAAGACATGTCCTACCTCCAAGGTACGGAAACCTACTTTGGCAAAGAGAATGTCAACATCTTGGAAGACTGCCATAAACAGTGTTCTCTACCAGCTGGCAATGCTGATGAGAGATGCTACTTTGGGCAGGAATTCTACACATGGGATGGCAGGAGCTGGCATGGCAAGGAAGAGAAGCAGTATTTAAGTGCCAGAAGCCAAAGTAATATCAGAATTTTTTGATGCCAGGGGCTCTTTGTCATTGAGTAATCAATCAATCATGGGGCTTCCAGGACTGAAATGGATGGGCAATACCAATAGGGTCCTATTGTACTTGTGTAATATTGATAAACAAATATTTAAAATATTTATTTATTAAATATTTATTATAAATATAAATATAAAAATAAAATAAATAAAAAATAAATATAAATTATAAATATTTATTAAAATATTTTAAAAAATTAAACTAGGTCTGGTAAACAGAAGGATGAGTGCCTACAACAGTGTTTGGCAGAAAGTAGATGTTGAATAAATGTTCACTGATTAAACTCCACTGCCTCTTGCCTAATTCCCAGACTTGAATCAGTACATCCAAAGTACCTGCAAAATCATCCTAAGCACATACTATAAGTTTTCTAAAGGTTCCTATACAGAGAAATACCTAGACCTCTCAGGGATTACTGAACACTGGCTCATAGCTAACATTAATTCCTGGAAGCTTACCAACAGGAATAAAGGCCCAAAAGAGGTAGGAGGCATGTCAGGTCATAAATGGAGACTTTCTATACATCCAAACTTATAGCAGCCCACTGGGATCCTGAATCTATCCTACGGTGATCCCCCAGTTCCTGGGTGATCAGTTGGCAGAGACATAATCATAATTAGTTCCTGGTAGAAACTCCACCTGGTTCATTCATCACAATGTGGAGACTTTTGGGGTAGGAAATGCTTACCAGAAGCATCTGGAACACCCTCTCCCCTCCAAAATAGGACACCATAAGAAATACTTAATATTTGTGAGTAAAAAATATCCAACCAGGAGTGGAGATCCCTACTGCATCCCTACTCAACTTCCCGGCTTGGCTTATGCAGAATACGTGAGACATTGAAGAATGTCTGTGTGCTGTTTAAGTTTAATTGTAACTGTCCTATGCTGTCCTACAAATGATCTTCTTAAATGGAACAAATCTATTACGTTTCTTGGTCAATGATTTGGTGAAAATTATGCCTGTGTGTGCATGTATGAGTGTGAAAGTTTCCCATCTTAACATATAAGGATCAACAGAAGTAGGTTGCTTTCCCCGAGACAGGAACGGCAACAAAACTTCACCTCAGGGCTTCAGCAGCTCACTGACTGTGTGTCAGCATTTAGTTAGCAGAAACCCTGACCTTTCTACCCCAAAGGACCCTATGATGGTTTACCACAACATACTGACAGGACTTAGAGAACAGCAAGTGGCAAGGTACACTACTGTGCACTAGAGTCGAGGGACCTAAATTCCATAAAAACAGAAGGACCTTCCACTTCGGTGAAGGCTCCAGGCAGGCACTAGAGGTATCCAGTTGTTTGGAACATTTTGGAGCAGCCCTTTAAAAACAAAAGAGAGGAGTACCTGGGTGGCTCAGTTGGTTAAGCGTCCAACTCTTGATTTTGGCTCAGGTCATGATCTCATGGCTTATGAGACTGAGCTCCTCGTTGGGCTCCACACTGACAGCATGCAGAGTTCACTTGGGACGCTCTCCCTTTCTCTCTGCCCCTCCCCTGCTCATGCACGTGTGCACACTCTGTCTCTGTCTTTCTCTCTCAAACTAAATGAACATTAAAACAAATAAAAGTAAAAGACATGTTGCTAGACATTGGTCCCCTACCTTGAAGGAAGATTTCACAATGCTTGGTGGGTCTGTGGAGTTTTGAAGCAACGTATTTCCTCTTTGGGTGTGCTTCTCCCATTCATTTGCTGGGTGATCCCAAAGGCAGTGAACTTTGTGTGGAACCCAAGCAAGTTCAGGGTGTCTGGTCTGCCTGTACTGTGAGGTGTCACACCCTGTGGACCCCACAGCATAAGAGTGCCCACAGCAGAAATGGACACTGTTTAGAGGCTGGAGCAAGTTGCATCAGAAGTGTCACCCGTGGCCCGGGGTTTGAAGGACTGTTTTTGTCCTGGGTCTTGGTGGAGTCTGTCTGTGTCTCTGCTATCAGAGTCTGACTGGGACCCAAGGATCTGAGTTTCCTAGGACAAAACAGTGTTCTTGATCAACCCACAACCAAGTCAGGTACACATCAAGACAGGCCCAGGCGGGATTAGGTGACTTGAGCAGGTGATTCCCTTCACTTCCTGCACCTGTGGCCTCTTTATGACCAATGTCTGAGGAAGAACATGTGTGAACTGTGTTTACAGGTGGCTCTGCAAGATATACCTGCAGAGCCAGAAGTGGACTGTAATGGCATTCAGGGCTCCTCCCTAGGGTGGCTCTGAAGGACAGCAGAAAGAGAAATCCTCTGAGAGGTACATCTGATCATCCCCATATGTGTACAGAGAGAGGCCTGAGGTGTCTCAGCACCTCCAGGGACTTGAGGATAGGCACTGGGGTCTGGGGACAAGGAGAGGTAAGAAGGCTTCTCGGATCATTCCAGAAATCTGAGATAGTGTGTCCCTTAAGAATACCCTCCCAAAGGTTCCCTTCCAAGGAGGGTCCCAGTCAGCAGATGGGCAAGACGGTTGCTCTGAGATATCCAGCAACCTCTTCCTCAGCCACACCTGTCTGCTCCGTGAGCTTCTGTGGCCAGCTAGGCTTCTCAGATTCTGCCTGGCCAACTTCCCCTCTAGGTGACCTACTGCTGCCACTGCCATGGATGGGGAAGGAACCAGGTCCTAGGTTCACCTTTTTATAAAAGCATGCACATTTTATAATAAGGTGTGGAATTATCATCCACATTTTGAAACGGGAAAATAAAAGACCACAGTGGTTAAATGATTGTACCAAGATTGTATACCCTGTCAGTGACAGAATCCGAATTCAAAGAGGGCATCTGAGTGCTCAGAACCACAACTCTGACACCACCCAGGCTCCTATGTTCTCCTAAGGCATCTCCTGCACCTACAAGCCTGAAAGATTCCATCTCTCTCCCCTACTAAGTTTATAAACAACTCCTCTCTGGGGATGGGAGTAGGTCCACACTGGCTGAGGAACAGGCTGTGGGAATCACCTGCAGGTCCAGCTCTGGGTCACAGAGCCTGCCGAGTTCCCCAGAGCTCTCAGAGCCAGAAAATCTAACCTGCCCTTTCGTCTGCACCCTGAGGAAAAAGTGGCTCCTGGGCTAAGCAGGGTCACTCCCCCCAACATGGACAGCCCCCTGGTTTGCCCTGGGTCCACTCACAGCCGCCCACTCCTTGGGCTGTCACTCTGGCAGTACTTCCCTGCTTCTTTTGTGTGCAGTTGCTTTGGCAGCCAGAGCCATCCCCACCCGCCTCCCTCCCACCCACTTCCCACCTTGCTCACCTGGGTAGGTGGAGCTTGGCAATCTGCAGAGGGGGCCCCTGTCTGACAGTGCCCTGGAGCCTACTGCTCACTTTGGGGCTCCCACTGGGGGCAGGGGAGGTAGAGGTACCCCAGATGAGTGAGTTCCCATGGGCCACTTGTGAATAGTCCAGACTTTGAGTCTGGGGAGAGTCCGGTTCCTGTTCTCCTCCTCCTGCTTAGACACACCTTCCTCAAAATGGTGCCCCAAAATGGTATCCTCCCTCAGTACCCTCGGGACCGCTCAGCAGAGGTAATAATATCAAACACTTCCTGGGCACCTACTGGATCCGGCACCAGCCAGTCCTTCCTAGAATCGGTGGTCCTGCGCGGAGGTTCGCATGCCGAAGGCCGGTAGGTACCCAGGAGGAGGGCATTGGGCGGTCGCCCTCGCTGAGGCTGGTCCAGGCAAGCCTCCGACACAGCGCCTCTCCCTCCCTGCGGTTGGGGCGGCCACACTTTCTGTATCCTGGTCTGCACGTCGGAAAGCTGGGGGTGGCCAGTGCGCCCGGGGTGCCTGCGCCCGCCCGGTGCCCAGCAGCCAGTCGAGGGCGCAGCGCGGTGCTCCGGCTGTTCCCGCGCGCGACCGAACGCCGCCTCTCACCTTGAAGAAGCTCCGGAGGAAGTGTACGACGCTGAGCATGGTGGCCCGCGAGCCGGGGTCCCGGAGCCCGCCTGCAGGACCGAGAGCGGCGCTGCAGTGCCAGCGCTCCCGGAACGCCAGCCCCGGCCCCGCCCCGGCGCTAGCCCCGGGCCGGCCGACAAGCCCCGCCTCCCTGGCCTGGCCACTCCGGGCACCCGCGGGTCTCCCTGGACGCGCTCAGGCACCCGCCCCGCCCGCTCCCGGGCTGGGTCCCCCGCGGAGCCGAGACTCGGAGCCGTCGGCGGGGATGCTGCCCGGCGGCCCCAGGGAACAGCCCCACCACCCACCCTGCGGAGTTCCTGCGCGTACGGGGAGCCTGAGAGTGCTCTCTAGGAGCGAGCGAGCGAGCGAGCGAGCTGGCGCCGCGCACCTCTGCACCTACAAGCGCACAGTCGCGCCAAGTCCCGGGGTCTGTCCGCCATACCCTCATCAGGAGACTTTGTCACTGCCCCCACTCCGGGGAAGGGGCGCCTCTCTGCCTGGGAGCTTTGCTTTTCAATCTTTGAGAGCTTACAGAGCATTTGCCCAGTGTTCTCGTTTACCACGTGAGGAAACTGGGTCCCAGAGAGGTTCAGCAACATGCGTGAGCTCACGTATCTGGCAAGTGGTGAGAGTGGACGAGAGCTCCTAGGACCTGATTCTTGGGCCAGAACTCACTCTTGCTCCTCTCCTTACTGTTCCAGGTGTGCTCCTGTAAGCAGGATGTAAGCAGAGAATCATTCCTCAGGTAGGGCAGAACTGTTTTCTCAGGGGCAAAGGGAGGTCCTGGCTGTTTTTTTCGTGTGGTTTAAGGACAGTAGGCCTGTCCAAGAGACGCACTCCCACTGCTCACTAAAACCACAACTTTTTTATGAACCAACTGAAATGTTTTAATTTTAATTGCTTTTCAAAACAAAAGAACTTCAGACAAAATAAATAACTTCAGTAAAATAATAGTAATAATAATATTAACAATATCCAGCCTGGATTATATTCATCTTTATACAAACACAGTTGTAAAAAATATATTTAAAACTATACCTATATCTGTATAACCATATCTGTATCTATATATATTTGTTCTAAAAGGGACCCAGGAAGGAAAAGTGCAAGGGCCCTTGGGTGTCTTACTGCAGTCTGCTCCAAGCCTACCATTTCTGGGATCCAGAGTCTCATGGGGGTCAGCATCTGACCAGACTGGCTTTGCAGCCCTGCCCATGCCTGCACCCCTCCTCAGTTTCTGGCCCTCTTGAACACTGTTTTTGATCTGCAGCATATGACCAGTGTTGCCTCGCAGAGTGGTTTTCCCCCCACACCCAGCCTACCTCTGCTTCTTCCCAGACCCTCAGAGCAGCCAGACCAGGGCGGAAAGTCCTGGGTCCCAAACTTTACTCTTCATTATGCAAGGTCCATGGACCTTCCTTGTCCTTGCTTGCCTGTCCGTGCAGCCAGTGGTGGTGGAATGAAAGGCATGGGGTTTGCACTTGGACGCCTGGCTGTGCTGTGCACAAATTATGTGATCTTGTTGTAAACCTGTTTCTTTAACCTGGGAGAGGAAGACCTTTCTGATGAGGTTATTGTGGAGATTAAAGACAAATTAAACCTCCTAAACTCAAAAAATGTTAATTCCCTCTCTTTTGAAGCCTTGAAGTGCTAAGATTAGGGGGTAGGGTCCAAGGCTTCATTGAAAATACACAAACCCCTGACCACAGACTCCAGAGTTATCTGGGCTTCTTTTCTGACCAGTGGAGGAAGCCTTGGATCACAGGTTCTCAGACTTGAACAGACATCTGAACTACCTGAAAGGTGTTTTAGAGCATAAACAGGCCGACTCCAGAGTTTCTGGAGAGTAGTGGTGGACCCTGAGTATTTACATTTTTTAAAAAAGATTTATTGATTTTTGAGAGAGAGCGTGCAAGTGGGGAAGGGACAGAGAGAAAGGGGAACAGAAGCCCAAAGCAGGCTCCATACCATCAGCACAGAGTCTGATGCAGGGCTCAAATTCCTGAGCCATGAGATCACGAGCTGGGCCGAAGTTGGATGCTCAACCAACTGAGCCACCCAGGTGCCCCCTAAGTATTTACATTTTATTTTTTTTCGACTTAACAAAATCTTTATTTTTTTTTACAAATAGTTTATTGTCAAATTAGTTTCCACATAACACCCAGTGCTCATCACCACACGTGCCCTCCTCCATGCCCATCCCCCCTCCCACCCACATCCATCAGTCCTCAGTTTTTGTCAGCATTCAAAGGTCTCATGGTTTGCCTCTCTCCCTTTCCCCCACCATTTCTCCCCTTCTTCTCCCCCTTATTCCTCTGTCAAGTTCCTCCTAATCCTCATATATGTGCAAACATATGATATTTGTCCTTCTCTGCCTGATTTATTTCGCTCAGCATAACACCCTCAAGGTCCATCCATGTTGCTACACATGGCCAGATTTCATTGTTTCTCATTGCCATGTAGTATTCCATGGTATAGATAAACCACATCTTCTTGATCCATTCATCTGTTGATGGACACTTAGGCTCTTTCCATGTTTTAGCTATTGTGGAGAGTGCTGCTATGAACATTGGGGTACATGTGCTCACTATGCATCAGCATTTCTGTATCCCTTGGGTAAATTCCTAGCAGTGCTATTGCTGGGTCATAGGGGAGTTCTATTGTTAGTTTCCTTAGGAACCTCCACACTGTTTTCCAGAGGGGCTGTACCAGTTTACATTCCCACCAACAGTGTAGGAGGGTGCCCGTTTCTCCACATCCTCGCCAGCATCTAGAGTTCTCTGATTGGCTCATTTTAGCCACTCTGACTGGCGTGAGGTGGTATCTCAGTGTGGTTTTGATTTGTATTTCCCTGATGAGGAGGGATGCTGAGCATCGTTTCATGTGTCTGTTGGCCATCTGGATGTCCTGTTTGGAGAAGTGTCTGTTCGTATCTTCTGCCCATTTCTTCACTGGGTTGTTTGTTTTTCGGGCGTGTAGTTTGGTGAGTTCCTTATAGATTCTGGATATCAACCCTTTATCTGATATGTCATTTGCAACTATCTTTTCCCACTCCGTTGGTTGCCTATTAGTTTTGTGGGTTGTTTCCTTTGCCGTGCAGAAGCTTTTAATCTTGATGAGGTCCCAATCTTTTTCTTTTGCTCTTGATTCCCTTGCTTTTGAGGATGTGTCAAGTAAGTAAATTGCTGCAGTGGAGGTCAAGGAAGTTGTTTCCTGCTTTCTCCTCTAGGGTGTTGATAGTTTCCTGTCTCACATTCAGATCCTTTATCCATTTTGAGTTTATTTTTGTGCATGGTGTGAGAAAATGATCTAGTTTCATTCTTCTGCATGTTGCTGTCCAGTTCTCCCAACACCATCTGTTAAAAAGGCTGTCTTTTTTCCATTGGATATTCTTTCCTGCTTTGTCAAAGTTGGCTGTATACTTTTGGGTCCACTTCTGAGTTCTCAATTCTGTTCCATTGGTCTATGTGTCTGTTTTTGTGCCAATACCATACTGTCTTGATGATGACAGCTTTGTAGTAGAGGCTAAAGTCTGGGATAGTGATACCTCCCATTTTGGTTTTATTTTTCAGTATTGCTTTGGCTATTCTGGGTCTTTTGTAGTTCCATACAAATTTTAGGATAGTTTGTTCTAGTTTTGAGAAGTATGCTGGTGCTATTTTGATTGGGATTGCATTGAATGTGCAGATTGCTTTGGGTAGTAATGACATTTTAACTATATTTATTCTTCCTATCCATGAGCATGGAATGTTTTTCCATTTCTTTGTGTCTTCTTCAATTTCCTTCATAAGTTTTCTATAGTTTTCACCATACAGATCTCTTGTATTCTTGGTTAGGTTTATTCCTAGGTACTTTATGTTTTTCTGCGCAATTGTGAATGGGATCAGTTTCTTGATTTCTCTTTCTGTTGCTTCATTGTTGGTGTATAAAAATGCAACTGATTTCTGTCCGTTGATTTTGTACCCTGCAACTTGGCTGAATTCTTGGATCAGTTCTAGTAGGGTTCTGGGGGAGTCTGTCAAATTTTCGATGTAGAGTATCATGTCATCTGTGAAGAGTAAAAGTTTGATTTCCTCTTTGCCAGCTCTGATGCCTTTAATGTCCTTTTGGTGTCTGATGGCTGATGCTAGGACTTCCAGCACTGTTAAACAACAGTGGTGAGAATGGACATCCCTGTCGTGTTCCTGATCTCAAGGGGGAAAGCTCTCAGTTTTTCCCCGTTGAGAATGATGTTAGCTGAAGGCTTTTCTCATAGATGGCTTTTATGATGTTTAAGAAGGTTCCTTCTATCCCGACTTTCTCTAGAGTCTTTATTAAGAAGGAATGCTGTATTTTGTCAAATGCTTTTTCTGCATCTACTGACAGGAGCATATGGTTTTTATCTTTTCTTTTATTGATGTGATGTATCACATTGATTGATTTGCGAAAGTTGAACCAGTCCTGTAACCCAGGAATGAATGCCACTTGATCTTGGTGGATGATTCTTTTTATATGCTGCTGGATTTGATTTGCAAGGATCTTGTTGAGGATTTTTGCATCCGTATTCATCAAGGATATTGGCCTGTAGTTCTCTTTTTTTGCTGGATCTCTGTCTGGCTTGGGAATCAGAATGATGCTGGCTTCATAAAATGAATCTGGGAGTTTTTCTTCGATTTCTATTTTTTGGAATAGCTTGAGAAGAATTGGAATTAATTCTGTTTTAAACTTCTGGTAGAATTCCCCAGGGAAGCCATCAGGTTCAGGGCTCTTATTTGTTGGGAGATTTTTGATAACTGGTTCAATTTCTTCACTCGTTATGGGTCTGTTCAGGTGTTCTATTTCTTCCCATGTGAGTTTTGGTAGTGAGTGTATGTTTAGGAATTTGTACATTTCTTCTAAGTTGTCCAATTTGTTGGCATATAATTTTTCATAGTATTCCCTGATAATTGCTTGTATTTCTGAGGGGTTGGTTGTAATCAGTCCATTTTCATTCATGATTTTGTCTATTTTCTTTTTTTTTTATCTCTTTTCTTTTTGATAAGTCTGGCTAGAGGCTTGTCAATTTTGATAATTTTTTCAAAAAATCAACTCTTGGTTTCATTGATCTGTTCAGTTGTTTCTTTGGTCTCTATATTGTTTATTTCTGCTCTAATTTTTACTCTTTCTCTTCTTCTACTGGGTTTAGGGCGTTCTTGTTGCTCTGCCTCTAGTTCCTTTAGGTGAGCTGGTAGATTTTGGGCTTGCGCTTTTTCCAATCTCTTCAAAATGGCCTGGAGAGCAATGTACTTTTCTCTTAGGACTGCCTTTGCCACATTCCATAGATTTTGAATTGTTGTATTTGCATTTTCATTTGTTTCCATATATTTTTTAAATTTCATCTCTATTTGCCTAATTGGCCCATTCATTCTTTAGTAGGGTGGTCTTTAACCTCCATGTTTTTGGAGGTTTTCCAGACTTCTTACTGGATTGATTTCAAGTTTCAAACCATTATGATCTGACAGTATGCATGGCATGATCTCAATTCTTTTATATTTATTGAGGGCTGCTTTATGTCCCAGTATGTGATCTATCTTGGAGAATGTGCCATGCGCACTTGAGAAGAAAGTAAATTCCCTGGCCTCAGGATGTAAAGTTCCAAATATATCCGTCAGATCCATCTGGTCCAATGTGTCTTTCAAGTCCATTATTTCTTTTTGATTTTCTGTCTGGTTGACATATCCATTGCTGTAAGCAGAGTATTAAAGTCCCCTGCTATTAGCACATTCTTATCTATAAGCTTCTTCTTTTGTGATTAATTGTTTTAGATATTTAGGTGCTCCCGTATTCGGTGCGTAGACATTTATGATTGTTAGTTCTTCCTGATGGATCAACCCTGTAAATATTATGTAGTGCCCTTCTTCATCTCCTGTTATTGTCTTTAATTTAAAGTCCAGTTTGTCTGATATAAGTATCGCTACTCCAGCTTTCTTTAGATTTCCTGTAGCATGATAGATATTTCTCCATCCCCTTACTTTTAATCTGAAGGTATCTTCCAGTCTAAAATGAGTTTCTTGTAGATAGCGTATAGACGAATTTTGTTTCTTTATCCATTCTGCTACCCTATGACTTTTGATTGGAGCATTCAGCCCATTGACATCCAGTGTTATTATTGAAATATGATTGTAATATGTGGGTTTAGAGTCTTTGTATCTTTTGCAGGGTTCATGTTTGTGGTGGTGTCTCTGGTATCTCTGTTCCTTGCAACCTTTTCTTCAGAGCATCCCCCTCAGAATTTCTTGTAGGTCTGGCTTAGTGGTGACAAATTCTTTCAATTTCTGTTTATTTGGAAAGGTTTTTATCTCTCCTTCTATTTTGAATGACAGGCTTGATGAATAGAGGATTCTTGGCCGCATATTTTTTCTGGCCATCACATTGAAGTTCTCTTGCCATTCCTTTCTGACCTGCCAGGTTTCAGTAGATAGGTCTGTCACCACTCTGATGTGTTTTCCTTTGTATGTGAGGGCCCTTTTCTCCCTAGCTGCTTTCAAAATTCTCTCTTTGTCCTTGTATTTTGCCATTTTTACTATGATATGCCGTGCAGAAGATCGATTCAAGTTACGTCTGAGGGGAGTCCTCTGAGCCTCTTGTATTTCCACATTTACTTCCTTCCCCAGGTCGGTGAAGTTCTCTGTTATAATTTGTTCCAGGACTCTTTCAGCACCTTTCCCTCTCTCTTCCTCTTCTGGGATTCCTATGATACAGATATTGTTGTGTTTGACTGTATCGCTGAGCTCTCGAATTCTTCTTTCCTGTTCCTGGATCAGTTTGTCTCTTTTTTTGTCAGCTTCTTGTCTTTCTTTAAGGGTGTCTTCTAAATCACTATTCTCCTTTCTGCCTCTTCAAGCCGTGCGTTGGAGGCCTCTAATTTATTATGTATCTCATTTATCGCATATTTTAATTCTTCATGCCTATTTTTATTTTCCATTCTGTCTGTAGCCATAGTTTTTTTGATGTCACCTATGTTTTTTCAAGCCCAGCTATTAATTTTACCATTATTATTCTAAAATCTTGTTCAATTATGCTGCTGATATCTGTTTTGAGCAGTTCATTAGCTGTCATTTCTTCTTGGAGTTTCTTTGGAGGAGAGCTCTTTCGTTTCGTCATTTTAGTTAGCTTTCCGGCTCTTGTTAGTTTTAAAGACCTGTTAATGCTCTCTGTATCTATGAGCACTGCTATATCCAAGAAGTTTCTTTGACTGTCCAGGGCCTATCCCTCAGAGAGTGTTTTTTGAATGGTATCTCTTGGTCCTTCTTGTTGGGACCTTGGTTATTTTATTTTCCTATTCGTAGTGATATTTGGGACTCTCAACCTTGTGTACTCTGGCTTATTTCTTGAGGTAGCTGATAGAAGTCTTTCTCAGTGGATTCTGCGTCCTTTTTCTCCCAATCTCTCAGGTTTTGTAAGGTTTCCAATGGCTTCAGATCTTTTCCGTGTGATGTATCTGTGCAAGTACGGAGCTCCTTACTTCTCCGCCATCTTGCCCCCTCAGTATTTACATTTTAACAGGTTCCCAAGTGACAATGCTGCTGCTGTTGATCTTGGGACTTCATTCAGAGAATCCCTGGACCAGGAACTGGGGTCTGGGCCTGTCTCAGAGTTTAGCAGAGAGACATACCCCAGGTCAGATAATAACCATCCTAACAGTTCCATTTACAAGCACCTGCACTGTGTCTCAGTCCTGTACTTGGTCTTTGCCATATCATCTGCCATTTAATCTCCTAGCAGTCCTGGGGGAAATGACAACATTGAATGATAAAGGGTAAGTAGTGAAATATAGTCTTATGTCTGAGTTTTCCTTCTGGAGAAAATGATTTTGGGAGAAATTGACTGTATTGTAGAGTTAATGGGTGTGCGCTCTTTTGTTATTAAACGATAAAAGGAAAAAGATCAGATATTGCCAGGTGTTAGACACAAGGGAGGGATGAATTGACAGAGCACAGAGGATTCAGGACAATGAAAACACTCGGCATGGTACTGCAATGGTGGGTTCCTAATCAAAACCTTAGTTAATGTAAACTACGAACTTCAGATGATAATGACATGTCAATGTAGGTTCATCAATTATGAGAAATGCCCCACTGTGGTGGGGAGATGCTGATAGCGGGGAGGCTGTGCATATGTGGGAGTAGGTGCAGATGAGAAATTTCTGTACCTTCCCCTCAATTTTGTTGGGAACCCAAACTACTCTAAAAACAGTATATTAAACCAAATGGCAGGCCTCTTTGGTTTTCAGAAGGATTTGCACAACATGGTTTCTAATTAGTCAAGTGCATGCATGGTAATTAAATTCTATGATCCTGATTTTGAGTCTGTCACATAAAGCACTGAAGCAAGTTCAGGAAGTCAGGGAGTGAGTGAGTCAAGCGGTCAGAGACAGAACATTGCACCAGATGCTAAGGGGCACCAGGGCAGCATAGGCTCTGGAAGACAGACAGAGCTCAGAGGCACCATGCATCCCTCACTAGTGACCTTCCCTCACTAGCTTTACACCTCTGTCCCATGTTCCCAGGTGCACATGTCAGTGGGCCTGCACCACCAGCCAGGTTCTGGGTCACAGAGAATAGCTGCCACCTGTAGTTAATCTTGCAGGATGGGGCTTTGGAGGATTATGGAGTAGGTCACAAATTTGTAGGCAGGTGGAGGAATGCCGATTCAGGGAAGAGACAGAAAGCAGGGGAAGCTGCCACAGTGGCTGGCAGCTGCAGCTGAGACTGCAAGAGAAGCCACCATTCTGGAGAGGTTGATGCTGGTTCCTCTCCCCAAACAAACTGCAGCCCCAAACACTTGCGCTTTGTTCCTAGCCTCTGGCTTGCCTCAACCGCTGCCAGTGACCCCTTGGGTCCCTGGGCCTGGATCTGCTCCCAAGATGTAAAGTTCAGGATTGCTGGAGTCTTTGTTTGTGTCCCTGCCCTGGGGAGCTGAGGTAGGGAGAGGATGAGCCTTCAACTTCTTTGGCAAGAAGCCAATCTGCCTGTACTGTTGTCACCAAATGGGGGACAAATCACAGACACATTGGAAACAGAATTTAAAAGAGTTCCTTGGGCTTGAAAGCCAGGCTGACACCAAATGATGCAATTCTCTGGAGTAAATGTAAAGTGCTGAACTGAGAACAAATGAACTCTGATATAAGAGCAGGTCTGCAGAGAGACAGCTCAGACAGCCAAGGAGGCATAGCCACTGGTGGTCAGCCACCAGACAGATGTGGCAGTGTTGGTGTCCGACAATCTGAGATCCTCTGAGAACAGAGACTTCCAAACTAGATTGGGATCCCAAAATAGTGCCATTTGGGAAGAGCAGAAAGAAATTAGGGCAGGCCCAGGGGGAGCCCACTCTGGTATCCTCCAAGGGCCATGAGGAGAAGTAGGCAGACACACTGTGCTTAGTGCTTAGAACTAGGATGGGAACTGGGATGGACCTTGATGTAAAGAGCTTTGTGACGATGGCTGATGCAGGACAGCTAGCCCAGAGTATAGAGTCAAGCAGAGGCCAACACACCTATGAGGAGCTCAGCAAAGCACCTGGGAGAGTCCTGAGTCTCCAAAGTTCCAGGATAACTGTTTGTGCATGGAAAAGGGAAATGAGGCCTGCAGGCTGAGCCCGTTGCCAAGGATTCATCCTACCACGCATCATTCGCATCCCCTTCTGCTTTCCCCCAGGTGCCAAAATTGCAGGGCAAAAAGTTCCTGTCTTCCAGGCAGCTCATACACCTGACCTCACCACCTCTGTTGAGGGTAAGTGAGCATTAGCCCTGCTCATCGGTGAGGAAGCAGCTCATCTGTGACTTGGGTTCTCTACCCTGCTTCGCTGGCACACTTCCTGTCCTCATCTCTTTGTCTTTTTTTTTTTTTGACCCACTTTTTTGTGACCGTCTCTCTAAAACCCTTATCTGTCCCTTCATATCTTTCTCTACACCTGTCCCTCTGCCAGGAGAGGCAGACCCTGTAGACTTATTGCCTGGGTGGTCCAGGAGAGCAATTCAAAACAAAAACCAATTGAAAATGGATATACTCCTTGGCTGTGCAAAGAAAACTGTCCTTTAGAATAGGCAGAAAATAGGCAGAAAAGCATGGAGGCAAGAAGATTTACCTGTTTTCTATCTTACCACCTGAGGAAATTGAGATTCTGAGAGGAAAAGCACTTTGTTTGATGGCCCCTGGAGAGGAAACAGGTGGAATCTGGTGGTCAGGGACAGATTAGAGCACAATGGAGTGTGGGGTGCATCTAGGGTCTGGGTGACCAAGCAGAGCAGGAGTGAGCCCTGTGGTTGGCTCCTGGGAAGCTGCATGGAAGGGACCCTGCAAGGAGTTGGGGACTCGGTGAAGAGAAGCTCTTATGCTGAATGGGGTGTTCATGAGCTCTCTGCTAGACCCTGGCTCTGAGGGCAGTGGAGCAAGGAGGAACATTCCATGAGGATTTCCAGAGTGTTGGTCTTTGAGGGAGTGGTCCCTGTAGAGTCAACTACCTGTTGTCCCCATCCCCCGCTCCCCACAGTGAATGAAGTCCAGACAGAGCCCAGGCCAGGTAAGACAGCCCCAGGATCAGCAGAGCTGGAATTGGAAACCATCAGCCCCATTGTCTCTTCCCCTGGCCACAGACCTAGAGGAAGTGGAGGGAAGATTGGACCCAGAGCCGAGACCTCTGCCCAGGTTTCTCTATATGGCCCACATTCCTCCAGAGATGGCTGGAAATGGGCCCCAGTCTAGCCTGGCACCAGGCGATCTTCTTCTGCCTGGTCTGAGAAACCAGGCCGACATTTCTCTAGACACTTGGGTCTTCACCTGGCCATCCCACAGGGTCCTGCAGTGCAGCCAGGACACCCATCTTATGGTGCTCTCCTGCCTTCCTGCTGCACCTGCATGTGGGCAGGACCACACTTTCTGTGTAAGGATGATGAGGGCTCTAGGCTGCGGTGAAGGAAGGATGCAAAAGTGCACAAGAACCTGGCTTTACTTCTTGTGTGTGCTTGAGCAATTCACCTAACTCTTTGTGCATCAGTGTTCTCATCTGTGAAATGGGGTGATGATAGTACCAGCTCTCAGGGAAGTTGTCTTTACAGCCTTGGGATTCAATGTCATGTTTTTGTAACCCCACTTAGCCCTGAAGTCACTGGGGAGGCCAGGTATTTTTATTAGGCTTGTAAGGGAATACCCACACCTTCCAAGGTGGCTGTGAGGGCCATGAGTGTGGCTAGCATGTAGCCCAAGGCATAGATATGAGCCCCTTCCCTTATGGAAGGAAGATGTGAGTGGCAGGAGACCAGGCTCTGCCCAAGTTCCCATGCAGTGCCTGTTCCCATGCTAAGAGCAGAAAGGAAAGTGGGGGATGTGGGAGTCTAGGTGTGGAAACAGAGCAAGTGGGTCCAGGAGCCACAGGGAGGGCAGTGACAAGCCACTGAGCTAAGTGCACTTAGCTTTGAGATCACTTTGGAGGCCCTGGGGATAGATGACCAACAGCTGGAGCAGGCTGAGGCATTGCAGGTGGCTGGGAGCAGTGGGCCTAGGGTGAATTTTGGAGGTACATCCAACAGGAAGTGCTGATAAATTGGATGTATGGCTTTGGGAAAAGGAGGAAACTAATTTTTTTTTTTTGCCTGATAAAAAAACAGGATGATAGTGGTATTCACCGAGATGGAAGGAACCCTGAGGAAGATGTCTTGTGGTTGGGCATGGGGGACAAGAATTTAGTTTTGAACACGTCGAGTTTGGGGTTCTACTCTGCTACTTTCAGAAAGCTCATAGGTGGGAAGAGATAGAGGATTAGGGTGCAGGGATCATGCAGGCTGGGTGCAGTATGGGAGGGCTGAGCTGAAGCTGTCCTGTGAGTGCTCCCCTGTGTCCAGATCCAACACAGGAAGAGAGAGAGCCTCAGGGTCTCTCAGCCTCGGGGTCCTCAGATCCGTCTTGGCCAACTTGTCCTCTCACCTTCCCATGCTACTTCCTCACATCTGGTAATAATGTTTTCTGCTCATGGAATGTCCTTGCCTCCACATGCTTCCTGACTCCCCTGGCTCCCCTGTGCCACACAAACCCCTTCTCAGTGTCCAGGCTTGATTCAAGCTCTACCTCTCAGAGGCAACTTTGCTCAACCCTTGGGAAGAGGCCCATCTTGTCTCTGGGTGCCTGGGTGCCTTCACCCAGAGCTAACTCACTGACTCTAGCAAGATGAGGTTCCTGGATGCGGAGTGGGATTGAGCCATGGGATGCACTGAACCACAGGCCCTCAGAACAGGTCTGTTATCTGGTGAAATTAGTGGATCCCTTTCCTCAGGCTGAAGGGCTGGTAAATGATCTTATCAGTCAGGAGGCATTCTTTGCTCCTACAATTAGCAATCTTTCCTTTAATGAGGTCCTAACCCTGCCACCTGATGAGGCCTCAGTGCTCTTAGGTCCTCAGAAACCCTGCTGAGATAGAGAAGGTGCCTCTGTGGGCAAAGGGAAGGTGGGTGCCCAGAAGGAAGAAGGGACCATATCAGAGAAGCACTTGAAGCTCATGCTTCCTTTTTTTTTTTTCTTAACTTTAAAAAAAAAATTTGTTTAAAAGACAGAGAGCTAGTGAGGGAGGGGCTAAGAGAAGGAGAAAGAGAATTGCAACACGAGGCTGGAACCCATGAACCATGAGATTTTGACCTGAGCTGAAACCAAGAGTCAGATGCTTAACCAACTGAGCCAACCAAGGGCCCCAAAGCCCATTCTTGTATCAGACTTTCATACTCAAAAAACTGCATGATCCCCTGCATCTGATGGGTCCTGGCACAGAGATCTGGAGCAGCTGCACCCAACTTCCAGAAAGTCTGCATGGCCTTACCCTCATCCCCCAGGGGCAGTGTGTGGATCCCAGGGCCCCACTCCATCAACTACTATCTGATCCCCAGATGGGTGGGACTGTAAGGACTGATGTCTGCCCTCAAAGGGCTCCCAGTGAGTGCAGAGGCAGGCACCATGTAGGGCCTGGGCTGTCTTCTTGGAGGAGGCAACTCATACCCACACAGACTTTCAGTGAGACACAGACATATGCAGTGTCTACCTAGGAGCAGGACACACATGCCTTTCTCAAGCCCCTGTGTACACACATTCACTATTTCCTGGTCTCTAGTAATTGACAGCTCTGATTGCATCCTTTCCAGGTCCGAATGGAGCCTCCTAGGCACCTCTGTCTGGAAGGTAGCCTGGAAGCCTTCTCTCCTCCCCTCTGTCATGGAGGACATCAGTGTTTCAATTCACTTCTACTGAGGAAAGGAGCAAGGCATAAACCCTTCAGGAAGGGCCATCGACTGTGTTATACCCAACAGAGATATGTTACTGGGGCCCCAGGAAAAGCTGGGAATGGGCCATATGGTAGGATCAGGCCATGCTTCCCACAGGGCTGAGGTGGAGCACTGGGGTAATGATATGGGGACAGACCACAGCTCCAGCCCCCTTTGCAGAATGTTCACTAGATGCTGTTCCCTCCCACCATCCCTGAACAGAGGAGTCAGGACAGGGCTGACTATAACGCAGGTGAAGCTGGGGCATTTTGAACCTAAAGAAGTGGAGGACTGAGCAATAGTATGACCAGTAGTCTTTATTTGAGAACAACAGGAACTTTCTTCTATCTTTGCTGTTGGAACCCTCAAGCTAGGAGCAGAGCAAGCATGTCTGAGTCCCAGGACCTCCTTTGAGCTTCAGTTCCTGTCTGCAGTTCCCACACACACAATGCCCTCCACATCCCTAGGGAAACTGCTGGAGGTCAGGACCATGGACGAGGGGACATAAGAGAACTAGTTCAAGCCCTGGGTGGGGAGAGTCCCAGAGGGCTGGGCAGGACTGAGGAAAGGCTCTGGGGGCTAAGCTGGGATGTGAAGGGGGTGCTGTACCTCCTCATGGCCCAGCCTCCAATGAAAGGCAGGAAAACCTGGGCATATGGGAGCCTCAGGGACTCTGACCGACAGCCCCTCCTCCCCACCACACCTCTCCCTGTGCTTTCATGTTCGCCTGCCCTGTACTTCAGTCACCCCTCACATGCTGAGAGGAATTCTATCCTTGTCTGGGACCACCCTTGCCCCCTAACTCTAGAGCAGGAGTGGGGTGCTGCTGCTGCTGCTGCTGCTGAAAGATTCTGGTCCCACAATTCTTCTCTTTACAGCTGACCTTCAGCAAGGAGGCAGGACTGCTACTGATGGTGGACGGACTGAGGATGATGCAGGAGAAGTATGCCTTTGAGCCAAGGTCTGTAGGTGACAAGGAGCCAGTGACTTCAAGATTCTGAGTCAGACCCTGATTGGGATTGCTCTGTGTGAGGTCCCTCAGATGCATGGATGAGCTGCCTACTCTGGATGCTCTGTCTGAGGTAGCCTGGGGACCTGCATAGAACAGCTGGGAGCATGGGCTCTGGGTCTGGCAAGTTACTTGATTCTTCTGTGCCTCCTTTCCTTTCTGTAAAATAGGAGCAGTCATTGCACCTGCCCTCTAGGGCTGTTGTTAATCCAACAGATTGAGTGTGTGTGGACATGTCAGATGGAGCCGCATTCCACTGATCTGGGACCCACTTCCAGGTCTTGGCTGTGAGGAAAGATGAAATGACAGACAGGACTGCTGTGAGACCCAAACTGTGGCAGCACCAACCCTCTGGGGTGAGACTTTTCCCTTTAAATACTTTTCATTGTTTGAATTGATTTTGTTATTATAGCTCTAATGATAAAGAGGAAGTGGGATCTTCTATGTGCAAAGTAGGCACCTCCCCCCAACCACCAGCTCAGCTCCCTGGGCCTGGGCACCTCTTATACCAACACTCCTCCACACCCAGAAACTAACCTCCCAGCTGAGTCCTTTCAACCTCTAGAACTGTGAAACATCATAACACAATATTGTGTGAAGCCCGTAAATGTGGGGTGCTTACTGCCTCATGAGGACCAGGGTCAATGCACAAAGTGGGAGCAGCACCCAGCATCCAACGTATGCGATTACTGGTCAGCATCAGCTCCAAAGTTACTGAGTCGGCCTCTATTACTGAATTGTGATTTGCCACCACTGATTGGCATGCTGCTCCAGGAGGGGATGACATGTACCTGTGGCCCATAAACCCTGGCATGCAAGGCAGGTTGTGGCTCAAGAATAAGGGATATAGGGTTGGAGCATCTTGCAGGGGCATTGTGGGGAGGGGCGTGAGCTGGACTCTGGAGGCCTCAAAGGACTGGAGTGAGGGGCTAACACGGGACCACAGGCAAGTGAGAGTGATGGCTGCAAATGAAGTAGACTCCATCCTGAGCCAGCAAGGCCCCTCAGAGAACAGAGAGCCAGCATAATACCTGGATTCCCAGGAGAGGAAGCAGTCCAGCTCAAGTGGGGGCAGCAAGCAGGGCCCCGTGGCCCGAGAGCTTACTTGGGGCTGAGCTGGGCCAGCGTGTCCAGAGAAGGGGATGGATGTGTTGAGCTGGAAGGCGCCAGTCTCCGGGGTGACGGTGTCACTGACTGATCTCAAAGAGAGAGGCGAGAATGGGCCTTTGTGTGCAGGAGAAGGGGGGGTGTGTTCCCAGGCCTGATGGAGAGAAAGGGGTGGAGGGAGGAGATGACTATAGGAAAGAAAGGGGGCTATAAAACATGGCAAAGATGCCCACCTAGTACCCTCACTAGGCAACAAGTAGCTTTTATTCCAGGCCCAGAAGGCCAGGGAGCCGCATGCTCTCAATAGGGGCCTGGCCAGGAGCTGTGGGGCCTGAGAGAAGCACCCCATTCAGGTGGACAAGGCCCAGCCTGTGCCTGTCTGGATACAGCAGGGCAGTGGGCACGTTTGCAGGCTGAGCAGTGTTGTTCCCATGGCAGAGCTTTCTCTCTCTCTCTTGAAGGCCAAAAGGCCACCAAGTTTTAGTTGAAGGAAGAATAAATCAGAGCCAGAGACTAAGTTCTCTGTGCGACAGCCTTACCTTCCACAGCACATCTGTCCAGGCTGTGAATTTTGTCTCCTATCTCAGGAGCAGGCCTGGACCTGAGGGGAGCATCAGTCACATGAGAGTGACCCCTGGGCACAGCCCTGCCTCTGTGCCTGGCCCTGGCCTTAATACACCTGTGCTGTGGGAGAGGCTGCCCAGAGGCAGATGAGGCCCCCATCTGACAGATGGATAGGGTGAGACCAGGTTTTCCTTTGAAAAGGACTTTGGAGCTGGGGGGTCTATGCACTCTGGCCACTCACTTCTGAAAGGAGGGGCTGAGGAGCCTGGGAAGGGAAGGAACCCCCTTGGAAATTGCCAGGACTTTACTCAGACCTGAGTGAAGGGCTTATATTCTGCTGTACTGAGTGGCTCTCCCAGTCTGGCCCCTCTTATAGGCCATAAACTGACCTCAAACTAAATAGTTCCTAGTGAAAAACAGGCCCTGTCTGGAAAGGCAGTCCTGGGAGCCCATGGACAGAGGATAGGCTGGGCAGGGGCCAGAGCCAAGTGGACTTTTCAGCACTGCCCTCTCACTACTGCTTCACTCCCTTTACTGCACCACCACCACACAGTAGGAACTGAACACCCCACCCCACTCAGTCCCCATGGCCCATGCCAGCAGCAGGATAGACATTGGGTCTCTGTGCCTGGGAGTCAGGCCAAGGCTGCTCTCAGCAACAGGGTGCACAGGGAGAAATCTGCTCATAATTCAGGCCATGTCTGGCTGCTGGCCACTGTGATTGTGCACTTGTGTGAAATGCCTTTACAGAGGGGGAGTGTGTGTGTGTGTGTGTGTGTGTGTGTGTGTGTGTGTGTGTGTGTGAGAATCATTCCTGCTTACACATGAGACAGCTGAGCTCAAGCAGAACAAAAAGATTGAATGAGGGCCCATCACCCTCATTCACCATCAGGGGTCTATTTGAGAGTCGGTGACTCATCCTTCCATGCAAAACAGAAAACAGAAGAGATTTGGAAGTTTCTGTGCTGTGTGCATTTTTGTCTTTGTGAATCAATTCTGTCACACAGAAAACAATCAGAATATTCAAAAGGAAAGCAGTTTAGCAACAGTTTCATCTGTATTCACAAGAACATTTTGGTTTCCTATGAAGAAATGATCAGGTGGTCATGCCATGGGCTACTCAGGATGTCCTGTCTGTGTGGGCATATACAGGCTCCAGCTGTGGTGGCCCTGGGGAGCTGGGCCAGCTTGGTTGGTCTTCTAACAGCTGCTGTCCCCAGTGTCCAGACCCACAGAGTAGGCACTTTACCTACATCAGTAGCCCATTTAACAGATGAGGAAACAGGGCTCAGAAGTTGTGATTTCCCAAAGTTATCCCCTCCAGTGAGGGAATGGCAGAGTCAAGAATGATCCCAGGTTTGGCTGACTTTCTACTGAATGAAGAGGGCATGGGAAGTGTGCTCTGAGGCTCATGACGGGCTCAATGGGGTTGCAGCCAGGTCACAGGGTCATGGCAGGGCTTTAGTGTGCATGGGGTGGGAGAGGAGTAACTGGGGCTGAGCTTCCAGGAGAAAGGCGCAGGGAAGATCACTTTACTCTCATCCCTGGGAATGCCTGCCAGATAGAGCGGGGAGGTGGCAGAGCTGGGGCCAGCCTGTGCTTCTGACTCTAAGTTTCTCATGGCCTCAGGAAAAAGTGCCAGCTTCTGTAGGCATCAGGTTTCTCACTTGGGACCTTCCTTGTGGCCTCAGTAAGTCCCTATGTGGGGAGGAGGCTTGAATAAATGCATGAGGGAATGAATAAGAAATAGAGTACCCTGGGGTGCTTGGCTTAGTCACTGCCCCACTACTGTGCCTTGGTGGTTGTCCATAGATGCTGGCTGGCCAGATGTCTAAGTCCATACAGCCAGGAAGTATGAGCACTGGGATATCTCCAACCAGAGGCATGGCTCAGAGCTAAATTGTGCTGTAGTGCCTTCTCTCACAGATGCTTGTCACCTGGAAACAAGATGACAGCAAGGGGCTCCATCCCCAGGGTGTGCAGTTGGTCCTGCCAAGACACCCTACAGAGATGGACACAAAGGATTTTTCTCTGGTCCCTCAACAGCCATAACCCAACTTCTCCTGAAGCAGGATGGCCCAAACATCCCACCCACTAAAAGCTCATTGAATTTCTGCTAATGTGTCAGTAAGTGGCCTCAAGGTCCCCACTTCTATCTACCTCCTCCTAAGCCCCATCAGCATCTGTGTTCTTCTGGGAGCAGTCTCCACATCTTTCTAGGCACAAAGATGCTAGCAGGACCAACTCAGTGCAGAACCCAGCCTGGCCATCAATTCCTGTGTCTCTCTGTTCCCCTGACCCCAGAGAGTAAATGCTTTTCTTGATCCCACACCCAAACTCCACGTACCTGTCCTGGAGCCATCCATGGACCAGCAGTGCCACAGGCTGACAAGGCACAGGAATGTGGGGTGGGGGTAGGTCTTACACCAATGGACTCTTGAGGACGTCAATCCAGCTTGGAAGGATGTCATGAAGGTGCTGTACCAGCTGTCTGCCTCCCCCACTCCACCAGAAAGGCCTGAGCCTCTCCTTGATATAGGATAAGCAGGAGAAGAGGCAGCCAGCAGATAGCAGTGGCCCAGCTAAAACACATGGATCTCTGTCTGCAACGAGCTGGGCACTACTCCAGAGCAGCTCCACCTGGCACAGAGAAGGTGTCTATCTCCCTTCCCTAAGGAATGGATGCTGGGTGGAGGTGGTCAGCTCTAAGCAAACTTCCTCTCTCCAGTAGGGGAATAGAGAGCAATGGGGTCACCCTTCAGCTTGGCACTGGCCCTTCAGCATAAACTAGTTTCCTCCAGCTGGAGTCTTTGAGTGGATTGGTCACAGTCATAGCCCACTGAAGGGGCAAAGCAGGGATGAACATGAAGGTACTCAGATGGGCATGTCTTAAAGCATGTGTACCCCAAACCAGGATGCTTTGCAAGTAAAAGGAACACTGTAAGTTGTTACACTGGGATCAAGACATCAATCAGGAGTATGCTGGGGAAACAGGGCACATGATCCACTAGTTACAGACCCTCTCTTAGCAGCCATGAACTCTTAATGATCTTAGCAGTGATCTATGACATTCAGTGAAATTCTTCCCCCACCTCCCCATCCATCCCTCCTCCCCCCTCCCCTCCCTCACTACAGGCAATGGTTCCAGGTGTTTGGAGTGTGTTCTTGGAACCAGGTATCTTGTTTCCCTTGTGAATGTATTTTGAAAGTACACAAACACTGATGTGCTATAGTTGTGTTTCTGGGTTTCTGCCTTCAGCGCTATGCTTTGAGCCTGGTCAGGTGACCAGGGGTGCCCTCTAGAGTAGTGTCTAGGAAAAACACATCTGTGCTTTTTCTGAGTCACACATTTCGCAATACCTCTGACATTCCATGTGTGAGGTTTAAGCCACCAGCTAGTATCCCACCGTTTAAGCCAATTCTGACAGAATGTGCCCAGCACTCCACCCCTCCAATCTGGTAAGACTGCCCCTCCCACTTCAGATGACAATGGCAAGCTCAGGTTTGTCTCCATTCCTTCTGACCTACTGGCTGTGAATTGGGGTTCCCACAACTGCCTCCATGCTGTTGGATAATTTGCTAGAATGGCTCACAGAATTCAGGAAAACACTGTGTTTACAGGTTTATTGCAAAGGATATAAGGAAGAATACAGATGAACACTCAGATAAAATACTACACAGGGTGAGGTCTGGGGAAGTGGCACAGAGCTTCCACACTCTCTGGCCACACCACCTTCACATGGTATGCTTTGGATTCTGGGTTTGGTGATGGAGGCATGAGTGGGGGAGGCATTTCCATTCCCTCTCTTCTCTCTGGAGAATAGGAGATGGGGCTGAAATTGCCAAGCTTCTCTTCATGGCTTGGTCTTTTTGGTGACCAGCCTATCTCCAGAAGCCCATTGAGAATTGCCTTAGAACAAAAACCACTCCTCCCACCCAGGACATTCCAAGAGATTTAGGATCTCAGTGGCAGACACTCCTATCAGGAAATTACAAAGGTCGTAGGAGCTCTGTGTCAGGAACTGGGGGCAGAGACCGCAAGTGTGTCCCCCACACCTCCTCATCCTGGCTCCAGGAATGGGCATCAGGAAAACTCAGGCTCCTCCTGAGTGAACGGGGCTGGCTGCCCTTGCTAGTCTTTGATGCTAGCTCACCCACAGCTTGTGAGGCAGATAGCTGGTCCCTTTTGCCACATGGGTCATGGTGAGGAGGAGGCTGAGGAGGACATGGCCTGGTCAGCTACTCTGTCAGCTTAGCCTCTGCTCCACACCAATGACCTTGATCTATGCTACCTGCAGCCTCTTCTGCAGGCCTTCCAGCCCACAGGTGGGACTCCTGCTTCCCAGCCAGGTGTGTCATCCAGGAGCATAAGACCTGCTTCTCCTGAGTTGCCCCAGCCCCCAGCTGAGCTCAGCACAGCCTGGAAAGGGGTGACATTGCTCCCCTATGATTATCACTACATCAGAGAGGGAAGGCCAGACAGGGGAAGGAGAAAAGAGGAGATGAGTGGGGACTCCAACCTCCTCACTAACTTGTGGACAGGTCTCTTAACTGCCATCACTTTCCATGTCCATACACCAGGGATGGTGATGCCCTTATGCAACTGTGACCCTTGCAGAGATGGTGCACCAGAGCTCCACACCAGAGCTTGGCAGGGCCCTCTGCCTTCCCAGATCTCCCTTGTCTGCCTCCCTGTGGCAGGCAAAGGGGCCAAGGCTAGGTTGTGGGAACCAGGGCACCAGGGCTGTGCCCTCAATAATGCTCTGGAATCTGATCCAGTCCTTGGGAGCTGCTGATGGGGTCAGCCTCTGCCACCCTGGACTGTCCAGCCATTTTATAGAAACTATGCTTCCAGGTGCCAAGGCTGGCCCAGCAAGTGGAGTGGGGCTCTTAACCTGCAGCATGAAGCTGGCTTCTTCTGCATGAGCATTCCTGAGAGCTAAGATGCACAGAAGCCCTCAGATTGTGATTAAAATCAGAGGGAGATGTTGGTGCCTGGGAAGAGAGACTAGTGAGAAAAGGAGTGTGGGCTCTCAACTCTCTGAGTCACAAAAGACCCTGTGTGTGAGGTTTGGGATGTGAAAGCAAAACAGTGCCAGTTGTTTTTATTCAGGAGGTGGGTTATCCTGAATAAACCCTGAATAAACCCTGAAGGGTTTCACACTGCTTCCTGGCTGGCTCCTTGTTGGTGTGAGCAGCAGCCTAGTCACAGCTCTGCCAGCCCCTTCTGGATCCTCCCTCACCTTGAGCCAGAAGCACATTCAGTGCCTGGGGAAGGGTGACAGTCTTACCTGCAGGACTTCCATCATCCTAGTTGGAGGTTCCAGATGATCCTGAGGTGTTTCAGTGGGTCCCTTTCCTTCCTGCTTTCCCCCATGCCCATCAATTGTCCCCTTCCTCACATACGTCAAGCCCAACTCAGTGGGCAAAAATAAGAGCCTTACACAGGCTGATTATTCACCTCCACAAACATGCAGAATCAAATGATTAAAATAAAACTCTGATCATATGTCACCCCAAGAGGTTCTGCTTACTCTGCTTTGGGTAACATCTAAGTGTTAGCGAGCTTACCCATATAGTCCCCCAAGACAAAGCCCCAACGGTCTCTAATCCAGAGGCCCAGAGGTCCCAGTCTTGCATCTGAAATGAGTTGGGCTCCACTGGCCACACATTCTCCTCTGGGGCAGCTCTGCCTTGGTTTGCAAGCAATGCAGGTGTGTACATACCCACTCTTTCTCCTCTCCCAGCCTTTTGGACACAAATGAATTCCCTCCAGTCCTCTTGCTGATTTAAGCAGAGTCTGCCAGAATGGGGCCCAGCCCCTTGGGAACAAACGGTGCAGGGGACTCCCCACCTTGAGCTGAAACCACACACCTGTAACATGCTGGAGATGGGCAGCATCTCCAGCCATGGAGAACACTTGGGGTAAGGTGTTTCAAGCCTAGACTTGGATCTCAGGCTTATCCTGCTTGATTTTACCTTGTGGGTCAGGTCTCACGTTTCAGACCATCTCAGCACAGCGATGAAACTCTCTGAAATCCACAGAGCATTTACAATCCATTCTGGTATGTGGTCAGGAACCTACTTCAGATTCAGACATCAGCTGAATTAAGAGTCAACTCTTACTAACAGGAGTCTTTCCTCCCTGGTCCAGTCATGAAGAGCCAAGCATTTCATTTCTCTCCATTTGTTTTTATTTAATTTCATTTCACTAGATGGCAGTGGGATTTTGGACTACAGCTAGACTGCCTGATGAATCCCAGCTTTGACACATTTACTATGCAACCTGGATCAAGTTGCTCAACCCCTCTCTGCTTCAATTTCCTTACATGTAAAATATGGATTATGGCAATACTTCCCTTACAGGGCTGTTGGAAAGATTAAAAGAAAATGGATTCAAAGCACAAGTTTCACATGTTAGCTACACTTACTTAATTTCATCTGATTCAGTAATTTTCCTAATTCCCCAATAGTGCTGTGTGCTGCATCTTTGAAAAAGGTCCCTCAAATTGCTCACAAGGCCCCTGGTTAGATACTCAATCTCAGATTGAAAAAGTCTGTGTGAAGGAGCCTTCCTCCCTGTCTCTTCGGGAGCACCATTTGTGACACTAGGATGTAAATGCCTCCTCAGACTTCTGTAAAACTCCAGAACTGGAAGCTTCAGGCTGAAACCACTTTGTTTTATGACTCTGGGAGCAAATTCGTCATCATAAGCAGTGGCCCTAGGCCAGATTCCTTTCCTGCTAAGGAAAGTTGGCCTCTAGCTGGGGACGTTTTCTTTCCTTCTCAGTACAGCCTGTTCATTATATAGCTCTCCGGGGGGAACATAGGTTTTCCCACATTGGGCATGCTTTTCCGTGTAATGCACAGGCCTGCCAGCTGTTGAGCAGAAGAAAAGTACAATAATGACTTTATTTCCCTAATCTAGTTGTGATTAAAAGGTTTTCTGAACATTTCAACGAACAGAGGATGGAGGGCCAGACCTAGATATTTCCTGCAGATAACAGCCTGCAGCAGCCTGAGATGCTGGAGGAAGACCAGTCCTCCTCACAGGCACCCAGCAAGCAGCACAGCTCAGGGGATTAGAAAAGTCTGACCCCCGCAGTTGAGGCAAGGGACAGATGTCAGGAAATACCAAGGTCAGCTGACTCTGCTCGTCAGCTCAGACCCTCATGCCTGCTCTGCTCTGAGTCTGCCACCACAGCTATGAGCTGCTATCTTCCTTCTGCTACTGGCAAGTTCCAGAGGTGTGGCTAGATAGAGATGGATCCCTGAGGCTGCCTCCTTGCTGTAGACCCTGCTTAACCCTGAGTTCTTCTGTGACCATGCAGGTAGTCCAACCAGGAGGGCCTCTCCTTCCTACCTATTGGAGTGGCTGCCTATTGTTTGATGGGTGTCCTCATGCATGTGGTTCCAACTTGGGCTGGCCCGTGCACTCCCAGGGGTGGCAGAAGGATTGAGGTGTTGACCTTAGTCCCTGCCACCTGCCCAGAATAAGTCACCTTAGCCTTCCTGAATCTGAAGATTTATATTATTCATGAATTTTGGAAAACTCAGTCTTTATCCATTTAAATATTGTTTCTGCCCCATTTCTTTCCTCCTTCCCTTGTTCTAGTCTGATTAAATGTTTGAACTACCTTATCATTGTATCCTCCATTATCTTCATTTTCTTGCCTTTCTTTATGCTAGTTTGGAAAGGCTCTTTCCCTCATTTTCATCTCTATCTTAAGTTTTTCCTCTCAGAGAAGCGTGATTTTCATCAGTGTTTTTTCTGTCCCTGGCTTCTCTTTTTTCATTTTGGAACTTCATGTGCAGGGAGGTGAATTATTCTTAATTGTTATTGCAGGGTTCACAGATTATCATCAATATGATTAAAAAATCATCTCATTTTAAATATTATTAATTTTAAATTATTATAAGTCACTTTGTCTTATCTTGTTATTTCTCTCAGTTTTTCCTGAAGACTTATTCTTGTTTCCTCAGCTCGTAGGCAACTAATCTTGTATATTTAACATATATTCTCCTCAGGTGCATAGAAAAATGTGTGCATTTCCAGAAAAACAATAACAACAACAACAAATTTGGTGAAGGGCAGAGGGATTCAGCATAGCTGTGGACTAATTTAATTTAGTTGTAGTCCTTAGTGACTGACATTGCAAATGTATGCTTGCAGACATTGTTTATTCCACATAGTATTTACATATTTACAGGCATGCGTCATTTTAGTGCATTTTGCTTTACCTCACTTTGTTTTTCTGCACACATGTACTTGTGTTTTTTGCTGTGTTGAACAAGTCTCCAGGTACATGTTTTCCAAAAGCATTTGGTTGTGTCTCTATGTCAATTTAAGCTGCATGATTCCTGTTACAATAAAGTGCGACCAAAACTCAATAGTATATGGCTAGGGTTCACTCATAGGAAGCAGTGCTGGTGTAATTTATTGCCAATTTGGCTAAACTAGAAACTACAAATCTGAGCTCCCTTCCCTGTGTGGTTTGAGGCTAAGCCTGACCAAAAAAGGAAGTTAAACAAGATATAGGAGGCAGAAGTAAAGCAGCAGCCCTTTTTCTTGAAAGGCATGTGTAGTCAAATGCTGTGATGGACAGACACTGAGGTGCTGGGCTCCTGCTGACACTTCCTGTCCTCTCTGCAGCTGCCACCCTTCTGTCCACTACAGGTAGTTGGCAGTGGACTCACAGAGGGACTGCCATGCAGAGGCATTCATTTCCCACAGTCTCCTGTAGCAGCCTCTTTGCAGCCTTGCTCAGTGGCTTGGATTCCTAGCTTTTCCTTGACATGTTGGCTGGCCCATCCACACAGTGCTTCGGGAGTCTGGTTAGTGGTTTTTCCTCATCTCTCTCACAGTCCCTTCTAGATTTTCATTGAAAGGTAGAAGGTGTAATTCCTATAAGAAGCTCCTTATACCACATCACTATAAAGATGAGCAAGGCAATATCTTGCACAAAATTTCTCAAGTGGGGAGGAGAAAGGACAGCATTATGGAGGGGCACATGGGACATCTGAGGCATTGGAATGTTCTTTTTCTTAAGTTTAGCAGTGTACAAAATGTTCATTTTATTAATATTGTTCAAGCTGTACAAAATATGATGCAATTCAAAGCTAAAAATGAAAATGGAAGTGGGTGGGGGCTGGATGAAATAAATAAAAGAGATTTTAAGAGCATACTTACCGTGATAGACTCTGAGTAATGTCTAGAATTGTTGAATCATTATGTCATACACCTGAAGCTAATATAATACTGTATGTTAATTATACTTCAATAAAAAATATATTTTTAAAAATGTTTAAAAAAATGTTTATTCCGTACATTTTTTGCTTTCACTCCTGCATATAGAAGTAATGCAGAGCAGGTGAAGGAAAAATCAGCTTTGTTTTCTCCACATAGGAGGTTAAAGAGTGAGTCATGAAGACCCTACGGGGAAGAACATCCCAGGCTGAAGGATAGCTAACGTAAGGACCCTGGTATTGGGAATGACTTAGGTGGCCAGTTTGACAGTAGTGGAGTGAGCCAGGGGTGAATAGTATGAGATTTCAGAGAAGCAGTTGTGACAGGTGGTGTGAAGAATTATAGGCATTGGTAGACCTTGGTCTTTACCCTGGATAAACAGAAAGACCTTGGAGGGTTTGAAAGAAGCAGTGACATGGTTTATACAGACATAAAGAAACGTATGTGTGCATACTTTATTATGTATGTATGTATTTATTTATTTATTATTGAGTTTGAGTTTTATTAAGCTACAATTCACATCCATATAATGTGCTTTTTTAAAGAGTACAATTCAGTATGTTTAGCATATTCATAGAGTCATACAACAATCACCACTATATAATTTTCAACACTCCCTAAAGAACACTTTTACCCTCCTCACCTGAATTTCCGATCACATAAGTGGAATCATACAATATTTGGTGTTTTGTGACTGACTTCTTTCATTTAGCATAATGTTTCCAAGATTCACCCATGTTGTAGCATGTTATTAGAATTTGTTTCTTTTTATTGCTGACCAATATTCCAATGTTTTGTATACCACATACTTTTATTGCAATGGTTTGAGTTGATTTTGCTATTTTCAAACCTACAATTCATTCCTAAGACAATAGTAGCTAGTAGTCATCTGAACTGTATGTGCAGGTGTATGAGTGCACATCTGAGCAGATGAGTGCAGGTTACATGTATGAATGTGGGTGTGACAGTATGTGTTTTTAGCAGTGGCTCATGTGTAGGGGGTAGGAAGCTTGTCCGGGTGTGGGATTACACCTGGGGGTGGGGTGCAGGAGGGTAGGGAGAAAGGGGACTTCATATGTGCCAACCTGAGTTCCAGGGCCTGAGAAGTGTGCTCCTGAGGGATTCATCCTCATCCCTCAAGTCCTGGTAAAGGATATGAGCCAGCCTCAGTCAGCCAGATTCTACAGTCAGCCAGATTCTTCTTGGCCATGAACCTGTGCTGGCTGATGTTGGGTATGTCTGGGTGTAGCAAAGGTCTGGTTTAATACGCTGTCTGTTGATTTTTTTCCCCCAGAGCCTGATGAAACCTGTCCTCTCCAGAGGTCCGATCATTTCTTCTACTCACTTTTAAGATTCAAACAATGTTTTCAATGCTTATTTTGGGCTTCACAGAGAAACACCTGGTTGATATATAGTTCATGGTAGGAGAACTACTGTCCCAAACAATCTCCCTGCACTACCATCACCCATCAGTGCATGGAATTCCACTCGTAGAGAACTTGATACATTGAACCCTAAAGGGTTTGAGGTCTCCCAGAAACTGAAGGGGAGTGGAAAGTTCTGGAGCAGGGACATTTGGGTTTATACCCCTCTATGTGGCCTTAGGCAACTCACTTAAGCTTTCTTAATCTGTAAAATGAGGTAATAATAGTTATCATCGTACATGGTTTATTGTGGGGTTATGAAGAAAATAGGTCAAACATCTAGCAAGGTGTTTAGCACAGGTAGATGCTTGATGAATAGGTACTCCTTTCCCATTGGAATGCCAGGCCCCCAAGAAAGGCGACATTAGCTCTCTACCGGAAATCAGCAAAGATGATTTGGGCAAGGGTCCCCAGACCCTGAAAGAAGTACAGGAGAACTTAAGAGACATCAGTTTGTTTGTTTGTTCATTCATGAATTCCTTCCTGGAATTAGTCAACAGTACTGAGTACCTACAACATACACTGTGTTAGGTGTGGGGGCCTCAAGAATCACTGGGTTTCCCTGGGGTCACATTCAGCACATATGCAGATGCAACTCCTAAAGCATGTGAAAATAATGTGGACTTTTCTGAGGTTTTATAAGGAACAGAAAAGCAGGTTATAAAAAGCAAACTAGTAAACGTCACTTATAATAAATCCCACTCTTTCCTTGGCATTTGCTGTGCTATGCCCAACTCTTCTCTCTCTTCACAACCCTCCTTCTCTCCCTGCTTCCCATTCCAATGGCTTCCACCTTCTGGGTCTTACTATTCACAGCCCTTTTTAAAAAGCTTTATGGAATCCAACTTGATAGTAAACTATGAAAGAAAAAAAGCTTTATTGTGCGTCAACATGTCAGAGAAGTAAGGGGGACTGAAGTTCCCTCATCCCTCAAACACAGCAGTATTGAGGCCAGAAGACTTGGGATTCCAGGAAGCCAGGCTACAGAGTGACAGAAACATCTCCAGAGGCCCACAGATTCAGCTTGGCAGGGCAGAGGTGCGCTTGCGAATTCGGAGAGATAAAACAGGCCGCGTAGGCACAAAGCAGGGGGAAACCCTTCAGTGGAAAGACAAAAGGAAGAGGAAGAGAAGCTGTGGACGTGTGGGATTATAATTGGACAAGATAAAAACCTCTCTGGACCATGGAATGGAGAGTGGAAAACATGGAGATCTCTAACTTCCAAACAGCCTTAGGAGTGATGATCCAGATTGCGCAACTTTCTCTGGACTGGAGCTGGCTGCGGTGTGGGCATGCCTGGCCTGGGGGAGAGGGAAGCCAGCCCCCAGCTCCATAGTGAGCTCAGAGGTGCTTGGGAGAGAGGTTCCCCCCCACCCTCGAGTGCTGTGGGAAGAAGGTATATTGCCACTCCAAGGACAAAAGACCTTGCAGGGCCAGCCAGAGGCCCTTTGCCAGCTGGGCAGAAGGCGCCACCCCAGAACTGGGCAGAGGGAGTGCGATCGTTTAAGACATCAGGGTTTAAATCTCAGCTGAGCACCTGGGAAGCACAAGAGACTGTACAGCATGACAAACCAGCCCGCTTGCACCTGGGCAGCGCTGTGAAGAGTGCTCTGGGATACCCATCTGAGGAGAGACTGGAGTGTCATCATTTTTCTCCCCATCACCAACAAGGTGAGGCTTCAGGGAACTGGACTGGGGGCCCCCCAGTGGAGGTGGGACCCGCCTACACCAAATCCTGCTCCTCCATGCTTGATAACTTTGTATCTACTGGAGCAAGATTGACCCTGACTGAACCAGAGGGTCCCTCCTCCAGACCAGCTCAGCCACAGGTTCCAAGGCACCATCACACAAAGGTCCAGTGGTTTTACACTTTCTGATTTGGTTTTTGGTCAATTCTTATTACATACATTTTTTTTTCTCTTTTCTTCTTCTTTCTTTCCTTCTCTATTCTGGTTGTTGGTTTATTTAAGCAGGCATTTTTAACCTATTCTTTTTACACCTTTTCTGTATTTCCTTCTTCTTTATTTTCCTCTCTCTCTGGATTAAGTCATATAGTTTCTCTGATTCTCTACCCGGTCAATTTTTTCCCACACTCCTGTCATTTCTCTCTTTGTATGGGATAAGGTTTCTTCTGCAACCTCCCCTCCCCCAATTTTTAATTTTTTTCAGGACTACTTCAGTGAACAAATCAAACACGTCTGCTGGAAGGTCTAAAACACCACTACGAGTAGGGAGATAAAGCAACCAGAGTCACAACAACAGAGAGCATGAAATACATTCAAACAAACAAACAAACAAACATCTCAAGAGCCAGGCCCTGGACGGTGTATGATACTTTTTTTTATAATTAATTTTTCTTATGTTTATTTTTTGAGAGACAGAGCATGAGCATGAGCAGGGGAGAGGCAAAGACAGAGAGAGTCACAGATTCTGAAGTGGGCTTCAGGCTCCGAGCTGTCAGCACAGACCCCAATGCTGGGCTGGACTCACTAGGCCTGAGATCATGACCTGAGCCAAAGTCAGATGGTCAGCTGACTGAGCCACACAGGTGCCCCTAAAAATTTTTTTAATGTTAATTTATTTTTTGAGGGCCCCTTTTTAATATAGTAGTAGTCTTAGGTGTAGGATATGTAATAAGCTATTAAAATATGTAAAAGAGAGAAAACTAGCAAAATGACAAAATGGAAGAATTTGCCTCAAAAGAAATTCCAGGAAGAAATGACAGCCAGAGAATTGCTCAAAACAGATATAGACAATATATCTGAATGAGAATTTAGAATAATAGCCATAAGATTAACAACTGGGCTTGAAGAAAAGCATAGAAGACAGCAGAGAATCTATTTCTGCAGAGATCAAGGACCTAGGAAATAGTCACAATGAATTAAGAAATGTTGTAAATGAGATGCAAAATAAACTAGATACAATGACAGCAAGGAAGGAGGAAGGAGAAGGGAGAATAAGTGAAACAGAAGTAAAACTATGGAAAATGATGAGGCTGTAAAAAAGAGAGATAAGGAAATACTAGACCACAAGGGGAGAATTAAAGATTTCAGTGATTCAATAAAATGTAATAACATCCATATCATAGGAGTTTTAGAAGAAGAAGAGAGAAATGGGAAAAAGGTTTATTTGAACAAATTTTAGCTGAGAACCTCCTTAATCTGGGGAAGGAAGCAGGCATCCAAGTCCAGAAGGCACAGAGAATTCCCTTCAGAATTAACAAAAACAAGTCAACTCCATAGCATATAATAGTGAAACTGGCAAAATACAAAGATAAAGAGGGAATTTTGAAAGAACCTAAGGGACAAAAAGGCCAAAACCTACAAGGGTAGACACGTAAGGGTAGTAGCATACCTGTCCATTAAACTTGGAAGGCCTGAAAGGAGTGGCAAGAAATATTCAATGTGCTGAATAGGAAAAATATCCAGCCATAAATCCTTTATCCAGCAAGCTTGTCATTCAGAATAGAGGGAGAGATAAAGGCTTTCCCCAACAAACAAAAACTGAAGGAAATCATGACCACTAACCAGTCCTGCAGGAGATCCTAAGGGGGACTGTGTGAATGGAATGCTGCAAAGACTACAAAAGACCAGAGGCATCACCACAAACATGAAACCTACAGATAACACAATGATACTAAATCCATATCTTTCAATAATCACTCTGAATGTAAATGGACTTAATGCCTCTAATCCAAAGACATACGGTATCAGAATGGATAAAAAAACCAAGATTCATCTATGTGCTGTCTATACGAGACCATTTTATACCTGAGAACACCTTCAGATTAAAAGTGAGGGGATAGAGAACCATCTCTCATGCTACTAGAAGTCAAAAGAAAGTCATACTTATATCAGACAAACTAGATTTTTTAAATTTTTTTTATTTGTTTCTGAGAGAGAGAGAGAGACAGCATGAGCAGGGGAGGGTCAGAGAGAGAGGGAGATACAGAATCAGAAGCAAGCTCCAGGCTCTGAGCCAGCTGTCAGCACAGCACAGAGCTTGATTCAGGGCTCGAACCCACAAACCGTGAGATCATAACCTGAGCTGAAGTCAGACGCTTAACCGACTGAGCCACCCAGAAGCCTCACAGACAAACTAGATTTTACACTGAAGTCTGTAACAAGAGATGAAGAAGGGTATTATATCATAATTACGGGGTCTATCCATCAAGAAAAGCTAACAATTGTAAATACTTATGCCCCAAACTTGAAACATCCACATATATAAATCAATCAAAACATATCAATCTGGACAGATCATATTAGGAAGAAAATAAAGAAACAATAACCTTGAACGATATACTGAACCAGATGAACTTAACAAATATATTCAGGACTTTTCATCCAAAAGCAGCGGATTACACATTCTTCTCAAGTGCATGTGGAACATTCTCCAAAATTGGGGTGCCTGGGTGGCTCAGTTGGTTGGGCGGCTAACTTCAACTCAGGTCATGATCTCACGGTTCGTGGGTTTGAGCCCTGCGTCAGGCTCTGTGCTGACAGCCAGCTCAGAGCCTGGAGCCTGCTTCAGATTCTGTGTCTCCCTCTCTCTCTACCCCTCCCCTGCTCACACTGTCTCTCTCTCTCAGAAATAAATAAATCATTAAAAATTTTTAAAAAAAACAAAATAGATCACATACTGCATCATAAAATATCACTCAATAAATATAAAAGGATTGAGATCATCCCATGCATATTTTCAGGTCACAACCATATGAAAGTTGAAATTAACCACAAGAAAAAATTTGGAAAGCCTCCAAGTGCACGGAGGTTGAAGAACATCTGACTAAAGAATGAATGCATCAACCAGGCAGTTAAAGAAGAAATTAAAAAATATATGGAAACAAATGAAAATGAAAACATAACAGTCCAAACCCTTTGGGATGCAATAAAGGTCAATAAGAGGAAAATACATTGCAATCCAGGTCAATCTCAAGAAACAAGAAAATCCCTGAGGCGCCTGGGTGGCTCATTTGGTAAAGGGTCTGACTTCGGCTCAAGTCACGATCTCACGGTTCATGGGTTTGATACCCACATCGGATTCTGTGCTGGCACCTCAGAGCCTGGAACCTGTTTCAGATTCTGTATCTCCCTCTCTCTCTGCCTCTCCCCCGCTCATGCTCTGTCTCTCTCTGTTTCAAACATTAAAAAAAAAATAAAAATAAAAACTGGAAAAGAAAAGAAACAAGAAAATCTCAAATATAGAACCTAACCTCACACCTAAAGGAACTAGAATCAGAGCAGCAAAGAAACCCCAAAACCAGTAGAAGAAGAGAAATAATAAAGAGTAAAGGAGAAATTTACAAAAATATAGAATTAAAAAAAAAACAGTAGAAAAGATCAATGAATGAGATTGCTTTTTGAAAAAATAAACAAAATTGATAAGCCCTTAAGCAGACTTCACAAATAGAAAAGAGAGAGAACTCAAATAAATAAAATCATAAATGAAATAGGAGAGATCACAACCAACACCACAACAAATACAAACAATTATTACAGAATATTATGAAAATTATATGTCAACAAACTGGACAATCTGGAAGAAATAGACAAATTCCTGGACAGTTGCTTTAGCAAATGGTGCTAAACTGGGAGAACTCGATAGCAACATGCAGAAGAATGAAACCGGACCATGTTCTTACACCATACACAAAAATAAATTCAAAATGGATGAAAGACCTAAATGTGAGACAGGAAACAATCAAAACCCTAGAGAAGAAAGCAAGCAACAACCTCTTTGACCTCTGCCACAGCAACTTCTTACTCTACACATCTCTGAAGGCAAGAGAATCAAGAGCAAAACTGAACAATTGGGACCTCATCAAGATACAAAGCTTCTGCATTGCAAAGGATAAAATCAACAAGACTGAAAGGAAATTGATGGAATGGGAGGAGATATTTGCAAATGATATTTTGGATAAAGGGTTAGTATCTAAAATCTATACAGAACTTACCAAACTTGACACCTAAAAAAAAATCCAGTGAAGAAGTGGGCAGAAAACATGAATAGACATTTTTCCAAAGAAAACATCCAAATGGCCAAAAGACATATGAAAAGATGCTCAACATCACTCATCATCAGAGAAATACAAAACAAAACCACATTAGAGATACCACCTCACACCAGTTAGAGTAGCTAAAATTAACAACTCAGGAAACAACAGATGTTGGTGAGGATGTGGAGAAAGGGGACCCTCTTGCATTGTTGGTGGGAATGTAAACTGGTGCATCCACTCTGGAAAACAGTGTAGAGCTTCCTCAAAAGCATAAAAATAGAATTACCCTAGGACCCAGCAATAGCACTACTAAGAATGTATCAAAAAAATAGAGGTGTGTTGATTCATAGAGGCACATGTACCCTAATGTTTATAGCAGCACTTTCAACAATAGTCAAATATCCATCAATGATGAATAAATAAAGAAGATGTAGTACATATTTACAATGGAATACTACTCGGCAATGAGAAAGAATGAAACTTTGCCATTTGCAACAACGTGGATGGAGCTGGAGGGTATTAACACTAGATGAAGTAACTCAGTCAGTGAAAGATAGATATATGTTTTCACTCATATGTGGAATTTGAGAAACTTAACAGAACACCGAGAGGGAAGGGAAGGGGAAAAAGTAATTTCCAACAGGGAGGGAGGTAAACCATAGGAGACACTTAAATGCAGGAAACAAACTGAGGGTTGATGGGAAGGTGGAGGGGAAAATGGGTGTTGGGCTTTGAGGAGGGCACTTGTTGGGATGAGCACTGGGTGTTGTATGTAAGCAATGAATCATGGGAATCTACTCCTGAAACCAAGAGCATACTGTATACAATGTATATTAGCTAGCTTTACAATAAATTATATTTAAAAATTAAAATTAAGCATTATTTTGATATAATTAACATACCACACAATTCACCTTTAAAAAAAAATATATCATCTATCTGTCTGTCTATCATCTATCTATCGATTTATCTATCTATCTATCTATCTATCTTTTTTATCTACTGCTAAGGGGTATCTCTCTGCCTGCGGCTAGTTTCAGGAGGCCTTTCTGGCCCTGACATCTTGTTTCTGACCTTGTTGGACAGGTCTGGTTCTCCACTCAATGTGGCGGTGGGTGAGTGGAAGCTGGACAATTCACCTTTTTAAAGTGTTCAATTCAGAGGCGCCTGGGTGGCTCAGTTGGTTAAGCGTCTGACTGGCTCAGGTCATGATCTCACAGTTTGTGGGTTCGAGCCCCACGTTGGGCTCTGTGCTGACATCCAGCTCAGATCCTGGAGCCTGTTTCGGATTTTTTGTCTCCCTCTCTCTCTGACCCTGCCCTGCTCACGCTGTCTCTCTCTCTCTCTCTCTCTCTTTCTCAGAAATAAATAAAACATTTAAAAAATAAAGTGTACAATTCAATGACTTTTAGTATATCCACAAAGTTGTGCAACCATCACCCTAATCTAATTTTAGAACAATTTAATGTAAATGGAATCATACAGTATGTGGTCTTTAAATTTTTTTTAAATTGTGGTAAAAAAAAAAAACATAAAATGATCATCCTAACCATTTTTAAGTGCACAGTTAGTGTTAACTATATTCACATTCACATTGTTGTGAACAGACTCCTAGAATGTTTTCATCTTGAAAAAATGAATTCTATCCTCATAGAACAAAAACTCCTTATTTTCCTCCTTCCACAGTTCTTGGCCACCACCATTATACTTTCTAAGAGTTTGGTTACACTAGGTGCCTCATATAAGTGAAATCATACAGTATTTGTCTTTTTATAACCTGCTTATTTAACTTAGCATAATGTTCTCCAAGGTCATTCATGTTGTTTTGTTTTATTTTCTTCTTTTTCTTTAAGATTAAATAATATTCCTGTGTGTGTGTGTGTGTGTGTGTGTGTGTGTGTGTTTTACCCATTTATCAATGGACATTGAGTTGCTTCTGTCTCGTGGCTACTGTGGGTAATTCTTCAATGAATATGGGTGTGCAAATAACTCTTGAAGATACTGCTTTCAGTTCTTTTGGATATATACCCAGAAGTGGGTTTGCTGGATCATACAATAATTATATTTTTTAATTTTTTAGGAACTTCCACTCTGTTTTCCACAGTGGCTGCACCACTGTACATACCCTCCAAAAGTGTACAAAGGTTCCAATTTCTTTATATTCTCACCAGTATTCATTATTCCCTCCAACCCCTTTTTTATGATAGTGATCATACTCATAGGTGTGTAGATATATCTCATTGTGGTTTCAATTTGCATTTCCTTGGTGATCAGTTTCTCATGGCCCTTTGTATATCTTCTTTGTAAAAATGTCTTTTCACTGGGGGGCAAGATGGCGGAAAAGTAAGGAGCTCCGTACTTGCACTCGCGCCCATACATCACACAGAAAAGATCTGAAGCCATTGGAAACCTCACAAAACCTGAGAGATTGGGAGAAAAAGGACGCAGAATCCACTGAGAGAGCCTTCTAACGTGAGTGCGAACCAGGGAAGATAAAATCGGGCCGGGATCGGAGACTCCAGGGTGGGAGGCGATCCCCCTCTACCGTCTACGGGGAGTGAGAGGGGGAAAGGAGAGAGTCCGAGACAGAAAAACCTCCGCTCAGGGGGGAAAAACCTCCGCTCGGTGCATAGAAAGACCGTATCTGCAAATACCTGCACACCAGGTCCCCTCGCGCCAACTGGTCCGGGGGGGGACCGGGGGGAGGCTGAACATACAAATGCTTCTTTGTGCTGGCTCCTGGAGGCTGGACTTCAGAGTGGTGGCACGCCTGCCTCCATTGTAGCTCCCGGGCGGCTGGGGCCCCTGAAAGAGCCTCGCGACACCGGGCGTCCACACTCCTGGCTGGCTGGAACTCAAGAGGGAAGGCAAAGAACTAAAAACTGGGAAATTTGCCTGTGAGTTCGTGTTTCGGGTGATGAGCCATAGAGGGACCCAGTTTTCCTCACTCCAGCAGTCTCGGGCTCAGCGCACCCGGCAGGCAAGCCCCCGCCCATGCTCACCAGCCCTACCCAGAGAAGGAAGCAGCGATTCTGACTCCACCCCCAGAGCTCCGCAGGGGGCCTGGAAGTGCCCGGGGGAGTTGCCTGGGAAGCTGTGTCTAAGGCAATTTCAGCGGGGCACGCGGACTGGGATTTGGAGATTGGGACTGGCCTGAGTTGAAGAGTGCAACCAACTTTGTCTGCGCCCCCGATATGGGGAGTTTACACGCCCAAAAAAGCGAGGTGCAGCCCTTGGTTCATGAAGGGACTGGAGCACCGTCACTCTCCTCCCCACAACCGCCAAGGCAGAGCTCACGCCTGAAGCGTTGGGGCACGCCACGCCCATCCCTGCCTGAGAGGTGCCCTCCTCGCTTTTTTTTTTCTTTTTTTTCCCTTATTATTCCTTTTGTTGTTTTATTCCTTTTTTTCTTTCTTTTTTTTCTTTTTTTTCCTCTTTTTTTTCTCTTTCTTTTTTCTTCTTCTTTCTCTTTTCTCTCTTTTTTCCCCAGAACACTGACTTGATTAACTCTGGTCGCCAGCTTGCTTAAACAATCATGAGTCCATTCTGTCAATGTAAATTCTACACCTACCGATGTTTTCATCTCTTTCTCTCAGGAGTAATTAGACTATATAGTCTCTCTGGATAATTACAGCATCCTTCTCTCACCTATCCAACCATATTCTACCCTTTACCTCTTTGAAAAAAGCTTCTTATCCCTTCTGCCTGTTCATTCTGTTTCCAATTTTGCCTCATCCGGCCATGCCTTCTCTCTCTTTCTCTATGCTCCTCAACCAGCACTGCATACACACAGCTATTTAACTGTAGCTGGGAAATCCAGGTATAAACTTTAAACCGTTCTTTGTCCATTGGGTTTCTTCTTTTTTCCCTTTCTTTTCCCCTTTTGACCCTTTTATGTATTTTATGCTCCCTATTATTCGCCCTCCCTCCTCCGTCTTTTCTCTTAACTTTTTCATTTTCCCTCTCGCTTTGCATGTTAGTTGAATTAGCCTGTGCGTTTGTGTGCTCCTGCTCCCTGTGTGTTTGTCTGTCTGTTTTCTTTTCCAGGGCTACCTCAAGAAACAAGCTAGAGTACACAAGGTGAGAGTCCCAAATATCACTACGAATAGGAAAATAAAATAACTAAGGTCCCAACAAGAGAGACCGAGGGATACCATTCAAAAAACAATCTCTGAAAGGATAGGCCCTGGAAAGTCAAAGAGTCTTCTTGGATATAGCAGCGCTCATAGAAACAGAGAGCATAACAGGTCTTTAAAACCAACAAGAGCTGGAAAGCTAACTAAAATGACGAAACGAAAGACCTCTCCTCCAAAGAAACTCCAAGAAGAAATGACAGCTAATGAACCGCTCAAAACAGATATCAGCAGCATAACTGAACAAGATTTTAGAATAATAATGGTAAAATCAATAGCTGGGCTTGAAAAAAACATAGGGAACATCAAAGAAACTATGGCTACAGACAAAATGGAGAATAAAAATAGTCATGAAGAATTAAAAAATGCGATAAATGAGATCCATAATAAATTAGAGGCCTCCAATGCACGGATTGAAGAGGCAGAAAAGAGAATAAGTGATTTAGAAGACACCCTATAGAAAAACAAGAAACTGACAAAAAAAAGAAACAAACTGATCCAGGAACAGGAAAGAAGAATTCGAGAGCTCAGCGATACGGTCAAATGCAACAATATCCATATCATAGGAATCCCAGAAGAGGAAGAGGGAGGGAAAGGTGCTGAAGGAGTCCTGGAACAAATTATAGTAGAGAAATCCCCCAACCTGGGGAAGGAAATAAACGTTGAAATACAAGAGGCTCAGAAGACCCCCCGCCACAGACGTAATTTGAGTCGATCTTCAGCACAGCATATCGTAGTAAAAATGGCAAAATACAAGGACAAAGAGAGAATTTTGAAAGCAGCTAGGGAGAAAAGGGCCCTCACATACAAAGGGAAACCTATCAGAGTGGTGACAGACCTATCTACTGAAACGTGGCAGGCCAGAAAGGAATGGCAGGAGATCTTCAATGTGATGAACAGTAAAAATATGCAGCCAAAAATCCTCTATCCAGTAAGCCTGTCATTCAAAATAGAAGGAGAGGTAAAAACCTTTCCAAATAAACAGAAATTGAAAGAATTTGTCACCGCTAAGCCAGCCCTACAAGAAATCCTGAGGGGGACGCTCTGAAGGAAAGGTTGCAAGGAACAAAGATACCAGAGACACCACCACAAGCATGAACCCTACAAAGGATACAAAGACTCTAAACCCACATATTTCAATAATAACACTGAATGTAAATGGGCTGAATGCTCCAATCAAAAGACATAGGGTAGCAGAATGGATTAAAAAACAAAATCCAGGGGCACATGGGTGGCTTAGTCGGTTAAGCACCCGACTTTCGCTTAGGTCATGATCTCACGGTTTGTGGGTTCGAGCCCCGTGTCGGGCTCTGTGCTGACTGCCAGCTCAGAGCCTGGAGCCTGTTTCAGTCTGTGACTCCCTCTCTTTCTGACCCTCCCCTGCTCACGCTGTCTCCCTCTCTCTCTCCTAGAAATAAATAAAACATAAAAAAAAAAAAGAAACCAAAATCCATCTATATGCTGTCTACAAGAAACTCATTTTAGACGGGAAGATACCTTCAGATTAAAAGTAAGAAGATGGAGAAATATATATCACGCTACAGGAAATCAAAAGAAAGCCAGAGTAGCGATACTGATATCAGACAAACTGGACTTTAAATTAAAGACAATAACAAGAGATGAAGAAGGGCACTACATAATGATTATGGGTCCATCCATCAGGAAGAACTAACAATCATAAATGTCTACGCACCGAATACGGGAGCACCTAAATATCTAAAACAATTAATCACAAACAGAAACAAGCTTATAGATAAGAATGTGCTAATAGCAGGGGACTTTAATACTCCGCTACAGCAATGGATAAGTCCACCGGACAGAAAATCACTAAAGAAATAATGGACTTGAAAGACACATTGGACCAGATGGGTCTGACGGACATATTTAGAACTTTACAGCCTGAGACCAGGGAATTTACTTTCTTCTCAAGTGCGCATGGCACATTCTCCAAGATAGATCACATACTGGGACATAAAGCAGCCCTCAATAAATATAAAAGAATAGAGATCATACCATGCACACTGTCAGATCACAATGCTTTGAAACTTGAAATCAATTACAGGAAGATGTCTGGAAAACCTTCAAAAACATGGAGGTTAAAGAACAGCCTACCAAAGAATGAATGGGCCAATCAGGCAATTAGAGATGAAATTAAAAAATATATGGAAACAAATGAAAATGCAAATACAACAATTCAAAAATCTATGGGATGCGACAAAGGCAGTCCTAAGAGGAAAGTCAATTGCTCTCCAGGCCTATTTCAAGAGATTAGAAAAAGCGCAAGTCCAAAATCTAACAGCTCACCTAAAGGAACTAGAGGCAGAGCAGCACTCTCCACAATAGCTAAAACATGGAAAGAGCCTAAGTGTCCATCAACAGATGAATGGATCAAGAAGATGTGGTTTTTTATCTATACCATGGAATAATACATGGCAATGAGAAGCAATGAAATCTGGCCATGTGTAGCAACATGGATGGACCTTGAGGGTGTTATGCTGAGTGAAATAAGTCAGGCAGAGAAGGACAAATATCATGTTTGCACGTACAGGAGGATTAGGAGGAACTTGACGCAGGAACAAGGGGGAGAAGAAGGGGGGAAATGGTGGGGGAAAGGGAGAGAGGCAAACCATGAGAGACTCTTGAATGCTGACAAAAACTGAGGACTGATGGATGTGGGGTGGGAGGGGGGATGGGCATGGAGAAGGACACTTGTGGGGATGAGCACTGAGTGTTATGTGGAAACTAATTGGACAATAAACTATTTGTAAAAAAAAATGTCTTTTCAGTTCCTCTGTGCATTTTTTAATCAGATTTTTTTTGGTATTTGGTATTTACATATTTTGGATATTAACCTCTTATCACATTACAATTTGCAAATATTTTATTCTATTATGTAGGTTGCCCTTTTACTTTATGGATTATTACCTACCATACAAAGAAGTGTTTACGTTTAATGCAGTGACATTTATCTATTTTTCCTTTTGTTGCCTGTATTTTGGTATCATATACAAGAAATCACTGTCAAAATTAATGTCATGAAGGATCCCTCCTGTTTTCTCCTAGGAGCTTTACAGTTTTAGATCTAATGTTTTGATATTTAATCCATTTGAGTTAATTTTTATATATGGTTTTAAGATAAAGGTCCAACTTTATTCATTTGCATGTCTATATCTAGTTGTCCCATCCCCATTTGTTGAAAAATATTTTCTCCATTGGAATTCTCATCAAAGATCACTTGACTATGTATGTAAGGATTCATTCCTGGGTTCTCGTTTCTATTCCATTGTTCCATACATCTGTCTTATTCCAGTGCCATACTGTTAGATTATTGCAACTTTATATTATACTTGAAAATCAGGAAGCATAAGGCTTCAAAGGCTCCAAATTTATTCTTATTTTTAAGAGAATGCTTTGCCTCTTAGAGGCTTCTTGAGATTCCATATAAATTTTGAACTTTTTTCCTATTTCTGCAAAAAATACCATTTTTTGTCAATGCTTTGTTCTTTACAGTGTACACATCATCCATCCCTTTGATTAAGTTTATTATTAATTATTTTTACTTTTTTAATTTAATTTTTTTTATTTTCTATCTGGCCCTTTATTTTATTTTATTTTTTTACAAATAGTTTATTGTCAAATTAGTTTCCACATAACACTCAGTGCTCATCCCCACAAGTGTCCTCCTCCATGCCCATCCCTCCTCCCCACGACATCCATCAGTCCTCAGTTTTTGTCAGCATTCAAGAGACTCTCATGGTTTGCCTCTCTCCCTTTCCCCCACCATTTCCGCCCTTCTTCTCTGTTACGTTCCTCCTATCCTCCTATACGTGCACACGTATGATATTTGTCCTTCTCTGTCTGACTTATTTCGCTCAGCATAACACCCTCAAGATCCATCCATGTTGCTACACATGGCCAGATTTCATTGTTTCTCATTGCCATGTAGTATTCCATGGTATAGGTAAACCACATCTTCTTGATCCATTCATCTGTTGATGGACACTTAGGCTCTTTCCAGGTTTTAGCTATTGTGGAGAGTGCTGCTATGAACATTGGGGTACATGTGCCACTATGCATCAGCATTTCTGTATCCCTTGGGTAAATTCCTAGCAGTGCTATTGCTGGGTCATAGGGGAGTTCTATTGTTAGTTTCCTGAGGAACCTCCACACTGTTTTCCAGAGGGGCTGTACCAGTTTACATTCCCACCAACAGTGTAGGAGGGTGCCCGTTTCTCCACATCCTCGCCAGCATCTAGAGTTCTCTGATTGGCTCATTTTAGCCACTCTGACTGGCGTGAGGTAGTATCTCAGTGTGGTTTTGATTTGTATTTCCCTGATGAGGTGCGATGCTGAGCATCGTTTCATGTGTCTGTTGGCCATCTGGAAGTCCTGTTTGGAGAAGTGTCTGTTCATATCTTCTGCCCATTTCTTCACTGGGTTGTTTGTTTTTCGGGCGTGTAGTTTGGTGAGTTCCTTGTAGATTCTGGATATCAACCCTTTATCTGATATGTCATTTGCAACTATCTTTTCCCATTCCGTTGGTTGCCTATTAATTTTCTGGGTGGTTTCCTTTGCTGTGCAGAAGCTTTTAATCTTGATGAGGTCCCAACAGTTTATTTTTGCTCTTGATTCCCTTGCTTTTGGGGATATGTCAAGTAAGAAGTTGCTGCGGTGGAGGTCAAGGAGGTTGTTTCCGGCTTTCTCCTCTAAGATGTTGATAGTTTCCTGTCTCACGTTCAGGTCCTTTATCCATTTTGGGTTTATTTTTGTGCATGGTGTGAGAAAATGATCTAGTTTCATTCTTCTGCATGTTGCTGTCCAGTTCTCCCAACACCATCTGTTAAAAAGGCTGTCTTTTTTCCATTGGATATTCTTTCCTGCTTTGTCAAAGAACAGTTGGCTGTATACTTTTGGGTCCACTTCTGAGTTCTCAATTCTGTTTCATTGGTCTATGTGTCTGTTTTTGTGCCAATACCATACTGTCTTGATGATGACAGCTTTGTAGTAGAGGCTAAAGTCTGGGATGGTGATCTCTCCCGTTTTGGTTTTATTTTTCAGGATTACTTTGGCTATTCGGGGTCTTTTGTGGTTCCATACAAAGTTTTGGATAGTTTGTTCTAGTTTTGAGAAGTATGCTGGTGCAATTTTGGTTTGTATTTCATTGAATGTATAGAGTGCCTTAGGTAGTAATGACATCTTAACTATATTTATTCTTCCTATCCATGAGCATGGAATGTTTTCCATTTCTTTGTGTCTTCTTCAATTTCCTTCATAAGTTTTCTATAGTTTTCATCATACAGATCTCTTGTATCCTTGGTTAGGTTTATTCCGAGGTAATTTATGGTTTTTTGTGCAATTGTGAATGGGATCAGTTTCTTCATTTCTCTTTCTGTTGCTTCATCGTTGGTGTATGCAACCGATTTCTGTCCGTTGATTTTGTACCCTGCAACTTGGCTGAATTTTTGGATCAGTTCTAGTAGGCTTCTGGTGGAGTCTGTCGGGTTTTCTATGTAGAGTATCATGTCATCTGCGAAGAGTGAAAGTTTGACTTCCTCCTTGCCAATTCTGATGCCTTTGATTTCCTTTTGGTGTCTGATGGCTGATGCTAGGACTTCCAGCACTATGTTAAACAGCAGTGGTGAGAGTGGGCATCCCTGTCGTGTTCCTGATCTCAGGGGGAAAGCTCTCAGTTTTTCCCCGTTGAAGATGATGTTAGATGAAGGCTTCTCATAGATGGCTTTGATGATGTTTAAGTAGGTTCCTTCTATCCCAACTTTCTCGAGAGTTTTTATTAAGAAGGATGCTGTATTTTGTCAAATGCTTTTTCTGCATCTATTGACAGGATCATATGGTTTTTATCTTTTCTTTTATTGATATGATGTATCACATGGATTGATTTGCAAATATTGATCCAGCCCAGTAACCCAGGAATGAATCCCACTTGATCTTGGTGGATGATTGTTTTTATGTGCTGCTGGATTCGATTTGCAAGGATCTTGTTGAGGATTTTTGCATCCGTATTCATCAAGGATATTGGCCTGTAGTTCTCTTTTTTTGCTGGATCTCTATCTGGCTTGGGAATCAGAGTGATGCCGGCTTCATAAAATGAGTCTGGGATTTGCTTCGATTTCTACTTTTTGAATAGCTTGAGAAGAATTGGGATTAATTCTGTTTTAAATGTCTGGTAGAATTCCCCAGGGAAGCCATCAGGTCCAGGGCTCTTATTTGTTGGGAGAATTTTGATCACTGATTCAATTTCTTCACTCGTTATGGGTCTGTTCAAGTTTTCTATTTCTTCCCCTGTGAATTTTGGTAGTGAGTGTGTGTTTAGGAATTTGTCCATTTCTTCTAAGTTGTCCAATTTGTTGGCATATAATTTTTCATAGTATTCCCTGATAATTGCTTGTATTTCTGAGGGGTTGGTTGTAATAAGTCCATTTTCATTCATAATTTTGTCTATTTGGGTGTTCTCTCTTTTCTTTTGGATAAGTCTGGCTAGAGGTTTGTCAAATTTGTTTACTTTTTCAAAAAACCAACTCTTGGTTTCATTGATCTATTCAATTGTTTCTTTGGTCTCTATGTTGTTTATTTCTGCTCTAATTTTTACGATTTCTCTTCTTCTACTGGGTTTAGGGCATTCTTGTTGCTCTACCTCTAGTTCCTTTAGGTGAGCTGTTAGATTTTGGACTTGCGCTTTTTCTAATCTCTTGAAATAGGCCTGGAGAGCAATGTACTTTCCTCTTAGCACTGCCTTTGCCGCATCCCATAGATTTTGAATTGCTGTGTTTTCATTTTCATTTGTTTCCATATATTTTTTAATTTCATCTCTAATTGCCTGATTGGCCCATTCATTCTTTAGAAGGGTGTTCTTTAACCTCCATGTTTTTGGAAGTTTTCCAGACTTCTTCCTGTAATTGATTTCAAGTTTCAAAGCATTGTGATCTGACAGTGTGCATGGTATGATCTCTATTCTTTTATATTTATTGAGGGCTGCTTTATGTCCCAGTATGTGATCTATCTTGGAGAATGTGCCATGCGCACTTGAGAAGAAAGTAAATTCCCTGGTCTCAGGCTGTAAAGTTCTAAATATGTCCGTCAGACCTATCTGGTCCAATGTGTCTTTCAAGTCCATTATTTCTTTAGTGATTTTCTGTCTGATTGACCTATGCATTGCTGTAAACGGAGTATTAAAGTCCCCTGCTATTAGCACATTCTTATCTATAAGCTTGTTTCTGTTTGTGATTAATTGTTTTAGATATTTAGGTGCTCCCATATTCGGTGTGTAGACATTTATGATTGTTAGTTCTTCCTGATGGATGGACCCTGTAATTATTATGTAGTGCCCTTCTTCATCTCTTGTGATTGTCTTTATTTATAGTCCAGTTTGTCTGATATAAGTGTCACTACTCTGGCTTTCTTTTCATTTCCTGTAGCATGATATATATTTCTCCATCTTCTTACTTTTAATCTGAAGGTATCTTCCCGTCTAAAATGAGTTTCTTGTAGACAGCATATAGATGGGTTTTGTTTTTTAATCCTTTCTGCTACCCTATGTCATTTGATTGGAGCATCCAGCCCATTTACATTCAGTGTTATTATTGAAATATGTTGGTTTAGAGTCTTTGTATCTTTTGTAGGGTTCATGTTTGTGGTGGTGTCTCTGGAATCTTTGTTCCTTGCAACCATTCTTTCAGAGCATCCCCCTCAGATTTTCTTGTAGGGCTGGCTTCGTGGTGACAAATTCTTTCAATTTCTGTTTATTTGAAAAGGTTTTTACCTCTCCTTCTATTTTGAATGACAGGCTTGCTGGATAGAGGATTTTTGGCTGCATATTTTTACTGTTCATCACATTGAAGATCTCCTGCCATTCCTTTCTCGCCTGCGTTTTAGTAGATAGGTCTGTCACCACTCTGATAGGTTTCCCTTTGTATGTGAGGGCCCTTTTCTCCCTAGCTGCTTTCAAAATTTTCTCTTTGTCCTTGTATTTTGCCATTTTTACTATGATATGCCGTGCAGAAGATCGATTCAAGTTACGTCTGAGGGGAGTCCTCTGAGCCTCTTGTATTTCCACATTTACTTCCTTCCCCAGGTCGGTGAAGTTCTCTGCTATAATTTGTTCCAGGACTCCTTCAGCACCTTTCCCTCCCTCTTCGTCTTCTGGGATTCCTATGATACGGATATTGTTGTGTTTGACTGTATCGCTGAGCTCTCGAATTCTTCTTTCCTCTTCCTGGATCAGTTTGTCTCTTTTTTTGTCAGCTTCTTGTTTTTCTATAATGGTGTCTTCTAAGTCACTTATTCTCCTTTCTGCCTCTTGAATCCGTGCATTGGAGGCCTCTAATTTATTATGGATCTCATTTATCGCATTTTTTAATTCTTCATGACTATTTTTATTTTCCATTCTGTCTGTAGCCATAGTTTCTTTGATGTTCCCTATGTTTTTTTTTCAAGCCCTGCTATTAATTTTACCATTATTTTTCTAAAATCTTGTTAAGTTATGCTGCTGATATCTGTTTTGAGCAGTTCATTAGCTGTCATTTCTTCTTGGAGTTTCTTTGGAGGAGAGGTCTTTCGTTTCGTTATTTTAGTTAGCTTTCCAGCTCTTGTTGGTTTTAAAGACCTGTTATGCTCTCTGTTTCTATGAGCGCTGCTATATCCAAGAAGACTCTTTGACTTTCCAGGGCCTATCCTTTCAGAGATTGTTTTTTGAATGGTATCCCTCGGTCTCTCTTGTTCGGACCTTAGTTATTTTATTTTCCTATTCGTAGTGATATTTGGGACTCTTCACCTTGTGTACTCTAGCTTGTTTCTTGAGGTAGCCCTGGAAAAGAAAACAGACAGACAGACACACAGGGAGCAGGAGCACACAAACGCACAGACTAATTCAACTAACATGCAAAGCGAGAGGGAAAATGAAAAAGTTAAGAGAAAAGACGGAGGAGGGAGGGCGAATAATAGGGAGCATAAAATACATAAAAGGGTCGAAAAGGGGAAAAGAAAAGGAAAAAAGAAGAAACCCAATGGACAAAGAACGGTTTAAAGCATATACCTGGATTACCCAGCTACAGTTAAATAGCCGTGTGTATGCAGTGCTGGTTGAAGAGCATAGAGAAAAAGAGAGAAGGCAGGGCAAGACGAGGCAGATTTGGATATACAATGAACAGGCAGAAGGGATAAGAAGCTTTTTTCAAAGAGGTAAAGGGTAGAATATGGTTGGATAGGTGAGAGAAGGATGCTGGAATTATCCAGAGAAACTATATAGTCAAATTACTCCTGAGAGAAAGAGATGAAAAAGTCGTTAGGTGTAGAATTTACATTTACAGAATGGACCTGTTGTGTTTGTTTAAGCAAGCTGGTGACCAGAGTTAATAAGATCAGTGTTTTGGGGAAAAAAGTGAGAAAAGAGAATGAAGAAGAAAGAAAGAAAGAGAAAAGAAAGCGAAAAAAAAAGAAAGAAGAAAAAAAAGGAAAAAAACAAAAAAGGAAAAAAGAAAAAAAAGGAAAAAAGAAAAAAAAAGGAAAAAAGAAAGAGAAGAAAAGAAAAAAGGGAGGAGGGCACCTCTCAGGCAGGGATGGGCGTGGCGTGGTCCGATGCCTCAGGCGGGGGTTCTGCCTTGGCGGTTGTGGGGAGGAGAGTGAGGGTGCTCCAGTCCCTTCTTGAATCCCGCACTGCAACTCGCTTTTTTGGGCGTGTCAACTCCCCATTCCGAGGACGCAGCCGAAGTAGGTTGCACTCTTCAACCCAGGCCAGTTCCAATGTCCAAATCCCAGTCCGCGCACCCCGCTGAAGTTGCCTTAGACACAGCTTCCCAGGCAAACCCCTTGGGCTATTCCAGGCCCACTGCTTAGCTCTGGAAGCGGAGTCAGAATCTCTGCTTCCTTCTCTGGGTCAGGGTGGCACGCATGCGCGGAGGCTTGCCTGCCGGGTCCACGTATCCTGAGCCCGCTGGAGTGAGGAAAACTGGGTTCCTCTATGGCTCGTCACCTGAAACACGAACTCACAGGCAAATTTCCCAGTTTTTAGCTCTTTGCCTTCCCTCTGGAGTTCCAGCCAGCCAGGAGCGCGGACGCCCGGTGTCAGCGCGGCTCTTTCAGGGGCCCCAGCCGCCCTGGAGCTACAATGGCGGCAGGCGCGCCACTGCTCTGAAATCCAACCTCCAGGAGCGGCACAAAGAAGCAGTTTGTGTGCTCAGCCTCCCCCAGGACCAGTTGGCGCGAGGGGACCTGGTGTGCAGGTATTTGGCAAGTACGGTCTTTCTATGCACCGAGTGGAGGTTTTTCCCCCCCAAGCGGAGGTTTTTCTGTTTCGGACTCTCTCCTTTTCTCCTCTCACTCCCCGTAGAGGGTAGAGGGGGATCGCCTCCCACCCTGGAGTCTCCGATCCCGGCCCGATTTTATCTTCCCCGGTTCGCACTCACGTTAGAAGGTCTCAGTATGCGTCCTTTTTATCCCAGTCTCTCAGGTTTTGTAAGGTTTCCAATGGCTTCAGATCTTTTCTGTGTGATGTATGGGCGCGAGTGCAAGTACGGAGCTCCTTACTTCTCCGCCATCTTGCCCTCTTCTCCAATCTCCTATTATTAATTATTTTATTACTTTTGATGCTATTGTAAATGGGATTGTTCTCATAATTAACTTTTTAAATTTTTCACTGTTATAGAGATGCAACTAATATTTTGGGAATTAATCTTGTAACTTGCAGCTTTACTTAATTTGTTTATTTGTTTAACAGGTGTGTGTGTGTGTGTGTGTGTGTGTGTGTAATCTCTAGGATTTTCTAGATAGAGGATCATGTCATCTGCAAACAGAGATACTTTGACTTCTCCCTTTCCAAATTGGATGCCTTCAATTTCTTTTTCATGCCTAACTTCACTGGCTAGGACTTGCTTACGGTACTATACTGCATAGAAGTGGTGAGAATGGACATCACTGCTTTGTTCCTGATCTTAGAGAAAAATCTCTTGGTTTTCCACCATTGAGTATGATGTAAGCTGTGAGCTTTGTAGATACGATTTTTATTATGTTGAGGTAGTTTCCTTCTATTCCTACTTTGCTTAGTCATTTTATCAAGAAAGGATGTTGAAATTTGTCAAATGCTTGTTCTGTATGTATTGAGATGATCATGATTTTTGTCTTTCATTGCGTTCATATCATGTGTCTTGTTGATTGATTTTCATACATACTTTCATACGTTAAAATTTGTTTCCTTGCATCCAGGCATAAATCCATATTGATTGCAGTGATAGAGAGAGAGAGACAGAGAGACAGAGAGAGAGAAACAGGGCTCACCTGGGGCTCATGTTTTACCCCAACCAGAGCGCGAGCTCACCTGGAGCCAGGTTTGAACTCACCCAATATGAGACTCGAGCTCATGTACTGTGAGATCATGACGTGAACTGAAGTCAGATGCTTAACAACTGAGCCACCCAGGTGTCCAGTATATAATCCTTTTAAGATGCTTTTGAATTCAGTTTGCTAGTATTTTGTGGGGGGGTTTGCATCGATTCTCACTGTGAATAATAGCCTGGTTTTTTTTTTTTTCTTGTATCCTATGCTGGATTTGATATCAGGGAATATCATAGAGTTAGTTTTGAAGTGTTCCTTCCTCTTCAATTTTTTTTGGAAGGGTTTGAGGAAGATTGGTGTTACTTTTTCTTTAAATTTTTGATAGACTTCTCCAGTGAAGCCATCTGGCCCTGGGCTTTTCTTTGTTGGGAGACTTTTGGTTAATGATTCAATCTGCTTACTAGTTGCATACCTGTTCAGAATTTCTAATTCTTCATGATTCAGTCTTTTTTCTTTTAACGTTTATATATTCTTGAGAGACAGAGAGACAGAGCATGAGCAGGGGAGGAACAGAGAAAGAGGGAGACACAGAATCTGAAGCAGGCTCCAGACTCTGAGCTGTCAGCACAGAGCCTGACACAGGGCTTGAACTCACAAACCGAGATCATGACCTGAGCTTAAGTTGGACGCTTAACCAACTGGCCACCCAGGCACCCCCATGACTCAGTCTTGGTTAGATAGTATGTTTCTAGGAATTTATTAATTTCTTCTAAGTTATCCAATTTGTTGGCATATAGTTGTCCATAGTACTCTTTTACGATCCATTTTATTTCTCTGGTATTGCTTATAATATCATTTCTGGTTTTAGTTATTTGAATCTTCTCTCTTTTTCCCTTTCTTAATTTAGCTAAGGGTTGACCAATTTCGTTGATCTTAAAAAACGTCTGTTTTGTTGATTTTTTCTATTGTTTCTCTTTTCTCTATTTCACTTATTTCTGCTCTAATATTTATATTTCATTCCTCTTGCTATCTTTGAGTTTTGTTTTTTCTGCTTTTTTCAGTTCCTTGAGGTGTAAAGTTAGATTATGGATTTGAGATCTTTATTTTTAAAGTTTATTTATTTATTTATTTGAGAGAGACAAAGATCTCTGCAAGATCATGACCTGAGCCAAAATCAAGAGTCAGATGCATAATCAGCTGAAACACCCAGGAGCCCTGAGATCTTTATTTTTAATCTAAATATGTACCACTACATACTTCTTTCTTGGTACTGCTTTTGCTGCATCCTCCTAAGTTTTGGTATGATATGATTTTGTTTTCATTTGACTCAAGATGTTTTCTAAGTTCTCTTGTGACTTCTTTTACTCATTGTTTGTTTAAGAGTATGTTCTTTAATTTTCACATATTTGTGAATTTTATAGTTTTCTTTCTGCTATTGCTTTCTAGTTTCATTGTATTATGGTTAGAAAACATACTTGGTGTGATATTGGCCTTTTTAAGTTAAGATTTGTTTTGTGGTATAACATGTAGTCTATCTTAGATAAAGTACCAGGTATGCTTCAGAAGAATATGTATTCTGTTTTTAGGTGGAGTATTCTGTATATATCTATTAGGTCCATTGGTCTATAGTATTGTTCAAGTCCTCTCTTTCCTTAGTCATCTGGATGTTCTATACACTGTTGGAAAGGGAGTATTAAAGTCCCCTACTATTATTGTAGTGTTATCTATTTTTGAGAGTGGGGTTTTGAAGCCTCCTACCATTATTGTGTTCCCATTTCTTCCTTCATTTTTGTCGATGTTGGCTTCATATATCTGGGACCTCTGATGTTTGGTGTATATATAATTACAATTGCTATATCTTCCTGGAGAATTGACACTTTCATCATTATATAATGTTCTTCTTCATCTCTTGTTACAGTTTTTGACTTAAAGTCTATTTTGTGTGACAAGGGTATGGCCTCCCCTACTTTCTTTTTATTATTATTTGTATGGAGTATCTTTTTAATCCTTTCCCTTTCAGCCTAGGTGCACCGTTAGATATAAAGTGAGTCTCAGAATTATAGGATGGATCTTTTTTATATTTAATACATTATGCCAGTTTTGTCTTTTTATTGGAGACTTTAACCCATTCACATTTAATTACTAATATGAAAGCTCTCACTATTGCTCTTTTATTGTTTTCTGTATGTCTTGTAAGTATTTCATAGTTTATTTCCTCTTTTGCTGTCTTCCTTTGTGTTTTATTGATTTTTTTCCTTGTAGTGACAATGTTTTGATTCCTTTCTCATACCCTTTTGTGTATCATCTGTAGTATTTTGTGGTTACCATGGGGATTACATAAAGCATCTTTCCTATCTGTTGTGGTGGGGTCAACTTAAAAAATCAAGAGTCTGAACAATCATTGCCATGTCTTATTCTGTATCTAGCACTGAACCATCAGTTGGTCCATGTGGAGAACCCTGTCCTTCAGTGACATTCCAACAAGATGATGCTTTCTGCCTGTACCAACTTTCCCAATTTCATGACCAGGCACACATGCTTGGGGGGAGTGGGGTTCTTGCACATGGATTCCAGAATTGCTGAAATCTAGGTGACGTGATTATCAGCCTGGCAGACTTAACTTCCAGAGAGAGCTGTTGCAATCCAGAAAGCAGTAGAACACATAAATTCCTGTTTTATCCAGTAAAGTCCTCCCCATCCCAATGCCCAGAAAGGAAGAGGAAGAGAAAACACCAGGGACAGTGACAAAAGGCTTCATCTGGCTTCCATTCCACCCTGACACCCTTCCCTACTCAATCTGATGATAAATGAAAGGTCTCCTATCACTCCTACTGTATCACACCTCCCTCTTGAGGCTCTAAACGGAATAGCACACTGTCTCCCTTTGGCTGTTTTCCTCATGCTCCTTCTAGGGGTGACCCCAAGGGCAGATTGTGCGAGACATGTTTGGGGAGGTTGCACTACTGCACTCACAGTCAGTGCCTATTATCTGCCAGACTGAGGGCACTCAGACCACCTTGGAATGACTCTGTGTTGCATCAGCAAGGACTGAGCAACCAACAGTGTATTACTGGACAGGCCCACCAGAAGATGCAGTGGATCTAACTCTGCAGAATTTGGGACTACAGATGTATCTGGGCTTCCCGCCCACCCTTCCCATGGTCCCTGAAAAGTAGATTCAGGCCTTCAGTGAGATCAAAAAGCCCAGGAGAGGGGCACCTGGTTGGCTCAGTCGAAAGAGCATGTGACTCTTGATGTTGGGAATTGTGAGTTCAAGCCCCGTTTTGGGCGTAGAGATTACTCAGAAATAAAATCTTAACAAAAACTAAAAACCTAGGGAAGAAGCACCATGTGTTTCTCTGGAAGGCAGGTGACTGCTGAGCCCCAGTCATGGTCAAGATGTCATGAGCCCTCTCATAGGGGCCAAAGTTATCTGTGGAAATGGTAGGTACTGGGTGCTGTGCTGGTGGCATGAGAAGATCAGGCTCTGGACCCTCCACCAGTGTGGAGGCCTCCCTTTGTGTGACCATAGACAATTTAAGTAATCTCTTCTTGAAGAGGTTTACTCATCTTTAAAATGGAGAAAACCACAGTGTCCTCTTACTGGGCATGTGCTCAGTAAAACAGCTGCTATTAATAAGGAAGGACTACTAGAAAATAATTTCAAAAGCCTAAAGTTTACTACTTTTAGTCAAGAGAAATTACCAAAATCCATTACATGACCCCACTGGGCACTCTTCAGCATGAACATCTAGACTTTTAGGTTCAGAGAGCACAATGTGTCTCTGATAGAAGACATCCTCTCTCCATTTTTGCCCAGAGCAGGGAAGGTAGCATTTCCTGGGCTTCTGGCCTTACTTGATGGTGAGTTCAGAGTTCATTTCCAGAACATCATGAATCTCTAACCCTGCAGAACTTTGGTCTCCAGATATCGAATCCAACACCACCATCCCCAAGTTAGAGACCTCGTGTCCATGACGATGTGGGGTGGGGGTTCCCAGACTACCATCAGCGCACATGGCCTAGCCCTGTGCTGTGCCTGAGGCAGCAGGGCACCCATTTCCCATCTACTATGCTGGGTTCATAAAGCAGAGCAAAGGGTCAGCAAAAATCTGAGTTCCTATGAACAATTGGACACATTCTGTGGTGAGGTGCTTCCTGTAAGGAGCCTTCAAAGGAAGCTGGGTTGTGACAGAGAGTAGTGGATTAAATTATCTTACATCCCCAGAAGACGGGTTAATAAACCAAAATCCAACTCTCTGAGCCTAGTCAGGCTAGCCACTCCTTCACCATATGTGATTCCCCTGGACAGAGGATACAGGGTTTACAGAACTCAGAAATGCACGGGGTGGGGGTGGGGGTGGAGTGGAGGCACAGACTACAAAAGCAAATGGAGGAGGCTGCTGTGGAGTACAGGTTTTAAGTAGACCTCAGGTTGAATTGTTCTGCTAATTATCGGAATCATAACCTTGGAGCTTCAATTTCCTAATTTGTAAACTGGATCAAAATCCCTTCCTTCTGGAATTGTGGGGAGGCCTTGCACTCATTTGCAAAAACAGTTCAGCCCAAGTGTGGTAGGAAGGGACACCTGCTTCCTTCTCATTCTAGCAGCCCATGGACTGGGCAGAGAGAACCCAAGCAGGCCAACTCTCCCTATCCTCTGCAAAGTTTGGAGTTCTATGGATAAAGAACCCCTTTTGGGAAGCAATGCTCAGAATCTGGTGGCTCTGGTGGCATCATCTGGATACGTCATTTTGGGAGACAAAAAAAAGCCCCTGGTGAGCACTATGAGAGCAAGGCTTTTGAAGGCTCTTCCAAATGGGAACTTGTTAGAAATGCAGATTCTCAAGACTACCTGAGACCTGTTGAGCCAGTGATTTGTGTCTTAACCACCCCTTCATCTGAAGGTATGAATGGCCCAGTAGAGATTATCACAGTGAGGAGGAGTGCTAGCTGAGCTTGGATAAGGAAATTATTCTATTCAATCAAGTATAAATCACAAAATGTAGGTATGACTGAACTATAGGAAGTCTTGCTCCTGGCTGGGCTCTCCTCTATGACCCTGGATCTTTGAGTTGCAATACCCACTGCCTGGAGTGCATGCTCCAGTAATAGCATCCTCGCTGGTTCCCTTCATACCATAATGTGGTTAGAGCTGGTGCAGCAGAGAGGTCCTGGGTCGGAGGAGATGGGAAAGTCTCCAACTCTATAAATAGTAGTGGCCTGGGCAAAAAGCCATCATACTGTGTCCTGGGTAAACGTTGCAGTTCCACATTTCTCTGTAGGTACTTTAGTCAGATACAGAAGACTGCTCCAACAAGAGTATGGCTGCCCTTGGCCAACAGTCCTGTGCATGTATGGAAACCTGAGGGGCCAGAAGCCTTGGGACCCCTTCCTGGGTCTGAGCACCATGTATCCCTGAGTGCTATGACAGAGGCTGGTTGCCTTACTGTGGGACAGACACCTGCACAGGGTCTTTAGGAAAGAATACTTGACCCTCTGGGGCTGCTATTGTGGTAGGAACCCCTCCCTAAGGAGAAAGAAAAAAATGAGAGGAGAGAAGAGAAGACTTCAAGGTCACCTAGATATGGGTCCAGCTGCCTACATCCCCCATGTTCTTGTAAACTGAAACAACTTAATCAGACTGCATGTTTATGTGTGTTACCATATACGGGAGACAAAGAAATAGAAAATGTATTTAAAAACTTTGCCATATGATGTGGACTGCTCAGTTCTTTTGGGTACGAAACCAACTGAGCAGTGCCAGCATGAATAAAATTGCTTCCTGGAAAGAAAGGCCTCGGTGTCATGACTCTCTGAGCAAGAATCCTGCAACATTGCCTGGGGGCTCACCGGGGACTCGGAGACGGTGCATTGCCACCTCCCTTGCCACCAGGGTATGAGCCTCGGAGCGCCGGGAGAAGAGACCTCACCTGGCGCCAGCGGACCTCTTGATCCATAGGGGAATAGCCTATCCCGGCGAGCCAGGGCGAGGGCCCTGTGTGCGCTAACAGAACCCGAGGCCCAGGAACCAGCTTAAGGAGCACCGCCCATCTGACTGGTAAGAACCTGGGTTCGTTTTGGTGGACCTGCCCCAAAGAGGCAGAAGGGGAGCCTGATCACCTCCCAGAGTCGCACTAGTAAGTCCACAAGGGAGGAGGAACGAAGCTGCAACTCTAAGGCGCTGAATGTAGGGCGGTGGGCTGGAGTCTTTGTGTGAGCGTGTGTGACTCAGACAGACAACGGGAAGGTTCTGACCTGACCAAGGGCCGAAGCAAGCGTTGAGTCCCGATCGGCGGTTCTGTGGCGACCTCATACGCCTTAAGGCGGCGTCAAACTTCCTCGGGAGTCTGATCCGGGTCAGGGATTGAAACGGAACCCGCCAATGCTAAGACGAGCCTGAAATATCTCCGAGAGGAGAGAGGCCGGAAACGGACAAAGCAGGTGTGTGTCCTTTCCAAAGTGGTCCCCCTCCTTCCCTGGTCTTCCCTTTCATGTGCGTGAAAGTCGTCTGTTAGGGGGAGGAAATGGGTGGAAAGCAGAGTAAACTGACTCCCCTAGAGTGTGTGTTGAGGAATTTCAAAAAGGGCTATTCAGGAAATTATGATGTAAAATTAATTCCTGAAGAGCTCCGGACGTTCTGTGAAATTGGCCATCGTTCAGTATGGGCTGGCCCTCTGAGGGCTCACTTGATAAGGAACTAGTTGGCCGAGTATTCAGGGTCATTGCAGGGGACCCAGGTCACCCTGACCAATCTCCTTATATTAACTGTTGGCAAGACCTGGTCCTGTCCCGGCCTCCTTGGCTAAAAGTCTGTACTGAAGAGAGCTGTAAAGTAATCCTGGCTCACTTCATGGCTTCCTCCAAATACCGGCCAGAGGTTAAAAGCCCATACAGTCAGGAGAACCTGAAGAAACCCCGCCAACCAGCGGATGAGTGGATGATTAATGCGGCTTTCATAGGCCAGGCCCAGGGAGATATTCGGCGCAAGCTGCAAAAACTATAAGGTTTCACTGGCATGAATATCAGTCAGTTGCTAGAAGTAGCAACCCAGGTGTTCATTAACCATGACCAGGCAGCACAGAAGGAAGAACGCCGAAAGATGCAAAAACCGGCAGATTTATTAGCTGCCGCTTTGGCGGAGCAGTCAAGACTCCCCCAGAAGAAAGCCCCGCAGAGAAAGGGCCAAATCCAGAAAGGAGAGCAGCGGGGAGAGGTGTCTCGCCCTAGCTCGAAACTAGGTTGGAATCAATGTGCTTTGTGCCGTCAGGAGGGCCACTGGGAAGGTGAGTGCCCCCAGCGACCAAATGATTCTCAGCAAGTCCTAAGCAGAAAAAAAGGCGCCATGAGGTCCAGGGCAGGTACCAACTTGCCCTGCAGCCTCATGGGGCCCCCAAGAATGATTTTGTGGGGCTAGCCGCCATGGAGGACTATGAGGACGACTAAGACCGCGCTCTATTTTGCTAGGTCCCCAGGAGCCCATGGTCAGAATGAAGGTGGGGGACCGACCTATTGACTTTATGGTAGATACTGGAGCACAACACTCAGCAGTGACCCAACCTGTGGGGCCCCTCTCACGGAGACAAGCCACCATTGTGGGGGCCACAGGTGATCAGATATGTCGTCCCTTCCTGTTACCTCGACGATGCAGTTTAGGCGGTCACGAAGTCATCCATGAATTTCTGTACTTCCCTGACTGCCCCGTGGCTCTCATGGGCCGTGACCTCCTGGGAGAACTGCAGGCCCAGATCACTTTCAACTCCCAGGGATGGGCTGCTCTGACCCTCCGAAAACCAGAGGCAAAGATTAGGACTCTTACGATTCCCCAGGGGGAGGAATGGCGTCTCTATAGCCTCAAGGAAAAACCGCCATTGGTGCCTGAGCTTCCTTTAAAGGTCCCAGGGGTGTGGGCTGAAGAGAACCCACCAGGACTGGCACGAAACATACCCCCTGTGGTTGCTGAACTAAAGCCTGGGGCAGAGCCCACCCGCCAGAGACAGTACTTCATCCCTCGGAAGGCACAGGTCGGGATCCAAAAGCACCTGGAAAGACGTTTCGAGTATGGGATGCTCAGGCCGTGTCAGTCGCCCTGGAAAGCACCCCGCTTGCCTGTTCCAAAACCAGGCACAGATGATGACCGGCCAGTTCAGGACCTGAGAGCAGTAAACCAGGTGACTGTCACCATCCACCCAGTGGTCCCGAACCCCTATACACTTTTGGGGTTCATTCCCGCTGAAGCCACTTTCCTCACCTGGTTGGACCTTAAGGATGCCTTTTTCTGCATCCGCCTGGCCCCTCAGAGTCAATTGATTTTTGCCTTCCAATGGGAGGACTCTAAAAATGGTGACAGGGGCCAATTAACCTGGACTAGGTTACCTCAAGCATTCAAAAACTCCCCAACCATTTTTGGCACTGCATTAGCCTCTGACTTAGAAGCCTTCCCAGCAGCAATATGACTGTGTCCTGCTTCAGTACGTGGATGACTCGCTATTAGCTGGGAAGTCCCGGGAAGGTGGCAAGGAAGGGACTCGGCAGCTCCTTACCTTCCTATGGAAAGCCAGCTACAAGGTCTCAAGAAAAAGACCCAGATCTGTCAAGAAAGGGTTAAATATCTTGGCTTCCACTTATCTCAGGAGCAGCGTCAGCTCGGCCCAGAGAGAAAGCAAGCAGGCCGTTTGCTCTATCCCGACTCCCACAAGCCGTCGCCAGGTTCGACAGTTTCTCAGGGCTGCAGGTTTCTGTAGGATCTGGATACCTAACTTTTCAGTCCTGGCAAATCCCCTCTATGAGGCTACAAAGAGGGGAGAAAAGGGAACCCCTGATATGGGATTAAGTACAAAAAAGGCTTTCGAAGAAATAAAGCGTGCACTTACGAATGCGCCTGGTGTAGGGCTCCCAGACATGACCAAGCCCTTTTTTCTGAATGTCCATGAGCGCACTGGTATTGCAGTGGGAGTACTAACTCACATGTTGGGGTCATGGCATCGCCCGGTGGCATATCTCTCCAAGCAACTTGACTCTGTGGCCCAAGGCTGGCCGCCCTGCCTACGGGCACTAGCAGCCATGGCACTTTTAGCGTCTGCGGCCGACAAGTTAACGATGGGATAGGAATTAACAGTCCGAATGCCACATTCGGTATTAACATTAATGGAATACAAAGGACAATACTGGCTCACCAACGCCAGGACGGTCAGGTATCAGGGAATGCTATGTGAGAATCCGCGCATTCACCTAGAAGTGGTACGGACCCTGAACCCTGCAAGCATATTGCCTGTCGGGCCAGGCCAGCCAGACCATGACTGCATTGAAATCATGGATGAGGTGTTCTCCAGCAGACCAGACCTGCGGGACTAGCCTCTCAAAGACCCTGACGCTAAATATTTCACTGACGGTAGCAGTTTTATAGAAAGGGGGGAGCGTCCTGCAGGATATTCCACGGTGACTCTAAACTGTGTCATTGAAGCAGAGGCCCTGCCGAAGGGGACTTTGGCACAAAGGCAGAGCTAATTACGTTAACCCGAGCCCTCCAACTGGTGGCAGGGATACGTGTTAATATACACACAGACTCTAAATATGCCTTCACCCCTCTCCACGTACATGGAGCCTTATATAAGGAAAATGATCTAATAAACTCAGAAGAAAAGGACATAAAATATGGTAAGGAGATCCTTGAACTCTTAGACGCGGTGTGGGCCCCTACAAGTGTGGCAGTCATGCATTGCCGGGGACATCAAAGGGGGGACACCACCGCTGCACTGGGAAACCGAAAGGCTGACCGAGAGGCAAAGCTAGCAGCTTCCAAAGGAGCAATAAAATCAGCGGCTTTAACTGCTGCACTGTTCCCTAACCCACTGACAGAATGGGACCCTAATTAGTCACACCATGAAAGTACTTGGTTTAAGAGTGGCAACTACCTCCCAGGTGGATGATGGAAATTTGAAGACGGCCAAATAGCAATTCCTGAGACCTTAGCTCCAGACTTTGTCATGCAATTCCATCAGGAAACTCACATCAGCCGGATAGCCCTTGAAACAATGTGAAGCCAGTATTTTTACATCCCTCAGCTCTCCAGCATAGCCCGAGTGGTATGTGAGCAATGTGAAACCTGCGCCCGAAGCAAGCCACGTCAGGGGCCCAAGGCCGCCCCTGGAGTACAGAGCGTTGGGGGAGCCCCCTTTGAAAATGTGATGGTGGACTTCACGGAGCTCCCCCGGGTTCGGGGATGGAAATACCTGTTGGTCTTTGTATGTACTTTCTCAGGCTGGGTAGAAGCTTTCCCTACCCGAAGAGAAAAGGCACATGAAGTGGCCCGACTCCTTCTCAAGGAAATTATCCCACGATTTGGGATCCCTGTCACTATGGGTTCAGATAACGGGCCAGCGTTTGTAGCTGAGGTGGTGCAGCTGGTGGCAAAGGGGCTAAAGATAACCTGGAAGTGACACACGGCGTACCGACCCCAGAGCTCTGGAAAGGTGGAACGAATGAACAAAACCTTGAAGCTGCAATTAAATAAACTGTGCCAGGAGACCCACCTGAACTGGAACCAGATGTTGCCAATAGCCTTGTTAAGAATCAGGTGCAGCCCCAAGAAGCAAACAGGGCTTTCCCCTTATGAAATCCTTTATGGGCGCCCTCCCCCAATTGTTAAGGGGATAAGGGGAGACTTAAATGAGATAGGCAATTTAACCCTAAGGCAGCAAATGAAGACTCTGGGCTCTACTCTAGCCACTCTACACCGATGGGTTAAAGAATGATTACATGTGAGTCTGACCACAAATACTCCTTTGAGCCAAAGGATGCTGTATGGGTAAAAGAGTGGAATGTCCAACCACTCACACCCCTTTGGAGGGGCCCATTTACTGTCATTTTATCCACCCGCACTGCAGTAAAGGTAGCCGAGGTGGGTCCCTGGATTCACCACAGCAGAGTGAAGCCGGCATCCGGGGACTGGGAGTGCATTCCTGATCCGTCCACGCTGTGGAAGCTGGCCATAGGGAAGAAGCGAGCTGCCACGGCGGAGACTCCAACGGGAGACTATATCCCTGCTTTAGTCATTTCGGAAGCTGACTCATCTATGCACGGTGGAAGCTTGAGGAATCGCCGGTCCAAAGAAATAGACTGTCCTTCTCTCTGACATCTGCCTCTTACTGTAATGCACTGTCACCCCTTGTCTCTCACGATTATTGCAGTTTTTGCTTTACTTCTTGCTATGGGATTGGCCGAGGTTGCCCCAGCCAGCTGGAAATGTGGCGAAAGGTTGCTGTTAGCACTCACTTTTCTCTTGTGGGTAGGATGTTTTGTTGGTATTGGTTGTTTTTCATTTGGACTCCGCTTGTAAACCAGAATCTCTCGTCATGCCATCCTTGCATTTGCATAACCAGGTCAGGCCAAGGAATCACCTGGACCCCATTGTCCCATACCCATTTCTCATGCCAGGGAAAGGTCCAAGGGACATGCATACATAACAAGACCACCGATTCCGTCTGCCATTGGGGAAGTCAATACACTTGAGTTGACCCACAGTACTCCCCAAGTGAAGATTGGTTAGAAGTCCGATCTTACCAGGAAGAGGGGGCCTTAATTAGCTGGACACGAATTACAAACCCCAAACGTCCGGTGTCAGTACTGTTTGATGTGCGTGCGGTTATTGGTCTAGGCCCAGAAGCATCGGTTATATGGAGAAAAACGGGCACTTGTCATAGAGGGTGCAAAAACTCTTGATATACCATGTGGAGGCTTAGACTGGGAGCGAAAATGTTGCCTCAATGACAAATACATGTGTGAGGAAAATGGTTTATGTGCCTATACACCTGAGTTTCTATGTCCCAGTTGGAGCTGCGTTTCATGGGCCACTTGGAAAAAAAAGGATGCAACAGCTCTCCTTCAAAAGGGGGCTGCTAAATCAGATTGTCAGTCAAAAGCCTGTAACCCTGTAAATTTCACTATCATTATATTAAAAGACTACAAATGGCAATGGGGCATCGGAATTGGTATTCTAATTTATGAAAGAGGCAGAGACCCAGGAACTGTACTATATTTTAAGAGGATCACTGCCACCCATCCAGCCTCATTTCACCAAGTTTTTCACTCCTATGAGGAAATAAGAAGTAGTTGCCCTCCCATTTCAGTCACAGCAAGGAATTTGTTTCTGGCCCTGGCAGAGACTATAGTCCAGACTCTGAATCTCTCTTCATGCTATGTATGTGGGGGAACCAACATGGGGGATCAATGGCCATGGGAGGCCAGAGAATTAGATCCTCTCGAGCCTTATGATGGAAATAATTACCCCAGTTCTACATCTGGGGTTTGGCTCCTGAAAACCTCAGTCATTGGGAAGAACTGTCTTGTCTGATGGGGGAAAAAGTTCACCATCCCTGTCGGAAACTTAACATGCCTGGGCCAAAGGTTTTATAATTCAACCACCTGGGAAACCCAATGGTGGAGGTCCCCAGGTCACCATGAGCCAAATCCTCACCCTTTGTTGAACTTCTCTCATCTCTGGGAGGCCTGGGACAACATAGACGCTGCCATCGAATGGCGGGCCCCAGGGGAACTATATTGGATATGTGGGAGAACAGCCTATACAGTACCCCCTTCAGGCTGGTCAGGGTCATGTGTGCTGGGAACTATTCGCCCATCCTTCTTCCTACTCCCACGTGCAGAAGGACAACATCTGGGAGTTCAAATATATGGACATAGGAAAGTTCAAAGAAAGCAGCGTGCCTTGCAAATTGGCAACTGGAAGGATAATGAATGGCCTCCCGAACGAAGAATTCATTATTATGGGTCTGCTATGTGGGCCGAGGATGGGTCTCGGGGCTACCGCATCCCCATTTATATGCGAAACCGCATAATTAGGCGACAAGCAGTTGTACAAATTATAACCAATGAAACGGCTAGGGCTCTTAATTTACTTGCTAAGCAGCAAACCAAAATGCGCAATGCAATCTACCAAAATCGCCTGGCCTTAGATTACCTGCTTGCTTCTGAGGGTGGTGTTTGTGGAAAATTCAACCTGAGCAACTGCTGCCTACAGATAGACGATGAAGGAAAAGTCATAGAGGAGATCACAGATCAAATGAGAAAAGTTGCTCATGTCCCAGTCCAAACCTGGAACGGCTGGAACCCCAGAGAGTTATTTGGAGGATGGTTTCATCTTTCAGGGGATTCAAAACCCTCATAGGTATTGTCCTCCTAATTCTTGGAGGATGTGGGATCATACCCTGCTTGGCTCCCTGGATTATATGATCAGTCTCCAGTCTCATTGAGACTATGGTTGAGAGAAAAACGGCTGCTCATGTAATGATGTTATGGAAATATAAACCCCTAAGCCAGGATGATGCTCGTTGACCCAAATTAGAGGGGTCCAAGCATCAAAGGGGGTAATGTGGTAAGAACCCCTCCCTAAGGAGAAAGAAAAAAATGAGAGGAGAGAAGAGAAGACTTCAAGGTCACCTAGATATGGGTCCAGCTGCCTACATCCCCCATGTTCTTGTAAACTGAAACAACTTAATCAGATTGCATGTTTATGTGTTACCACATATGGGAGACAAAGAAATAGAAAATGTATAAAAAAAAACCTTTGCCATATGATGTGGACCGCTCAGTTCTTTTGGGTACGAACCCAACTGAGCAGTGCCGGCATGAATAAAGTTGCTTCCTGGAAAGAAAAGACTCGGTGTCACGACTCTCTGAGTGAGAATCCTGCAACAGTATCAGTATGGAGAAGGTGGTTGGTGGTGGAGGGAGTCGTCAGACCTCAGCTACTGCTGCTGCTACAGACTTTTAGAATTATGAACGGATTCTTGTCAGGAGACAGTGGAGGTCTGGGAAGGGGCATGATCACTCCACTGCCTCTAGGCTGAGAACAGAGTCAGGTAAAGTTAGGCATTAGGTGACCTAGAGGCAGTGGTCCTACAGTTGTCAGAGGTAGTGCTGGCTCTCCTGTAGCCACCATGTTCCTTTCTTCCTCAGGATTGGGGATTTCAGCCTCAGTCGCAGAGTTCCTTCATCCTGCCTCTACCAAGCCTGCTCACAGATGAAGTCATGGATTAAAGATGGCTAAAGGCTCCTCCAGAGATGATGTTCAATGGAATTTGCCATGGGCCCCAAACCCAGGCCTCTTTGTTTTGGCCAATTTTTGTTTATTTCTTTTAAGACTACTTCCTTATAATTTTAGGAGAGAAAATACAAAACAAGAAGGAGACTTGAAGTATTGCACAACAGATAGTCAAGATGTTATAGTAAAGCTGTAATAATTTAATAATTACAAGAGGATGGTATTGGTATAGAGAAATACAAACAGACCAAAGTCAATAGAGAACCCAGACGCACCCAAACTTCCATTTGCTTGGAACAAATGGTTTATAACAGAGATTGCAGATCAGTGGGCAAAGTGTGGGCTGAGGAATCAGTTTGCAGGAGAAATTTGTTATCCATATGGAAAATAAAAATAAAACTGAATATTTCTTTTAAACCAGAAACAAAAATAAATTACCAATGGGATAGTAGTCTAAATACGAAAGTCAAACATTTCAAACTGTTAGAAGGGTGCCTGGGTGGCTCAGTCGGTTAAACGTCCAACTTCATGATCTCACAGTCGTGGGTTCGATCCCCACATCGGGCTCTGTGCTGACAGCTAACTCAGAGCCTGGAGCCTGCTTCAGATTCTGTATCTCCCTCTCCCTCTGATCTCCATGATCACGCTCTCTCTCTCTCTCTCTCTCTCTCCCAGAAATAAACTTAAAAAAACATTAAAAATTTTTTAAAAATTAAAAATAAAGCTATTATAAAAATATGCAGGAAACTATATTTATGAATTTTCTGTAAGGATTTCATAAACAAGACACAGAAATTTAACAACATTATAAAAAACAGCAACAAGGGGCACCTGGGTGGCTCAGTTCGTCAAACATCTGACTTTGCCTCAGGTCATCATCTCACAGCTCAGGACTCTGAGCTGCACATCAGGCTCTGTGCTGACAGCTCAGGACCTGGAGGCTGCTTCAAATTCTGTGTCTCAATCTCTCTGTCCCTCCCCTCCCCTGCTCTTTTTCTCTCTCCTTCTCTCTCTCTCTCTCTCAAAAATAAGTATACATTTTAAAAAATTTTTAAAAGAAAACTAAAAAAAGGCAATAAAAACACAAAGACAGTCCATAGACAGGGAGAAAATTATATATTAGTATACAGAATGCATAATGAAGCTGTGCAAACCAATAAGAAAAATATAGAAAAATAGGTAAGACACATAAAAAGACATTTCACAGAAAAAGAATGTAGACTACCCAAAAGAACATGAAGCATGCTTTGTCTCATTAGTCACAGAGAAATCCAAGTAAAATGACAATGAAATATTATTTTAAATCCACCAGATGGCCTCAAACACATTTCTGACAATATGGGAAGCCCTGTTCACTGTTGGAGGCAGCAGCCATCATTGACAAGAGGAGGGCAATTCGGCAGATGGAGTGAATTTGGGGGATGCACTTCTCACACCCAGTAATTCCAGAAAAATGAAAAGAAAGGTGAGAATAAGGCAACTTATTAGCTGCTGAGAACCACTGTGAGCCATGAAACTAGTTCAAAAGGTCAAAGCCAGCATCCAAAAATCGAAGTAGAATAGAATTGAAAATACCAACAGTGCACTGAAGGTAGTTTGAACAAATATTATTTCATGGAATTCTTAAACCTGTGTGTATTGAGATACAACATAAAACAATTTTCCTTTGTGAATCACAGTAAAAAACTGTTTGAAAGCCTCTTCTCTGGAGGAACAGCTATCTGTGCATCAGGAAACAGCGAGTTATTCACTACAGCACTTGAAAGAACCAAAAGATTGTGAGTAAATGTAAGGACCAGCAACAAGAGACTAAATTGGAACAATAAAAATGAGATATTACATAGGAGAAATACATGAACCAGAAGCACACCTAACTGTGGATGAGGGTCAGAAACTTAAAGCTGAGTGAGAAAAACAAGTTACACAGGAATTTCTACAGAATGATGCCCTATATGCAAAATACGAAAATTGCAAATCACAAGGACGGTATATAGTTTAAGAATTAATCTATATTGAGTGAAAGTATTAAGGGATGCATGGGACTAACAATAAATACCAAATTCAGGATAGCAGTTACTCTGGATGGAGGAAGGTGTAGGTTACTGGGGACAGGTATATGAGAACAATGTTTTATTTCTTAGGCTAGTTGTAGGCACACAGGTATCCACTGTGTAGCATTTATATGTTTGGTATCTTTCAAATAGTACTAAATAAAATTATCTTTTAAAAAATCTACCTTCTGGGAGTTTTATCAGTTCTTTACACTAAACAGTCCCTTCCACCTCAAGGGGAGGTTTCAGGGAACATGTGGGCTCCACACCCTCAAGAAAACAGGAAGACAACACAAAACAGACACATAGATCAATGGAATGGAATAGAGAACTCAGAATTGGAACCACAAATGTATGGCCAACTAACCTTTGACAAAGCGGGAAAGAGTATCCAATGGAAAAAAAGAGAACCTCTTTAACAGATGGTGACAGGAGAACTGGACAACAACATGCAGAAGAATGATACCACATCATTTTCTCACACCATACGCAAAAATAAACTCAAAATGGATAAAGGAACTGAACATGAGACAGGAAACCATCAAAATCCTAGAGAAGAAAGCAGGAAACAACCTCCATGACCTCCACTGCAGCAATTTCTTACTTGACACATCCCTAAAGGCAAGGGAATCAAGAGCAAACATGAACTATTGGGACCTCATCAAGATTAAAAGCTTCTGCATGGCAAAGGAAACAATCCATAAAACTAATAAGCAACTCGGGGAGGGGCAAGACGGCAGAGAAGTAGGGATCTCGGTGCATGCTCTTGCCCCCATATCTCACACAGAAACGATCTGAAGCCATAGGATACCTTACAGAACCCAAGAGATTGGGAGAGAAAGGATGCAGAATCCACTGAGAAAGCCTTCTAATGTGAGCGCGAACCGGGGAAGATAAAATCGGGCTGGGATCGGAGACTGGAGGGACAGGGGCGATCCCCCTCTGCGGGGAATGAGAGGGGGAAAAGAGAGAGTCCAAAACTACTCCAGACACGGTCCCTGTCGCTGGGAAACAAAAAACCTCCGCTCGGGGCACAGAAGGACCATGCGCGCTAAATCCCTGCATGCCAGGTCCCCGCGCACCTACTCGTCCTGGAGGGGCTGTGCGTGCACGGACACCGCTCCTTTGTACTCCTAGCTCGCCTGATTGCTGGAGGAACCGGGCGCATACTGCCGCGCTCCAGGCTGGCTGGAATTCTAGAAGGAAAGCGAAGGGCTTAAAACTGGAAGATTTGCGTGCGAGTTCGTGTTTAGGGTGATGAGACACAGAGGGACCTGGTTTCCCTCCCTCCAGCGAGTCAGGCGCACCCTGCATGCAAACCTTTGCCCATGCTCTCCAACCCGACCTGGAGGAACGTGAGCAGTGGCTTCTGGCTCCACCCCCAGGTCTAGGCAAGTAGCTTGGAATTGCCCTGAGGGAATCACCTGCGAGGTTGTGTCTATGGCAGTTTTCAGTCTGGCGCGCTGACTGCACTTGGAAACTAGCCTGGCCTAGGTTAAAAAGCGTGACCAACCCGGCACGGGGAGTTTACACACCCAAAAAAGCAAGGGGCAGAGCTTGGTTCAAGAAGGGACTGGTGCACCGCCACTCTCCTACCCACAACCGCTAAGGCAGAATTCCCACCTGACACATTGGATCACACCACGCCTAACCCTGCTAGAGAGCTGCCCTCCTCCTTTCTTTTTTTTCTTTTACTCTTTTTCCCAGAACACTGACCTGATTAACTCTGGTCACCAGTTTGCTTAAACAGTCACATCTAGTCCATTCTGTAGATGTAAATTCTACTCCTACTGACCTTTTCATCTCTGTCTCTCAGGAGTAATTAGACTATATAGTTTCTCTGGATAACACCAGAGTCCTTCTCTCACCTATCCAACCATATTCCACCCTTTAACTCTTTGAAAAAAGCTTCTTATCCCTTCTGCCTGTTCATTCTATTTCCAAATTTGCCTCATCCCCGCCCTGTCTTCTCTCTTTTTCTCTAGGCTCTTCAACCAGCACTGCATACACCCGGCTATTTAATTGTAGCTGGGAAATCCGGTTATATGAGTTAAATCGTTCTTTATCCATCGGTTTTCTTCCTTTTTCCTTTTCTTTTCTTCTTTTTGATCCTTTTGTGTATTTATTATTCTCTATTATTCACTCTCCCTCCTCCATCTCTTAACTTTCTCGTTTTCCCTCTCAGTTTGCATGTTAATTGGATTTGTCAGTGCGTTTGTGTGCCCCTGCTCCCTGCGTATTTGTCTGTCTGTTTTCTTCTGCAGGGCTACTTCAAGAAACAAGCCAGAATACATAAGGTGGGGAGTCCCAAATACCACTACGAGTAGGAAAATAAAATAACCAAGGTCTCAACAAGAGAGACCAAGAGATACCATTCAAAAAACACTCCCTGAAAGGATAGGCCATGGACAACCACAGAGTCTTCTTGGATACAGCAGCGTTCACAGGTGCAGAGAGCATGACAAGTCTTTAAAACTAACAAGTGCCAGAAAGCTAACTAAAATGATGAAACGAAGGAGCTCTCCTCCAAAGAAACTCCAAGAAGCATTGACAGCTAATGAATTGCTCAAAACAGATATAAGCAGCATAACTGAACAAGATTTTAGAATAATAATCATAAAATTAATAGCTGGGCTTGAAAAAAGCATAGGGGACATCAAAGAAACTATGGCTACAGACAGAATGGAAAATAAAAATAGGCATGATGAATTTAAAAATGCGATAAATGAGATACATAATAAATTAGAGGCCTCCAATGCACGGATTGAAGAGGCAGAAAGGAGAATAAGTGATTTAGAAGACACCATTATAGAAAAACAAGAAGCTGACAAAAAAAGAGACAAACTGATCCAGAAACAGGAAAGAAGAGTTCGAGAGCTCAGCGATACGGTCAAACGCAACAATATCTGTATCATAGGAATCCCAGAAGACGAAGAGAGAGGGAAAGGTGCTGAAGGAGTCCTGGAACAAATTATAGCAGAGAACTTCCCCAACCTGGGGAAGGAAGTAAATGTGGAAATACAAGAGGCTCAGAGGACTCCCCTCAGACGTAACTTGAATCGATCTTCTGCACGACATATCGTAGTAAAAATGGCAAAATACAAGGACAAAGAGAGAATTTTGAAAGCAGCTAGGGAGAAAAGGGCCCTAACATACAAAGGGAAACCTATCAGAGTGGTGACAGACCTATCTACTGAAACGTGGCAGGTCAGAAAGGAATGGCAGGAGATCTTCAATGTGATGAACAGTAAAAATATGCAGCCAAGAATCCTCTATCCAGCAAGCCTGTCATTCAAAACAGAAGGAGAGATAAAAACCTTTCCAAATAAACAGAAATTGAAAGAATTTGTCACCACTAAGCCAGCCCTACAAAAAATCCTGAGGGGGACGCTCTGAAGGAAATGTTGCAAGGAACAAAGATACCAGAGAAACCACCACAAACATGTACCCCACTAAGGACACAAAGAGTATAAACCCACATATCTCAATAATAACACTGAATGTAAATGGACTAAATGCCCCGATCAAAAGATAGAGGGTAGCAGAATGGATAAAAAAACAAAATCCATCTATTTGTTTTCTACAAGAAACTCATTTTAGACAGGAGGACACCATCAGATTGAAAGTAAGGGGATGGAGAAATATCTATCAGCTACAGGAAGTAAAAAAAAATGGTGGAGTAGGGATACTTATATCAGACAAACTGGACTTTAAATTAAAGACATTAACAAGGGATGAAGAAGGGCATTAAATAATAATACAGGGTCTATCCATCAGGAAGAGTAACAATTATAAATGTCTATGCACCAAATATGGAAGCACCTAAATACATAAAACAATTAATCACAAACAGAAACCGTCTTACTGTTAAGAATGTGCTAATAACAGGTGAGCTTAATACCCCACTTACAGCAATGGACAGATCAACTAGACAGAAAATCAATAAAGACACAATGGACTTATATGACACATGGGACCAGATGGATTTGAAAGATATATTTAGAACCCTAAATCCTGAGGCTATGGAACTCACATTCTACTCAAATGCATGGCACATTCTCCAACATAGATCACATACTGGGACATATAACAGCCCTCACTAAATATAAAAAAATTGAGATCATACCATGCACACTTTCAGATCAATATGCTATGAAACTGGAAATCAATCACAGAAAGATGTCTGGAAAACCCCCCAAAAGATGGAGGCTAAAAAACACCCTACTAAAGAATGAATGGGCAAATCAGGTATTTAGAGAAGAAATTTAAAAATATATGGAAACAAATGAAAATGAGAATACAACAATCCAAACCCTATGGGATGTGGTAAAAGCAGTGTTAAGAGGAAAGTACATTGCACTCCAGGCCTATTTCAAGAAGTTAGAAAAGGGGCAAATGCAAAATCTAACAGTGCACCTAAAGCAACTAGAAGGGAGCACAAGAGCACCCCAAACCCAGAAGAAGAGAAATAATAAAAATCAGGGAAGAAATAAATAATATAGAAACCAAAGAAACAGTTGAACAGATCACTGAAACCAAGAGTTGGTTTCTTGAAAAAAATAAATAAAATTGACAAACCTCTAGCCAGGCTTCTCAAAAAGAAAAGAGAGAGCACCCAAATAGACAAAATCATGAATGAAAATGGACTGATTACAACCAACCCCTCAGAGATACAAGCAATTATCAGGAAATACCATAAAAAACTATATACCAAAAAACTGGACATTAGAAGAAATGGACAAATTCCTATACACACCCTCACTACCAAAATTCACACAGGAAGAGATAGAAAACCTGAACAGACCCATAACAAGTAAATAATTCGAAACAGTTATCCACAATCTCCCAACAAATAAGAGCCCTGGGCCAGATAGCTTCCCTGAGGAATCCTACCAGACATTTAACACAGAATTAATACCCATTCTTCTCAAGCTATTCCAAAAAATAGAAATTGAAGGAAAACTTCCGGATTCATTTTATGAAGCCAGCATCACTTTGATTCCAAAGCCAGACAGAGATCAAGAAAAAAAAAAAAGAACTACAGGCCAATAACCTTGATGAATACAGATGCAAAAATCCTCAACAAGATACTTGCAAATCGAATTCAACAGCACATAAAAACAATCATCCACCAAGATCAAGTGGGATTCATTCCTGGGTTACAGGGCTGGTTCAACATTCACAAATCAATCAATGTGATATATCACATCAACAAAAGAAGAGATAAAAACCATATGATCCTGTCGATAGATGCAGAAAAAGCATTTGACAAACCACAGCATCGCTTCTTAATAAAGACCCTCGAGCAAGTCAGGATAGAAGGAATTTACTTAAACATCATAAAAGCCATCTATGAGGAGCCCTCAGGCAACATCATCCTCAATGAGGAAAAACTGAGAGCTTTCCCCTTGAGATCAGGAGCACGACAGGGATGTCCACTCTCACCGCTGTTGTTTAACATAGTGCTGGAAGTCCTAGCATCAGCCATCAGACAACAAAAGGAAATCAAAGGCATCAGAACTGGCAAAGAGGAAGTCAAACTTTCACTCTTCACAGACGACATGATACTCTACATCGAAAACCTGGCAGACTCCACCAGAAGCCTACTAGAACTGATCCAAGAATTCAGCAAAGTTGCAGGGTACAAAATCAACATATAGGAGTCGGTTGCAATTTTATACACCAATAATGAGGCAACAGAAAGAGATATCAAGAAACTGATCCCATTCACAATTGCACAAAAAACCATAAATACCTAGGAATAAACCTAACCAAGGATACAAGAGATCTGCATAATGAAACCCATATAAAACTTATGAAGGAAATTGAAGAAGACACAAAGAAATGGAAAAACATTCCATGCTCATGGATAGGAAGAATAAATATAGTTAAAATGTTATTACTACCCAAAGCAATATACACATTCAATGCAATCCAAATCAAAATTGCACCACTATACTTCTCAAAACTAGAACTATCCTAAAATTTGTGTGGAACCACAAAAGACCTCGAATAGCCAAAGTAAAATTGAAGAAGAAAACCAAAACGGGAGGTATCACCATTCCAGACTTTAGCCTCTACTACAAAACTGTCATCTACAAGATAGTATGGTATTGGCACAGAAACAGACACATAGACCAATGGAATAGAATCGAGAACTCAGAATTGGACCCAAAAGTATACAGCCAACTAACCTTTGACAAAGCAGAAAAGAGTATTCAATGGAAAAAAGATAGCCTCTTTAACAGATGGTGTTGGGCAAACTGGACAGCAACAGGCAGAAGAGTGAAATTAGATCATTTTCTCTCACCATACACAAAAATAAACTCCACATGGATGAAGGACCTGAAGGTGACACAGGAAACCATCAAAATCCTAGAGGAGAAAGCAGGAAACAACCTCCTTGACCTCCACCCACTGCAGCAATTTCTTACTTGACAGATCCCAAATGCAAGGGAATCAAGAGCAAAAATAAACGATTGGGACCTCATCAAGATCAAAAGCTTCTGCACAGCAAAGGAAACAATCCATAAAACTAATAGGCAACCGATGTAATGGGAAAAGAGAGTTGCAAATGACATATCAGATAAAGGGTTAATATCCAAAATCTATAAGGAACTCACCAAACTCCACACCGGAAAACAAACAACCCAGTGAAGAAATGGGCAGAAGATATGAAGAGACACTTCTCCAAAGAGGACATCCAGATGGTCAACAGACACATGAAATGATGCTCAGCATCCCTCCTCATCAGGGAAATACAAATCAAAACCACACTGAGATACCACCTCTTGCTTGTTAGAGTGGCTAAAATAGTAAATCAGAGGACTCTAGATGCAGACGAGGAATTGAAGAAATGGGCACCCTCCTACACTATTGGTGGGAATGTAAACTGATGCAGCCTTTCTGGAAAACAGTATGGATGTTCCTCAAAATATTTTTTTAAATATTTTTATTTATTTCTAGGATAGAGAGAGAGAGACAGCGTGAGCAGGGGAGGGTCAGAGAGAGAGGGAGTCACAGACTGAAACAGGCTCCAGGTTCTGAGCTGGCAGTCAGCACAGAGCCCGACGCGGGGCTCGAACCCACGAACCGCGAGATCATGACCTAAGCGAAAGTCGGACCCTTAACCGACTAAGCCACCCAGTCGCCCCGGCTGTTCCTCAAAATATTAACAGTAGAACTCCCCTATGACCCAGCAATAGCACAGCTAGGATTTTACCCAAGGGATATAGGAGTGCTGATGCATAGGGTCACATGTACCCCAATGTTCATAGCAACACTCTCAACAATAGCCAAAACACGGAAAGAGCCTAAGTATCCGTCAACGGAAGAATGGATCAAGAAGATGTGGTTTATCTATACCATGGAATACTACATGCCAATGAGAAAGAATGAAATCTGGCCATGTGTAGCAACATAGATGGACCTCAGTGTTATACTGAGCAAAATAAGTCAGGCAGAGAAGGACAGCTACCATATGTTTGCATGTATAGGAGGATTAGGAGGATCTTAACAGAGGACCATGCGGGAGAAGAAGGGGGGAAATAGTGGGGGAGAGGGAGAGAGGCACAACATGAGAGACTCTTGTATGCTGAGGACAACAAACTGAGGACTGATGGTTGTGGGGGGAGGGGGGTGATGACCATGGAGGAGGGCATTTGTGGGGATGAGCACTGGGTGTTATATGGAAACCAACTTGACAATAAATTATTTGTTAAATAAATAAATAAATAAATAAATATAAATAAATAAATAAATAAATAAATAAAAATAAAGTGAAGAATCTAAGCTCAGGTTGGAATGTGTGAACAGGGAGGTATTTGTGGGATAGCCCCTGATACTCAGTGACATGATGATAATTGTGGTTGACTCTAGGAATAATAGTGATCCATTGATAGTCTTTGATCTAGCAGTGCAACATGGAGAATTTAGAATTTAAGGAAGGTTACATTGGTGTGGAAATTACACTGTGGATGGGGTACACAGGAGAGAGGTCAAATATCTAACCAGTGATTTTGCTTGTCCAAGTGAGAGGTGGTGTGTACAGAAGCTGGGGAATGGAAGGGTGCTGCTAAGTGATATCTTTAAAGAAGAATATTAATAGGATTTGTGAACTCCTTTTTTGATAAACAAAAAAAAAGTATTTATTAATTCATCTGGATTACAAACCACCCATTCACAATTGGGATCTTCTTAAAGTAGGGGCACTGCGTGCCTGACCAGAATGAGGCAGTCATGTGCGATAATGCCCACTGGTTCCATCCATCTTTCATTTCCTAGAATCTGGCTGGTAGACTATACTTGCATCCAGGAGATGCTTCTTTGATTTTTGCTCAACAGTTGTACTCTTACCTTTGCTTCCTAGTTGTACTTTCCTAGGAATCATGGTCACAGGGAGCCAGAGTCTGACCCTCTTTGTGCCCAGGGCTGGACTAGCTGATAGTGCATATTATTTCTGCTTGCTCATGGGCCTCATTTATCCTTCTCCACTATGGCTTCCATGTTAGAGAACAAGCCAAGAGCACATGTCTGTTCATTGCAGGCTCCATATCAGGGCCTAGTTTGAGGAAACCTCTCCAAAACAACTTTGTTAATGACATAAATAAAAAAAATCAACCTGGTATAGGCTTTTGAGTGAGATTGGGTTGATGAAAAACATCTAAATTGCTTCGAATCAAACCTTGCTTAACTGTCTTTTTTTTTTTAATTTTTTAATGTTTTATTTATTTCTAGGAGAGAGAGAGACAGCGTGAGCAGGGGAGAGTCAGAGAGACAGGGAGCCACAGACTGAAACAGGCTCCAGGCTCTGAGCTGGCAGTCAGCACAGAGCCCGACGCAGGCCTCGAACCCACGAACCGCCAGATCATGACCCAAGCGAAAGTCGGACGCCCAACCGACTAAGCCACACAGGCGCCCCAAACTAAGTCTTATTACTTAAGCTGAGTAGAGCTGTTAAAATATAGAAGAAATAGAAAATTAAAAGACCTAAATACTGTGGTTCTGCCTTGGTTAAAATTGTAGTTAAACACATAGGTCACGGTAATATTTAAAGAGAAAATCTGAGGGAGGAAATAAAGGATTGATAACTTCTGTGCTTCTGGGAAAGCCAGCTGTCTCATTGTGTTCAGGCTGCCATAATAAAATACCAGACTCTATGGCCTAAACAATTTATTTTCTCAGTTTGGAAAAGACTGGAAGTTCAAGATTGAGGTGTGGGCAGGTTTGGTTTTTCCTGAGTACTCTCTCATTGGCTTGTGAATGGCTGGTTTCTTCCCTGTATCCTTACATGTCTTTCCTCTGTACATACACAATGCTAGGGTCTCTTCCTCTACTTATAAGAACATCATTCAGATTGGATTAGAGCCCACCCTAAGAGCCCCATTTTACCTCAGTTATCTCATAAAGGCTCTATCTCCAAATACAGTCATGAATGAAGTTACAGCTTTAACATATTAATGGGGGAGGGGGGAAGCCACTTCAGTCCATGACACCAACCTTCTGAAATAGAATAAGAAGGTTGAGAAATATTTACTAGCTATTATTAAGGTGCAAGGTATAAAAAGTTTATCCTTTAAATACTTTATTTAACAAACTCTTACACAATACTTATTATAATTCAGGCACTGGTCCAAGAAATTTACATATATTAATTTATAAGGTGGAGGAACTATTAAGGTCAATTTGAATATTTTTTTCCATCTTGCCATGATAAAGTTGATATACAAGCTGCATCATTCGTTATAAAAACAAAGAAGTTCATGGTAATAATGATGATTATTACACCTACTTTCAGATCCTATGATCTGTAACTTCTACCATTGAGACCCTGGATGATTGTTACAGGAAACTACATTCCTCAAAATGTTTACTATAGAAAATTGCATAAACTCAGTCCAAGTTATAAACTATATCTGTTTCAGGAATTTAAATTTGCTCACCAACCTTGTTATGATTAATCCATTATCACATCACCCTTGTATTAATTTACATCAATCAGATACTGGTAAATTGAATTCAACAGTACACTAAAAGAATTATTCACCATGATTAAGGGGGATTTTTTCTTTTCTTATTTTTATACTTTATTGTCAAGTTGGTTTACATATAACACCCAGTGTTCATCCCCACAAGTGCTCTCCTCCATGCCCATCACCCCTGTTCACCTCTCCCCGACCCCTTCCCAGCCCTCAGTTTGTTCTCAGTTTGTCCTCAAGAATCTCTCATGGTTTCCCTCCCTTCCCCTTCTTCTCCCGATTCGTCCTCCGTTAACTTCCTCCTAATATGTGCAAACATATGGTATTTGTCCTTCTCTGCCTGATTTATTTCGCTCAGCATAACACTCTCTAGTGCCATCTAGTGCCATTTGCTACAAATGGCCAGATTTCATTCTTTCTCATTGCCATGTAGTATTCCATTGTATAAATATATCATATATTTTGATCCATTCATCAATTGATAGACACTTAGGTTCTTTCCTGGATATTGTTGAAAGTGCTGCTATGAACATTGGGGTACATGTCCCCCTATACAGCAGCACTCCTGTATCCCTTGGGTAAATTCCTAGCAGTGCTACTGCTATGTCATAGGAGAGTTCTATTGTTAATGTTTTGAGGAACCTCCATACTGTTTTCCAGAGGGGCAGCACCAGTTTACATTCCCACCAGCAGTGTAGGAGGGTGCCTGTTTCTCCACATCTTTGCCAGCATTTGGAGTCTCCTGATTTGTTCATTATAGCCACTCTGACTGGCGTGAGGTGGTATCTCAGTGTGGTTTTGATTTGTATTTCCCTGATGAGGAGGGATGCTGAGCATTGTTTCATGTGTCTGTTGGCCATCTGGATGTCCTCTTTGGAGAAGTGTCTGTTCATATCTTCTGCCCATTTCTTCACTGCGTTGTTTGTTTTTTGGGTGTGGAGTTTGGTGAGTTCCTTACAGATTTTGGATATTAACCCTTTATCTGATATGTCATTTGCAACTCTCTTTTCCCATTCCACTGGTTGCCTATTAGTTTTGTGGGTTGCTTCCTTTGCTGTGCAGAAGCTTTTGATCTTGATAAGGTCCCAATCGTTTATTTTTGCTCTTGATTCCCTTGCATTTGGGATCTATCAAGTAAGAAATTGCTGCAGTGGGTGGAGGTCAAGGAGGTTGTTTCCTGCTTTCTCCTCTAGGGTGTTGATAGTTTCCTGTCTCACGTTCAGGTCCTTTATCCATTTTGAGTTTATTTTGTGCATGGTGTGAGAAAATGATCTAGTTTCATTCTTCTGCCTGTTGCTGTCCAGTTCTCCCAACACCATCTGTTAAAAGGGCTGTCTTTTTTCCATTGGATATTCTTTCCTGCTTTGTCAAAAATTAGTTGGCTATATACCTTTGGGTCCAGCTCTGAGTTTTCAATTTTATTCCATTGGTCTATGTGTCTATTTTTGTGCCGATACCATACTGTTTGATGATAACAGTACTGTAGTAGAGGCTAAAGTCTGGGATGGTGGTACCTCCCGTTTTGGTTTTATTTTTCTGTATTATTTTGGCTATTCGCGGTCTTTTGTGGTTCCACACAAATTTTAGGATAGTTTGTTCTAGTTTTGAGAAGTATGCTGGTGCTATTTTGATTGGGATTGCATTGAATGTGTAGACAGCTTTGCGTAGTAATGACATTTTAACTATATTTATTCTTCCTATTCATGAGCATGGAATGTTTTTCCATTTCTTTGTGTCTTCTTCAATTTCCTTCATAAGTTTTCTATAGTTTCATCATACAGATCTCTTGTATCCTTGGTTAGGTTTATTCCTAGGTATTTATGGTTTTTGTTGTGCAATTATGAATGGGATCAGTTTCTTGATATCTCTTTCTGTTGCTTCATTATTGGTGTATAAAAATGGAACCGATTTCTGTACATTGATTTTGTACCCTGCAAATTTGCTGAATTCTTGGATCAGTTCTAGTAGGCTTCTGGTGGAGTCTGCCAGGTTTTCGATGTAGAGTATCATGTCGTCTGTGAAGAGTGAAAGTTTGACTTCCTCTTTGCCAGTTCTGATGCCTTTGATGTCCTTTTGTTGTCTGATGCTGATGCTAGGACTTCCAGCACTATGTTAAACAACAGTGGTGAGAGTGGACATCCCTGTCGTGTTCTTAATCTCAGGGGAAAGCTGTCAGTTTTTCCCTGTTGAGGATGATGTTAGCTGACGGTTTCATGTAGATGTCTTTTATGATGTTTAAGTAAGTTCCTTCTATCCTGACTTGCTCGAGGGTCTTTATTAAGAAGGGATGCTGTAGTGTGTCAAACGCTTTTTCTGCATCTGTCGACAGGATCATATGGTTTTTATCTTTTCTTTTATTGATATGATGTATCACATTGATTGATTTGCGAATGTTGAACCAGCCCTGTAACCCAGGAATGAATCCCACTTGATTTTGGTGGATGATTCTTTTTATGTGCTGCTGGATTCGATTTGCAAGTATCTTGTTGAGGATTTTTGCATCTGTATTCATCAAGGATATAGGCCTGTAGTTCTCTTTTTTTGCTAGATCTCTGTCTGGCTTGGGAATCAGAGTGATGTTGGCTTCATAAAATAAGTCTGAGACTTTTCCTTTGGTTTCTACTTTTTCTGAATAGCTTGTGAAGAATTGGGATTAATTCTGTTTTAAATGTCTGGTAGAATTCTTCAGGGAAGCCATCAGGTGCAGGGGTCTTATTTGTAGGGAGATTTTTGATCACTGATTTGATATCTTCACTCGTTAAGGGTCTGTTCAGTTTTTCTATTTCTTCCCATGTGAATTTTGGTAGTGAGTGTATGTTTAGGACTTTGTCCATTTCTTCTAAGTTGTCCAATTTGTTGGCATATAATTTTTCATAGTATTCCCTGATAATTGCTTGTGTTTCTGAGGGGATGGTTTTAATAAATCCATTTTCATTCATGATTTGTCTCTTTGGGTGCTCTCTCTTTTCTTTTGAGAAGCCTGGCTACAGGTTTGTCAATTTTGTTTATTTTTTCAAGCACCCAACTCTTGGTTTCGTTGATATCTTCAATTGTTTCTTTCGTCTCTATGTTGTTTATTTCTGCTCTAAATTTTACTGTTTCTCTTCCTCTACTGGATGTAGGGCGTTCTTGTTGCTCTGCCTCTAGTTCCTTTAGCTGAGCTGTTAGATTTTTGACTTGAGCTTTTTCCAATCTCTTTTTTTTTATTTATTTATTTCTAGGAGAGAGAGAGACAGCGTGAGCAGGGGAGGGCCAGAGAGAGGGAGTGACAGACTGAAACAGGCTCCAGGCTCTGAGCTGGCAGTCAGCACAGAGCCCGACGCGGGGCTCGAACTCACGAACCGCGAGATCATGACCTAAGTGAAAGTCGGACGCTTAACCGACTAAGCCACCCAGGCGCCCCTACAATCTCTTGAAATAGGCCTGTAGTGCAATGTACTTTCCTCTTAGGACTTCCTTTGCCACATACCATAGATTTTGGATTGTTGTATTTTCATTTTCATTTGTTTCCATATATTTTTAAATTTCATCTCTATTTGCCTGATTGGCCCATTCATTCTTTAGTAGGGTGGTCTTTAACCTCCATGTTTTTGAAGATTTTCCAGACTTCTTCCTGTGATTGATTTCGAGTTTCAAAGCATTATGATCTGAGAGTGTGCATGGTTTTATCAGAAATCTTTTATATTTATTGAGGGATGCTTTATGTCCCAGTATGTGATCTATCTTGGATAATGTGCCATTCGCACTTTTAAGAAAGAAAATTCCCTGGCGTCAGGATGTAAAGTTCTAAATATATCCGTCAGATCTATTTGGTCCAATATGTCTTTCAAGTCCATTATTTCTTTAGTGGTTTTCTGTCTGGTTGACTTATCCATTGCTGTAAGCGGAGTATTAAAGTCCCCTGCTAAGAGCACATTCTTATCTATAAGCTTGTTTTTGTTTGTGAATAGTTGTTTTAAATATTTAGGTGCTCCCATATTCGGTGCGTAGACATTTATGATAGTTAGTTTTTCCTGATGGATGGACCCTATAATTATTATGTAATGCCCTTCTTCATCTCTTGTGATTGTCTTTAATTTATAGTCCAGTTTGTCTGATATAAGTATAGCTACTACTGCCTTTTTTTGATTTCCGGTAGCATGATATATATTTCTTCATCCCCTTACTTTTAATCTGAAGGTATCTTCCATTCTAAAATGAATTTCTTGTAGACAGCATATAGATGGATTTTGTTTTTTTATTCATTCTGCTGCCCTATATGTTTTATTGTAGCATTCAGCCCATTTACATTCAGTGTTATTATTGAAATATGTGGGTTTAGAGTCTTTGTATACTTTGTAGGATTCATGTTTGTGGTGGTGTCTTTGGTATCTTTGTTCCTTGCAACCTTTCCTTCAGAGCGTCCCCCTCAGGATTTCTTGTAGGGCTGGCTTCATGGTGACAAATTCTTTCAATTACTGTTTATTTGGAAAGGTTTTTATCTCTCCCTCTATTTTGAATGACAGGCTTACTGGATAGAGGATTCTTGGCTGCATATTTTTACTGTTCATCACATTGAAGATCTCCTGCCATTCCTTTCTGGCCTGCCAAGTTTCAGTAGATAGGTCTGTCACCACTCTGATAGGTTTCCCTTTGTATGTTAGGGTCCTTTTCTCCCTAGCTGCTTTCAAAATTCTCTTTGTCCTTGTATTTTGCCATTTTTACTACGATATGCTGTGCTGAAGATCGACTCAAATTACGTCTGAGGGGGGGTCTTCTGAGCCTCTTGTATTTCAACGTTTATTTCCTTCCCCAATTTGGGGAATTTCTTTGCTATAATTTGTTCCAGGACTCCTTCAGCACCTTTCCCTCTCTCTTCGTCTTCTGGGATTCCTATGATACAGATATTGTTGCGTTTGACCGTATCGCTGAGCTCTCGAACTCTTCTTTCCTGTTTCTGGATCAGTTTGTCTCTTTTTTTGTCAGCTTCTTGTTTTTCTATAATGGAGTCTTCTAAATCACTTATTCTCCTTTCTGCCTCTTCAATCCGTGCATTGGAGGCTTCTAATTTATTATGTATCTCATTTATCTCATTTTTTAATTCATCATGCCCATTTTTATTCTCCATTTTGTCTGTAGCCATAGTTTCTTTAATGTCGCCTATGCTTTTTTCAAGCCCAGTTATTAATTTACCATTATTATTCTAAAATCTTGTTCAGTTATGCTGCTGATATCTGTTTTGAGCAGTTCATTAGCTGTCAATGCTTCTTGGAGTTTCTTTGGGGCAGAGCTCTTTCATTTCATTGTTTTAGTTAGCTCTCTGGCTCTTGTTAGTTTTAAAGACTTTTCATGCTCTCTGCACCTGTGAGCGCTGCTGTATCCAAGAAGACTCTGTGGTTGTCCATGGCCTATCCTTTCAGGGAGTGTTTTTTGAATGGTATCTCTTGGTCTCTCTTGTTGAGACCTTGGTTATTTTATTTTCCTACTCGTAGTGGTATTTGGGACTCCCCACCTTATGTACTCTGGCTTGTTTCTTGAAGTAGCCCTGAAGAAGAAAACAGACAGACAAACACGCAGGGAGCATGGGCACACAAACGCACTGACAAATCCAATTAACATGCAAACCGAGAGGGAAAATGAGAAAGTTAAGAGAAGAGATGGGGGAGGGAGGGTGAATAATAGAGAATAAAAATACATAAAAGGATCAAAAAGAAGAAAAAGAAAGAAGAAAATGGATGGACAAAGAACAGTTTAATGTTTATAACCGGATTTCCCAGCCAAAGTTAAATTGCCGGGGGTATGCAGTGCTGGTTGAAGAGCCTAGAGAAAAAGAGAGAAGACAGGGCGGGGATGAGGCAAATTTGGAAATAGAATGAACAGGCAGAAGGGATAAGAAGCTTCTTTACAAAGAGCTAAAGGGGTGGAATATGGTTGGATAGGTGAGAGAAGGACACTGGTATTTTCCAGAGAAACTATATAGTCTACTCCTGAGAAACAGAGATGAAAAGGTCAGTAGGAGTAGAATTTACATCTAAGGAATGGTCTCGTTGTGACTGTTTAAGCAAGCTGGTGACCAGAGTTAATCAGGTCATAGTTCCAGGGAAAAAGAGACAACAACAACAACAAAAAAAAAAAAAAAAAAAAAAAGGAGGAGGGCCACTCTCTAGCGGGGATGGGTGTGGTGTGATCCAGTGTGTTAGGTGGGAATTCTGCCTTAGTGGTTATGGGGAGGAGAGTGGCGGCGCACCAATCCTTTCTTGAATCAAAGCTCTGCACATCGCTTCTTTGGGTGTGTAAACTTCCCGTGCTGGTTGGGTCATCCTCTTTAACCCAGGCCAGGTCTAGTTTCAAAGTGCAGTCAGCTCGCCAGACTGAAATTGGGGTAGACACAACCTCGCAGGCGATCCCCTCAGGGCAATTCCAAGCTACTTGGCTAGACCTGGGGATGGAGCCAGAAGCCGCTGCTCACGTTCCTCCAGGTCGGGATGGCGAGTATGGGCAGGGGTTTGTCTGCAGGGCGCATCTGGCCTGCTGGAGAGAGGGAAACCAGGTCCCTCTGTGTCTCATCACCTGAAACATGAACCTACAGGGCAAATCTCCCAGTTTTAAGCCCTTTGCCTTCCCTCTAAAGTTCCAGCCAGCCAGGACCGCGGAGGTACACTCGTGGTTACTCCTGGAATCTAGTCTAGTTAGGAGTACAAAGGAACAAAGGAGCGGTGCCCGTGTGCATGCGTGCGCACAATCACTTGGAACAAGTTGGCGTGCGGGGATTTGGTGCTCATGGTCCTTCTGTGCCCTGAGCAGAGGTTTTTCTGTTTCCCAGCCACAGGGACAGTATCTTGAGTAGTTTCGGACTCTCTCTTTTTCCTCTCTTACTCCCTGCAGAGGGGGATCCCCCCCTGTCCCTGTGAGTCTCCAATCCCAACTGGATTTTATCTTCCCCAGTTTGCACTCACATTAGAAGGCTTTCTCAGTGGATTCTGTGTCCTTTCTCTCCCAATCTCTTGGGATCTGTAAGGTTTCCTATGGTTTCAGATCTTTTCCGTGTGAGATATGGGGGCAAGTGCAATCCACGGAGCTACCTACTTCTCCGCCATCTTGCCCTTCCCAGAATTTTGTGGTATCAAGTCTCACGTTTAGGTCTTTAATTTTTTAAAAAAAACTTTTTTAATGTTTTATTTATTTCTAGGAGAGAGAGAGAGAGAGAGAGTGAGCAGGGGAGGGTCAGAGAGAGAGGGAGTCACAGACTGAAACAGGCTCCAGGCTCTGAGCTGGCAGTCAGCACAGAGCCCTACGCGGGGCTCGAACCCACGAACCGCGAGATCATGACCTAAGCGAAAGTCGGACGCTTAACTGACTAAGCCACCCAGGCGCCCCAAGGTCTTTAATTTATTTTGAATTTATTTTTGGGTATGGTGTTAGAAGTGATCTGGTTTCATTTTTTTGCCTGATGCTGTCCAGTTTTCCCAGCACCATTTGTTGAAGAGACAGTCTTTTTCCTATTGCATATTCTTGTGTTCTTTGTTGTAGATTAATTGAACATAAAAGTATGGGTTTATTTCTAGGTACTCTATTCTGTTCCATTGATATATGTGTCTACTTTATGCTGGTCCTGTACTGTTTGGATACTACAGCATACTATACCTTGAAATCTGGGATTGTGATACCTCCAGCTTTATTCTTATTTTTCAAGATTGCTTTAGCTATTTAGGGTCTTTCCTCATTCCAAATAAATTTTAGGATTGTTAGTTCTAATTCTATGGGAAATGCTGTTGGTATTTGATAGAGATTACATTAAACCTATAGATAGATTTGGAAATATGTACATTTTAATGATAGTTTTTCCAGTCCATGAGCATGGAATATCTTTCCATTTGTTTGTGTCATATTCAATTACTTTCATCAAAGTGTTATAGTTTTTGGAGTGAAGTTTTGTCACCTCCGTGGTTAAGTTTACTCATATGTATTTTATTTTTGGTACAATTATAAATAGGATTCTTTTATTAATTTCTTTTTCTGTTACTTCATTATTAATGTGCAGATGCAACTGTTTTCTGTACTTTGATTTTGTACCCTACAACTTTCCTGAACATTTATCAGTTCTAGTCATTTTTGGTGGAACCTTTAGGGTTTTCTATGTATAGTATCATGTCATCTGCAAATAGTGACAGTTTTGCTTTTTCCTTGCCAATTTGGATGCCCTTTATTTCTTTTTCTTGTGTGATTGCTGTGGCTAGGACTTCTAGCACTATATTGAATAAAAGTTGTGATAGTGAACATCCTTGTCTTGTTCCTCATCTTAGAGGAAAAGCTCTCCATTTTTCACCATTGGGTGTGGTGTTAGCTGTGAGTTTTTCATATATAGCCTTATTATATTGAGATACATACCCTCTAAGCCTAGTTTGTTGAGTTTTTATCATGACTGGATGTTGTACTTTGTCAAACCTATTTGAAAATAGATTTTGAAATCTATTTGAAAAGATGAAAATATTTGCTTCTATTGAAATCGTCATATGGTTTTTATCCTTTCTCTTATTGATGGGATGTATCATGTTGATTGATTTGTTCAAATATTGAACCATGTTTGCATCCCTAGTATAAATCCCACTTGATCATGGTAAATGATTTTTTTAATGTACTGTTGGATTTGGTTTGCTAATATTTTGTTGAGGATTTTTGCATATATGTTTATCAGAGATATTGACCTGTAGTTTTCTTTTTTGTAGTGTCTTTACCTGGTTTTGATATCAGGGTAATGTTCACTTCATAGAATAATTTTGAAGCTTTCCTTCTTTTTCCATTTTTTGGAATAGTTTAAGAATAATAAGTATTAGACTTATTCTTCTTCAAATGTTTGGTAGAATTTATTTGTGAAGTTATCTTGTCCTGGACTTTTATTTGTTAGAAGTTTTTTGTTTTGTGTTTTTTTAAATTATTTATTTATTTTTGTTTTATGTTTTATTGTATCAGTTTCACTGTTCAAATTTTCTATTTCTTCCCAATTCAGTTTTGGAAGGCTATAAGTTTCTAGGAATTTATCCATTTCTTCTAGGTTATCCCAATTTTTGTATATAATTTTTCATACTGTTATCTTAAAATCCTTTGTATTTCTGTGGTGTCAGTTGTTATTTCTCCCTCTTTATTTCTTATTTTATTTACTTGAGTCCTCACTCTTTCTTTTTCTTTGACAAGTCTGTCTAAAGTGTTATCAATTTTGCTGATGTTTTCAAAGACCCAGCTTCTGGTTCAATGATCTGTTCTATTGGTTTTTAGTATTTTTATTGATCTAGTTTTGTTTGGTGTATGTTTCTAAGGATTTGTCCATTTCATCTAGGTTATTCAATTCATTGACATATAAATGTTCATAGCATTCTTTTATAATCTTTTTTACTTTTGTAAAATGCTAGTAACATCCCTACTTTCATTTCTGATTTCAGTACTTTGAATCTTTCTTTTGTTTTCAATCTAGGTAAAGATTTGTCAATTTAGTTGATCTTTTCAAAGAACCAACTTTTGGTTTTGTTGACTTTTTCAATTGTTTTTGTATTTTCCATTTTATTTATCTCTACTCTGAGCTTTATTATGTCATTCCTTCTGTTGGCTTTAAGTTAGTTGTTTCTTCTTTTTCTCATTTCTTAAGGTATAAAAGCAGGTTATTGATTAGAGATCTTTCTTTTTTTAATGTATGCCTTACAGATATAGGTTTCACTCTTATTGCTTTCTCTGTATCCCATAAGTTTTTGCATGTTGAGTTCCATATTTATTTGCTTTATATAAAGTACTCTGATTCTCTATGTTGAGTCTGCTGATGAGCCCATCAAAGGAATTCTTTATTTCTGTTCCAGTATTTTTTATTTCTAGGATTTTTATTTCTTTCTTAAAATTATTCCTGTAAGTTTATATTATGTAATAACATAATAATATTATATATTATATTAATAAATATATCATGTAATAACATAGTTTATATTATGTAACACTGGTTATTACATGTGGTCTACTTTTTCTCATTAGAGCTCTTAACATATTAATCATATTTATTTTATAATATTTATCTGATAATTCCAACATCTGTGAGTCCAGTTCTGATGATAGTTTTGTCCTTCAAAGTTTGCTTCTTCTTGACTTTAGCAGCTTTATAACTTTTTGTTGAAAGCAGGACAATTGTATAGGCTAATATGTACTGAGGCAAATAGACTTTTAGAGTAAAGATTTACATTAATCTAGCTAAGAGTTGGTCTGTTTTAATATTAGTCATAGGTAAAGACACCAGAGGCTTCATATTACTCTAGAGGGCTTACTTTTTCCTCCCTCTTCATCCTCATCCCCCTGCTTCTCATCTTCTCCACCTCTTCCCCTCCTTCATCCCATCCTTCTCCTCCTTTTCCCCCTTCCCCCTTCTCCTACTCTTCCTCCCCCTCTTCTCCCTTCCCCCCTTCCCCTCCTGCTTCTGCTTCCCTTTGTTCACCAGAACACCTCAGATGGAATCTTTATCTTATAGCTCTTCTGGTTGTGATCCACTGTTATTATTACTGGATGCTTATTAGTGTGTTAATAGAGTGAGTGGGTAGTGTGGAGAGGAAAGGGATGTTCCTTTATCTCCTAAACCTCTAAGTAGGTCTCAGTCCTTTGTGGGTTTGTACTTTAGGGGTGGGATTAAACCTTCAGAAGACTTAGTCTCCTCTCTCCCACTATTTCCAATCTGTTTTCTTGAAGTCCTTCTTCCAACTGACTATCACTTCTTTTGTTTACTTATTTACTTACTCATTTATTCATACATGGGACAAGAAGTTTGGAGAGGACTGGTGTGGGGTGGAGTTCCTTTCCTTCACCTTGGAAAAGTTTCAGAATAGCCCTCTGGAGGAGTCCTTCCCTTGGAGGTAGGCCTATTAGGGAGAATGATCTGGACGGTTTCACAATAGCTACTCTTCCTATCCCTCTACCAGGTTCATGAGACGATCTTTCTCTGTCTTCACCCTGAAAACTTAATGTAGTTCCTAGAGGAAACGCCTATGAAAACATAGCCCCCTTATACTGTCCAGCCTTCCAGCTTTTTACTCAGCCTACAACAATTTGTCAAAATTACTTTTTAACTCTCCCTAGCAGTTTTTGTCATTTTTAAGTGTCTGCTCCAAGTTTTTGTTGCTGTATTTCTTTGGATGCACCTGTTTGTCCATATTTCAATGAAGTTGTTTGCCTTGTCCTTTGATGGGTCATGAAAAGTCATTGACTTTCAAGCTGTCCAACTTTTTCTTGTAAGGATGATGATGGCAGCTTTCAAGGTCTTACATGTAATAACAAAAACCACCTTTCCCTTCCCAAATGTGTGTGTGTGTGTGTGTGTGTGTGTGTGTGTGTGTGTGTGTGTGATGTCTGTACCACCATGGAGCCAAGGGCATTAACATCAGGGTCTCAGGACAGCTGGGCAGGGAGGTGGGTACAGGAAACGATGTGTTGTTCACTTTTTAAATGTATCTTTTCATTGTTAAGTTTCATTTTTATAGTTTTTAAGAGGGTTTTAATAAAGAAGACTTGGGAGAATAAACAAGTGAGAAAAGCATTGTTTTTATCAGCAAAAATCAAAATAACTTGAATGTCTATCAACAGAATATCTAAATTAATTGCTACCGATAGGAGACTGCGGTGGAATTGTTCAAGAAAATGGAGAACCTGCCTGCTCCTGGTACCTGATAAGGTGATGTCTGTGATGCACTGTGCAGTAATAAAGATTAAAATTATTTTATGTGAGTTTATGTGAATTTATGTCATGTGAGTTTATGTCATGGGCAAAAAAAGGCTCTGAGGACATACCCAGTGTTCCTTGATTCTTAGCTCTGGGAAGTGGAGGCTCAGCACTTTGCACTGTTTGGATTGGTTGTAGTAAATGGGAATAAATTTTATAATCAAAACAACAGGATAAAAGAAGGAAGGAAACTCACTTTTTATTGTTTTCTCTTCTGTGTCTTTTGAGTTCTATATCTTGTTTACTTATCCCCATTCCATAAAAAGTAAAATAAAATAAGAAACCAGGAAAGGTAAGAAGTATCCCCTCATTTAGTTCACAGGCTCTTCCTTAGCATGTGCTAGTCTTTACCTGTTTTCATCACCCCCCCCCCATTCTCTGCCCTGCCCCCGGTGTACTTCAGGTTACCCTGCTGTAGGTTGAGGCCGACACCACCTGTTGGGCAGGCTGGGAGGCTGCCTGGCCCCCTCCTAGCACCTTCCAGTTCCTCATGCAACCTTGGAATGCTAGACATTCGAAAGGCATAGTGCACAGGTCCCAGGGTGAACCCCAGCTCTCTACTTGCCACAGTATGACCTTAGGTGAGTCATTTAAACTCTGTGGGATATTTATGGGCTGGAACAACTAGATCAACTTCTCTGGATTTTACTTTATATGGGAGAAACAACCTCTATAACCTCTATAGCCATGTATGAATGAGAGAGTAAAAAATTACCAGAATTCTGAAAATGTCTCTTAGGCCTGTACTACTCCCATGAATGGGCTAGGCATTCAGCCCAAGAAGGACCTTGCAATTCCAGTCTATCCTCTCCATGGATCACCTGAAAAGCATCCTTGAGACCTGCAGAGCCCTGTCAGATAGTCACTGCCTGGGCCCTTATTGCAGGGGAAGGCAGCCTAAGGGATGGGATGTGGAGAGAGATGGTCTTTGGCTTCCTCAGACTCACTGGACACAAAAGAAAGGAAAGGCCTTCCTCCACCCTCTCAGCAGGGTACTTAACAGGCCACTGCTGGGATTTCTGCAACATTGCTGAGAATGAGAATTTCTAGGGTGTCAGGATTGCTTAAGATGCTTCGCAGAGTGAGACCCACTGGGTTTGGTGGATTCTCTCAGGTAAGTAGGGCCTGTTCCTTGTCTCTCCTGCCCTGCTGCTGTGTCACTGCAGACTACCCTCACCATAACTTCTAGGTCCTGGGTCTACTTTGTCCTGCCATCCTGACCCTCGGCCCTTCCTGACTGTGCTTGAGCCTCCTCAGTTCCTGCCTTTTCCAGTGCTCTTGGAGCTGGCTGGATTTGCCTCCATCACCACCAGTCACCATGTCATATCAAGGAAATGATCAATCAGCTTCTGCCAAGGTAAAACCTTAACTCTACTACTCTCCAGATACAAGACTCAAATTTAATTTAAAGATCAGAAAACGATGAGCAACCTTTTGATATTTCATTCTTTGAACAAGGAAATATGTACTGAGCACTTGCTCTGCTCAGGTGCAGTACAAAGTGATAAGGGCCATAATTGAATGAGGCACTCAGCCTACTTATAGGGGGACATGTGGCTGGCACCCAGAGGGTTCTCAGACATCTGTGTCCCGAAAGAAGGGAGGGTTAAGGCTTTGAAAGAGGCATTCACTACAGTAGCTCAGCAAGAGAACTTCTAGAACCTCATGAACAGCTTGACCTTAGGAGCCAAAGTGTGGGATTCAAACCCCATCAACCCCACGCACTAGCTGTGTGCATCTATGGGCAAGTGACATCAGCACTCTGCACCTTGGCCTCCATATCTGAAAAATAAAGACAATAATTACATCCAGGTTGATGCAGGAATGAGGCAAACTATTCCACATGTAACCTGTTCCCAGCACAGTTCAATAACACTAAGCATTTTTGAAGGTCCTGGGAGGAAGCATCACATGTGATTTCCCAGGAAGACTGGCCCTGTCCTTCCTCAGTGTTCAAAGTCTGGATAGGCCTGATCAGCAGCCTATAGGAGCACACAGTAGGCCTCGGTAAGCAGTTGTTAATGCTACAGAGCATTTTCTATCCTGAAATGAAGCCTCAGACAAGAGAGGCCCCAGCCTATGATCAGCTATCAGACTGCATCCCTCTGGTTGGCATTTCTTTCCCCACCCCCACGTAACATAACCCTTTCTGATGACCTTTCCTTATCTGATCTTTCATATCTGTGGTAGCCCATCCTTTAAATCTCACTGCAGCATGTCAGGTGAGGTAGGATCTAATCACAGAGAACCTTGCTATGTGGTCTGTTGCTGTACCCGATGTCCTGACACCTGCCCTTCCTGAAGATGTGGGAATCTTTTTCACTCCATGATTCTGAAAATCAGGTCCTGTGCATATTGTTGTGGCTTTGGGGAAGATGAGAGAGTTACAGCTTCATTCCAGGGTAAGTTTTCCTGAAGTGGGGGGGGGGGAGGCACAAGGATCCTGACAGTGTGGAGGGGTGAGAATGGCAGAGTTGTGGAGAATCAGTCAGATTCTTCCCTAAGAATATTTTGCCATCCTTGGCTTCATTTAGAGAGTTCAAGTTTGGGGAAATTATTGGGCTGATTCGTAATTGAGAAGTCACCAACACCCACAGGATCTGCAGGATTTGGCTAGCCCTGGCAGGGTTGCATAGTAACATATGGTGTCTGCTGATTCTAGGCTCTTACTGAGATGAAACTGGTCCTTACTCCCATGATAAGTCCTTCAGGGCCTCAGTACATTGTGGCTGCCTGTCCTGGAGTTAGAGATCAGGCTGGTGTGGGGCCGCGGATTCCTGAGCTCATCTGCAGCCCCCTATCCTGCCTGTCTCTCATTCTCTGCATCCCACCCCTAAGCCTTGAACTGCACATTTATTATTCTCAACCCTTATGCAGACTTCATGGCTCCCTCTACTTCCCATTTATAGGATATTCTGTTATCTTCCCATCAGTTTCAAACCTGAGTTCCTCTCTCTGACATGCTGTATAAGGAGAAGCCAGATGTGGCCACTTCACAGCCAACTTGGCTCTGAGTCTTCATTTCTTTGTGGGGAAATCAGTGAGGCACACTTTGGGAGCAATGGCAGCTTTTCAGCCGTCCTTGGCCTTAGGCTACCCTGGCCCAGCTGAGCTGGTGGGCTCAGGCATAGGTACCTCCACATTAAAATGTTCTGCTTCAGTTGCCTGTGTCCTGCTACCTCCTACCCCCCAATAGTCCTTATATCAGGGACAAAGATGGAGATTTGAGTCTTAAGTTCTCTTGAATGTGGCCACAAAGATTCAATTCCTGGTGGGGGGAGCCCATGCTACAGGTGAGGCTCAAACATGGCTGGCCTAGGGGCCCTATTTCCAGCTGATTTCAGGGGAGGCCCTCATGGTCCAGGAAGCTTTCTAGGGCACTTGTAGAGGGGGTTCACTCATGCTGGTTGTTGGAAGTGAAGTCCAGGACCCCTGGCAATTGGCCCCAGGGTCTCAGCTGGGTAGCAGGGCCAAGAGAGGCTATAAGTCCAGCTGGCCCCTGTGTGCCACTTACTCCACAGCCCTTGAGTTGAGCTACAGAGCCTGGTTCTCCACAGAGGCATGATCCTGGGCATCCATCCTAGTGGGCTCCACCCTGAGCCTGCTGAGGTCAAGGATGTGGCCTGGGCACCTCTGGTCCTGTGAGCTGTGTAGTGGACTAGTCAGGGAGGGCAGGCCACATGCAACTGCCATGCTAGGGAAGCTGTTAGATTGTTTCTGTTGCAGAATTTCAGGGCCCCTGGTTTGAGGTTGCCTGCAGAGCCTGCTGCTCATGTCCTGCCTTGGGGGCTGTGTTGTAAGGGGCTGGCAGTCTGGTTGGATCTGTAGAGCTTCAACCTGGGCCACACAGCCTGTCAGGATGGGCTCTACATCAAGGGTGCTTCCCCCAGGACCTAGCCTCCAAGGACCTCGGACATCCTCCAGATTCCCAGGTGGCCTGGGCTCCTGGGAGCTGGGCCAAAGATTTGGGACTTTGCTTTTGCTGGAAGTGTCTGTTATTATAGAGGTTGCAGACTCCACAGAGGAGAACAAGCAGCCTTGTGTCCCTCCTTCCCCAGAGACCTGCACACACTCCAGAGATGGGTCCCTGGACAGAGAACTAGTTTCCTGCTCAGGCCCTGTTAGGAACTTGCTCTCTCCAGCAAGCAGGCCCTTGGTAAGAGAATGTGCCCATAGCTCCTGCCTGCTGGGTGCTGAGGCCACAGTGATCCTACCTGCATCTGAAGCCCCAGGACCCCTGCCCTCCAGCTTCACTGGACCTGGGCCCTTTTTCTCAGAGCCAGCTTCCAGTGTCTCTACCTGTCCCCTGGGGGAGTTTGGAGTCTCCCTAGGGGCTGAGGCAGGTGGGGTGCGGAGCTCAGGGCCACGGCGAAGCCAGTTGATAATGCCCATGGTAATGGCAAGCTCAGTGTCACAGAGCTTTAGCAGGCACTCTTTGCCCTTCCAGGAACTTTGCAAAAAGCTCTGGCTGAGCAGGTCTGGGCCTGGTGTTGGGGCCAAGTTCTCCTCTGCCCCCACATGGAAGCTGCACATGGACAGTGGTGCTCCTAGTGCTGGCCCTGACAGACTTTCAGACACGCATAGGTCATCATCCAGGCTCGGGCCAACAGGGCCCTCGCTGGGGTCATAGAAGAGCTCATAGAGGGCATCTCCACTGTAGCTATCCCGGGGGAAGGCAGCTGCAGGTGTGCCTGGGCTCAAAGCTTCCTTCTTGTCCTCCTCGAGGCCAGGTGAAAAGGAATCATAGTAGCCCTCATCACTTGTGGACACGGATTCTGGCTGTTCACTCTTGGGGGTACCTGTGTCTATGGAGCTGGCTTTGGAGCCACTGTGGGGGTCTCTGCAAGGACACAGGGGGAGCTCAGCAAGCCCAGCTGCATCCAGCTTGGGCCCGTCTGTATCTGTCCCCTGGGCACTCCCCAGCCATGGGCCCAGTAATGTGCGATGTTGCTGCCTCACAGAGTGATTCACACTGTCCCAGAACTTGGCAAAGTCAGACATCTCATTTTGGGCAGGTGATGCCAGCTGCTCCATGCTGCCCTGGAAGGGGCCCCTAAGAACTTTGCTTTCAAGGGCCTGTGATACCTGGGCTGGGCTCTCTAGGCCCTCATTCAGTTCCAGGGATGGCACAGAACTTTCATCTGCAAAGATCTCCCCACAGCCCGTGAGAGAGTCAAAGCTCTTGAGTGAGGCCACATCCTCACACAGGGCCCTACAGAGGTCAAAGGAAGAATCAGGAAGGAGTTCACTGTCAGATAGGTCCTGACACAGGCCATCTGGCCCCAATCCTTCACCAAAGGGAAAGAAGGCTTTGTCTGTCTGCTCTCTAGCCTCTGATGGGCCACCAGGGGAGGACAGGCTCTCCCTCTTGGTCACCAGTGAGGTCAAGTTCTCAGTCTTGTTTCTGCGAATGTGGAATAGGTTCCGAAAGCACTTCTTAGGTCGTTTCAGGGAGATCCTCTTCCTTGGTATGCTCTTGGCCACAGCTGGCACAAAGGGCATCTGCGGCACAAAGTGGCGGTAGTCAATCATACGCTGGCTGCTAGAGGATCCTGGGAAACTTGCGCTGCCCACCAAGTGCCCTGTGGCTGTGCTCACCCTGCCAGCCCCAGGCACACTGTCATGAGTCTTACTCTTTCGTACCAGTTTGAAGGCAGCCCCACAGAAGGCTGTAGCCCCCACCTCGGGTTCTGGTTGTACTCCCTTGTTGAGGCATCTGTCATATCCTTGGGCCTTGGGACTAACCTGTGAGGCCCTCTCATTGTAGGGCTGCTGTTGCTGTCCTGGTGAGACAGACCAGGGACCTATATCCTCTCTGACTGGGGCAGTGGCTGCTGGGTCTGGGGGCTTCTCATGGGAAATCTGCAGGCTGGATTTGATGAAGGTCTTTCCTCTCTTCAGTTCCATGTTGCCAATACCCCAGGATGCTGTGAAGGAAAGCAGGAGGTACTTAGTATCCAAGATGAGGGTGTATGGTTCTAGAAGACCTCTGCCTATCCCTGCTTACATAGTGGCTTTGGAGCTGAACTCTGACATCTAAACTTGGATCCTTTTCAGAGGCAAGGGAGAGAGAGATGGGAATGGATATACCCATGCTCACTACTCATTGCTGCTCATTGCAGCTCAAAGGGCTGCTCATTGCTCCATAGACATCTGATCCCAGAGAAGTTAAGTTACATGCCTAAAGTCACACAGTAGGAGCCTAAATGAGGGCAGACTGGGGTCTGATTCTATTGTGTCTGTGATTTGTCAACTCAACCAAGCATCATCTCAGAGTTTACTTGGCCAAGTCAGTTTCACATTTCTATGCCCAGGCTTTCTACAAATAGCACCACATCCTTACAGTGGAAGTACCATCGCCATTTCAAGTAGTGGAGCAAAGGATTCAACAAATAAGTTCCTGACTTCATCTAAGATACAACACTCAAAGAGAAACCCAAGTCTGTCTCTTGGGCTGGACGGAGTTGCTCATCAGCTGGAAGGAAGATACATACACTGCCCTCCAGGGCTATTGCATCTATCTGAGGAGGGAAGACTTAGTATACACAGAGACCGACCATCAGGCAAGGCACAGTTGAGTATCTAATGGTGCATGTTGAGCTTGAGCACTGAGAAGAGAGATAGCATCATGGTAGAAAGCAAAAGAGAGGAGGCAGGCATGAGACCAAGATCAGGCAGATTGGATAGACACAGCACATGATGGGCAGGAAAGCAGCCAGGTATCACCTTCTGTACACATCTTAACCGAGAGGTATTGATGCCTAGAATGCCATCCAGAGTGCCATCCAGATGAATGCCCAGTCTGAGTTCAATGGGAAAGGGTGTTGTGATTGACAGTTGATGTCTGTCCTGGGTATGGGAGGAGGAAGCCACATAAGAGTGCTAACTTGACCATTTTTGTATAGCTGGGGAGTGTGGCCTTACTCTGAGACCAATAAAGAGCTATAAAAGTCTTCTGAGTGAGTGGGTGGATGGAAAAAGTGGCATAATAAATTTGGTGATCTATGACCATTTATCTGACATCTAAGTGGAGAACAAAATAAATTAGGAGAGAAGCTTTGAGCAGAGAAGATTCATAAAAGGAAACTAAAGTGGGCTGAGTATGTGAAGATAAGATCCAGATGGAAGTTGCAGTCAAAGTCATGAAAAAGAAAGGTAAAGTTATAAGGACCTTTGAAAGGCAGAAATGCTGTGATTCAGGAACTGAATAAAGAGAGAGAATCATCAACATTGAGGAAACAGTAAATACTGATCCAGACAAAGAAAAATGGGGAAAGGTAAGGAAGTGGGAGAGGAGTGAAGGTGGGGAAGAGGCCTGTGCTAAGAGTTGGTTTGAGAAAGAGAAGCAAGGCTCTAGGTTTCAACATGTTGCCTTTGATGTGAGCTTGGAGATCCCCAAGACCAGACCAAAAGAAGGTGATGCCCAAGAGCACCTACAAACTTTCCCAGACTCTCCCTTGCTTTGACTTCACAGACACCCAACTCACAGCTCAGTCTGTCCCAGCAGCAACTTCTCTCCTTGGTGGTGAGTGACCTGTTGGTCAGTCCTGTCAGTCTGGTCAGGGGAAGATTAGAGGAGAGAGCTTGGGGATAGTTTCTTTGACTTTCTTTTTTTTTCTTCTTAATTTTTTAAAAAAATATTTATTTATTTTCTGAGAGAGAGAGAGAAAGAGAGAGAGAAGTAGAGGGGCAGAGAGAGAGGGAGACACAGAATCTGAGCAGGCTACAGGCTCTGAGTTGTCACCACAGAGCCTGATGTGGGTCTTGAACCCACCAACCATAAGATCATGACCTGAGCTGAAGTCATCAGCTTAACCAACGGAGTCCCCTAGTTCCCCCTCTTTGACTTTTCATAAGGACTGCTCCATAGTGAGCATCTGAATTCACTCCTCCCCAGTGCACAGGCTGTGAGGGAGGCACATAGCAGGTGTGACGGCAAGTGGTTCTGTCAGCCTGCATGCCTTTCAGACCCACTGCCCAGGAAGCTTTGCTGCTACCTTAAGAAAGCTGCTTGACAGTTATAAGCTGACCAGGGTCAGCTCCAGAGTCTCTCAAATGCTTAGACATGAAGATCTGGAGGTGAATAGAGGGGCTGCCTCACAGCCCAGGTGACAACATTAAAGCTGAAGATGAGAAGTGGTGACAAAACTGCCATTGCAAGGGCTCACAGGGACAAAGCTGATCAGCCTCCACCCTACTCCCACTCATGGGCAGCACTTCCTTCCCTGCAGAGGGACACCTGGGACTTTTGGCTGAAGGAAGAGAAAGTACTATGTCAGGGAACACCACAGAACCTAGACTTGGCTCTGGCAGCAGCTCAGCTCTTGGTGGCTGCATCCTGGACAGTGGAACAGTGCTCAAAGCTACCTTTCTGCCTCCTGTGAGATGACATGTGCCCAAGCCTTTCCTACCCTATAGCTGCAGATCCCATTTTTACCCACCACAGTCTTCTGTGGCTGAGATAAGTCCTTCCTCAGTTCTGATGAGTTTTGCTCTACACAGCATAGTGGTTAATATCTGGACTCTGGAGTTAGAGAACCCAGATTTGAATCATGGTTGCATCTACCTAACCAGGGGAGTTCTTTACCTGTGACTATATGAGACATCCTATTGTAACTTCCATTTTACGAAGTAGAAAATAAGGTCCAAAAAAGTCAGTCAATTGGCCCAGGTCACACATGTGGTAAATGACAGAATTAAGATTTGAAATCAAGCCTGTCTGATTCTGATCATGTTCTCTTAACCACAATAGACATTCTGTGAACCAATAGCCCAAACTCTTCTTCAGGGGCAACTTAAAAATCAAATAATAAATGTACTTTTATGAGCCATTTTAGAAAGCACAATAAAAATGGAGATTAAAAACAAAAGTGCAGCTCACACAAATTCAGAAAAATTATAATTGAAGGTAATATAATTTCTATGAAATCTTGGAGATATTTATTATAAGATCTCTATTCTATGTTTTATTTTTTTAATTTGCTTTTTTTAAACATTTATTTATTTTTCAGAGACAGGGTGCAAGCAGGGGAGGGGCAGAGAGGGAAGGAGATACAGAATCGAAGCAGGTTCCAGGTTCTGAGCTGTCAGCACAGAGCCCAACGCGGGCCTCAAACCCACAAACTGCGAAATCATGACCTGAGCTGAAGTCGGACACTCAGCTGACTGAGCCACCCCGGTGCCCCTCTATTCTATGCTTTAGAAAAATATTTTTATTAACACACTTTTGGAAATAATTTCAAGCAGGCAAGACAAAGATTACTTCACTCTGTGCAGAATTTGCAACTACAAGAACTAACATGATTTATTTGATATTGATCTCTATAAATAAAACTACTGATTTCTTATTTCTCAATTCAGTGAACTTATTTAAACTCGTAAAGAACTAGAAATTTCACCACATTCTGAACTTGGAAAACGGCCTCTCAGAAGAGCAATCACTGCTACAAATGGCTAGACTCAATGTCACTAATGTTGCCAACCCTATTTCTTGAGTTCATTTAATACTTTGGCACATCGATAGGACAATAAGCAGTAAAGTTCAGAATAATGAATGAGAGACTTGCAAAAACACCGGAGCAATCATGTGAAATCCAGTATATGTTCAATCCAGTCAGATTCCACATTAAAATATTTTATCAGAGCCTGACTCTCTGGAAACATGAGGCCCATTTGTGACATGGGTGGGAAAACCCTGGAAGGTCAGAGGTCTCAGTGTCCAACTGGAGACAAGCTGAGCAGTCTCCTTTCATGATATTTCTCAGGGACAGAGTGGAATTTATGTGGACAGCCAGATGTTGGCACTGTCATCACCTAAGGACAGAAGCCAAGTATGTCCAGGTTCCCAGCTGCAAAAATGCACACTCTGCTCTGTAACTTTCTGTCTAAAGATCCCCTGAGTGGATCCCAACATGAAACCTGAGAAAGAATCCTCTACCATGTGCCACATCCCTCCCCAAAGGATAAAGTAGGCCTGTCCCTTTCCTGGTTTGATGCCTTCTTGTCTATAACACTCAATGATCACTGGCTGCTCACTCTGGTTCTTGCTTGGTTTTCTTACTCCCCAGCGAGGTTGAAAACTTCTCTAAGATTCAGGGCTCCAATGGTGGTCAACCGTGAGCTACTACTTATTTAAATGAAGTATTTATGTTTCTGAGACATCTTAGCTATATACTTACATCTAAGTTTCCTACATAGAATGTTGAGTCTGGAGTTTTTAAATCCATAATTTATGCACATTATTATTTAAGACAATTCTCAGTGACACCAAGACCCTAGACTGAGTCTTTCATCTCCAAAATGAACTTGCAAATTCCACAAGAACAAGAACCATACCATGTACTTTATTTAATCAACTCTGATTCACGGATGTGCTATTTTAACCAAGATCTAAAAGACAGCTGAAGACAATCAGGCAAAAGATGTGGGAAGCATATTCCAGGCAGAGGGAACATTCTGAAGAAAGGCCTTGAGGGGTAAAGGAGAAAGAATATTTAAAGCTCTGAAAGCAGGCCTAGGTGGCCAGCGCAGCAAGCCAGTGGGATGAAGGTGGGAAATGGGCAGGGCAGACTGTGCTCTGCCTGAGGTCAAAGGAGGGTCTTGGTTTTTATCCTATGCACCATGGAGAGCATATGCACCATGCTTTTATCCTATGCACCATGAGATCCAGCCATCATGGGTGAGTAACATGGCTAATTTTCAGTTTTAACAGATCAGTGTAATCTGAGAATGGAAAGGAAGGGCAAGAGTGGAGGCAAGAAGACAGATTAGGAGCCAGAGCAGGGTCTAGCTGAGAGGAAGTATTGACAGAGACTGCCCATATATGTAAACCTTTCCTCTCAGCACCTTACACAAAGTATGCACTTGCATATGGATTTATTACAAACTGAGCAAATGTAGTAATTCTACCGGCTGATTTTCTATATGATGAATAACTTTAGCTCAACTACCTACAATTTTCTTCTTCTTTAGGGAAGGTCATTCTGTGCTCTTCTTTCCTTTTTTAACATGAAAGTGACTGGATGTTGTATGGATGAAAATAACAATCGCTCAGGTACACATATGTAACGGAAGTGATTGGATATATACTGTTTGACTAATAGTTTTGGCATTCGCCATGCCTATTCCTGCCCCGCCCCCAACATCCAGGTAAACCACAAGCAGAGAAATACGAAGAGGTGAATAGTGATTAGAAAGCAAAAACCTCAGAGGGGAGCCCCACCCAGAGTCATCCTGGACACTGGGGTCAGGTTGGAAGGCTATAAAGGGGCAATACTTTATCTCTGTAGAAGGTACCTGTCTAAGCCAAAGCCTTCAGAATGGATGGAGTGAAGGCTATTGTGGGGAGAAAAAGCCTCGTGTTATGGGGTGGGTGTGGGGTTGGGAATGAAGCAGAAATAGAATCCGCAGTGAGAACATCACCAATTCACCCAACCCCCATGTCGGGGAGACAAAGGGCCCTTTAGGGAGCGAGGGTTCTGGCCCACCTCTTCTAAGGGGGTCTCTAAGTGTTCCTAGGCTGCCCAACTAAAAGAAAATCGGTCTTCAATCTAATCCGTTCTTTCTCAACCCCTGGATCCGCGCCCTGTGGGGGGGGGTGGTGTCTCTCCCTTAGACCAGACCTGAAAGTGTCGTTTCTCCCAAACCCCAGATTCCGCATCATCCACGCAGAACACCGCGGGGTGGAGAGGGTGCAGACCCTGGTTCCTCCATTCAGCCCGCTCACCTCGTGATATAACGCACAAAAATTCCCAAACCATCTCCGTTCCCCCAAGCATACATCCTAGGGCCCTTGGCGACTTACCTCTGGTGGCTGGGAGTGTCGCAGTAAGCGGCCTTAGAAGGGCCGGGAGCCGCGCCCGAGCCGGAGCCGCGCGCGGAGCTCAGCACCACGGTCAGCTCCCGGCGCCGAGCTTCCCAGCCGAGTGGGGGAGGAGAGCCAGAGCCCTCCTGCAGCGGCTGGAGGGGCTGGGCTGCTGCGGCTGGAAGGCGGGCAGGCGAGGGTTAAGCCGCGGGGGAGCACTGGGGTGGGGGCGGGGCCGGGCCCTGAGCTAGCTTGCCTGCGAGGCGCCCCTAGCGAAGTAGTGGCAGCGACGAAGCGCGCTGCCAGGGGTGGGGGATGCTCCCGGAGAGCTGTAGCCTCCTTGCTCCGCCACCGCTCGGACCCCGCTCGTTCTCGCTTTGTTAATATTTCTCCTGGTCTCTGTCTCTGTGTGTCTCTCTCCCCACAGGGCTGTGGTTTTGCATCCTTCAGGCCTTGCTGCCAGGGCTGCCGAGATGTACAGACGCCCAGTGGTCTTCCCTGGCTCGCGACTTCACGCCTGCGCGGCGATCTGAACCCTTTAGAGAGCACAGGTGTGAGTGCACTTAATCCCGGCAGCCCGTAGCGCCAAAGCAGGTTTAATCCGAACGCTCTCCGAAGGACTGGGTCACACACGGCCTAGTTAACGACTCGTACTCAGGATTCCGAGCTAGCTTGGAAGAAGTGGCAGACTAGTCTTGGGATACAGGACTGAGTTTTACAGAACCTTTTTTACAGACTTCCTTTCTTGGACCGAATTATATTACTAATGGGAACAAACAAAGTGCTTCCCTTACTGTGTGAAGTCCGCTGGTGCTTTGCCTTGCAGCAGTCTTGTGGGGAAGAGCAGAAACGTTATGGGAACTCTCCTGCCCGAGCTCAGGACCAAAGGCCTGATGGTGGGGGAAAGGAATAAAGTAAGGATTAAATAACTTCTGGATGGCCCTGGGAGCGGTGCCAGGGCGTGTGGGGTGGTGACTGGTGGGAACACACATCTGGTGCTGGTGAAGCTGCCTATCCCTCAACACTGTGTGTAAGGGGGAGGGAGATCCGGGTGGTGGTGACGGCTGATCCCATACAACATGGGTGAATGCAGGCAGTGAATATTGGAAGGAAGAACGCAGAGGTCGTGCAGTCCAGCCTTGGGCTGAGGCCCAAAGAGGTCAGGGCTAGGACAAATGACAAAGACCATGAGTTTCTTTGAGCCTGATGTTCTCCCACCCCATTCCCACATCCAAAAAAACCCCTAGACACAACATGTGTCATGCTGGTTTGGGCTGTCTTTGGCATAGCCCATCAACCTTCTTTATAGTCATCTTTAAATTGTTTCACCCCAGAGTCAAGATGCTTTCCACTGCTGTTCCCTCCTCCAGAGAGTATCTTCCACTGCCTTTGGATGAGCTCACCTTTCTTCATTTCTTGCTGTTAAATGGTCTTTCTACCTGGTGACTGATGCAGGATGACCTCAGGTGTCCTTCTCCCTGTGGTGTAAACCTGACCTTTCCTGGCTATCAAACTTCCCTCAGTCAATTCTTCCCTGTTAGGTAGAAACAAAGGTAGATCTATGTTTCATTGCCACATATACCCCTCTCACAGACCCCACAGTCCTCACTAGTTAAAGTTAATAAATATTAGTTTCTCCTGTTATGATCTTCCATCTTATGCATTACAAGGACTTTATAATTTTCTTGATTTTACCCCTTTTTAAAGATAATTGTGGCTTAACTTCTTCCAATGAGTGATAATTGCTCTTTTCTATCCAAACTTGTCTATCTTGGGCCAATTAGAGCTATTTTAAGCCATTACTTTCATCCTTTCAAAGAATTTTAAATCATCCTTTTAGGGCAGCTGGGTGGCTAAGTTGGTTAGGTGTCCAAACTTGGCTCAGGTCATGATCTCACAGCTTGTGGGTTCAAAGCCAGCATCAGGCTCTGTACTGAGAGCTCAGAGCCTGGAGCTTGCTTTGGCTTCTGTTACTCCATCTCTCTCTTCCCTTCCCTCATTCATGCTCTGTCTGTCTCTCTCTCAAGAATAAATGAACACTTAAAAAACTTTTTAAATATTAAAAAATAAAACATACTTAATTTTACATAACAAAACAAAACAAACTATATGTATAACTTATAATATATAATTTTTTTTCTTTCCCAATGATATGGGATCATGTCTTCTCCAGGGACCCCTGTAAAGATCTTTCACAGTAAGCATTCCCGTTCAGGAATTACTGATGCTATTTCTTTAATACTGTCCTGCTGTAAACTTTCTTTATGTAATTTTATTTTATTTTATTTTACTTTTACAAATAGTTTATTGACAAATTAGTTTCCACATAATACCCAGTGCTCATCCCCACAAGTGTCCTCCCCCATGCCCATCCCTCCTCCCCCCCACATCCATCAGTCCTCAGTTTTTGTCAGCATTCAAGAGTCTCTCATGGTTTGCCTCTCTCCCTTTCCCCCACCATTTCCGCCCTTCTTCTCCCCCTTGTTCCTCCATCAAGTTCCTCCTAATCCTCCCATACGTGCAAACATATGATATGTGTCCTTCTCTGCCTGACGTATTTTGCTCAGCATAACACCCTCAAGGTCCATCCATGTTGCTACACATGGCCAGATTTCATTCTTTCTCATTGCCATAGTATTCCATGGTATAGATAAACCACATCTTCTTGATCCATTCATCCGTTGATAGACACTTAGGCTCTTTCCATGTTTTAGCTATTGTGGAGAGTGCTGCTATGAACATTGGGGTACATGTGCTCCTATGCATCAGCATTTCTGTATCCCTTGGGTAAATTCCTAGCAGTGCTATTGCTGAGTCATAGGGGAGTTCTATTGTTAGTTTCCTGAGGAACCTCCACACTGTTTTTCAGAGGGGCTGTACCAGTTTCCATTCCCACCAACAGTGTAGGAGGGTGCCCGTTTCTCCACATCCTCGCCAGCATCTAGAGTTCTCTGATTTGCTCATTTTAGCCACTCTGACTGGCGTGAGGTGGTATCTCAGTGTGGTTTTGATTTGTATTTCCCTGATGAGGAGGGATGCTGAGCATCGTTTCATGTGTCTGTTGGCCATCTGGAAGTCCTGTTTGGAGAAGTGTCTGTTCATATCTTCTGCCCATTTCTTCACTGGGTTGTTTGTTTTTCAGGTTGGAGTTTGGTGAGTTCCTTATAGATTCTGAATATTAACCCTTTATCTGATATTTCATTTGCAACTATCTTTTCCCAATCCATTGGTTGCCTATTAGTTTTGTGGGTTGTTTCCTTTGCTGTGCAGAAGCTTTAATCTTGATGAGGTCCCAATAGTTTATATTTGCTCTTGATTCCCTTGCTTTTGGGGATGTGTCAAATAAGAGGTTGCTGCGGTGGAGGTCAAGGAGGTTGTTTCCTGCTTTCTCCTCTAGGGTGTTGATAGTTTCCTGTCTCACGTTCAGGTCCTTTATCCATTTTGGGTTTATTTTGTGCATGGTGTGAGAAAATGAACTAGTTTCATTCTTCTGCATATTGCTGTCCAGTTCTCCCAACACCATCTGCTAAAAAGGCTGTCTTTTTTCCATTGGATATTTGTTCCTGCTTTGTCAAAGATTAGTTGGCTGTATACTTTTGGGTCCACTTCTGAGTTCTCAATTCTGTTCCATTGGTCTATGTGTCTATTTTTGTGCCAATACCATAATGTCTGATAATGACAGCTTTGTACTCTGGGATGGTGATACCTCCTGTTTTGGTTTTATTCTTTAGTATTACTTTGGCTATTCAGGGTCTTTTGTGGTTCCATACAAGTTTTAGGATAGTTTGTTCTACTTTTGAGAAGTATGCTGGTGCAATTTTGATTGGAATTCCATTGAATGTGTATATTGCTTTGGGTAGTAATGACATTTTAACTATATTTATTCTTCCTATCCATGAGCATGGAATGTTTTCCCATTTCTTTGTGTCTTCTTCAATTTCCTTCATAAGTTTTCTATAGTTTTCCTCATACAGATCTCTTGTATCCTTGGTTAGGTTTATTCCGAGGTATTTTATGGTTTTTTGTGCAATTGTGAATGGGATGAGTTTCTTGATTTCTCTTTCTGTTGCTTCATTGTTGGTGTATAAAAATGCAACTGATTTCTGTACGTTGATTTTGTACCCTGCAACTTGGCTGAATTCTTGGATCAGTTCTAGTAGGCTTCTGGTGGAGTCTGTCGGGTTTTCTATGTAGAGTATCATGTCATCTGTGAAGAGTGAAAGTTTGATTTCCTCTTTGCCAATTCTGATGCCTTTGATTTCCTTTTGGTGTCTGATGGCTGATGCTAGGACTTCCAGCACTATGTTAAACAGCAGTGGTGAGAGTGGGCATCCCTGTCGTGTTCCTGATCTCAGGGGGAAAGCTCTGAGTTTTTCCCCGTTGAGGATGATGTTAGCTGAAGGGTTCTCATAGATGGCTTTGATGATGTTTAAGTAGGTTCCTTCTATCCCAACTTTCTCGAGAGTCTTTATTAAGAAGGGATGCTGTATTTTGTCAAATGCTTTTTCTGCATCTACTGACAGGATCATATGGTTTTATCTTTTCTTTTTATTGATGTGATGTATCACATTGATTGATTTGCGAATGTTGAACCAGCCCTGTAACCCAGGAATGAATCCCACTTGATCTTTGTGGATGATTCTTTTTATGGGCTGCTGGATTTGATTTGCAAGGATCTTGTTGAGGATTTTTGCATCCGTATTCATCAAGGATATTGGCCTGTAGTTCTCTTTTTTTGCTGGATCTCTGTCTGGCTTGGGAATCAGAATGATGCTGGCTTCATAAAATGAGTCAGGAAGTTTTCCTTCGATTTCTATTTTTTAGAATAGCTTGAGAAGAATTGGGATTAATTCTGTTTTAAATGTCTGGTAGAATTCCCCAGGGAAGCCATCAGGTCCAGGGCTCTTATTTGTTGGGAAATTTTTGATAACTGATTCAATTTCTTCACTCGTTATGGGTCTGTTCAGGTTTCCTATTTCTTCCCGTGTGACTTTTGGTAGTGAATGTGTGTTTAGGAATTTGTCCATTTCTTCTAAGTTGTCCAATTTGTTGGCATATAATTTTTCATCGTATTCCCTGATAATTGCTTGTATTTCTGAGGGGTTGGTTGTAATAAGTCCATTTTCATTCATGATTTTATCTCTTTGGGTGCTCTATCTTTTCTTTTGAGAAGCCTGTCTAGAGTCTTGTCAATTTTGCTTATTTTTTCAAAAAACCAACTGTTGGTTTCATTGATCTATTCAATTGTTTCTTTGGTCTCTTTTTTTTATTTCTGCTCTAATTTTTACTCTTTCTCTTCTTCTACTGGGTGTAGGGCATTCTTGTTGCTCTGCCTCTAGTTCCTTTAGGTGAGCTGTTAGATTTTAGACTTGGGCTTTTTCTAATCTCTTGAAATAGGACTGGAGAGCAATGAACTTTCCTTTTAGGACTGCCTTTGCCGCATCCCATAGATTTTGGATTGTTGTATTTATGTTTTCATTTGTATCCATATATTTTTAAATTTCATCTCTAATTGCCTGATTGGCCCATTCATTCTTTAGTAGTGTGGCCTTTAACCTCCATGTTTTTGGAGGTTTTCCAGACGTCTTCCTGTGATTGATTTCGAGTTTCAAAGCATTATGATCTGACAGTGTGCATGGTTTTATCTGAAATATTTTATATTTATTGAGGGCTACTTTATGTCCCAGTATGTGATCTATCTTGGAGAATATGCCATGCGCACTTGAGAAGAAAGTAAATTCTCTGGCGTCAAGATGTAAAGTTCTAAATATATCCATCAGATCCATCTGGTCCAACGTGTCTTTCAAGTCCATTATTTCTTCATGATTTTCTGTCTGGTTGACCTATCCATTGCTGTAAGCAGAGTATTAAAGTCCCCTGCTATTAGCACATTCTTATCTGTAAGCTTGTTTCTTTTGTGATTAATTGTTTTAGATATTTAGGTGCTCCCATATTCGGTGCGTAAACATTTATGATAGTTAGTTCTTCCTGATAGATCAACCCTGTAATTATTATGTATTGCCCTTCTTCATCTCTTGTGATTGTCTTTAATTTAAAGTCCAGTTTGTCTGATATAAGTATCACTGCTCCGGCTTTCTTTTGATTTCCTGTAGCATGATATATATTTCTCCATCCCCTTACTTTTAATCTGAAGGTATCTTCAGGTCTAAAGTGAGTTTCTTGTAGACAGCAAATAGATGGATTTTGTTTTTTTTATCCATTCTGCTACCCTATGTCTTTTGATTGGAGCATTCAGCCCATTGACATTCAGTGTTATTATCGAAATATGTGGGTTTCAAATAAAGTGTTGGGACCTCATCAAGATTAAAAGCTTCTGCACAGCAAAGGAAACAACCCAGAAAATTAATAGGCACCCAACGGAATGGGAAAAGATAGTTGCAAATGACATATCAGATAAAGGGTTAATATTCAGAATCTACAAGGAACTCACTAAACTACACTCCCGAAAAACAAACAACCCAGTGAAGAAATGGGCAGAAGATATGAACAGACACTTCTCCAAACAGGACTTCCAGATGGCCAACAGACACATGAAACGATGCTCAGCATCCCTCCTCATCAGGGAAATACAAATCAAAACCACACTGAGATACCACCTCACGCCAGTCAGAGTGGCTAAAATGAGCCAATCAGAGAACTCTAGATGCTGGCGAGGATGTGGAGAAACGGGCACCCTCCTACACTGTTGGTGGGAATGTAAACTGGTACAGCCCCTCTGGAAAACAGTGTGGAGGTTCCTCAGGAAACTAACAATAGAACTCCCCTATGACCCAGCAATAGCACTGCTAGGAATTTACCCAAGGGATACAGAAATGCTGATGCATAGGAGCACATGTACCCCAATGTTCATAGCAGCACTCTCCACAATAGCTAAAACCTGGAAAGAGCCTAAGTGTCCATTAACAGATGAATGGATCAAGAAGATGTGGTTTATCTATACGGTGGAATACTACATAGCAATGAGAAACAATGAAATCTGGACATGTGTAGCTACATGGATGGACCTTGAGGGCGTTATGCTGAGCGAAATAAGTCAGGCAGAGAAGGACAAATATCATATGTGTGCACGTATAGGAGGATTAGGAGGAACTTAACAGAGGACCAAGGGGAAGAAGAAGGGCGGAAATGGTGGGGGAAAGGGAGAGAGGCAAACCATGAGAGACTCTTGAATGCTGACAAAAACTGAGGACTGGTGGATGTGGGGGGGAGGAGGGGTGGGCATGGAGGAGGACACTTGTGGGGATGAGCACTGGGTATTATGTGGAAACTAATTTGACAATAAACTATTTGGAAAAAAAAAGAAATATGTGGGTTTAGAGTCTTTGTATCTTTTGTAGGTTTCATGTTTGTGGTGGTGTCTCTGGTATCTTTGTTCCTTGCAACATTTCCTTCAGAGTGTCCCCCTCAGGATTTCTTGTAGGGCTGGTTTAGTGGTGACAAATTCTTTCAATTTCTGTTTATTTGGAAAGGTTTTTATCTCTCCTTCTATTTTGAATGACAGGCTTGCTGGATAGAGGATTCTTGGCCTCATATTTTTACTGTTCTACATTAAAGATCTCTTGCCATTCCGTTCTCGCCTGCCACGTTTCAGTAGATAGGTCTGTCACCACTTTGATAGGTTTCCCTTAGTATATTAGGGCCCTTTTCTCCCTAGCTGCTTTCAAAATTCTCTCTTTGTCCTTGTATTTTGCCATTTTTACTATGATATGCCATGTCGAAGATCGATTCACATTACGTGTGAGGGGAGTCCTCTGAGCCTCTTGTATTTCCTCAATTATTTCCTTCCCCAGGTCGGGGAAGTTCTCTGCTATAATTTGTTCCAGGACTCTATCAGCACCTTTCCCTGTCTCTTCCTCTTCTGGGATACCTTTCATATGGATATTGTTGCGTTTGACCATATCGCTGAGCTCTCGAACTCTTCTTTCATGTTCCTGGATCAATGTCTCTTTTTTTTGTTTTTTCTTGTTTTTCTATAATCGTGTCTTCTAAATCACTTATTCTCCTTTTCTACCTCTTCAATCCGTGTATTGGAGGTCTCTAATTTATTATGTATCTCATTTATCGCATTTTTTTAATTCTTCATGCCTATTTTTATTTTCCATTCTGTCTGTAGCCTAGGTTTTTTGATGTCTCCTATGTTTTTTTCAAGCCCAGCTATTAATATTACCATTATTTTTCTAAAATCTTGTTCAGTTATGCTGCTGATATCTGTTTTGAGCAATTCATTAGCTGTCAGTTCTTCTTGGAGTTTCTGTGGAGGAGAGCTCTTTCGTTTCATCATTTTAGTTAGTTTTCCAGCTTTTGTTAGTTTTGAAGACCTGTTATGCTCTCTGAATCTATGAGCACTGCTATATCCAAGAAAACTCTTTGACTTTCCAGGACCTATCCTTTCAGAGAGTGTTTTTTGAATGGTATCTCTTGGTCTCTCTTGTTGAGACCTTGGTTATTTTATTTTCCTATTCGTAGTGATATTTGGGATTCTCCACCTTGTGTACTATGGCTTGTTTCTTGAGGTAGCCCTGGAGAAGAAAACAGACAGACAAACACAAAGGGAGCAGGAGCACACAAACGCACAGGCTAATTCAACTAACATGCAAAGCGAGAGGGAAAACAAAAATTTAAGAGAAAAGACGGAGGTGGGAGGGTGAATAATAGGGAGTATAAAATACATAAAGGGGCAAAAAGGAGAAAAGAAAAGGAAAAATAAGAAAACCAATGGACAAAGAACGGTTTAAAGCATATAACTGGATTTCCCAGCTACAGTTAAGTAGCTGTGTGTATGCAGTGCTGGTTGAAGAGCATAGAGAAAGAGAGAGAAGACAGGGCGGGGATGAGGCAAAATTGGAAGTAGAATGAGCCGGCAGAAGAGATAAGAAGCTTTTTTTCAAAGAGGTAAAGGGTAGAATATGTTTGGATAGGTGAGAGAAGGATGCTGGTATTATCCAAGGAAACTATATAGTCTAATTCTCCTGAGAGAAATAGCTGAAAATGTCGGTGGTGTAGAATTTATATCTACAGAATGGACTCGTTGTGATTGTTTAAGCAAGCTGGTGACCAGAGTTAATCAGGTCAGTGTTCTTGGGGAAAAAAGAGAGAAAAGAGAAGGAAGAAGAAAAAATGAAATAAAAAAAGGGAGGAGGGCAGCTCTCAAGCAGGGATGGGCGTGGCTTGATCCAGTTCCTTAGGAGGGAGTTCTGCCTTGGAGGTTGTGGGGAGGAGAGTGAAGGTGCTCCAGTCTCTTCTTGAACCAAGCGCTGCACCTCGTTTTTTTGGGCGTGTAAACTCCCCGTACCGGGGGTGCAGCCAAGGTGGTTGCACTCTTCAACTCAGGCCAGTCCCAATCTCCAAATCCCAGTCTGCGCGCCCCGCTGAAATTGCCTTAGACACAATTTCCCAGGCAATCCCCTCGGGGCAATTCCAGGCCTCCCGCCTCACTCTGGGGGTGGTGTCAGAATTGCTGCTTCCTTTTCTGGGTTGGGCTGGCGAGCATGGGCGGGGGCTTGCCTACCGGGTGCACTGAGCCGGAGCCTGCTGGAGTGTGGAAAACCAGGTCCCTCTAGGGCTTGTCACCCGAAACATGAACTCACAGGCAAATTTCCCAGTTTTTAGCTTTTTGCCTTCCCTCCAGAGCCCCTGCCAGCCAGGAGCGCGGACGCCTGGTGTCTGCGTGAGGCTCTTTCAGGAGCCCAAGCCAGCCGGAGGACAATGGAGGCAGGTGCGCTGCTACTCTGAAGTCCAGCCTGCCAGGAGCAAGCACAAAGAAGCAGTCTGTGCGCTCAGCCCCCACCCACCCCCCCACCCCCCAGGACCAGTTGGCGCGAGGGGACCTGACGTGGAGGTATTTGGCAAGTACGGTCTTTCTTTACCCCGAGCGGAGGTTTTTCTCTTTCGGACTCTGTCTTTTTCCCCTCTCACTCCCTGTAGATGGTAGAGGGGGATCGCCTCCGACCCTGGAGTCTCCGATCCCGGCCCGATTTTATCTTCCCCAGTTCGCACTCATGTTAGAAGACTTTCTCAGTGGATTCTGCGTCCTTTTTCTCCCAATCTCTCAGGGTTTGTAAGGTTTCCAATGGCTTCAGATCTTTTCCGTGTGATGTATGGGCGCGAGTGCAAGTACAGAGCTCCTTACTTCTCCACCATCTTGCCCCCTCCCTCTTTATGTAATTTTAATAACACACTTAGTTTTTTCATCGGGCCTTACATTTTTGGGCTGTGGCTGTAACTCTTTTCATCCCTGGCATGGGCCCTTAGAGGTTTTCTGACCTTGCTCCCTGGTCACTTGATTGAACAGCAGGTCTCAGACCTTCTGGCAATAACCCTTGCTTTCTGAAAGACCCAAAATATTTCACTCGATTGATCACAAATGCAACAGGACCTAGGTGCTGATCTTTTAACTGCATCAGCCATGGTGCAAAAATCCAGGTTGCAGCCTGAACTCAGTAGTTCCTTATAGATCTTACATCAGAGAAGACTGGGAAATGAGGCAATGGGGTCCTAGGAAGCCTGGGAGGGCTGGGACTGTCAACTTGAAGAAATGTTTCAAGGGCCACAATTTAGAGTATCTGGGTGAGGAGGAGGGACTCTAGTACTCAAACTAGTCCTCTTGCAGAAAGATGTTCTCCCCAATCTCAAACAAACTAGCATTAGGAAGTACATTCACATGTTGTGATCTACTACAATGACTTGGTGGTTTCTTGTTCTTTCAAAGGTATCTGTATTTTGTTTTATTTAGAATATAGAACACTTGGGGTGCCTGGGTGGCTTAGTCGGTTATGCATCCAACTTTCGCTTGGTCATGATCTCGCCGGTCATGATCTCATGGTTCGTGGGTTCGGGCCCCGCATCGGGCTCTGTGCTGACTGTCAGCTCAGAGCCTGGAGCCTGTTTCAGTCTGTGACTCCCTCTCTCTCTGACCCTCCCCTGCTCATGCTGTCTCTCTCTCTCTCTCTCCTAGAAATAAATAAAACATTAAAAAATAAAATAAAATAAAATAAGGAACACTTCATGAATTTGCATGTCATCCTTGAGCATGGGCAATGCAAATCTCTGGATCATTCCAATTTTAGTATGTGTCCTGCAGAAGTGAGCACAAAATTGTCTGTATTTTAAATTTTCATCTTAAAAAATCAGTTTATTTATTTTTCTTTTTTAAAATTCTAGTAAAATATATATATAATTGAATTTTCCATTCTAATACTTTTTAAGTGGACAATTCGACATCATAAGTACATTCAAATAGTTGTGCACCATCACCTCTAGCCATAGCCAAGAGATTTTTATCACTCCAACAAAAACTCTACCAATTAAGAAAATTTCCTCATTCTTCTCTCCCTAGCTGCTGGTAACGTCTATTCTACTTTCTTTCTCTATGAATTTGACTGTTCTAGGTAACTCTTATAGAGGGAATTATTGTCACGATGTTGTGCTTTCAATCCCCAAACTTGTTCATCTTATGGCTGGAAGTTTTACTCTTTGACCAACATCTCCCCATTTCTCCCACACCCCAACCCCTGCCACTCTTTCACTCTCTACTTCTATGAATTCAACTTTTTTAGATTCTACATACAAATGAAATCATATAGTATTTGTCTTTGACTTATTTCATTAGCCCTCAAGAATCCATCCATTTGTCACAAAGGCAAGATTTCCTTCTTTTATATAGATGCATAATATTCCAGTGTGTGTGTGTGTGTGTGTGTGTGTGTGTGTGTGTGTGTGTGTGTATGTACAAATGATTTATCCATTTATCCATTGATGGACATTAAGGTTATTTCCATGTCTTGGCTATTATGAATAATGATGGAATGAACATAAGGTTGCAGACATCTCTTTGAGAAAGTGATTTTATTTCTTTTGGATATATCCAGTAGTGGAATCGATTGATCATATGAAATTTTATGTTTAATTTTTTTTGAGGAGTCTCCATACTGTTTTTCATAGTGGGTGAACCAATTTACATTCCCATCAAACACATACAAAGATTGTATTTTCTTCACAGCCTCTCCAATACTTGTGGTCTCTTGTTCTTTTGATAATAGCAATATTAACAATTGTGAGGTGATATCTTGTGGTTTTGAGGTGCATTTTCCTGATAATTAGTGATGTTGAACACCTTCTTTGCCATTTAGATGTCTTCTTTGGAAAAAATATCTGTTCAGTTCCTCTGCCCATTTTTTAATCTATTGTTTTGTTGTTGTTGTTACTGAGAGTTTGTGAATATTTTCTCTCATTCCATAGGTGGCCTTTACATTTTGTTGATTGTTTCTTTTGCTGTGCAGTGCAAAAGATTTTTAGTTTGATATAGTTGCACTTGTTTATTTTTCCTATCATTGCTTGTGCTTTTAGTGTCATATTTTGAAAATTATTGCCAAGACCAAAACAGCTTTTCCTCAGTCTTTTCTTCTATGAGTTTTATAATCTCAGGCATTAAATATATTGTTTTTAATCCATTTTGAGTTAATTTTTATAAGTAATCTAAGATAGGGCTTCAGTTTCTTTTTTCTGCATGTGAATATACAGTTTTCCTAACAACATTTATTGAAGAGACTATTTATAGTTTATGAATATGCTATGCTATGCTATAGTACTATGCTATTTTGAGTACTACAGCTTTGGAATAAAATTTGAAATCAGGAGGTGTGATGCTTTCAGCTTTGTTCTTTCTCAAGATTTTTGCTATTCAGGATCTTTCGTGGTCCTTTGGAATTTTAGGATTTTTATTTTCTGTTTCTGTTGAAAAGTGCCATTAGAGTTTTGATAGAGATTGCATTAAATCTATAGATGACTTTGGATAGTATGGACCTTTGAACAATTTTAATTCTTCCTCCATAAGCTTGGAATATTTTCCTATTTACTTCTATCTTTAATTTCTTTCATCAATGTATTGTAATTTTCAGTGTACCGATCTTTTACCTCCTTGGTTAAATTTACTCGTAGGTATTGTATTATTTTGATATTATTATAAATATAATTTTTATTTAATTCTTTTCAGATTATTGTAAATGTAGAGAAATGCAACTGATTTTTGTATGTTGATTTTGTATCTTTCAACTTAACTAAATTTATTTATTAGTTACAACAATGTTTTGGTAGAGTCTTCGGAATTTCTATGTATATCACATCATCTGGAAACAATGACTGCTTTACTTATTCCTTTACAGTTTGGATTTCCCTTTTGTCTTTTTCTCAGCTAATTGCTCTGCCTAAAGTTTCTAGTACAATGTTGAATTAGGAGTGGTGGAAGTGAGTGCCCTGGTCTTGTTCCTGATCTTAGCAGGAAAGTTTTCAACCTTTCACTGTTGAGCATGATGTTAGTTGTGTGCTTGTCATATATGGCTTTTATTGAAGTATATTCCTTTTATATTCAGTTTTTGAGCATTTTGATCATGAAAGGATGTTGAATTCTGTCAAATGCTTTTATTGTGCCTATTTAAGTGACCATATGATTTTTCTTTCATTCTATTAATATGGTGTATCCTATTTTACTGATTTGTGTAGTTTGCTTGCTTGGGAGTGTTCACTCCTTTTTAATTTTATAAAAAAGGTTGAAAAGATTTGGCATTGATTCTTCTTTAAGTGTTTGGTATAACTCACCAGTAAAATCACCTGGTCTTGAGCTTTGTTTGTGGGGAGCTGTTTGATTCCTGATTCAATCTCCTTAGTGGGGAAATATGTAGATATTGAAAATATGTTGGATGCCATATTTTTTAACCTGGGAAAATATTTATGAAATATTTCTAAATAAAAATCAGTCTAGAAAAAGTATAAATATAAATAAATATATTCATCAAAATGGCTTGAAGAATGAATACTGAAACATTATAATGATCATATTTGGATAGTAAAATTATGAATTATTTTGTGATTTTTTTCTAGGTTCTTCTATATCAGTGTGGCTAATATGAAAACTACACACACACAAACATTCACATATACACAGTTATACAACTCACATATATGTATGTATATATGTATATAAAATCTGACATTTATTTATTTTTAATTTTTCAGTGTTTATTTTTGAGAGAGAGAGGGACACATAGAATCCAAAGCAGGCTGCAGGCTCTGAGCTGTCAACACAGAGCCAGATGTGGGGCTCAAGCTCACTAACCACGAGATAATGACCTGAGCCAAAGTTGGACTCTTAACCGACTGAGCCACCAGATGCCCCTTTGGTAGACAATTTTTAATAAATAAATTTAACGCTGTGACTGCTGATATGTTTAAGTATATATCTATCAAATTATATTATGTTTATTATTCCCAAATTTTTTAAATTTCTGATTTCTTTTCTGCTGTCTGTTGAGTTGACTTTTTTCTTTTCACTTTTCCTGGAGTTAATCATTGCTTCTTTTTCTAATTTCCATCTATCTGTTGCTACTGCCAGATTCTTTAATGAATATGTAAACTACTTCTCCATATATTTTCCATATGGTCAAATGTATTCATAGTCTGTTAATTTCTTTCCTTGTTTCTTTTTGGATACCTTCTCTCTGGAACCCACTCTTCTCCTGCTCCTATGTGACCTGGCTTCACTTTGGGCCTACTGCTCAAACCTTGTCCTAGAGTTTCTTCTCACCATCATCTGGAAAATACACTTGGCTTTGTAGGATCATTTTTCTCTTTCTTGGTTAATTCACTGTTTTTGCTGGAATCTGTACTGGTATAGCTTCCTTAGGTAGATTTTCGAGACTTTGAATATCTAAAGACAATTCTATTCCACTCTTAGGCTTGACTGATACATTGAGTACTAAGTCCTAGGATAGGAATCATTTTCCCCTCAGCATTATAAAGGCATTGGGGCCCTTGGGTGGTTCAGTTAGTTGAGCACCCAACTTGACTTGGGTTCAGGTCATGATCCCAGGATCATGGGATCAAACCCTGCATTGGTCTTCTTGCTGACTAGGGAGCCTACTTGAAATTCTCTCTCTCCCTCTGCCCCTCCCTGCTCACACTCTCTCTCTGTCTCAAAACAAACAAAAAACCAAAAAAGAATTATAAAGGCATTGCTCCTGTTTCTTTTGTTTTTCAAATTCTTAGGTACCTGTTTATTTTATTTCTCTTTGGAAATTTTTATCATTATTCCTGTGATTCTGAAATGTGTTGATGATATAACTTGGTGGGTTGTTTTCATTTGTTGTGCTCAACTAAATTTGCATAGATTTTCTTGATTAAAGAAAATAATAATTTCTTTCCTTTTCTCTCTTTCTGGAACTCCTAGTATAAGTTGGAATTCCTGAATTGATGCTTTAGTTTGATTATGTTTTCTACTTCTTAATAGATTTTCTCAAATTTATCTTCCCATTTTATTGAACTTTTAATTTATCTTCTCATAATTTTTATTTCTAAAGCTTATAACAGATATTAGGAATGTTTCTTGACACATTCCTTTTCATATCGCACCTCTACTTGCATCATGGATTCTGTATGTTCTATTAGTTCTATTGTATAACTTATATAAATTCAAGTTTTCTTATGCTTCTGCATTGTCTATTTTCTTCTGAGTTCCTATTTTCTCTAAAGTACTCTGGGTTTTAAAAAATATTTATTTATGATTTCCCGTCTGCGCTCGCGGAGAAGCAGGGCTACTTCAAGGAACAAACCTAAAGTGCACATCGTGGAGAGTTCAAAACATCACTACGAGTAGAGAAATAAAACCAAAGTCACAAGAGAGACCAAGGGACACCCTTCAAAGAAGACTTCCTGAATGGCCAGGCCCTGGACAGTGTATGAGCCTCCTTTAATATTAATATAGCAGCACTCACAGGGGCAAAACACATCACAATCTTTTAAAACTAACGAGAAAGAAAGCTAGCCAAAATGACAAAACGGAACTCTCCTCTAAAGAAATTCGAGGGAGATATAACAGCTAGAGAACGGCTCAAAACCAATCTAAGCAACATAACTGAACAAGAATTTAGAATAATACTCACAAAATTACTCATTGGGCTTCAAAAGGGCTTGGATGACATCCGAGCCATTTTTGTTGCAAATACTGATGAACTAAAAAATGCAACACAAAATAAAATGGAGGCGTTGGCTACTGCATGGATTGAAAAGGCAGAAAAAATACGTGAATTAGAAGATACAATTATAGAGAAAGAGGAAGCCGAGAAAAAGAGAGAGAAATTGGTCCAGGAACATGAAAGGAGAGTTTGAAAGCTGAGTGATACAATCAAACGGAAGAATATCCATATCATAGGAATTCCAGAAGGAGAGAGAGAGAAAGGAGCAGAAGGTGTACTTGAACAAATAATACCTGAGAACTTCCCCAACCTGGGAAAGGAAACAGATATTGAAATCCAAGAGGCACAGAGAACTCCCCACAGATGTAAACTGAATTGATCTGTACGACATACAATGAAACTGGCAAAATACAAGAACAAAGAATTCTGAAAGCAGTTAGGGATAAAAGGGCCCCAACATACAAAGGGAGACATATCAGGGTAGTAGCAGACCTATCTACTGACACTTGGAAGGCCAGAAAGGAATGGCAGGAAATCTTCAGTGTGATGAACAGGAAAAATATACAGCCAAGAAGCCTTTATCCAGCAAGCCTATCATTCAGAATTGAAGGAGAGATCAAGGTTTACCCCAACAAAAAATGGAGGAATTCATCATCACTAAACCAGCCCTACAAGAGATCCTATGAGGGAAATGTTGCAAGGAACACAAAGTCCCAGAGACACCACTACAAGCATGAATCTAACAGAGAACACAATAACTCTAAACCCGTATTTTTCAATAATAACACTGAATGTAAATGGACTAAATGTTCCAATCAAAAGACAGAGTAGCAGAATGGATTTAAAAAATTAGAACCATCTATTTGCTGTTTACAAGAGACCCATTTTAGACCTGAGGACATATTCAGATTGAAAGTGAGGAGATGGGAAAACATCTGTCATGCTATTGGGCATCAAAAAGAAAGCTGGAGTAGCCATATTTATATCAGACAAACTGGACTTTCTTTTTTATTTTAAAGGCAAAGAAGGGCATTATATAATAATTTCAGGGTCTATCCATCAGGAAGAGATAACAAGTATAAATGTCTATGCACTGAATTCAGAAACACCCAAATACATAAGACAATCACAAACATCGATAAGAATGTGCTAATAGCCAAATATGGAAAGAGCCTAAGTGTCCAACTGATGAATGGATCAAGAAAATGCAGTTTATATATACAATGGGATACTACATGGCAATGAAAAAGAATGAAATCTGCCATTTGTAGCAACATGGATGGAACTCAAGGGTATTATCCTAAGTGAAATATGTCAGGCAGAGAAAGATACCATGTTTTCACTCATGTGGAACTGGAGAAACTTAACAGGACCATAGGGGAGGGGAAGGGGGAAAAACAGTTGGGGGAGAGGAAGGGAGGCAAACTACGAGAGACTCTTGAATACTGAGAACAAACTGAGGACTGATGGGGGGAGGGGGAGGGGGCTGTTGGCATGGGGAAGGGCACTTGTTGGGATGAGCACTGGGTGTTATACGGAAACCAACTTGACAATAAACTATATTAAAAATATATATCAAAAAAATATTTATTTATTTTGAGAGCATGTGAGCAGGGGAGGGGCAGAGAGAGGGCGAGAGAGAGATTCCCAAGCATGCTTCATGTTGTCAGCCTACAGCCTGATACAGGGTTCAATCTCACAAACTATGAGATCATGACCTGAGTGAAAGTCAAGAGCTAGATGCTTAACCAACTTAGCCACCAGGCACTCCTGAAGTACTTTATTTTGATCTCTATAGTGCAATTTGGAGACTTCCTCCCAAATATTTGACAATTCTTGGGTTTTGTTTTATTTAAAGGTGAGTTATTAAAAATGAATGAGAAGCTGTGTGTTGGGGGTTCTTGTCAACTAGTGAGCTTCCAGTGTATGGTGATTGTGCAGCCTGATAGCTTGTTTATGCTTCCCCACCCGTATGCCCATGCCACCACAGTGTCTGACATGATTCAGTTTCTCTGGAGATGAATGATCTAGTTTCCTGCTTCTAAGTTAAATGTCAGGCCCCTAGCAGCCTGATGAGGGAGAAGTCTGAGTTCTCTCCATTCACAAATATTCCAGTTGGCCTTCTTTGTTCACCTTGGGGCTTCACTCCTGCTCTCAGCTGAGCCTGGAATCCAGAGCCTCTCTGGGGAAAGGATGAGTCTGAGGTCTCACTACTATATGCATAGGCAGTCAACCCACCTGGACTCCCTGCTCAGGTCTCTCTCACCACAGGTGGGGCAGGTCTGGAGACTTTCTTGCCTTTCTCCCACTGCTTTCTCCTCTCAGGCAGGCCAGACATGGCCTTTGTAGCTCTGTTGAGTTCAGACCCTCTCTCTTGTCTGCCTTCCTTCCTCTCTTCCAGCATATCCTTGACATCTCCAGTCTGTGTTGTTTTCACTCTTTCTCATTTCCTTGGTGGGTTCATACCTTTTTAAAGTCCATTATTGCATTTTGTGAGGATTTTGAAGAGCTTAAAGGTAAATGTGAATGTCCAATCTATTTTACTAAGAATGTGTACCTGGAATACCTCAGTGGCTTAGTTGGTTAAGTATCCAACTCTTGATCTCAATTCAGATCTTGATCTCATGGTTCATGAGTTGAAGCCCCATATTGGGCTCTGTACTGATGGCATGGAGCCTTCTTAAGATTCTGTCTCTCTTTCTCTCTGCTTCTCACTTGCTTGTGCTCTCTCTCAAAATAAATCAATAAACTTTTTTTTTTTTTTTTTAAAGAATGGGTCTCGGGGCGCCTGGGTGGCTTAGTCGGTTAAGCGTCCGACTTTCGCTTAGGTCATGATCTCGCGGTTCGTGGGTTCGGGCCCCGCGTCAGGCTCTGTGCTGACTGCCAGCTTACAGCCTGGAGCCTGTTTCAGTCTGTGACTCCTTCTCTCTCTGACCCTCCCCTGCTCACGGTCTCTCTCTCTCTCCTAGAAATAAATAAAACATTAAAAAAAAAAAAGAATGGGTCTCTTTTTTCCCTTTGGAGAACTTTCCATCTTTCCCCATCTCTGTGTTCCCTTCATGAACACTGCAAAATCCTGAGACTGGAGGAACTAAGGTGCTCTTCCCCTGCAGAGGTTGAAAAAACTGCCCCTAGGGCATATTCTGCTCCCCAGGGAGTCCAAAGTATGGCCTAAAGCCCCAGAGACTAAGGAATCAGGAACTGTCCTGTGATCCCCATCTAGCCTTATTGGCTGAGTCCTTGTGTGACTTTCCCTGGGTGGATGAGCCCCTCCCACCCAAGATAGTGGACAGCTTCAGCTAAGCTTCCCATCCTTGCCCCAGACAAACCTTCTTCCCCTACCTAGAATGAGAAGGGAGCTCTGGGTTGTAAGGAGGGTGGTTTGGGCACCATGAGCCTCTGCTCTGTGCCACCCAACCTGTCTCTAGAGTTCTGTTCTAATCTCTGATATGTGGGGTTGAACTGTCAATGTTTTGATATCCCTGTCCTGTGAATGTACACGAGACACCAGAGGTGGGAGGACATAGAACATTATAAACATCCCCAGGTAAATACTCTTGTTACTCTCAGTCTCAAAGCTGACCCGAGAATGAAATAGACTATTTAATTAACTCTGGCCACTAGATCCATAAGAGCAATAACTGTTTTCAAGAGTCCTCTGACTTCATCCAGCTTTGAAACCTCTCAACAAACCCAGAGGCCCTCTTATCTATCCACCATTGTTTGATGAAGCTCCAATCCATCTGCTATCCCATAGTGCTTTGGCAATAGGGACGCTCCTGGGCTTGCTGTCCAGAAAGAGCAAAAGCTCTCTGAAGATGCAGCCCCAGGAGCAAGCCATCTATAGAGACTTCCGAGAACAGATCTTTTCAGAGAAGTAGCCCTGGGCCAGTGCCAACCATATGCCTGTCCTGTGCTGTGCTGAGAGTCAGCAGGTGGTGGCATGCACAGTTTGTCCTACCTGTGGGGCTGCTTGCTGCAGCCAAGCCTCTTGTGTGCTATTCATGTTTGCCTCCTACTTGCTAGTCTGTGTCTTGCTAAGCAGGACAGCTTAGGGACTTTGTTTTCTGCAGGCTCCCAGCCAAGTCCCTGGAATGGGCACACTCAGAAGGCAGGATACAGTGATTAGCCAGTGTAATCACTGTGCTGAAGTGACTCCCAGTCTAGGGGCACAGTGTCCCTTCTAAGGAGCTGAGTCCAGTTTTGGAGACAAGCTTAATTACCAAAAAGTCATTTGTTGCTTACCCTGTGGGCATCAGGAATTTAAGGGCTGAGGAATTTCCTGGAGGAGGTATAGGAAGACCTGGGGAGGCTGGGTGGAGGGGGGCAGGGAGTAGAGCACTGTGGGGAGGCAAATGGCATGAGCAAAGACACATTGGAGCAAGATAGAACCTGGTGGTGTGGTTGAGGACAGATGTACAGCATGGCCTTTTTCCTGGAGTCTCATCTTCTGTCAGGTAATTAGAGCCAATTGTTTTTATCACTGCATGCAATTACATTTTCAGAGACTGAGTTCAGTCCCTCCTCAGATATTTTTATTCATGAAGTCAAATATTTATTCATGAGGTCAAAAACTTGGAACTCTCTCTGGATTTTCCTCTTTTATCTGTGATTAATCTAGGGTTCCTCAAAAAGCAGAGCCCAAGAAGAAAATCATATGCTATCTGTTTTAAAAAGAGCAATCTCAGGAAAACTGGAATGAAGGGGAAAGAGAATGAGGCAGAAAAAGAGGAAACAAATTAAATTAGGCATCACTGAGCTGGCCACTACTTAGTATAGAAGGCATGTGATCACCTTAAGCTCACATTCTTATTTTCTGAAAAATCAACTGTATCTCAAGGGAGAAGTGATCTGTTGACTAAAGATGCATTCACCCCACAGAAAGAACATTATCATAGCTGTATTTTCTGTTGCATATGCACAGGTGCCAGTGGATCTGACAGTTTCTCACAAACCTGCTTGATGTGAGTCAGCCTCATGGCTGGGGGAAACAAGTGGCAAACAGCCTTGGAGAATAAGCAGCTCATATAGTCTCTCTGCATCTCTCATTCTGGCGAGTTGTCTCCTACAGTTTCAGTTTTGCATTGTGGTGAGAACACAATGTGAAGGTAAAAACTTGTAAGCCACAGAGCCCTCTTCAAGGCAATGGAAGTCACTAGTCTCTGAAGAAAATTAAAACAAGAGTGTTAGTTAAAAAAATGAAACAAAACAACTTGACAAACTATTTTTTAAAAATGAAACAAAATAAAAATTAGAAACCTTACTTTACAGCTAGTCCCAAGATGGTAAACAGTATTAATTATTTCCCTTCTCAGCCACCTGTTCTGGATTTCCTTGAACAGCACTTAGTGGGTCTCCAGTGGTTTGCCAGGTATGGAATGACCCAGATCTTCATCTATGTAGTGACAAGTCTGGTGGGTTTGGGAAGGGACACCAAGATGGCTGGTCTGACGGGTCTGGAAAAAAACACCAAGATGGCAGATCGGACTCTATCTTATGACTGCCTCAGCACTTTCTTGTCACCAACTTCCCGCTCCGAGTTTCCCGCCACTGGTTTCTCAGAAGACACATCACCTCAGCAGAAACGAGACGCAACCCAGGAAAAGCGAGACCAAATAAAGAAACCTGCCCTCATGGGTCTCAACCGGGAACTACTGTCCTATATATACCCGTCTCTCCAGTCTCGGGGTGCGACTTCCCCAGTTTGCTTCTACCCCGAAGCCGCAGAACCTCGCAGAGAGCCCTTTATAATAAAGGTGTGCTCAGCCCATTCCCTTGACTCCTTTGTCTCGTTTTCGAGCATCTTTGGTTCACCACCCTCTGTTATCTCAGACTTACATGTAGGATCAGGAACTTCTGTTTCCTTGCTCTTAATGGGGCTCTGGTGGCTTAGTCTTCCTGTGTCCCTATGTCTAATGTGTATCTTTTGTAAACAACCTATATTTGGGCTTTATTTATTTTTTAATCCAATCTAACCATAATTGTCTTTTAATTGAAGCATTTTCATTCAGTGTAGTTCCTATAATCTTTATCTCTACTTATACTTGAAAGATATTTTTATTCTTTCTGTTTTAGACAACCAATATTTATTTTTATTTACCATATGTCTGCCCTTCTTGGTTCCCTTCATTCTTTTCTGTGATTCACTCACATCTTTGTTCAAGAGTACTTTTTTGGTATAGTACTTGTTCCAGTTTGTTGGTGAACAATTTTATGAACTTTTAAAAACATAAAATCAGTTTTGCTTCACATTTATTTTTGAAGATTTTTCACTAGATATAAAGTCCTAGTGATGTGGAGAACAAAGAGAAAAGAAATATAAAAAAAATTTAAACTTTCTTACAACTTACAGCCCATTGACAAGTACTTGAGATAGAGTGACCTTCCTCAAGGAGCTTAGCTGCCCCAATGTTAATACTTTGCTAGAGGTAAAAGTCAACCTTAAATGTGACATTAGCCTGACCTCCAGGATCCTGTAAAACCCCTTTGGAAACTTCTTTTATCTCTATCTCCCTCCTCTAGATATATGTTAGCAATCATCCTCCAAGCATATGGCCCACTGATACACATCTGAAGGGTCTTATGACTAAGGTTTTACTGGAAAATAATAAATGACTTTTGCCTAATAACAGCTACCTCCTCAAGGTCCTGGAAAACTTGCTTCCAAATTCCTTAGAGACTTATGCTATCCCTAACCTTCTCCTAACTTCAGAGTATATAATCAGCCACTCTTCTCACAACCTCAGTGCAGCTCTTTCTGCCCACAGCTCCTATCTTCATGCTTTAATAAAACAATGCTTTTTGCACTGAAGACATCTCAAGAATTCTTTCTTGACCATTTGCTCCTGACTTTCAACATTTCACATCACTAGATTTGTGGGGTTTTTTTCTTCTAGGTTTTATGATTTCTTTTCTTTTGGTTTCCATTATATGATAGGGGAAAATAGGATTCAGGAAACAGAAAGGGAGAGGTTAAGGCTTGAAGGTCCCTGGGTAGAGAAAAACATATACAGCAAAACCATGGTTTGTGAGTATAATTTGTTCCAGAAACATGCTTATAATACAAAGCACTTATATATCAAGGCGAATTTCAAGAAAATTTAGTTCAGTTGTAATTGTGTTTGGTGTCACGCACTACTTGCATTGCAAGACATAGCTTGTTTATCAACTTAAAATTTATTAGAAATGTTTGCTCATCTTGTAGAACACTCGCAAAACAAGTTTCTCGCAATCCAGGTTTTACTATATTTTAAAACATTTCTTCTGGGAATGTCTGGCCTGGAGTGAACTCCCTCAGGTGTAAAGTTCCTCTCAAGAATGCAACAGAAACCACCTACTCCTCCCTCAAGTTTCCCTCAGGAATTTGACAAAAGACCTAACTGAAAACAAATAGTAGACTATAAAATGTATCAACCACAAGGAATGGTACTACCATACACCACCCCTCCTACAGTGGAAATGACCCAATCAAAAGGGAATGAGTAGAGTTACCTAGCCAATGAGGGTAGAACCTGAGAGATAACAAAGGAGAAGGAAAGGGGTCCACCAAACCCCGTGAAAATGTCCCTTGCCTATAGTCGAGGACATTCACTTTTCAATGCCTCTTCTCTGTAAAGAGAGCTTTTATACTATTCTTATATTCTTAGAAATCTTACACTCTAATAAACTTTTGCCTGCTGCTCATTTTATTTTGTGTCCCACTGTTTTTTCCTTTGAAGCAGTGAGGCAATGAACCCTGAGTATTGAGGTAAAAAGTCCTGTAACAATTATGTGAAAAATAAGCCCACATATTTGTGAGCTCATGATTGAGTCACAATCAAAGGTGGGATGCAGAGACTTGCAGCACAGTGAACTGGGGCTTTAATCAACATTTTTACAAGAGAGAGTGTCTGATGGACAGGCACAACTTGGGGAAGTTAAAACAGTTTATTTCCTAGCATGCAAGTCCCTCCCCTGGTTCCTCACTGGCTGAGTACTACAGAGGTTACACCCTTACTTGGAGTTCACCTATGCCCAGGTAACCCAAAAAGTAGTCTGATTGGAATAAATGTACATTCCCTGAGGTGACACAGAGACTTTCCATCCTTTTTCCCCTTTGTTTTTTGGGGCATGCTCATTGCAAAGCCTGAGAAAAGAATCCCGCAAAACAGAGAGAGGAAGAAGAACCAAAAAGACTATTGTGGGGGAGAGGGCGGGGTTCATTCATATTTCCCGTAGATTGTGAACCTACTGTTAATTAGACAGCACAACTTTTATTTGATGTTTCTGAAAATGAATCATCTCCCTTACTTCCTTCTCACAAATTATATCTCAGAAAGATCAGTCTTGTTTTTATTTTATTTTAAGGTAATATGTTTTTCTCCCTCCCTGACCCTGGAGAAACTTACAGTGTTCTATCTTTTGTTTTCAGTAATTCTAATAAATGTGTGGTTTTCTTAAATTTATCCTGTTATTTGTAGCTTCTTTAGTGCAATTTGATATCTTTCATTAATTTTGAAAACTTATGGTTATAGCATTTCTTTAGTATTGCCTTCCAACCAATCTTTCTCTTACTTCTTTTGAAATTCCAAATATAGGTATATTTGAATTCTTTTTCCTCTGAGTCACATATATTTCCCATATCCTTTTTATATCTTCTTTTTGTTCTAACTCTGCTTAAGTCTCAGTATGTTCTGCAGCTTATCAGAGGAGTTTATTATTTAGTCTTTTCTGGAGAAGAAACATGATTAAGCGTGTGTGTGTGTGTAAAAATATTTGTTATAAGGTACTGGTTCATGTGATTGTGAAGGCTGAGTTAGATTTGCTCTCTCTTTTTTTTTTTAATGTTTTATTTATTTTTTTTTTTAGGAGAGAGAGAGAGACAGCGTGAGCAGGGGAGGGTCAGAGAGAGAGGGAGTCACAGACTGAAACAGGCTCCAGGCTCTGAGCTGGCAGTCAGCACAGAGCCCGACGCGGGGCTCGAACCCACGAACTGCGAGATCATGACCTAAGTGAAAGTCGGACGCTTAACCGACTAAGCCACCCAGGCGCCCCTAGATTTGCTCTCTTGAAAGCTGGAGCTCCAGGAAGGCCAGTGGTGTAGTTTGAAGGTCAGAGAGCCAGAGAGCCAACAGATTCCAATCTGTGTATGAAGGCTGCAGAGCCAGGAGTTCTGAGGACAGGAGAAGCTCAATATCCCACCTCAGCAAAGAGCAAATTCAATCCTCCTTCACCTTTTGTTCTATTCAGACTCTCCACAGATGGGATGGTTCACTCTCTTAGAAGAGGGCGTTGTACTTTACACAATCTATTAATTCAAATGCTAGTCTCAGGGCACCTGGGGGGGACGCCTGGGTGGCTCAGATGTTAAGCTAAGCGTCAGTTCGTCAGTTCGGTTCAGGTCTTGATATCACGGTTGGCGGAGGGTGGGGGGGTGTTGAGCCCTGCGACGGACTCTGTGCTGACTGCCAGCTCAGAGCCTGGAGCCTGTTTCAGATTCTGTGTCTCCCTCTCTCTCTGACCCTTCCCTGCTCACACACACACACTCTCTTTCTCAGAAATAAATAAAACATTTAAAAATTTTTTAAAAAACAAGAAAACAAATGCTAATCTCTTCTGGCAACACACTCACAGATCCATCCAGAAATGTTTCTGAATATCTAAACATCTTGTGTTCCAGTAAAGTTGACACATAAAACCAACTATCATAAGGAAGCTATTTTAATTTTACTTTTGCTCTTCTAGTACAGCTCTTAATTCTAGGGTGTGTCCCTCCTCTGTCTTAAGGAGAACATGAGAAAGTACAGCAAGATTTTCTACCTTGCCAGGACTTTAACTCCAGCTTCTGTGTTCCCAGCACTGGGTGTCAACAGAACCCTTTGATCTCTTTTACTCCCAACTGTTCTTAAAGTTTTGCCTAGCTATTCGGAGTGAAGCTCTACCCATGCATAGTTAAGCAGTTAAACAATACCCTGTGAAGAATGTGTATGCAAATTTGGGGTTTACTTTCAAGTAAGAAACTTTCAGTTTTACTTTTTACATAAAGTAAAGTTTATGTTTGGGAACATAAATTCCCAAATCCTCAGGCCATTTATGTTGTCTTTTATGCCTGAGTTCTGTTCCTGTGTGGACCATGGAAAAAACCAAAATGTGGAACACGTCTCATGAGTTTTCTTGTTTTCAAAGGACTTGTAGCTCCTTAAATTCTGCCTGCTTTGGCTGTGTAGTTGGTGCCTATAGTTTGTCCAGTTTTTGTTAATTTCATGATGTGAAGCTGCTCCATTACTGCCAGAACAAGAAGTTCTTGTTTTTACACTCAATAATTTACCTTGGTGATATTTTCACAGAAATACATACATAGATGTCTCAGTTGTTTAAACTGTATCATATACTATTTTACGGATGGATGTAGTGTAGTTGATTTAACATTTCTCTTTTGGAAGGAAATTAGGTAATTTCTGATACAATGAATATCCTTGATTATTTCATGTGTACAAATGTAAGAATGATGTCAATATCATGATCATTTAAGATGCCCCTCTTTTGGGGCGCCTTGGTGGCTTAGTCGGTTAAGCGTCCGACTTTCGCTTAGGTCATGATCTCGCGGTTCGTGGGTTCGGGCCCCGCGTCGGGCTCTGTGCTGACTGCCAGCTCAGAGCCTGGAGCCTGTTTCAGTCTGTGACTCCCTCTCTCTCTGACCCCTCCCTGCTCACGCTGTCTCTCTCTCTCCTAGAAATAAATGAAACATTAAAAAAAAAAGTGCTATTAAAAAAAAAAAAAAGATGCCCCTCTTTTGAAGGATTCCTGGGTGGTTCAGTAGGTTAAGTGTCCAACTTCGGCTTAGGTCGTGATCTTAAGTTTGTGAGTTTGATCTTAAGTTTGTGAGTTTGAGACCTGCATCGGGCTGTATGCTGACAGCTCAGAGCCTGGATCCTGCTTCAGATTCTGTGTCTCCCTCTCTCTCTGACTTTCCTCTGCTCATTCTCTCTCTCTCTCTCTCAGAAATAAATATTTAAAAAAAACATTTTAAAAAATTTAAAGAAGGCTCATTGACTGTCCAGGGCCTTTCCATTCAGGAAATGAAATGTTCTTTTACTGTTGTCTCTTGGTCTCTCTTTTTGGGACACTGGTTATTTTATTTCCTTACTTGTAGTGGTATTTGGGACTCTCCACCATGTTTACTCTGGCTTATTTCTTGAGGTAGCCCTGGAAAAGAAAACAGACACACACACACACACACAGGGAACAAAGGCACACAAATGCACAGACAAATCCAAGAAACAAACAACTGAAAGGGAAAAGAAAAAATAAGGAAAAGAAAAGAAAAAAAAACAAAACAAAGGAAAAAGGACAATCTAAAAGCATGAAATCAGAATTCCCAGCTACAAATAAAGAGCAGGGTGTATGCAGTGCTGATGGAAGAGCATATACAAAGAGAGAAATGACAGGGTGGAGAGAAAGCGAAATTGGACAATGACCAGGCAGAGAGACTCAGAGGCTTAATTCAGAGAGAAAAGGAGGAGAATATGGTAGGAGGCAAGGAGAAAGAAACGAAGATAATGTTACTCAGAGAAACTATATAGTCTGATTACTCCAGAGAGAGAAAGAGAGAGAGAGAGAAAGGTAACAATGGAGGTGTAGAATATACATCTAGAAAATGGATTAAATGTGACTGTTTAAGCAAACCAATGACCAAAGTGCCCAGTCTAGCAAAGGGGAGGGATAATAGTGAGACAAAGGAAAATATATCCGCATAGAAAGAATTGATCTAAAATTAATCACAGCAGTGCATCCATATCGATCTTGCTCCAGGCTCCAGTAAAAAACAAAACAAAACAAACAAACAAAACTCTCCCCAGCTGGGATGTGCATGGTTTGGTGTAGGCAGGTCTTAGCCTCCACTGCGTTCAGTGGGCTGCTTCCTGAGGTCCCTCCTTGGTGGTTGTGGGGAGAAAAATGGCAGCGTCCCAGTCTCCTCCGGAACCAAGCACTGCAAATCACTCCGATCTCCCTGCTCCATGAGCGCAGCCAAGGTGGGCCGTGTTCTATGTCCCAACCTCGCCTCGTTTCCAGGTCCCAGTCCGCGCACCTTATTGATACTGCTGGAAACACAATCCCACAGGCTGGCCGCCTCCCTGCTGGGGATTGAGCTGGAAGAGCTTCGGAGCAGTTTCTCCTGGCTCCGCCTGGGACCAGGGCACCCAGCCCAAAGTCAGCATCACAGCTAGAACTAGAATCACTCTCAGTCCCGAGCGAGGTTTTCTCTTCTCCAGGGACAGTTCTATGAGCAGTTTCAGCCGCTCTTTCTTTTCCCCTTTACTCACCACGGCTCCCCACAGAAGGGGTTCCCTCCACTCCCTCCATGTCTCTGGGTCCTGGTACATTTTTATTTTTCCCAGTTTGCACTCACGCACCTATGAGATTGCCTTCCCTATGCACTCTGTCTCTTTTCCTCCCAAACTCCTGAGGTTCAGTCTCTACGTAGATTGGATGTTAAAGTTTATATAGAGGCCTTTACTAGGCACAGTCACATATTCAGTCCAGATGGTCTCAACAACACTTTACTCTCTCAAAACTGTGTCCTTGAAACAGTTCCAACTTGGTGGGCAAAACACATTCCAAGGCCAGGGGAGAGAGTGAGGGGCCTCTTCTCCCTGGATCTAGCTTTAAGATCAACCAGTGGTCATATCCTCTTAGTGACCTTCTCTAACAGATGAGACTCTGAATTTTTAGTTAATACTGTAATGGGATGAGACTCTTGGGGACCTTGGGATATAGTGCATGATTCTGCATTTGGGAAGAACATAGTTGTGGCAGCCAGAGGTTGAACTCCCCATACAACCCATACCCTTGCATAATGCCCTCTTACAGCCTGTGACTATAATGTAATATCCACCCCATGATCATGTCATCTATATTGCACGAGTGAGTTTAAGAAAGGGATATTATCCGTAGTGGGTCTGACCTAATTATGTGAATGGGGGATGGATAGACATAAGTGCATTGGATCTTGAAAGCCAGTTAGAAATATTTGGTGACATTATATAAGCGCCTGACCTCTGACCATTAGTGCATATTCCTAGGCAAATACCATAACCCGGCTGAGGTCTCCACCATCAAACTGGGGTCCCTGAGCAAAAGACCCTCTGTGTCCTCTGCTTCTGCCATCAGCCTGGGGTCTCTGGCAGCGTGTGTGGGCCTGCTGCCTCCTCCTGGTACCCAAACGGGCTGCAGGGCGGGGCAGAAGGTGGATACTCCCCACAGAAGGAGGCGGTTTCCCAGCAGTCCCTGCGGCCTCGTGCAGCTCAGGCCTCTTGTCCCGGAAGCCGACGTGGACTGGCCCGATGGCAAGCACCCGGGCCGAGGGCTCAGGCTCAGGCTGGCAGGGGACCTGTGCGCTGGCTGCAGCCCTGCTCTGGCTGCACCCACTGCTGCTGTGTGCTGAGCCCAAGAGAGCCACCCTGGATGGTGAGTGCGGAGGTGGGGGGAGTATGGCGAGGAGCCCTCACCCAACCCACTGGCCAGGAGAACCTCCATCTGGCTGAGTGGGACCCTAGAGTTCCTGGGTTGCCCGTGGACACGGTCAGGGAGACCCATGGTTGAGGAGACCAGGGCACCCCCTCCTCCTTGCCAGTGCTTTGCCACTGGATCTCAAGCCTCCTCAGTTCAAGAGCAGAGGCCCATCACTGGCCTGTCTGTGTGGACCCCCAAAACCTCTTCACTTTAAGAATGGGGATGCAGTGCTTCAGAAGGAGAATTGTCAACTGGAATGTATTTCATTTGGCCTCAGTGTCTCTAGAATATTGGGCTGAGGTGGGAGGGGTGCAACCACTTAATCCTTAGTGGCCCGGAGTAAAAAGCATCCCTCCAGTGACTTACCAAGGGACTTAGTTGCTGGGACTTTAAACAGTGGTATGCTAGTTAAGTAAAATAAGGTCTGGTGAAGCACCTGGGCGGCACCACCTCCTGGCCTGGACTTGTGCATCCAATGATATGTAGATGTGTGCCCCTGCAGCTGTCTGTATCATGAACCCCCCTTCTTACTCAGATCCACAGGCTGCTTCCTTAGCACTACCATCACCAGCAAAGCCAGGTGGCCTTTTGTTACATGAGCCATGTCTCTTCACCCTGGGCCTTGGATTTCCCAGCTGGAAAGTGAGGAGGGGCCATGGTGGGCCTGTGTCCTGTTGATGTTGACATTCAGAGGCACCAAGGCTGGCATCCATAATATAGGTGCCTCATGGATTGTCTCCACAGTGTGTGGGAAGCCAGCAGTAACTGGGAAGATCTTTGGTGGCCAGAACGCACCAGACTGTCGGTGGCCGTGGCAGGCCAGCCTGTTCTACCGCGGCAAGCACATCTGTGGAGCTGCCCTCATAGATGCCTACTGGGTGATCTCAGCTGCCCACTGCTTCCAAAAGTGCGTGTTCTCAATGGGCCCAGTGACTTGGCTGGGATTAGGGAGGGAGCACAAATGGACAGAACAGAAAGGGGACAGTGTGTCCCAGCCCTTTTTCCCTAGGTTTTGTTCCTGGCTTCCACTAGGTGTCTGTGTGCACTGTTGCCCCTGCCTTTGATCCAGCAGTCCTCTCCACTTGGAATGCCATCCCTTCTCACCACCTAACTCCAGTCTCCTGACTCTCTGAGTTCACATCTCCCATTACAAAGGCCATTTACCTTATCTCTTCCTCTAGGGATGTTCCCATCTGTCTCCCTCCTCACACTTTGGTAATACTTACCAAGATGGTATGGTTGTCTCAGCTACATGTACATTACTTGTACATAGCTAAATGGAAATTAACTCTAATCTGATTATCAACAATTACTGGAAGACAAACTTTAGTTCCAAACTCATTGCCTCTAGCCCACCTTTTTGTCTTCTTTAAACATTAGGATTCTAAGTCCTGTTCCTACTCAAAGTAGATTCTGTTTTCTACATCTTGCCTAGCTCTGGGCAGGCCATCAAGATCTCAGTGGGTTTGTTTCCTCTTGTGCAGATGGTAGTGGGGATATGGCACAGGTTTTAGGCTTTAAGTCAGAGCAATAGTTCTAGGGCCCATACTTCCCAGGGCTGGGGGAGCATTAGTCAGAGCCTGGACAAAATGGCAATTATTTTGTCCTCTTCCACTCAGGCTGTTCAAAGGTCATCATCGACATAACTGCCAGAGGCTTCCCTTGGTCCTAACCACCTGCACATTCTAGCACATTTCTCTCTGGAGGCATCTTGGGACTCTGCCTATTTAATTAGCACCCAGCAATCTTCAGTAGAATTATGTGCCTAAGAGAAGCTGTGGTCACCACTGTCTCTATAGGCCAGAGTGAGGCAGGAAGCAAACAACCTCTGTCCTGAGATGGGATGCAGACAGTCAGGAGAGTGGTCTGCCCCTCAGGTGTATTCTGAGCTTATTCTGTGCCCAGAGGGAGTGCGGAGAGCATCACATTCCAAGTCAGAGGAGGTAGAGCCACTGGCATCAACTGACTTTGAGATCCACTTGGTTTCTGTTTGTTTATTCAGCACTCGTGGGTGGCAGGCCCCACTGGAGAAGATGTGGAAATCCAAGACCCACCTTTAAGTTTCTCATCCTGTCAGGAAAGTGAGACATAAACCCAGCTACTGTGAGACATGATGGAAAGACCAGAATATGCAAGAGAGTAGACCCTGAGCCAGTGTCAGGGGAGGTAGCATGAGTTGCATCAGAGGAGGGGCTTGGAGCTAGTAGGGCCTTGTGGGAGAAGAATTCAGGCACAGGGAGTCTGGGCATGGGAGCAGCACAAGCAGGCCATGTACATTGGGAAGTTGCTCATGTTCCAGAAACAAGTTCAGTTCTTGGAGCGCCTGGGTGGCTTAGTCAGTTAAGCGTCCGACTTTCGGTTAGGTCATGATCTCGCGGTTTGTGGGTTCCAGCCCCGCGTCGGGCTCTGAGCTGACTGCCAGCTCAGAGCCTGGAGCCTGTTTCACAGTCTGTGTCTCCCTCTCTCTCTGACCCTCCCCTGTTCACGCTGTCTCTCTCTCTCTCTCTCCTAGAAATAAATAAAAATATTAAGAAAAAAAAAAAGAAACAAGTTGAGTTCCATGCACTACCCTGTTTGCTCACACAGGCTCACTGAGTGTCTGTCTCCAGATGGGGACCAGCCTTTAGGGAAGTCTGAGTGTGAAGACTGGGAAGAGAGAATGGATTATTCTGGGCTGGGAAATGGGGTCTTTAGAACCACTCCAAGCCATGGGACCTTCCAGTGGTTCTGGTCAGAGCTGGGAAGGAGCCAAGTCTCCTCTGCTCTAAAAGGAAGGGGTATAGTTTGATGTGCCCCAGTGTTTCTTTCCAGCACTGAGATACTCTGCTCCTTTGATTTGGGGACACACTGGGAAAGCCATCAGAAACTTTCAAAGGACAGGGGCGCCTGGGTGGCTTAGTCGGTTAAGCATCCGACTTTCGCTTAGGTCATGATCTCGCGGTTCGTGGGTTCGAGCCCTGCGTCGGGCTCTGTGCTGGCTGCCCACTCAGAGCCTGGAGCCTGTTTCAGAGTCTGTGTCTCCCTCTCTCTCTGACCCTTCCCTGCTCACGCTGTCTCTCTCTCTCTCTCCTAGAAATAAAAAAAAAAAGTCTGAGCATATCTAACTTTTGGAATTGAGAACTTGGACTCTCTGACTCCAAGCCATTCTGTATTCCACTGTGATTCATAGGTCCTGCATAAGACCATGTCAGGCCTCTCCAAAGCTTCATCACACACCTCTTGGGCTTCCCCTACCATGGAAGGTACTTAGGGTAGCAGAACAGTAAGGAAATGAAAACAAGTTTGCTTGCTGGCCTGAGAGGCAAAGTTGGGTATTTATGGATTAAGAACATTTTCCTATGTGAATCTCACTTCCCCTCATCCATTAACTCTAGTAAAACTTGCCTGTTCTTCCAGCTTGCTGGGCTTATACATTTTAGGCTGAGAGGAGAAATAGTGAACAGAGAATTTTTTTTTGCACAATGGTGAATGCTTTTGATTTAGGAACATGTAACATGAAGAACGCAGAATGTAAATTTGCCATGATTTGTAGGGTCATAGGGTCATGATCTGGCAGAGTATCTCAGTGGAGGTATTTGGGACAAGATTTTCTTTACTGTGCTCCCGGCCACTATATATCAGTCACACTGTCTAGTCATGAGAACAGCCAACTCTCCAACATTTCCAAAGACACCCTCCTGGGATGGACTGTCACTCATTAAGAACCACTGGCAGAACAAGGAGGATTCTGCAAGACTGGTCAGAGGACAGGAATTGGGGTATGAGGGGAAGTTGCAGGTTAGAGCAGCCAGCAGGTCAGGGAGCAGCTGACATCAATGACAGACTCAGCCTGTAGCTGTTCTTCTCCCTCCATGTTCTCCCCTCCCTGACCACAGTTGCTGGGCTGGGGTTGTTCCTGAGGACAAGTGAGGGCTGTACATGGCAAGTACTTCACAGGAGAGAGCTGTCATTGTGACACTGGGCTGCCACATGAAAACACCAGTCTGATCTGTGAGCAATCTGTGGAAATAGAATCCACATGGAAAGCATCCACAGACCGGCTGCTCATTGAGGCCTGGACATGTCTTATTTGTCATACTACCTCACCCCACCTGGCATCTATTAGGTACATCACTGGAACTTAGGCCAAGTTGGGACTCTCAGCCTCCACCCTCTATGCCTCTATTTCTATCTCTGCATAGCTGCCAGATTAATTATTTTCAAAACACAAGGAGGTACTTTGGTGGTTTCCCAGTGTGCTTGAATGAAATCCAAACTCCACATACTGCTGAGGAGGCCTTGCTCGCTCTGGACCCTGCTGTGGCCTTGTCTCATTTTATTCAACTCCCAGGCCACTGAAGCTGCACAGACCTCCCTCCTAGCCCTTCCCACCATAGACCCTTCCTCTTTGCTCGCTTGTCTGCCTTGAATGTCTTGCCCCTTCATCTTTTTAAGTCCTCTGAGAGACTTCCCCAATCCTGTCAGGTGGAATTGGCAGCATGTCCATTAGCAGGCTGGTCGGGGAAGGACCTAGTCCGTCTCCCAAGTTCCACCCCACATCTGACCCTCCCCCACCCCTGACTCCCTGCAGATTTCCTGGCTGCGCCATTCCAGCTGCAGGAGGGAGAGGTCGGCATCATTGACAGTGAGGTCTGTAAAATGTATTTCCAATCACCAGACTCCAGCAGAAGTGAATATTCTATACACGAGGATATGTTTTGTGCTGGGGACCTCATGACAGGAAAGTCCATCTGCAGAGTAAGTGAGATTGGCTCTGTTTATCTAGTGGGAACTCAGGCTGCCTCTCTTCTCCTATGGAATCTGTCCCTTCTCCCTTTGTGTCTTCTGTGGATCCTCCCCAGCCCCTGACTTCCTCCTCCTAAGCCCACCCCAGCCTGAGGTTTCAGAACTGAAGGTCAGAAGATCCCAAAGAATACTAGTTCATTCCATACATTTATTCTTTTAAAAAGATTTATTGAAGAATAGCATGCATAGAAAGGGGCATAATTTCTATGGTGCTGTTTGTTGCATTTTTAGAATTGGCACAATTGGGTGCCTGGGTGGCACAGTCTGTTAAGTGTCTGACTTAAGCTCAAGTCATGATCTCACGATTGGTGAGTTTGAGCACCGCATCAGGCTATGTGCTGACAGCTAGCTCAGAGCCTGGAGCCTGCTTCAGATTCTGTGTTTCCCTCTCTCTGACCCTCCCCTGCTCACGCTGTCTGTCTCTCTCTCTCAAAAATAAATAAACATTAAAAAAAGGTTTTCGGGGGCACCTGGGTGGCTCAGTCAGTTGAGTGTCTGACTTTGGCTCACGTCATGATCTCACAGTTCGTGGATTCAAGCCCCGCGTTGAGCTCTGTGCTGACAGCTAGCTCAGAGCCTGGAGGCTGTTTTCGATTCTGTGTCTCCCTCTCTCTCTTACCCTACTCTGTTCATGCTGTGTCTCTCTCTCAGAAATAAATAAAACAGGGGCACCTGGGTGGCTTAGTCAGTTAAGCGTCCGACTTTCGCTTAGGTCATGATCTCGCGGTTCGTGGGTTCGAGCCCCGTATCAGGCTCTGTGCTGACTGCCAGCTCAGACCCTGGAGCCTGTTTCGGTCTGTGACCCCCTCTCTCTCTGACCCTCCCCTGCTCAAGCTGTCTCTCTCTCTCCTAGAAATAAATAAAACATTAAAAAATTAATAAAACGTTAAAAAATAAATAGAAAGAAAGAGAAAGAAAGAGAGAAAGAAAGTGAGAAAGAAAGAAAGAAAGCTTTTGGGGTACCTGGGTGGCTCAGTCAGTTAAGGGTCCGACTTTAGCTCAGGTCATGATCTCACAGTTTGTGAGTTCAAGCTCCTTGTGAGGCTTTCTGCTGATAGCTCAGAGTCTGGGGCCTGCTTCGGATTCTGTATCTCCCTCTCTCTCTGACAGTTCCCTGTTTTGTTCTCTCTTCCTCCCTCCCTCTCTCTCCCTCTCTTTCCCTCTCACTCCCTCTCTCTTCCTCTGTCTTTCTCTCTCTGTGTCAAAAATGAATATTTTTAAAAACTACCAAAAAAATTGGCACAATCATGTAACAACCAGCACCCAAAGAATTCTCCTTATACTGCCTTCCTGTCACTAACTCTCTGAGATTCGCCCTGGCTTCTGAAGCTCTGTGGATTAGTGTTGGGACTTACATACTTGGAATTATACAGGATGTATTCTCATCTGCTCTCTTCCCACTATGTTTGTGGGATCTATCCATCTTGGGTGTAGTTTACATTGTTCATCTTATTACTGTACAGTATCCACTGTGTGAATATACTATAGTTTTAATTATCTACTCTAGTCTTGGTGGCATTTGGATAGTTTCCACTTGAGACTATTATAAATAGATTTTCCGTGAACATCCTAGTGCATGTGTTTTAGTGCACATGGGTTCACATTTTGGTTGGGTAGGACCCTGGGAGTAGAATTACAGTGCCATAAGGTATGCACAGGTTCATCTCTCACAGATACTGAAGAGCAGCTTTCCAATCCACTGGTACCAATTTGTACTCCCACCAGCAGTGGCTAGAGCTGTGGTTGTTCCACATTGCCTCCAATACTTCATGTTGCCTGCCATTTTCAATTTAACCATTGCATGTAATTTTTAATTTGCATTTCTCTGGTGAATAATGAAAATAAGCACTTTTTCATAAGTGTATTGCCTCTTTTTAAAAGTGTCTATTCAAGGTTTTTTTTGCCATTATTTCTATGAGGTTGTGTGTCTTTCTCATTGAATTGTAGAGTATGAGTATGTTATTGGACATATGTATAGAGAATGTTTTCTCCTACTCTCTGGAATCCTTCTATTTTATGGTGGGGAACCTGAGAGCCAGAGAGGAAAGTGGATAGCCCAAGATGAGGGAGCATGATCATAGTCAAACCTAGAAAAGCCATGGAGCCATGGCCCCCACATGCTTCCTCCAACAGAGCTCGTTCCTCTACTGCTCCTTTTGCTAGCTCTTTGGCTCTCTTCTTAACCATCTCCCACCAGCTCAGAAACATACTGTCATGACTCCTACCTTAAAACACCCGATATGTACCTTCCCTTCTCACCAACCCCCTGACCTGGACCCTGATTCTCAGCCTGCCTTCCCCACAGGGCTCACCCACTGCAAGCACCCTCTCCTTACTTCTTTCTTGCCTCAGCCCATTCTTTTGTGCTTGCCCTTACTCAGAATAGTCTCACCAAGACAGCCAGATGCCTAGGTGCATTTCTGCCCTCCTCCCACCTGGTGCTCAGCCCTGTACCCTGCAGCACATCCCATCATACTTGAAGAGCAGGCCCTCCTGTGTCTCCTGCTTTCTCCCTCTTCTTTCTGACCTCCACACACCAAGGACCCACCACTCAGCCCTTATTCTGCTTTTCTTGCCTTGTTCCATTTTTACCTTAGATGGAGGGAAAGGGTCAGATAGGGCAAATCTTGTGCCTCACCATTTCTTGCTTGTCTTTATCACACTTTTTCTGCTGCAGTAGTTCAGGACTAGGTCTCCCTGTGCTGATTTCTGCCCTGTCATTCACTGTGCTTCATCCAGCCCCAGAACATCCTACCATCCTTTTAGGATCTGTGTCAGGTCACATTACTTCCTTGCTGAGTGTCCTTCAATGGCCCTTCATCCATACTCTCCCAGCTGATAAGCCTGGGCCTGGGCCTGCCACTTCTCAGCTTCAGCTGCGCCAGCCAGGCTGCCTAGCTGTGCCTGCAACTTCCAGGTCAGGCCTTGCTCATCCCTCCCATCTCTGCTTAGAGGTTCTTTGATGGCCCCGTTAGGGCAACCCTTCCTGCCATTTACCACTCCTGGGTGCCTCTGTTACACATCTTGCATCTAAACATGGTGTATGCTGTCCTGTGTTCATGTTCCATGTCATTTCAGTGTGCCCTACACATAGAGTACTCGATCATGTTTACTCAGCAGAAGGCTGGCAAGGTGCTGTGTTTCTTTGGTCCTTACTTTGTAGCCCATGAGATGGAAGTATTGTGCCCGATGGTGCCTCCCTGTCTTGGAGTCCTGACCTCAAAGTCGTTAGCATTTTTCTGGAACCCCTTTGGGCTCCCTGCCATTCTGACCACACTACCAGTCTGGACTCGGGTATCACCTCTTTTCCTCTGAGCACATTTAACAGTTTGCATTTTCTAAAGAAGCTCCACAAACCAGAGACCTTAGTAAGTCAAAATAAATGCCCAGGTAGGATGTAGTACTGGACTGATGATTTAGCCAGAGGCCTTCAGGTGCCATGGGACTTCAGGTGGTACTTTCTCTCCATAGGGTTGGGAGCACAAAGGGCTGGTATCTGATATCTGGGGTCCACCTGTATATTCTTATAGGTCTGTGACTGCCAGCCTAGAAGGCTTCTCAGAGTCCCCTCCACCAACTTTGAAGTGAACTCCAGAGCTCTACCCTTGTGATTTTGATAGAAGAGGTCTGCAGTGGGACCCTGTGTCTGGATTTTTCAAATCCTCCAGATGATTCTGATGAGAACAATTCACAGCCCCACCTTAACATGAGGCTTCCTAAACTCCGCTCTGGTGGAGGGCAAGGCCACTGTCCTAACACTGCCTAAACCATGTGTGTGCCCCTCTATATTGGTCCCCATGACTCATGCTGTCTCTTTCCTCAGGGAGATTCTGGGGGCCCCCTGGTCTGCAAACTGAACGGTGGTACTTGGTTTCTGATGGGGCTGTCTAGCTGGAGCCAGGCCTGCCGCTATCCCATAGGCCCCAGTGTCTTCACCAGGCTCACCTACTTCTCCAGCTGGATCAATGAGAAGAGGAGCACCTCGCCCAATCCTGATCCTTCTTTTGCTCCTCCGCAGGACAATCCTCCTATTTTAAGTGACTTTTCTTCTCTGGGGACTGTCCACAAGCCCAGCACCTGCATAACCCTTTTGTCTTCACAGACCCTCCTCCTACTGCTGATTTCCCTAAGGACTCTGTGACAGACCCCATGATGCCCCTCCTGTCCCTCCCCACAAGCTTGTCTGAATTAGTGTCAACAGACTCTACATGCTTCTTAAATGTGTCCATCTCTGAGCAATTCTGTTTATCTGAGGCTTGCTCCAGGCCTGACAAAATTTAAAAGAGCTTATTAAAGAAGCTTCCTGCTCCTATTTCTGACCTATCAGAGCTATCTTCCACCTCCACCCTACTGTCCTTCAAGCTCCTCAGCACATGAAGGTCTCCCTCCTCCCTGAGCTGGAAGTAGGGAAGGGCAAGGACATTGAGGGCCTGGTTAGAACTGGAACTGAATCACTAGCCTTGAGGAGTCTTCCAAAGAGGTGTCATGGCTTAGGGGCCAGGGCCTCACTCCATGAAGAAAGTGGCATGCCCTAGGTCTCACAGAGCACTAATGGCCAGTGCAATAGGGACAGGTCCTCCTAGGAGTGGATGATTCGCCCTGAGCTGGAGATGAAGAAGGATATTCCAGGCCCACAGGTCACAGAGGCTGTTTGAAAGGCTCTATTTGAAGAAGACTGTGAAGGGCTCTGGTTACCAGGCTAAGGTCCAAAGTCACAGGTCAGCTTCCCTCAGAGCTCTGCTATTAGGATATTTCCCTTGTACCCACAGTGTCTGTCCTCCCCCAATCTCTAGGGGCCCAGACTGCCATCCCTTGGGAACCTGTCTTAGCTTGTGGTTTGGCTGACCCATGATTTGCTGGCTCAGCACTGAGCCCTAAGCCATGTCCTGAGCTGTGCCCTACAAATGTCTGGGTAACAGAATCTTAACTAGTTAGCAGAATACTCAGAAGAGTCTCACAACCACAGGCCCCCATCCTGAACCCTTGGTGATCAGGGAGCAGCCCTCAAACACCACAGATCCACTGTATCCAAAAATGCCATCAGGTGTTCTGTGCAAATTCTTTCCAATATTGTGTCCCAAACAACCTACACTCTCACCAGCAGGTGAGAACAGATAAAGTCACATGCACATGGTCACCAGAATCTTGCTGGCTTTAGCCCTCTGCTACTCATGCAGAGGTTTCCTTTCCAGCTTAGCAGTGTCTAGAAGGGAGAAAAAAAGTATTCACTCCCCATTAGTAGACTCAGTTATGGGGCTTCATGGCTGAATTGCTGGGCCAGGAGGTGGGAGTCAGTACATAGTTCAGATTTGGAGCATTATCTACCCACTGCCCCTAGAACTTCCACTTACCTTCAACCCATGGCGGCCTTGTGCTGACTGTGCTGGATTTCTCTCACACAGTGACTTCTGCTTTGTCCATCAGTAGCCATGTTTCTATGTGAAGCATGGAGTGGTGTGACTGTTTGGTCTTGCATAATGTTTCTTGAGCCCCCTTAACTCAGTAGATGCAAATATATCTCCAGTCCACTCTGAAGATCTGCCAAATCACAACTTTACCACAGCCTACTTCCCTGTAACCCACAGCCAGCCTCAGTGTTTAGTATTATTATTCATGTTTGATCTCTTTTTACAGATCTGAATCCAAGATCTAGCATGGTTAAGTAACTTGTCTGTGGTCATGTGGGTAGTAAATAGAGCAGAAATTCAAACCCAGATCTCTTAAGGACCTCAGAGGTCTTCCCTCTAATGTAGGCCATTCTCAGGCACCTCACGCCCTGTGTGACTTCGTCTCTCAGGTTAACTTTGAGAGGTACCTTGAGTGGCTTGGGTTAACTGTCCCAAGTGTGGCCCTGGTCAGTGACAAGGAAAGGTCCCAAATAACAAGACTGATGTCAGGATGCAGAGCAGATCTGGAAGGCAGTAGGCCTGTGGCTGGGGGATAGCCTGGAAGTGCTGCTGAGGTAGATTCCACCAGACCTGCCATCAGAAGCTCCCAGTGGGCTGCTGGCTCGCACCTAACATCAAGCCTGGAATGCAGGGCCAATGAGAAGGAAATGCAGAATCAATGAGAAATCCTGGAGAAACTGAAGTTTTCCTGAAGTGGCCTGTAGCTGGGTTAAGAGGGTAGGGCAACGAGAAGATGGGCTTGAAGAAGAAGGCTGCTTACATGTCCCGCTCTTTCCCCATCCCATCTCATATGCCAGTATATCTCAGGGTGGCCATGTCAACTAGTGTGTAGCTCCTAACAGCCACCTTGAGTACATGCCCTCCATGCTGTCACTTCTACCCCTGATGGCAGGGGGAGTACTACCTGGGGAGACTTGGTCCTTTCACTCTGATTTCTTCTAAGGGCTTTAACATTGAAGCCATGGCTGCGGGAAATGCCTGGTAGATGGCTGTATGGAGGAGAGGTTAAGAGTGGCTTTTTGGTACCTGGTCCCTCTGCTCTGGGGTCACCGTCTCTTCTCCTTGAACTCATCAGGACTTCTGTCCTTCTCTGGTGTCAAAATAACTACACACCTGGGGTGCCTGGGTGGCTTAGTCATTAAGCGTCCAACTTTCGCTTAGGTCATGATCTCGCGGTTCGTGGGTTCGAGCCCCGCGTCGGGCTCTGTGCTGACTGCCAGCTCAGAGCCTGGAGCCTGTTTCAGTGTGTGACTCCCTCTCTCTCTGACCCTCCCCTGCTCACGCTGTCTCTCTCTCTCTCTCCTAGAAATAAATAAAACATTTAAAAAAAGAAAAAAAAAAGAAAATAACTACACACCTGAGAAGTATGATTGCCACATAAGAAATACAGAATGTGGGGTGCCTGTGTGGCTTAGTTGGTTAAGTGTCTGACTTTTGCTTAGGTCATGATCTCACAGTTCGTGGGTTCGGGTCCCGCATCGGGCTTTGTGCTGACTGCCAGTTCAGAGCCTGGAGCCTGTTTCAGTCTGTGACTCCCTCTCTCTCTGACCCTCCCCTGCTCACACTGTCTCTTTCTCTATCTCCTAGAAATAAATAAACATTTAAAAAAAAGAAGAAAAAAAAGAAATACGGAATGTTAGGCATTATATATTATTTGAAATAAATTATTAGAAGAGACAGACCCAAAAAATTAATAAACACAATAAATATCATTATGGATATAGGAAAATATGATTAGCAATAAGACCCAAGACAAAGAAACCACAGGAAAGAACCAAGACAAAATATTGCATATGACAAATACAGTGGTTGAATTAGAAGGCACAACAGATTGGATGAATAACAGGGTAAACACAGATGAAAGAGGCATGCAATCCTGTGTAGATTGCATTTTGTCTACTTTGTCTACTTTGTGTAGACATTACAAAGTATGGACTTTGGAGCTGGCACACTTATGGTAGGATAATTTGTGGAGTTTCTTTACAAAAGAACTAATTACCAAGGTATGGTTGGGGATAAGGAGAAGAGGAGGCCAGTGCAGGAGACAGGCATAAGCTTCTGCCACTCCCCTCCCCCACCCTGGGCCCTAGGGAACAGGGGAAGGAGAAGAGGAGCCAGGACCCACAGCTGAGGGACATAGCTGATGAAGCAGCCTCACAAGCAGGGTTTTTGTGGAAATAAACACTGTGACCACTTCTGTCCCTTCCTCAGATCTTCAGTTGAGTCTCCCTCTGGCTGAACCCACTGTGGCCAGAGAGAATAGGAGCTTGTCAGGCCTTCCAGCTTCTACTTCCCCACAGAAGGGGTGGGATGGGGTGGAGAGTATGCCTGGAAGGACAGACAGGAGATTACTGCTACAGGGGGTTTAGATTACTGGGGTTCACTTTCCTGCTAAAAAAAAAAAAAAAAAGAAAGAAATTAAAAGTCTTCATTAATTCACTAAAGAAACTTCATGAGGTACATGGCTGGCTCAGTTGATGGACCATGCAACTCTTGATCTAGTGATGGTGAGTCTGAGACCCATGTTGGGTGTAGAGATCACTTTAAAAAATAAAATCTTAGGGGTGCCTGAGTGGCTCAGTAGGTTAAGTGTCCGACTTTGGCTCAGGTCATGATTTCACGGTTTATGGGTTTGAGCCCCACGTCAGGCAGGGGCTGACAGCTCAGAGCCTGGAGCTTTCTTTGGATGCTGTGTCTCTCTCTCTCTGCCTCTCCCCTGCTTGCGCGCGCTCTCTCTCTCTCTCTCAAAAATAAATAAAAACATTTAAAAAAATAAAATCTTATGTAGAGAGGCTAACCTAAAAGCCGACTCTCACCTGTGGAGAAGAAACTGATGGTTACCAAAGGAGATCTGGGTGGGGTCATGGGTTAAATAGGTGATAAGGATTAAAGAGGGCACTTGTGATGAGCACAAGTTGTTTTGAAGTGTTGAATCACTGTATTGTACACCTGAAACTAATATTATACTGTAGGTTAACTAACTAGAATATCAACAAAACACACACACACACACAAAGTAATAATAAAATAATAATGAATAAATTATTTGAATAATTTGACATTTGAAAATTGAATAATTTGAAATTTGAATAATTCACCAGGTATGCTTTGATTATTCATTGAAGTGACCTTGGAAATAATGAAAAAGGGCAGAGTGGTAGAAGCCTCATCCCATACAAAGAGAAAATGACAGGGGCAGAAAGAAAAGACCCAGCAGAGAATCAAAGAAACGATAAGGCTTAATCCAGAGAGAAAGAGAGAGAGGAAAATAAAGAAAAGGAGACACAGAAAATGTGTAAAAAGAATAAAAATGCCTAAAGTTTAAAATTCTCCACCAATAACAAGGTCCTAGAAAAGCTGGCAGCATAGGGTTGGCAGCATAGAGCTTAGTGAGACTATAAACTAAAGTCATTTTCTTTTTCATGCGTGAATTTGATCAGGAAGTTACAAATGAGTACTTGACTTTGGAGAGCAGAGCTGGGCTCTAACTTGAATAATTCAAATAAGTTATTTGAATCGTAAGTTAAATGAATAAAAATTATAATGAATAAAATAGAATATTTTTTAAAAATCTTCATAAAGGCCTTGAAGAGTAGGAAGAGAGCAGGGATCTGCCAGGCCAAATACTGAGAGAAAGCCTGCAATCAGAATATAATCAGAATATCTGATACCCAAACTTGTTTTTTTGCAGGGATATTCTTATAGCTCACATGTGGGCCTCAGGAGACATCTGCAAAGATCATGGGAAGGAAGCTGTATTAGACAGGGTTCTCCAGAGAATCAATTAATCTCTACATATAAATATATAGGATCTATATCTATATCTATCTCTATATCTATCTATATATCTACAGAGAGAGAGAGACTGATTTACTTAAAGGAATTGGCTCATGATTATGGTGACTAGCAATCCAAAATCTGCAGGGTGGGCTGGCAGGCTTAGACTCAGGAAGAACTGATACAGCAATTCAAAGCTATATTAATCATATTTTTTGTTTTCTGTATTTTATAATAACTTGATATCTCAGTGGGTGTGGCCAGGGAGAGGCTGTTTCATACCTAGAGATAATAATCAACAGGGAACATACCTTTCATATGCAAACCAGCCAAACCCAAGTCTGCACCTCCAATGCCTCCTTTATCTTACTCTCTATGCCAAACCAATATTTTTCCCACCCTAAATCACTACAGAGTAGATGCCAGACAATTAGAGACCACCCATATAGCCCAGAGCCTGTTGACATTATTCCAACTGGTCAATCCTGAACCATCTTCTCTCCCCTGCATTGCTTTGTCCATGCAAACCACAATAAAGGACTGTGCTTTCACCTCACTCCTGAGTCTGTTTCCTGATCAAACTGGTGTTTCATCATTATGTGGCCCTGTGTGAAGTGGCATGCCCACTCTTCTCAGGAAATGTAAGTAACAAAAATCTCTCAATGGCATTTACCTCTCTGTGTCACTACATAGTCACTTCCATAAGTTAAAATTGCACAGGTATTTTCCCACAAAGTCCAAAGGTTGTCAGGCTGGAGACTGAGGAAGAGACAGTGTTTCAGTTCAAGTTTGGTGGTGGTCTGCTAGCATAATAACCTTCTTCCTCTGGGACACTTAGTCTTTTGTTCTATTTAGTCCTTCAACTGATTAGGTGAGGCCCACCTACATTATGGAAGGACATGTGCTTTACTCAGAGTCCACTGATTTGTGTTAATCTCATCCAAAAAACACTCTCATGGGAACATCTAGAATGTTTGGTCAAATATCTGGACACTGTTACCCAATCAAGTCAATACATAAAATTAACCATCTCAAGAATTTTATGGAAAATGTTCCTCATATTACACTGAGACCCCAAAGAGCCTAACAGGATAAGACATACTGGTCTCCTTCAAGCCTAAGAGCCTGCAGGGAAGGCCACATTGGCACTGAGTTGAAAGGAGAAAGCAAAGGAACAGGTATATGTACCCTTGCAGTTTGACTGGCTAGGGCTCTGTCAACCAACATCAAGAAGTGAATGTAGTGTGAGGTGGTCTGTGACCAACAGGGCTCCAGCCTCCTGGCGGAAACAAATGCTGAGCTTCCCTAAAGGAGGGTACAGTCATTCTTGGCATAAGAAAATCACCGTAAGTTCTTCCAAAAATAAAAACCAGCATATGGTCAGATAGAAGTAACCATGAACTGAAACAAAACTCACTAAAGAAGAACTGGAAGAGGGGTGCCTGGATGGCTCAGTTGCTTCAGCATCCAACTTCAGCTGAGGCCATGATCTTGTGGTTTGTGAGTTCAAGCTCCACATTGGGCTGTGTGCAGACAGCTCAGAGCCTGGAGTCTGCTTTGGAGTCTGTCTCTCTCTCTGCCCATCTCCTGCTAACACTCTGTCTCATTCTCTCTCAAAATAAATAAACTTAAAAAAAAAAAAAAAGAACCAGAAGATATGAGAGAATGCAGAAATGGACAAAGTTTTCAGACTTTGTAAATGCCAAAGATTACACGTACCTCTACTTGTTCCCCTGTGTCTGTTAGCTTTTAAATATATCTACTCATTTCCCATAGGAGTGCCACTTCCAGCGTGGCTCTGTGGACAAACTCCTCAGTCAAAGTGGTGAAGACTGTTTTTAAAAAACTAATGTGTCCAAAAAAAAAAATTAACGTGTCTAAAATCGGTCATATGGACATATAGCAAATGAAGAAAAGTTTATTCAAGAAAACATACAAAAACTTAGTAAGAATGGCAAGAGTCTGTAGCACTTGAACCGCACCTACTTCCTGCCTTTCCCATTCCCAGATCAGCATGACACAAAGTCCACTCCAGATTGCTGCAGCTAAGGACACAGAGCTCCCTGTCCCCCAGTTAGAGGGTTACAGCATCCTCTTGAGAGAGGCAGGATATCAGTCTTTCTTATCCTGACCCCAGCTACCTGGGATACAGGTTAAGTTCTGGGCAAGTGTGGCCAAGAGCTGGGGGCTCTTTCCACCATCCAGCCCCTACTCTGGAGAAAGGCTCTACCTTGGGTATGCTGCACTAAAAATACCTGTCTTTGTCTTGGACTTTAAAGCAAAGTATCTATGCTCAGACTGGCAAGACAAGATGACCTGAGGCTACCACCCTCCTTCCCTCATATCATGGAGCATCTAGCTCCTAAGACAGGGTGACAGAGAAGTGTGCCTGTTCCCACAGCTCCAGCTCAGGCTCAAAGATTTGGCCCAGGGAGAGAATCATGTCAGAGAAAAGAAGATCTGAAGATCTGAAGCTCTTTCCAACAGAATTGACTTTATTTGCAATAGAATGTGGGAAAATGCAAGCTGAAGAGCTTCCTCAGAAATAATGGATTTTGTGGCAAAAAGCAATTGAGAGACTGGTACATTTATTTGAGATAAAAGTTAAACTGCAGGCCACCTGGTTTACTGGAGAGACCCAGGGCAAGAAGCAGCGAAGAAAAGCCCTCCTGGAATCACAACAAATCTGAAACATTGACTTCAAAAACCATCCCCTCAAAAGAGCTTGAATCTAAATGGATCAGGCCAACTCTGTATTACATACTTCCCATGGCTTACTGTGCCCACATCCCTGAACCCCCAGGCACATGTGCCCATCTGGAGAATTTCCCCTCATGTCCTTGTGCACACTCCATTATAAAACAAGCTCAAAGATAAAATTTGCTGTGCTACCTGCCTGTGAAGCTGGGTCTGCCCACCTGTTCTACTTGCCTTCCTTGACAACCAGGGAAAGACCATGATCCCATAGTCACTTAGCTGCACATTAGAGAGCACTCTGTACCACAGCCCTTCTCCTGCCACCCTGCAGGACTCCACCTGGGTGGAAATCTGGTCATCTCTACTCCTCTCTTGACACATGCCCCCGAATGCCTTGGCTACACATCTCCTGTTCTTATCTCTTCTCCCACATTCTCTCTCTGGCTCACCTATCCTTGGGGCAATCAAGGCTTTCTGCCCACCATTTGGAAAGCAAGTACAGGACAACAAGTACAGGACAAGCCCATAGCTTAATTCCCAATATCCTATAAGTCACTTAGATCCAATATCCTAGAAGTTACTTAAATAAAAATAAATGTAATAAAATATTTTAAACGTTAATAAAAAATAAATGTACACTTGTTAAAAATAAAAATAAGTAAAAATTGAGAGTTCTTTCTTTTTAGAGGTTATTTCCAAAACAATACCTTTATATGTAGTAGGACAAGTATTTAAGATAATACTTAGAGGCTCTGTTACATACACAAGATCTGGTGGGGAGCCTGGTGTCCATGCCTGATAATAGTGAAAGCCATTTGCTGAAGAAGTTGTAGGCCCAGTTAGACATGATTCTGAATCTACATGACCAGGGATCTAAAGAACTAGAATCAAAAACAGCCACTTAACGCTAAAAATAAATTGTCATAATAAAAACCATATCCTTATGAAAATAGGCAATGCTAAAAGAAATAAAATAATAACCTTCAGACTTTGACATGCATCAAATGTCCTTCCTTCTCTTTTTTGGAAAGTCGAGTGTTACCTCCTACATGAAATCTTCAGGAAGTGTCACCTCCATAGGACTTCATTTGTACACGTTTTAACGTCACCTTGGACATTGTGATATGTAAGAGTTTGCTAAGACTGTAAGCTTCTTTGGGCTGGGATCCTTATCTTACTTGTTTTTCTCTAAACACCTAGCACAGTAGAGTGTATTTGCTAAACAAATGACCTATTCTAATTTTTTAATATAAAATGAAAATTAACTACTCTAAAATCAAAAGACTCAAATATAAATAACAAAGAAAATCCATGACTAAAATAAATAAGAAACTAATTAATAATTACAAGAATTAAATACTTATTAAAAGTAAGTTTAGAGATGCCTGAGTGGCTCAGCTTGTTGAGTGTCTGACTTTTGATTTCAGCTCAGGTCAAGATCTCATGGTTCTGAGATTGAGCCGGGCATCAGGTTCAGTGTGGAGATGTAGAGCCTGCTTGGCCTTCTCTCTCTCTCCCTCTCTCTTTGCCACTTCCCCACTCATGCTTTCTCTTTTTCATTCTCTCTCTCTCAAAATAAAATAAATTTAAAAATATTTTTAAATAAGTTTAAAATTCTAAAATGAAATAATTTTAAAAATATGTATATAATTAAAAATAACTCCAAAGTTAAATAAATCTTAGATAATCCATTTAGGGACACCTGGCTGGCTTGGTACAAGCATGCAACTCTTGATCTCAGGGTTGTGAGTTCGAGCCTCATGTTGAGTGTAGAGATTACTTAAAATCGTTAAAAAATCAATATCCATTTAAAGGAGTAGCTATAGATTTTGGGAAGATGAAGGCAGCTGTTCCTTCTAAGTTGTACAAGCTGCTCCATGTATTAAAGAACAGAATCAAAATAGAGAAAGACAGTTGTTATAGGAGTAGCAGGAAGCACCCTGCGAATGAGGGGTAGAGGAACACAGGAAAGCTCCAGAAGCAAGCTGCCATGTTTTTGAGCATTTCACAGCAACAACAGGAGGGGGCCCTAGGAGGTTAGAAAGTCTATTAAATCATACTGCTTTCGGGGTGCCTGGGTGGCTCAGTTAAACACCTGATCTTGATTTGGGCTCAGGTCATGATCTGGAAGTTCATGAGATCAAGCCCCATGTTGAAGCATGGAGCCTACCTGGGATTCTCTCTCTCTCTCTCTCTCTCTCTCTCTCTCAAAATAAACAAATAGGGAGACCTAGGTGGCTCAGTCAGTTAAGTGTCCAACTTCGGCTCAGGTCATGATACCATGGTTTGTGGGTTCAAGCCCCACGTCGGGCTCTGTGATGACAGCTGGCTCAGAGCCTGGAGTGTGTTTTGGAATCTGTGTCTCCCTCTCACTCTGACCCTCCCCTGCTCATGCTGTCTCTCTCTCAGAAGTAAATAAAACATTAAAAATTTTTGTAAAAAAAATAAACAAATAAACTTAAAAAAAAATCATAGTGCTTTCTACAAATCCAAGAAAAAAATTTAGTGACAGAAAAATAGCGATGTTGAATCCCAGACAACCAGACTGTAGGGAAAAAGGGGGAATAACTTCAGAATAATGCCACTACAGAAAATCAAAGCATTTTTTCTTTTTTTTAAATGTTTATTTCTTTTTGAGAGAGACAGACAGAGCATGAGTAGGGGAGGGCAGAGAGGGAGGAAGACACAGAATCTGAAGCAGGCTCCAGTCTCTGAGCTGTCAGCACAGACTGAGCCGACTGAGCCACCCAGGCACCTCAAAAGCATTTTTTCTTGATGTACTTCATCTGCTGTAATGTGCCTTTTTCAAAAATGAAGTAAAAGGCATCCAAAAAATGATACAAGATATTAAATGACACCATAAATTAGAATTAGAAAAACTTAGTAATGAAAGGACAGACCTCAGGGAAGAAGAAGAAACATACTGAAAAATCACTTTGTAAATGAAATGTAAAGTAGTAAAAACAAAGCAGCAGAGAGTGCCATGATAAAAATGGAAGACAAGGAGAGGAAGATGCTGAAAAAGAAACTAAGCAAGAAATTACAAGATTTGAGAGAAAATGTTAAAATGTGAGGATAAGCACAGAAGATGAATAGAGTGTCTGTAAGAAAACCAAAGCAAAAACACAAAAATGTTAAAGGTTATAATTCAGAAAAGTTTCCTGGAAATGAAGAAATGCTTCAAACTGTATATTAACAAAGCACACTTAGCACTGATTCAGCATGACAAATGGCAAGACAGAGTCTAATAAAACCATTGGGGAGAAAAATTAAAATTAAAAACATAAAATTTAATTAAAATTTAAAGAAAAAGGAAATCCTTGGGCATCTAGGGAAAAAAGCCAATGACATATAAAGGAACAGAAATTAGAATTTCATCAACATTTCTGAATGTCATACTTTGTGTCAGAAGAAAACAGAATAATGTGTTTAAAGACAGTGAAGGGAAGAAACTGTGAGCCTTGGATTTTATAGCTACAAAAACTGATTTACAGAGATTAAAAGTCTTGGCATCCAAGTTGTCATGAAAAACCTCAGGTACTGTTGTTTCTGTGACCCCTTGAAGAGAAATGACAGAACCTAGGACAATGAGATGCCTAGGAAGAATGTGAGGACAGATGGTAAACATTAAATATGCAATGACTTTGCACCACAAGGACTTTATGAGATACAGAATGACCTTAGTGGCAGTCACTAGGGAAATTGCCTCATAATAATTTTTAAGAGCTTTCTTGGTTTGGGATGCTTTTTATTTTATATAAAGATATTTTTAAGACAACTGGGAGGGGGCGCCTGGGTAGCTCAGTCGGTTGAGTGTCTGACTTCGGCTCTGGTCATGATCTCAGGTTTGTGAGTTCAAGCCCCATATTGGGCTTGCTGCTGTTAACGCAAAGCCCGCTTCAGATCCTCTGTCCTGTCTCTCTCTTTGCCTCTCTCCCACTCATGCTCTCTCTCTCTCAAAAAAAAAAAAACATTAAAAAATAAATAAATGAAACAACTGGTAGTAAATATGGTGTAATGTAAAACTTGCAACATTACATGTAAAGAATATTCACCAAAACTAAGTGTAGGTCCACAAAATTCAGGAACTAAGTAACTGGCACTACAGTAGCTGACCTGGGAGAGAGGAGTGCTCAAGGAGGAGTGGAGGGTCAGTGCTGTTGTCGGCCTCATGGCTAATTTAAGCCTCAACAGTGGACAAGCTCCAGCGCCTCTGATGCCTCTGGTCACCCGTGTCAGAATCTGCAGCACAATCAGGAATCTATGGGGGTCAGAGTGATGGATGGAAGAGGGGCTCACCAGGTGGGTGTGTTGGATGTGGCTTAGGTCCTGGGAAGATGATCTTGACCCCTAGAGTCACCCGGGGTCAGATGCACAAAGTCAGATGCACAAGCCCTATTTGCTGCTCTGTACTCAGTGTGATCTGTCAACACCGAGCCATTTAACCTGGGTGACAGGCAGGGCAGCGTTCAGAGGACTGGTCCCCTGCACAGTGAAGTAATACAGAGGAAACAGGAAAACTCTAGGTCCCCAGGATGAGCAGTCTGAGACCTGGCTGTCTCAGGTCTCATGGAACAGGAGTGGAAGGAATGACCCGTTCTTTCCCTCGACCCCTCCACCCAAGACAGTCCTGTCATGAGGTCTGCACTTTAAAAGTGGTTAGCTTTGGAGCACCTGGGTGACTCAGTTGGTTGAGCGTCCAACTTCAGCTGGACTTGTGAGTTCCAGTCCTGCCTCGGGTTCTGTGCTGATAGCTTAGAGCCTGGAGCGTGCTTCAGATCCTGTCTCTGTCTTTCTCTGCCCCTCCCCTACTCATGCACTCTCTCTCTCTTTTTCATATATAAATAAACATATACAAATAAAGATTTAAAAAATCTTTTTAAAAAAGTGATCAGTGCTACCCTTTTGCCCTAATAAAGATTTTTCTTTCCAGCACAACCACCAAACTTTGCAGTGGTAATAAAAACATAAATTCTATGGCTTTAGTATATTCCAATATGAAAATGTCTATAGGAGGTTCTGCTTTTTAAAATATAAGATATCCAGTGATATTTATTTATTTGCAAAATGAAAAATAAATGAATAGAGGTAACTCATACTCCTACCCTTAAAACACTTTTCAAGTTAGCTTTGATTTTTCACCTTCAGGTTTTTGTATTTTGTTTGACTTTTACACACCAATGGAAAAATCTACAGAACTCCAGCTTTTGAAAAATTGTGTCATGCTGTAACCACAGGGCTCCGTAGAGGCCATGAGACCTAGTGCTTGGGGTACTCCCAAGCTTTGTATCTCCTACAAAGTGTACCACATGGGCTTTCCTGCTTGCATGGGAGGGGCCCCCGGGTGCCTGTATGCTGCTCACCCTTTCCTGAGATCTGAAGCCACCCAACCCAGTACTTAACTGTGGATGCTCCCTGCTGACCTTAAGAGATTGAAGGGTGGGGTTGGTTTCTACAAGGCAGACAGCTCTCTTCACATGGAATACAATGAGCAGCAAGTTCTGAAGTCACTGGAAGGTGGTACTATAGGTACCTATAGCCTTCTCCTCCTAATTAAGGAACTATTGGAGGTCTAGCCATGCAATCTTAGGGACTTCCATGGAACAGACATCCATTCTCTGGAAGGATGTCCTGAGGATCCTCCTCCTACTTCCTCCCTTTGTGCAGTCATATACAATAGTGACTATCCCAGTGCTCTCCATGGTTTTGTTGGTTTCCTGAAATGCCAAAAAGAACATGAGGAAGGCAACAAAGTATACATGAACTTATTTGGCTTTTCTACTTCATCTTACTTGCTTCACATGCACATTTCTGCTATTTTATCACATCCTTTTACTCCTCAAACCCTTCTCTTGAGTCCAGGACAAGAGAATTTCTGGAACAAGATTCCTGCTGGAACAGAATTGACAGCTGAAAGAAAGAAAACAATCATGCATGTCTGGAGCCACCCAAGGCAGGAAACTTCCTATGTAGGGAGTGTCCAAGGCACAGCCAGCACTACTGCTGCCACTTCAGCAGGATGGGCCCAGCTATTCTGACCCCCAGCCCTGTTCTCTTGGCATTCACTATGGTGCAGCTCAGCATTCAGAAACCAAGGACATACAACGAAAGTGGGTGAGGGGGGCTGCAGAGAGATTTTACAGACACTGATGATCCAATGACCTTAATTGCCTGGATGAGACCAGGTCCTTCAGGGTGAGAATCATGAGAGAGGAAATGGGGAAGAGCTACAAAGAGGAGCTTATGACTAAGAAAGAGAATTAAAAAGAGACAAAAAGAGGAAATAAATCACATGCAGGTTGCTACTCTCTGTTTCTGAATCTTTGGATTATGTGAAGTACAAGGGTAATGGCCCTGTGCTGGGCTCAAAGCAGCTGCCCAGGACAGCGTTTGTGAGACAGGGAGATGTTCTCTCTGCACTATCCAACAATGGTGGTCGCTGGCAGATAGGGTTGATAGGCTCTTGAAATGGAGCTCATGTAACCAGGGGACTATATTTTAATTCACTGAAATATAAGCAGGTTCATCTGGCTAATGGCTGCCAATGCTCGATAGTGCAGCTCTATAGTTCAGCAATGAGGAAGCTCCACTGGTTTTCCGTGCAGAGTGGTCCACTGGCCTGAGCACATACACAAATGCCAGGGGCTCTGTGAATCCCTGGGGACACTAAAACAGTAAGGTCAACATTCAGGTCCTAGAAGAGTTTCCAGCAGAGGGCCACTTGAAAACAGAGGTGCAGAGTATGACCCCACAGAGCCTTTACTAGATGCAATCAAAGCAGGAAGAGCCACTCTTGATGAAAGCCTGGACAGGCACCGGCTTTGTCTGGGGCCCAATAAGCAAACTGAGAATGGGTCCTTTTCATCTGAACTAGATCCTAGTCCAAGAGTGTATTCAGTTGACTTTGCCTAGGCTTGAGCACTGATGATGAGGATGACATGCCTGCTGCTCTGGCAGGGCTTTGCCATAGCCAGGATTTCCATCTCCTGGCTATGAGTGATTGGGAAGACATATAGAGGAAGAGTCTGGGCCTGAGAATTCTAAGACCCTTCTAGAAAAAGTCCAGTGGGTCACCTGGGTGGCTCAGTCAGTTAAGCATCTAGCTTCAGCTCAGGTCATCATCTCATGGTTCGTGGATTCAAGCCCCACACCAAGCTCTGTGCTGACAGCTCGAGTCTGGAGCCTGCTTCCAATTCTGTGTCTCCTCCTCTCTCTGCCCTTCCCCCCATTTGCACTCTATCTCTCAAAAATAAATAAATGTTAACAAAATTTAATAAAGAGAAAAACTCCAACGGAAGTCCTCCAGGCCATAAAAAGAGCAGCAAGGACCATCTCAGCTCTGGGATATGCTCCCATCTCTGCCGGGCTCACCCTGCACAGAAACCCATGTCCTGCCCACTTCCACTGCAATAGAACATGCTACAGCAGCTGCCCTAGCCCCTTAAACTGCCCCTCAGTGTAAATGAATTTCTGGGTCAATCTTTGGAGATCTGACTTCACTTCTGCCTCTCACCGACTTCTGTCGGTGAAATTGCTAAAGTCATGAAAGAAAATGATACTTGGAATGTCACACAGGTAGTTAGAGAAGAGAACAGAAAGAAGCGCTAATGCAGTGTTGTAGGGAGACCTCCATACAGTGCTCATGCCAGCCATAGTGACATATCCTGCCCCATCCCCACTCAGAGGAGCACAGATATCAGTCAGTTGTGGTGGGGCTCAGGTGATGACGTCCTACTCCTTCTGCTCTTGATACCTTTGACCCCTCCTCCATCCCATCATCTGGTGTGTCTAGTGCCTTCCTTGTGCTTTCATAAATCTTTTTTCTTATCCAGCACTAGGCTCTGAGTGCTGTATTCACCCATGGAGCCCACCAGGTAGCTGTCTGTTATGTTAATGTCATGGAAACTATGAACCAGAGATTAAGAATTTCTATGAGTTTCTGTGGGTGAATTGTGATATTTTTCAATCCAGTAGTCTCAACTGTTTGGTTTTTTTTTTTTAAGGAAATGGTTTTATTTATTTTAATACTTTATTTATTTTTGAGAGAGAGAGGTAGAGACAGCAGGGGAGGGTCAGAGAGAGAGGGAGACACAGAATCTGAAGCAGGCTCCAGGCTTTGAGCGGTCATCACAGAACCCAATGTGGGGCTCAAACCCATGAATGGTGAGACCATGACCTGAGCCAAAGTCAGACACTTAGCCGACTGAGCCCTCCAGTTGCCCCTCAACTGTCTGTTTTGTGGAGGAAATATTGACAGTGACAGGACAAGCAAATTTCACTAAAATGAAACATATTTCACACATATACATGATCTAAAAGGAAAATTCAAGCCATAATTTGTCTCATTTTAGATATATATTTACTCAAAATAATAACATAGGTTTGTTCCTTGCAAAGGTCAGTAAGAGCCTGTTGTTAACTGGTCAATTCCGCAGGAACCTGAGTGGTGCTTTCCCTTTCCCACTGTGGAGCTTTCCTTCCTCCACCTTGCAATGCACAGCCTGTTCTCTCATCCTCTTGGGAAAAGAGCCTGGTGTCCACCTTAAAGGTCAGTCCCTGAAGAAGATCCCTTGCTTCTATTTTTATTTTACTGTGTCATTTGCATGAAATGCAGAAACCATGGCTGGCACAAATGAGTGAGACAAATTTTCCACAAGAGAATGGTATTTACTATTTTTGGCAGCATTATCTGAAGTGAAATGTTAGACCCCAGCTGGTGAAACTTGGAGGAAGTTTCTCCAGCTCTGCCTGAATGCTCCTCCTTTCTCAGATTCCTACCACAGCTAGGTGTGGCATGTGGCTTGACTACAAAAGATTGTGGGAAGATTGACTCCAAAAGTGCCTGTAATTGAGAGAGTTTGGGAATGAGAGGGAGGGAAGGAGTGAGGCATCAGTGGAGGAAATGCCCATTTGATCCTGAAAATACTTGAGGGAGCAGGACTGAGTTACTGAAGCCTTGGGCCTGGCAAGCACCCCACACAAGGAGGCTCTAGAGCAAGAACTAAAATCACAATTGATGCCAAACTCGTAGTAGAAATTTACAGTCCCTTCCAGGCAGTAGAGATGTGAGAGAAAGTGAATGGGCTTTGGAATCAAGGCATCAAAACTGCAGTACCCTGTTTATCATTTGCTGGCCATGTGCCTGGTTAGTCCTCAAGCCTCTGTTCCCTCACATAGCAAACAAAGACAATTATGGTGGCTTTTATTTTATTATGATTAATCAAATTCCATGAGGGAAATATAAAAGCCTGCTCAGAGGTGAGGTTTATTATTAGATGAGATTATTATTGACTCAATAACAGAGATTCTGAAATATGGTTTTTGTTCATTTACAACCTTGTGAACATTTTCTTGAATGGTGATGATATTTTCCCCAGGTGAATCGAGGTGTTCCTCAGTATACAATAAACTCCAGAGACCCAAGCAGCACCAGGCTTCCCTCGAGACAATGTCTGGAGTCCAAGCGTATGCTCATTACTAACCATTCTTGTCTACACATCGGGGCCACACTTCATGACTGGACTTTGTGGAAGTTCAGTCAACAGTAGATAATAAAGTTACCACATTAGCATTTACAGGGGCTTTCACAGTGATGACCAAGTGCCAAAGCTTAACTAACTGGTTTGTTAGTCCATTATCGTTCTAATATATGAACAATTCTTTCCTATGTGTCTTAAAATGTAGCTTCTATTATTATTTAGGTATGACAAGGACATTGAAAAGATAGTTTGTGATACCTACAGATCTCAAGAGGACAGGTGGGGAAGCAAAGAGCCAGTTAGGAGGCAGAGGGGGCAATGGAAACAAATGTACTAAGGAACTAAGGACAGACGCTGCCCCAGAGTCTGCTGACATGATTCAAAGTAGCCAATCCTAAGCCTTCTTACCTTGCGTTGCCCATTCCTTCCCATGGAAACCACATTCAAGGCTTTTCCTTACATTTTCCCCTTGCTCCCTCTGTCTCCTGAATCACGTTGGTGCTCCCACATGTGTCTCTGTGGTGTTCTATGCCATCTACTTCTAGAAATCTGTAAGTATAAACTTCCTGACAGTCATTTCTGTGTCCAGATGTCTTACGTTGTTGATTAAAACAAATCTCAGGTACATTTTAAAGCAGTAAAGAAGACATTCATGTCAACAAGCAAGTGAAGTTCTCACACATGTATCAAAGTTCAAAGAGGTTTCAGTTATTTAACATCATTTGTATGAGCATTAGACAGATTCACAGATCACATATTAAATGTAATGACAATAATTCATTGGAGAAAGAGCCAGTGAATGAGGATGCAGCACCATTTGTCAAATTATCATTGAATCAATCATAGGTTAGGCACAGATGCAAAATTAGGTAAGTCAACAAAAGCTTATTGGCTACACAGAATTTACAACAGAATATTATATATGTTATTATTATTATGTATAAATTCTGTGCTATCTATACTTTATAAATAACAAACTGTTATCTACCTTACTTATAATAAGCTGATAGATATGCCTATTTATAACATATAACATATTTATAAATATATAAAGTAAATATTATAAATAACATTTTTTTAATAGATATTTTTCTGGAGAGCTGGTTATTGAACATTTACTTACATATAAGTATGAATACCATTGTATGAACACCAGTGTTAAGAGCTGCAAACATTTTAAGCATAGCACTCCCACTCAAATTGGCAGTGTTCACCTGCTGGGGACTTCGTCATCTCTGTAAGTACAAACTTTCATATTGGGATCCAATAGGGGTCCAGCTCCTGGTCAGATCAGTGGGGTGCCCAGCAGTTCTAACTGAAGGAGACACCACACTCTGTTTTCCTTTCCAATAGCAGACAATCCAGGTGAAAGGACAAAAGCCTGTGTATATAAAGTTTATACAACTTCCTTTTAAATATTCAAAGATGAATTCAATAGAAAGGTCAGTCACAGGACCTACTGCCTGTGTGATATAAAGCTACTTGTGCCAGAGTGGGTCTTGTAGACTACAGAGATTGGAAATACATACAGAGCTGCTTTTAAATGCTCCCAGCCAAGGAGTTAGTGCCTGGGGTGGAGGGGCTGTGAGGTGGCTGGAAGGTATAAGAGGGCTCCTGGCCCAGCAGGCATTCACTCTGGCTCTTAAGTAAATTCTAATGCAAGAATGGGTTAAAAGCTCTAAACAGTTAGGAAATTGAAACCACGTGACAGGTGGTTTCCCTGTTCCTTTTCTTGTTGTCCCCAAATGGCTCCCTTAGTAAGAGATTACATGGCCTTATAAAAACAAACCTTGGTTTTCTAGGGTATGCCAGGGTAGACTGAGTGAAAAGGAAAGCTGGTAAGGAAAGAGTAGCTTCTATAAACAATCTAGAATGGAGAGAGATTGTAATTGCTTTCTCCAAAGGAGGTCCCTTTACCAACTGTCAGGTTGAGCAAAACCAGGAGTATTACAAAGCTCATTCCTGGGAGGGGGCAGCTCTGAGATAGTGGCCTAGGAAGGTTGTTTTTCTCTGCTTTCCTCAATGGCAGGATACAGATAAGATGTGTGACACATTCATGTGAAGTCTCCAAACATGAGCCCAGGATCCTCTTTTGTCTCCTGGGAAGGTTCTGCCTTTCAATGATCTCTCTGAACACGTGGGGAGCTATTTACAGGGAAAATACCTTTTATCCTCAGATTCTCAAAGCACAACAGAAGAAGGTGGTGTTTTACTTTTCACAGTTACTGAATGTTCTTTTCAGAGCTAGGTAGGTAGGTGGGTAGATGACTGATGATAGATAGATAGATAGATAGATAGATAGATAGATAGATAGATAGATAGATAGATAGATGATAGATAGAACAGTTAATTTGCTTTTCTTATTTATAGTCAAGAATTATTCTATTAGAAGGATCCAATTTTCCACTTCAAATGTAAATGAGGGTTTACATCTTACATATTCATACTAATAAGGAACACATCTTGCTTTTCCTTATCACCACAACTGTAGCCTCTCAAACATGCAATAGTCCTCTCAGTTCAGTTTCATAAGTGCAGTTATCAAAAATAAGATAATTTTAGGGGACCTGTGCGGCTCAGTCAGTTGAGCGTCCAACTTCGGCTCAGCTCATGATCTCATGGTTTGTGGTTCAATCCCCGTGTCGAGCTCTGTGCTGACAGTTCAGAGCTTGGAGCTTGTCTTCAGATTCTGTGTCTCCCTCTCTCTCTGACCTTCCCCTACTCTCTCTCTCTCTCTCTCTCTCTCAAAAATAAATAAAAACATCAAAAAAATTTTTTAATATTTTTTAAAAAATTTCTTAGAGAGAGACACACACACGCAGTGTGAGCAGGGGAGGGTCAGAGAGAGAGGGAGACACAGAATCTGAAGCAGGCTCCAGGCTCTGAGCTAGCTGTCAGCACCAAGCCTGATGCAGGGCTCAAACCCACGAACCGTGAGATCATGATCTGAGCCAAAGTCGGATGCTTAACCGACTGAGCCATCCAGCGCCCCAAAAATAAGATAATTTTTGTCTGTCTACGTTTTTCAGCATAATTCATGTTGGTATAAAAATTAAAAAATGTAAAATGTATTTTGTAAACATTCTACACACAGCATAAACATATTCATCAAATTCTGAGGATAACTGTTCAAAGTTCATCACTTGTTTGTTTCTGTAACATTTGAGTTGCAATAGAAGGTACTGCCCAGAATGCACTTGAAACTATTTAAAGACAACTTTATTATCAAAAATCACTATTGCCTAGAAATATTTCTCAAAAGTTTAGTAATTACTTTTTCGTGAACCATAGTTCAAATCAACTTTTTACTGACATGAACTGACATTTTCCCAAAGAAGACATACAAGTGGTCCATTGTATATGAATAGGGACTCAGCATCACTAGTCATCAGGGGAATGTAAATCAAAACCATAATGAGATATCCAATCTGTTAGGATGGCCATTATGCTGAAGACAAGAATTAACAAGTATTCACAAGGATGTGGAGAAAGGGGAACACTTGCACACTGTTGGTACAGCCATCACGGAAAAACAGTATGGAAGTTCCTCAAAAAATTAAAACTACCTATGATCTAGCAATTCCATTTCTGGGTATATACGTTAAGGAAATAAGAGATACTTGAAATCCCTTCATCATTGTAGCATTATTCACAATGGGCAAGATGTGGGAAAACCTAAATGTCTGTCAGTGGATGAATGGATATAAATGTGTGTGTGTACGTATATATCATAAGTACACATATATACAATAGAATATTGTTCAGTGTTAAAATGAAGGAAATGCTGCCATTTTGAACAATATACATGAACCTGGAGGACATCACACAAAGTGAAATAAACAAGACACAGAAAACAAATCCTGTGTGATCTCACTTATATGGTGAATCTAAATTAGTTGAACTTAAAAATTAGAAAGTGATTGTCAGCACTGGGAGAGTGGGTATTATGAAATGGAGAGATGTGGGTCAAAGGGTATAAACTCAGCTCAGGGGTCTATTGCACAACATGGTGACTATAGCTACTAATACTTTATTGTGTACTTAGAATTTGCTAAAAGTAGAAGTTAAATGTTCTTATTTAGAAAAAAAATAACTATGTGAAGTAATGGGTGTATTAATTAATTTGATTGTACATACATATATCAAATCATCATATTGTATGCCTTAAATATAAACACTTTTTATTTGTAAATAAAATAAAAAGATACAATATAGGGGGATAAATCAACCCTTTTCCTGAATTCTACTTTCTTTTTCTTTTATTTTATTTTTTTTAATTTTTTTTTTATTTATTTCTAGGAGAGAGAGAGAGACAGTGTGAGCAGGGAAGGGTCAGAGAGAGAGGGAGTCACAGACCGAAACAGGCTCCAGGGTCTGAGCTGGCAGTCAGCACAGAGCCCAACGCGGGGCTCGAACCCACGAACCGCGAGATCATGACCCAAGCAAAAGTCAGACGCTTAACTGACTAAGCCACCCAGGCGCCCTTCTACTTTCTTTTTCTTTAACATTCATTTAAATATTATACATTCTGAATTTATATTTTCATAACTAATGGTTGAAAATGCCAACAAACTAATTTATAATATACATTTTTTAAAGTAATTGTACTACATAGGCTAATGAAGTAAAGTGGACTTAAAAAGCTGAAAAACTCAATGGAAGTATCATCTATTTGAAATGTATGCTTTCAAAGTGGACCTTCTAGATGTGCCTCTCTCATCTGGTGTCTGTAGTGTGCTCCTGCCCCATCCTGATGTACTGTAGTCACTGACAACATTTGCTCATTTCTCTCTCCTATTTCCTGTTTGAAGAGCTATGCCAATGAGCCCAGCTTATAATGGGCCTAAAAAGATTTTGTTAAATTGTTACATGCGAGTGTGTCGTGTGTGTATACTATGTATAACACTAAAGTAGTAGCCTATTTAATTAAGCATGACTTTCCATTTTAGTGCTCACCCTAAGAGTTCTCTATTCACCTATAGGTAGAGTGTTCTACCATCTAAGTAGAGTCAAAACTACACTCCAGTGCAGCATTTTGACAGTTGAGCACTGTGGCAACTGTCTCAAGGCAGAGCACTTTTCTGTCTACAAAAATACTCCAGTATGTGCAGCTTTACATCACATGAGCAATATGATGTAATGGGATGGCCTTTTCTACTGAATTCAGCTATGAATGCTTTAAATGAAATTCTTTAATCCTTTTAAAAATATCAATATCTTGATCAATTAATATATTAATTCAGGCTGAATTGTCTATTCCAGAGTCCATTTCTTGCTCCCATTTTATTCTTATCTGCTTACTTGAATAATTTGTAATATTCTTGTTTTCACTTCTCTGATTTCTAGTTGTGGTAACTGTCCAGAATTGTGATTAATTATCTGAGAGCTAATGTACTTGACAGATTCAGCTTAGAAACACCTGACTCCCAAGTACTATGTGATTGATAGGAAGATGGGTCCTTCAGTCCCTTTATTTTTCACAAATTATTTATACATACTTGATTTCAGATTGGGATTCAGATTGAGGCTGGATGCTTGGTTCCTGAACCTGTTTTGAAAGCATAAATAGTACTATAGTTGTAGGATTTATATTATTAGCCTAGCTTCATATTGCTTTTTATGTTCCTTATGTTTTATGCTCCTTTCAGCCCCATTAACTCTGCCCTTTTTACTCTCTATTCCTTGTTTGCACATTGATCAGAGAAACTTAATAGAGACCAAATGATAACATCTGTCTTGAAATTATCTGATGCCCCCATCATCAATGCATACCTTCAGGTTGTTTCCAGGTTCCCCCACCCAAGGTTTCATGAAACCCATCATTCTGCTTCCATGTATTCACCTCCTTCCCTAATCACTATATGTACACTGTTCCTAGGTTCAACAGAGCAAGGCAGCTTTGGGAACAAAAAGCAACGCACATCATGTTCATGGACAAGTCTGAGTCTGTAACAAGACTTAGTGGCTGCCCTGCTGCAGGTAAGCTATGCTTGCTTGGCTTTCATTATCACTAGAATCCAAGAGAGGAGGACTAGCCTAGAGCCTGAGGCTATGACCTCTCTCCTGAATTCTCTCTGTCTTGCCTTTAGAATGGATTCTGCTATGTAGAATCTTCCCCTTTTAAGGAGATTCCCTGAAAAAGGTGTCACAAAGGAGTAGGTTTAGTAGGGGAAGCTGCTGAAAAAAAAGGAAGTGAGAAAAAGGTGGCTGTCAGCCTCAAGTCTCCCTCCTTCATACCCTTCCTCCCCCTTCTTGCCTTCTTTATCAATGAAGCATTTTTTAAGGCAGCAGCTCTTTGCCAGACCCAGAGCACAGCACATGTGGTGCTGTCCCTGCCTCCTGAGGATTTACTACAGTAGTGGGGGACACTGACAGTGAACAAATGTATTACATGAAGTGCTGCCACATCCATGGTGCATCTATGTCAGGGGGGAAATAAGGTGTGCTCAAAGGGGACTTGTTATCTGAGAGGGGCCGCACACTCAGTTTATTCTTAAATCATCAGAGATAATTTAGGATTGAGTAGGCCCAGGCACAAGTGTTTACTCATGGTTGCTCTAAGTTTCAGACTGTGAAATAAGGCTTAGAGGAGAAAATCTCTTGCATAAAAATATTTATTAAACAACAAAAATATGCATCTAATGCTTCAGTTCTAGGAAATGAAACAAATCTATTACCTACAGCACAGAAAATGAAGTGGATGCACATGTCCTGGCTTTCCCACAGAGAACCATACTTGCTCACGCTGTGCTGGGGACACCAAGATTCTGTCAGTGTGGAACTGCGAGTTAGGTCCTCTAAGGTCCAGTCAGGAGTCTCCCCCTTCACTGAGGATGCTTTGTAATAGCAAGCAGAGAAGGAGGAAGAGAACACTCAGCATGTGTTGTGTGCTTAGTCCATTAGACTGTGCAGCAAGAAAGTCTTCCAGGTCTGAAAAAAAATCCCGAGTAAGTAAGACACACTGTCATAGGCTGGCTTTAAGAAACTGAACCAGAGAGATCTGTACCTGCTCTGCTAGAGGCCCTACTCTGCTGGGGCCTCCTCATTAGACTTGCTGGTGCAGCTCTGTGCATAGATGCTTGTGAAGCCCTGTCCCATGTGACAGTGAGCTCACCTGGCAGCAGAAGGAAGCCATTGCTGTGGGGTCACAGCTCAAGGAAGATGTGCCTTCCTCTAGCTTTTATATTCCTTTCCTTGCAGCCATGAACAATGGGATTTTTGTGTAACTTAGAGAGTTGAAGGAGAAAATTTGTTTACTGTTTTTAGGGTTTAGCTCTTCTTATGTAGCATGTGAGCTGACCAAAGGTGGCCTTTCAGAGAATTCCACACCAAGTAATTTAACAATCAGGAGGAAATATATCTGATTTGAAATGCAATAACATAAAACAGCTTGCATCCATGTGTTGCAAAGAAGGTCCAACTTTTCCCCAAATTAGTCTTTTTTAAAAAAATATCTTTATTTAATTCTAGGAGAGAGAGAGAGACAGCATGAGCAGGGGAGGGTCAGAGAGAGAGGGAGACACAGACTCTGAAATAGGCTCCAGGCTCTGAGCTGGAAGTCAGCACAGAGCCCGACGCGGGGCTCAAACCCACAAACCATGAGATCATGACGTAAGGGAAAGTCGGACGCTTAACCGACTAAGCCACCCAGGCGCCCCTCCCCAAATTAGTCTTAATACTATGATAGGGAAAGATAGAATAAAGTAGGCAGAGGAAAAGAAAGGTTAGGGCCCGAGGTCCCTAGATGGAGAAAAACACATATTTTGGAACAATGCTGGAGGGATTGACCAGAAGAGTGGGACCGGGCCTTGGGAGTAAGCTTCCTCTTAGGAATGTAATAGATGCCTGGGTGGCTCAGTCAGTTAAGCCTCTGACTTCGGCTCAGGTCATGATCTCATGGTTCGTGGGTTTGAGCCTGCACTGGGCTCTATGCTGACAGCTCAGAGCCAGGAACCTCCTTTGGATTCTATGTCTCCCTCTCTTTGGCCCTCCCGTACTCATGCTTATGCTTTCCTTTCTGTCTCTCTCTCAAAAATGAATAAACACTGAAAAAAATTTTTTAAGAAGATTGTTGTTATAAATAAAAACACAAAGAATGTAACAGACACCACCTACTCCCCCTCAGGTTCCCCTTAGGAATTTGACAATCAAAACACCTAACTAAAATAAGTGACCCATAAAATTTATGTTACACGAGAGACAGTATGACCACAGTCTGACTCCTCACAGGATCGAATCGCCAATCAGGAATAGACAATTGAGCACCTAGATTTATCAAGACAATAAGGAATCTGAGAAGGAACAAGGGGAAGGGAGGAGGGGGGTGCCTACCAGAATCTTCTAAAACAAAGACACTTGCCTATAGTCATAGACATGCACTTTTAAATGCCCCCTTTCTACTAAGACAGTTTTCATACTATTCTTACTTCCTAATCTTATACTCTAATAAACTTTTGCCTGTTCCTCATTTTATTCTGTGTCCACCTCTTCATTCTTCAAAGCAGCAAGACAATGAACCTTGGGTATTGAGGTAAAAAATTCCTGCAATAACATCATTTCCTTGACTAGGGACTGCTTATTAAACAGGAGGAAAGTGCCAATTCCTAAAGCAATTGCTAATATTCCACAGAGAAAGTCACAAAAATGAATAGCTTCACAGCATTCTGGGGGCTCATGCCACACCCCAAGGTGCTCATCTTCCCTGCTGTCACATGGGGTTTCTCCACAGTAGGTCTCCCTCTGAGCCCTAAAGGTCTATGATTCTAGCTCTTTGTATGGCTAGAACCCCAGCCCAAAGGTGCTGGGTGGGGCCCAGCAGAGGTCTTGGCTGAATTCTTTACTGAGTGATTACATGTAAAAACCATAAGCCCCATGAGCAGGGATGCCAACTCTACTAGAACACTCTCACAAACAAATCTGGAGCTACAGGTGAGGAAGGCTGGGCAGGTAAGCATTCAGATGAGGAAGGGCCCAAATTTCTCCCCAGGACTCCTCAGCAGAGGTCAACCTGGTGTTTTCCCCACCCCCACCCCACACTCCAGACAGGGCTGGTTGGTCCTGCCCTCTGAATATGAGAACCTACGGTGAGCATGAAACACTGGAAATGAACAAGCAGTGATGACAAGCAACTGCAACAGGGATCCACTCTGCACATGTTCACAGGTGGGCTTTGGTAGGATCGTCTGGTAGGCTAGATAAAGGATGGGACTGAGGTCAGGCCCACTCTAGGCCTGGGAACCATTTCCCCATATCACCCCATCTTGAGAGAGGGTTGTTTCAGAGTACCAAAACCCCACAAAATAGAAGACCTAACATCTGGGCCTAGAGAAGTCTCCAGAAAAGCTGATGCTAAGACAGGTGCTCACAGTGTAAGAAAGTATTTAGCTGAGAAAGGAGTCAGCCCATACTGAGCTTCAGTGTTGACTCCCCACTAGTAGAAAGAAACAGGTTTCCCACAGGAAAGGATTCAGGCCCTGTTGGCAGTCATTTCTTGTATATAAACTAGAAAATTGTTTTAGACAGCTTTGTGAATTTGGTTAGACCAAGGCAGCCCTGTAAGCAGGGGTCCTCAAATTGGGACTGTGAACACCATGTGGTATCCCCCTCAGGAAGCCCAAGGTTACCCACTGAGCTTAGAAAGAAAATATTAGAACTTCCACTGTACATTTATAGGAAAAATTAAAACTAAGGTTTAGTAATATTTACTGTATTTATTAGAATCTACCAAATCAATGATTCTATGGCCCACCATTATTCACATCATACAAAAAAGAAAACTGTTACCAATGGATGAGTTACTATAACCTAGGATTTTTATTATATACTTATAAAAAGGGCTTTTTTAGACTTGGTCAGATAGCAAAGATTTATTTTTATTTTTGAGAGAGAGAGGCAGAATGTGAAGAGGAGAGGGGAAGGGAGACACAGAATCTGAAGCAGGCTCCAGGCTCTGAGCTGTCAGTCCAACGTGGGGCTTGAACTCACAAACTACGAGATTATGATCTACGCCAATCGCGTAGATTGGACACTTAATCAACTGAGCTACCCAGGCACCTCTTGCAGTGAAGATTATCATGTGTTTTAGTCCTGTGCATATGTATAAAAAGGAAGATATAAGTAAAATCAAGTTTGTACATGCTAGCATGGCAACTATCTTACCACCACTAAATGGGGAACATACTAAAGTATTTTTCCTGAAATGGAGTGGGAAATTAAAAAGTTTGGAGACCACCTTGGATGAGGATAACATCAGATTTCAATGTGATGTCTAGAACCAGCATTCCCAAAACTCTCCAATTTGTAGATACCTCTGGGAGCCGGATGGCTTCGTCTCCTGCCATGACATCCAGAGAAGCTCACCCATTGGAATTTCACCTATCATTGGAGGTGGTTCCCGGAGGGCAGGACCAAGGGTCTCTCCCTCTGCCATACAGCATGCTTGGAGCTGGCCAGGGCCAGGATGCTAGAGGGCCATCTCTCCTATAGGCCTATAGGCTGGTTCTGGCCCGAAAATGTTTGTTTGCTTGTATGGATTGATCGGCTAGTGCTGGAAATGTGTGGGTTTTTTTTTTTAATGTTTTATTTATTTCTAAGGGAGAGAGAGAGCCAGCGTGAGCAGGGGAGGGTCAGAGAGAGAGGGACATACAGAATCTGAAACAGGCTCCAGGCTCTGGGCTAGCTGTCAGCACAGAGCCCAATGCAGGGCTCAAACCCATAAACGATGAGATCATGACCTGAGCCGAAGTCGGACGCTTAACCAACTAAGCCACCCAGATGCCCTGGGAAATGTATTTTTCAAAATTGGGTTTGAAGCATGAGGTGAGGCTTGACCTGACCCCAATATGACATTCACATTACCTGTTAACTTCAGATGGCACTTGACTTTGCTATTTCACTGTGTCCGTACTTAAGACTAAATCTTAGAACATTAAACTGGTTCTTCAGGCTAATGAAATACTTAATTCTTTGGGACTATGTGTGGGAAGAACCACTCTGTTGGTATAATAAGATCTTGGGCTGGCTCAACACAAAGCAAAGACCAGTAGCTGGAATGTTGTCTTTTTTTTTTTTTTTAACTCTAATTAATTTAATGTCCCTCAATTACTGGATATTGTTCACAAGCTAAAAGGCACATTTCAGTAAACTTGTATATAAATACTAGATTATACAATAATTTTTAAACCTCATATTGACTTGAATACTGTTAATGGTAATGATAATAAAATTTATTCTGTGAATAACATGTAACAGGTATAACATGAAAAGTGCCTTTTCATTTTAACAAATCAATGGGATAAATATTCAGCTCTAATTCTGCAGTTGCAGAGACTGAAATACAAACAAGTTACTCAACCTTTCATAAAGATCATAAACATTACAACAAGTATTTTTGAGATTTGAAAAAATATTTTGGAGGGATTTTCCCATGCTTTTTCTATTATGCCACACTGTCTCCTTAAATGCAAAATTAACAGATGTAAATGAAAAAAACAGTAAAGAGAATGATAGTTACCTGCCTAAAGCACATCATTTGTAGAACACTACAAATGGCTTAATTACTATATAATTATAGGTAATGACTTTTATGGTGTTTCTTCTTTTGAGCTGTATTTGGAACTAATTGGTCAAAGGTCATCCATTCAATATTTATTTAGAATTATTTTTCACAATTATTCACAAAGTGTTATTTTAGATCATGGAACAGAAAAGATTTCAGGCCAACAAACAAGATTATTTTGCATAAAATTTATCCTTCAACACATAGTGAGGGTAGAGGGTAAGTTGTCCTCATTTTACATGAGAAAACTGAGAAACAAATAGAGTTCTTCTGAATCAGAATGGAAAAATATGCCCTTGGGACTAAGACAGCCTTCATTCTTGGACTCAGACAGGACTGGGTAAGAAGGGTCCTTAGAGACCCTCTGGTCTTCAGGTCCCTGTAGGTGCCACAAGGCCATGATCTTATAGTGTATTGTTTTCTATTTGTGATTCCTGCATCAAGACGTATACTTTTACATCATTATATTATAAACATAATCTTTTATTTTATCTTCCACCTGCTTCTCAAAATCCTCATAATATCCCATTATTTAAAACATTTACTTACCTATTACTCTACTGTTAGATTTAGAATATGGCCATATATTCAATATTTGAAATAGCACTACCAAAAATATTTCTTTAGTTTATATTGATAATTATTCTTATGGAAGAGTATAGAAATGGCACAATAGTTAGGACTCACATCCTGAACTCCTGTGCACTGTTGGTGGGAACCTAAATTGGTGTGGCCACTATGGAAACCAGTATGGAGGTTCTTCGAAAAATGAAAAGAAGAAATGTCATATGATTCAGCAATTCCACTTCTGGATCTTTCCCCAAAGGAAACAAACATACTAACTCAAAAATATATATACGTACCTCCATATTCATTGCATATTTATAATAGCCAAAGCATGGAAGCAACCTAAGTGTACATTGATGGATGAATGGATAAATATATAATATAGATATGTCTAAATATAAATATGATATAAATCAGGATAAAATAAATTATACATGTATTTATATATAAAACACAAACACACAACAGTGAAATATTTTTCAGCCACATAAAAGAAGAAAACCTTGCCATTTGTCACAAGATAGGTGGACCTTGAGGGCATTATGCTAAGTTAATCAAACTGAGAAAGACATGTACCATATGCTTCACTTAAATGTAGAATCTTAAAACAAAACAAAACAAAAAAACATAGCTCATAGATACAGGAAGAGTTTGGTGGTTGTGGTTTGGTAGGTGGGCAAATGGGTGAAGATCAAAGGTCAGAAGGTGCAAATTTCCATTTATAAAACAAATAACTAATGGGATTGTGATATACAGCATGATGATTATAGTTAATAAAACTATATTGTATATTTGAAAGTTAAGAGTTTATCTTAAAGGTTCTTGTCACAAGAAAAAAATTGTAACTATGGGGGTGATGGATATTAACTAGATGGTGTGGTAATCATTTCACAATATACACAAATATTGAATCGTGTTGTACACCTGAAACTAATATCATGTTATATACAAATTATATCTCAAGTTTTTAAAAACTGTATGACTTATGTACTCCACAAATGGTAGCAACTTTATTCATGGATTAGTTATTATTATTCACAGAATAATGTTAATTATCATCATATCAATGTGCTATGGTATGTTTATTTACAATATTTTTAAATAATTGCTATAAAATATATTGTTTCTAAATTAACAACCAGCCTCTCATGATTATCTCTTAAATAACTATCTGGGGTGCCTGGGTGGCTCAGTCAGTTAAGCAAGCGTCCGACTTCAACTCAGGTCATGATCTTACAGTTCGTGGGTTTGAGCCCCACATCGGGCTCTGTGCTGACGGCTAGCTTAGAACCTGGAGCCTGCTTTAGATTCTGTGTCTCCCTGTCACTCAGACCCTTCCCTGTTCATGCTGTCTCTCTCTCTCAGAAATAAATAAAACACTTAATAAATAAACAAAATAAATAGCAGACCCTGTTTATTTGCTGTAGGAGTTAATGCCTCTAAGATTCAGTTTCCTCAAATATAAAAAGTATAATAATACCTGTTTCATGGGCTTAAGAGAATTGAATGAGATAAAGTGTACGAAGTGCCTGAAATATACCGAGAGCTAACAAAATCTGCCATTATCATCATCCCTCATATCATAACCACTGTTGGCACAGCCACCACAGTCATCTGCTGTGAAAAAGGATCAATGGGTCAAAGAGTACAAAAGTGTTATTGTGCTTTCTGCATCTGACAATTCACTCTGAAACATGACTATTTTGTTCAACTTTCATGAGCAGAAGCCACATTTTGGAACCACTGTCACCATCCTTGGCAGTCAATATTCCCAGCTTTGGATGTTTCCAAAGATATAAAATAGTAAGTAGGAAGCCTAGAACCTAGTCTTTGCTCTTCTGCTTCTGAAATCAAGCTGGCCTTGCACAGGAGACTGGAAATGATCACAGGTAGCCTCTTCCCCACATTACTGCTGGGAGTGCCAGTGGCACGTGGAAAATGACTTCACTTGTAGGACTACATAGGTTCCACCTGCAATATCAGCATCTGTTCCCTAATTTGTGTCCTTTCTCTGGAGTAAGAAGGAGCAGCTAGTGAATCATGGGCTAGCATATTGAGAGCCCATATGAGAGGGGGTGCTTTGGGAAATGTGGTAGGCATGACAGGAGGGAAAGATACAACGTTTTCCAATACTGTACTATAAACTTTCCCTACTGGCACCACCCACACTATGCACAGCTGGATGGGAAGGACAGGGCAGAAAGTGGGTTGTACCTTCATTAAGTATCCTTGAAGGTAACGCTACCCAAGGTTGCAGAAGAGGGAGCAAGGTACAGAAATGTGGGTTGAAAGCTGATCATTCTTTCAGTGTGTTCCTCCACTACTGGTCCCACCAAGAAGGCAGGGGCAAGACTTGGTTTGGAGGGTTCTTACCCTCACTGGTGCTGCCCCTCCACTGCAGTCCTGGCAGTGCACAAAGGGGTGGGAAGTGGCGTTGGGCTGTGATATCCTTAAGTATGCCATTCCACTGTGGGATTTGCCTAGGACTGAAGAAGGCCAAAAGAGGAACATAAAAGGGGACTTAGAGTTTTGACTTCTCACAGCCAAGGCCATTAGGACTGACAGAACAGAGGGCTGAAGGGCTGTGCCTTCATTAACTGCTCCTCACTGAAGTCCAGTCAGAGCATGCTAAAGAGGGGAGAGGGTGCAGGATGTGGGATTGAAATGCTGTACCTTCTTTAACTGTGCCCCTGGAGGTCAACAGCAGAATGTTACATCTGTTTTCTGACCCAGGAAATTTCACGTTTCTTATGGAGTTTTAAAAGTGAAATATTTGACAGGAGTGCTGATGCATAGGAGCACATGTACCCCAATATTCATAGCAGCACTTTGAACAGTAGCCAAATCATGGAAAGAGCCCAAGTTTCCATCAACTGCTGAATGGATCAAGAAGATGTGGTTTATCTATACAATGGAATACTACATGGCAATGAGAAAGAATGAAATCTGGCCATTTGTAGCAACAAGGATGGAACTCGAGGGTGTTATGCTGAGCGAAATAAGTCAGGCAGAGAAGGACAGATCCCATATGTTTTCACTCATATATGGATCAGGAGAAACTAAACAGAGGACCATGGGGGAGGGGAAGGGGAAAATAGTTACAGAGATGGAGGGAGGCAAACCATAAGAGACTCTTAAATACTGAGAACAAACTGAGGATTGATGGGGGTGAGGGAGAGGGAAAAGGGGGTGATGGGCATGGAGGAGGGCACTTGTTGGGATGAGCACTGGGTGTTCTATGGAAACCAACTTTACAATAAACTACATTAAAAAAATAATTTAAAAAAAATAAAAGTGAAACATTTGCACTGAGTTTGCTCCCTGCTCAGAATCCTCACAAATGAGCATTCACCCCTTGTGTTCACTACACCCTGCTGGCTTTTAATATGTGTGGCAGGCCTGAGCTGTTACAAGGCACCTTCCTTCTTTGGGAGCACTACCTGGTGGGCTGTAAAGGGCGACGCCTAGCCATTCATGCCTGTTTCTGTCCTGCTTTAATGCCCTCCTCATTTCACAGTTGGAAGATGGTGTTGGTGTGCTGTAAGGAAATCACTGGAGATTTAGTTGGGTAACCTGTCTGCCAGTCTTGGCTCGGCTTATCAGCTCGTGTGCTCCCCAAAGTCGGCTCACTGAAAGGATACTTGAAGAACACTGGAAATCACTTTTAAACCCAGCAATCAGGGCAGAGTAAACGTAGGAATAAAATTTTAAATAATAATAATGATACTATGCTGATAATCACCTAATGATAATGTGATTCACAACGAATGTGACTTTCCTAAGTGATTAATTTTTGCTTATTTCTGTTTTGCCCGGCACAGCCAGAGCTCTACAGATAGGTAGAGCAACCGTCTGCATGTGTGGACTGTGCTAATAGGAGACGGGTACTCTTACCGCAGCTGCCAGGTGTCTGACGGGGTAGGCAGTGCAGGGCTGCGAAGACACACCTGCAAAGGCGGCAGCCAAGGAAGGTCCAGGCTCCGTGCTTCACCGCGCCGCATTCGCTGGGGAGGCCGTGAGGCGGAGTTAGCGTTGCCGACGCGCTCCCTTCTCCCATCCCATCCACGCCCCACCCCTCACAGGCCTGCGCGCACTCCCATCCACTCCCGGCTCCCCTCCCCTACACTCCACCTGCGAGCCCCCAGCGTCCACTCCAGTGCCCCGGCCCCAATGGTCCCGTCCCAGCCACGGCAGCCCGCTCAGTGAAGCGCTCACCTGTGCCTCTGGTCATGCTCGCAGTAACGGCCGGTGAAGTGGGCGGGGCACACGCAGAAGCTGCCCAGCACGCAGGTGCCGCCGTTCCTGCAGCAGCGCAGCTGCTGGGGCTCACCTGTGAAGGAGTCGCCTGGGTGTCAGCCTCCGCCTGGCTGTTGGCGTCCCGCGTTAGACAAACCCGATGACGGCTTCACGAGATCGCCCCAGAGAGGCAATAAAATTTAACTCCCTGCTAAGCGTGTTTGCTCAGGTAAACCCTACTTGTTAATTTAAGGATTAAAAACAAACTGCCAGGGGTCCCAGAGGGTCAGGAAACAGTCCGAGGACCCAAAGAGAATCCCTGCTCCCAGCAAGTAGGATTTTCTCTCTTCATTCCTTTCACATGTTAAAGTCAGGCTTTGACATCCCAGGACAGTGATTAAAGACCGGCCTCCAGGGCGGGGACCACCCACGGTGCGACGACTGCAGAAAACTCTCACCTCTCACCCCCGCCAGAGGGATCGCCTACCCCCGCCACCATTCCCAGGGCCCCGTGACTGGGGGTCTGGAGCCTGAGAGTCTGCAATAAGCCAAGGATGGGTCCCTATTATCTGGGGTGGGATAGTTGTTTTGAATGTATTTAAATCGCGGTTCTCTGGACCTGAGCAGATGGAAAGTTTTACCAATGAACTAGTAAAACTTTTTTTCAGAGCAAAAGAACACCTCTCTAGGAAATATTTTTCACTTTATAGTGTATCATCATTTGAAGATGATAAAATGTTCTTTGTTGGATTTTTCATTTTATCCTTAATTTATTCCAGGTTTTTCTCAGATCCTAAATTGGGATACCACAGACTGAGATGACCAAAAGGTAATGTGGGTGGCTTCGCTGCTTATACTTACGCTCTTGGAGACTCGGGAAGTAGGAAGGTGAATCCTGGGGCCTCCAGCCTTTGGCGCTTGCATTCACCTCCCCAAAATTATTCAGGGTCCAGTTGAGTGTTTTCTGCTGGAGCTTTTGGGCTGTGGCATTGTTGATTTCTTCTCTGTTACTTTTATGTTTCTCTCTGTGATAACCTTTTAAAAACACTGAAAATATGAGACTGATAATGATTAGGAAACAAATATACAATAAAAAGTAAGAGACTATAAATAAAATGCTTCTTACTGTTGTTTCCCAAGTGGATGATCTGTAATGCCAAACTGGTAAAAAACAGAAGCCTAGAATATTTAAAGAAAATCACTGAAGTTTAAAATATTAAAAGTATAAGTAGAAATTTACACATGTTCAAAATGTAATACAATCATATAAAAACATAAATCTATGCAATATTTGATGTGTAATAAATATTATACCATCAGTTTAAAACTTGTAGATTTTAATTAATGTTGTCATGACTTAGAAAGATTTAGAGACCAAAGAAATGTACATATCCCTTAATGAGATGGAACAAATGTGCATGCATTGCAGTTTATTCTGGAGGCTTTCAAATGCCCCTCTTGGCTCTCAGATCTGGAAGATCTGTGTCCTTACCTAACAGGGTGAAGCCGGACCATTTTCCCACTGACACGTCTGGTGTGAGAGTCTCCTCTCATCAGTACACTGAAGACCAATTTCCAAGAAGCTCTAATATGACTGGGTTTTGTATTTGAAGGTATCTTTAATCCAGCCCTTGTGACAACTGCATTAGTGCATAAGATGGATAAGTAAATAAAATACAGGTATTTCCTACCCTCTGCCTAGGCTATGAGAAACAAGAGTCAGATCTCTGGATTCCGCTGTGGAGGCCCATTAGGCAATGACCTGCTGTGACAGGCAGGGCCCATGCTGAGCCTCCAGGACTGTCCCCTCAATGAGATCTGGTGGGGTGGGGGGTGGGGGCCAGACACTTGGGCTGATTCTCTCCCCAGTGGTGTTAACAGTGTTGACAGCAGCAGGAGTGGTCCACCCTGATATGAAACATTTGCGGCTAAGGCAACAAGCCTTTCCCTCACCAAAACAACAACAACAGCAAACAAAAAAGAAAAAAATAAAAATCCCAACATGAACAAAAACTTTTCACAGGAAAATAGAAATTTTATGTTGCATACTCCTTGTACTGATAGTGAGGGCCTAGCTAAAGAAGGAAGCCATTGTGTGGGATATAACCAGCAGGTATAGATCCCAAAAGTCTTGGGGAGCATGGATATAAAGAGAGACATTTCAGCATCTATTTTCTGAGTATGTATCAATACTTTAAAATACTTTAACAGACTGAGTCTTTTCTCTGTGTCCAGCATGGTGACAAATATGGTACAGCATGCCCCTGGGGAAGTGTTATTATTATGCCCCATATAAAGGGAGGGGCAACAGAAGCTTAGATTCTAAGTCCATTGTGGCAGTTAGATCTTTGAAAAATATGAAATGTACAGATTTTATGAGAAGAAGCCTACAGTGTGCTCAGTATGTGAAGACTACTGAGTACAGAGGTGACTGCTCCTACTCCCTTCATTGTCTGATGTCAAGCTCTGAATCCAAGAAGGGTGTAATTGCCAAAATAAGGACCAGAGGCCTTTTATCAGCACTGAGGAAGATAACTTGCAACTCTGGGGCAAATCATTCTGTGATTTTAATATAAAAACTGCTTTCTAAAAATAGCATGCCTCCTCCAAGGTGAAATAGTCCTTGATACTGATTAAATGTTAAAACATTTAAATGTGAGGTTTATTAAAGAGGCTCTTACATAACCCAATAGGGAACTGGTGAGCCTGGCTGCCATGGGGCCTCCCAGGAACCAGGTCTGTGAGTTGCTAGGACCATGTCAGGACCAGCTGACCTGGTTGGACAAACCATGTGGAAGATGGTACCTCATACCTTCATAGAAACATCTGTAACTGGAGTCATGACAAATACACTTTTAAATGTAATGGTTATTACTTGTGAAGTGCATAATTTAGTTATATGTAAAAGTGAGTATACATGGGGCACCTGGATGGCTCAGTAGGTTGAGCATCCAACTCTTGGTTTCAGCTCAGGTCATGATCTCTTGGGTTGTGGGTTCGAGCCCTGCATCAGGCTCTGTGCTGGAGAAATTAAGTATATTTTATGACTTTAAATCAGTAGAAACTTTTATTCAAGCAAATGGGTTGTACTAAAGTAAAACCATGTACAAGCTAAACAAATATATTTCTTTGAATAAGAAGATTTAAAACTGTTCAGTTTGTAGGATAATATTGAATCCAAGCCTTTCTGAGAACATTAAAGTTTTAAGAATAATATCTAAAATCTAATCCCCCCCCCCCCAGTTTCTTCTATTAAATTTTGTATTGTGGACATTATTTTTTAATTTGCAATCTGATTCTTTTTTTTTTTAAGTTTATTTATTTTGAGACAGAGAGAGAGCGCAGGGAAGGGCAGAGAAAGGGAGAGAGAGAGAATCCCAAGCAGTCTCTGCACTGTCAGCACAGAGCCCAACTTGGCGTTCAAACTCACAGACTGAGATCATGACCTGAGCCAAAACCAAGAGTCATATGCTCAACCAACTGAGCCACCTGGGTGCCCTTCTATCATGGACATCTTTGAACATACACAAAAGCCAAGATAATAATGATTCGATAAACTGGGGTTCATCGATTAAGTATCCATTTTTGCCAATCTTATTTATTTTCCCCACTCATATTTTTTTTCTGGAATTTTTTAAAGCAAATCTCAGACATCATGATATTTTCTTTGTCAAATAAGGTGTTGAAGATATAAACTTTATAAAATGAAACTGTGGGAAAACGAAGGAAATGTCTTGCCAGCAAGACAGGATTGTGAGTCTAGAAATATGGATGGAACGTCCCATCTCTAGGCGTTTGCCTATGACCTAAAGTCAGCTCCAGGGAGGGAAAGGGCTGATGGCCTAGCAGTGAGAAAGCTGCTCATACCTGTTTTTCAGCATCCTGTCACTTACTCTCATTTACTTACAGGTATTGTAAATAAGAAGTTTGCATTTCATGGCAGAGGAGCCCAGGTTTGCTTAGTTAATGAGGCCCAGCTGGCCAGCTGGAAAGGGCTGCCTGGGAGAGGCTGTAAGCCTAGTGAAGGGGAAATGATCCCCTCTCTGAGGAAGGTTATTTCTTGTTATCAGTTGTAAATAGATAAGATTGGAGCCGCCTCACTCACCAGACCTCCACTCATACTTGTGACTCATTTTGAGCTGATATAAAGTGTGTGGGAATTGGGACACCTTGTTCCAAGATTGGAGACTACCCCACCCCTGTGTCTACAGTACTTCAAACAACCTCAGAGAGATGTTCTGCAACAAATTAGGTGTGAAGGAATTCTCCAAGAGGTACTTTAAAGCAGTAGTTGCCTATGTGTGCTGCTCATTGGGGTCTCTGGGAAAACTGAATCCGTCCTCAAGCCCAACATCAGGATTTTTTTTTAACCTGCTCAGGGGACCCCAGTATACACCCTGGACTGTGATTCTGCTGTGTTTTATGTGGCTTATGTGTTCCCAGTGATGGGAGTGCTTCTTTCTTGTTGTTGCATTCCTGCCTTAGCTCAGTGCCTGATGTATGGTATCACACAATCTGATGTTATTCATATGAATAAAAGAATACATAGATTATCATACTTACACCCATTTTTCAGTGAGGAAACTGAGATCTAAGAAGTTAAGAAACTGGCTTGGGGATGTATGAATAACAAACAGCTGTGTGGAGGCTTGAACCGAGGTTCATCTGATCTAACATCTCGTTTGATTCAAGTTGCTTTAAAATTATTGTGTTTACTGTAGATCAGGCATACTATACTCACTGAATTACACATGTTGTTCTATTCTATTGTCATCCATTTTATGACATAGAAATTAATTTCTCCATTTTATAAATGAGAAAAGTGAGGTTTCAAGAGTTGAGGACTTGCACAGCGCCTCACAGCAGTGGCCCAGGTTGTTGAAAGCTGAGCCGTGGCTTGAAACCGTAATAGCATGCTGCTGCCCCCTGAAGCAGGCTGAGGGCTTCTGAGTGGGCACAGTGGAAAAGACTAGGTGGAGGGGCACTGCCCCAGTTGTACACTGTAAGGGAGGGGGTTAGAGACCTGAAAGTATTTACCAAGACAGGACAGTTACAGGGCAGTTACAGGATGTGGTCTCTGGAAGTCAGTGTTGAGAGCATTGTCTGGTTGAGGGAGGGAGGTGTCCTGGAAATAACAACAGGAACCACGAGGTTCCCTTGGAAGGGTGGAAAGGCAGGAGGAGGAGCTGTGGGTAGATACATGATGCAGGAGAAATTATAGCATATAGAAAGACCAGATGATGGGGAACCTCCTGGATGCTCCTGCAAGAAGTCATGAAGCCCTGAATAGGGAATTTAGAGAAAAGAACAAATTCTAAACTTATATTTAGCAACCAATATCATTTTTCTCTAATTTCAAAAACTGTAATATATCCTCATGTTAGTGTTAGGGTGGCTGGTGACATGGGTGGCAAAGAGTTGCACAAAGAGTGGAGGACAGCAAGCAGGACAGTTTATTCAGTCTCCAAGGGAAGAGGGGGGCCAGACATCAAGAAAAATGTCAGCCTTCAGTCTGGTTGGCCTTTTAAGGGGTTTTGAAGGATGTCCAAGGGTTGCAGCTGTGCTCATGGTGGAATGTGGGGAGGGGGTAGATTCTTGGCCAGGTAGAGCAGGAGGTGGCAGGTTTCTTGAGGGGCTCTATCTGGGGCTCCTCCAGAAGGGTTCTGGATTGTGGTCAGGCTAGAGAAGAATGTTTTGTAGTTGGAGTCTACTTTCTGAGAATGTTGGGCACCATAACCTAGAAAAACAGAGTTAAGGCCAAGTGCAGACACCTATGAGTTTTGTCTGTAAGTGTGAATAGATTCCTTTCAGTTAGTTTGAGTAGAAAAAAAAATGAAAAAGAAGATAAATATCACTTATACTGTCATTGTTCAGAAATAACAACTATTAGCTTTTCACCCAGGTCTTTTATTATTCCCTCATGTAAAATGTGAGGAACTGAGCTTTAGAGCTTCAATCCTTTTCGGCAGCTAGATCTTTGGAGAATATGGAATGTACAGGTGTTATAAGAAGAAACCTGTATGTGTGCTGTATCTGAAGATTGCTGAGCACAGAGTAACTGCCAGCTGTCATTGTGCCGTTTTTAAAAAATTAATCCTAAGTGATTTATGTATTTTAATTTCATTGTAAATGATACTTTGTTAATTCCTTTCTTTGCTGCTTGTATTTAGGAATACAGTAGATTTTATTGTGGTAAAATATATATAACACAAAATTTCTTAGCTCAGGTTGCTATAACAAAATACCATAGGCTGAGTAGCCTAAATAACACACATTTATTTCTCAGAGTTCTGGAGTTTGGGAAGTCCATGATCTAGGTGCTGGCAGAATTGGTTCCTGGTGATGTTTCTCTCCCTGGCTTGCAAACAGCTGCCTTCTCATTGTGTCCTCACAGGACAGAAAAGGGGCAGGAAGCAAGCTCTCTGGTCTCTTCCTGTGATGCGCTAAACCCATCTTGAGGATCCAACCCCCATTCTCTGATCTAAACCTCCCAAAAGCTACTTCCAAAATCCTATCACACTGGGGGTTACAGTTTCAATATATGAATCAGGGGGCACAATTCAGTCCATAGCAAAAATTGCCATTTTACCATATCTAAATTTAAAATGCATTGATATTAATTATAGTAATAATGTGCAGCCATCAGCACTGCTTAAAAGCACTTTCACTACCCCAGAAGAAACTCTGTACCCATTAAGCAGTAACTCCCCACTGACTGCCTACCCAGCCCCAGGTAACCTCTAATCTATTTTCTGTCTCTGTGAATTTGTAAATTCTGTATATTTTGTGTAAGTAGAATCATATAATATTTGTTCTTTTATTTCTAGATAATTACTTAACATTTAGGTTCATCCATGTTGTAGCATGTATCAGAACTTAATTTCTTTTCATAGATGAATGATGTTCCATTGTTTCTATATATCACACATTTTATTTATCCATTCTTCTGTTGATGGGCACTAGGGTTGGTTTTAGCTACTGTGAATACTGCTGTAATGAACACTGGTGTATAAATATCTCACTTGAGTCCTTGTTTTTAATTATTCTGAGTATATACCTATGAGTGGAACTGTTGGGTCATGTGGTAATTCCATGTTTAACTTCTAGAGGAATTATTACACCATTCTTCATAGCAACAGATGAACTTTCCCTCACTGCATCACAAGTACAGTGCAAGTAAGTAACCCTTCACTCCAGAAAGGTGGCCTGCTGGGTTGGGGCAGCTCCTATACACACTAGCCTAGAAGTCCAGGGTGCCTAAGGGTAGGAGGGGCATGGGCAGCAATGTGCATATATAGGACAATCTGAAAGTGCAGCCAGGCTCCTGGGTTTGTCCCATGAATCAGGGAGATGGAAGCATAATTTGCGCCATGGGTGGGGACTTTGGGAACACATGGGACCAAAAGGTTCTATCCAACTCCAAAAACAGAGTAGCTAATTCCTCTGATGCCATATCTCTTGGGATCTTGATGGAAATTCCAGGCCTGACCAGGGCTATATGAGATGGGAAACAACTTGAAATCATGATTGTTAGAGAGAGCCCTAGTCCAATAAGGACAGGAGTGTCATATGGGTTAATGTGGTAACCACCATTCAAACCTTTTTGTCACTGGATCATTGAGTAAAATGCTGCTCTAGGAAAATAATGTAAGCAAGGGCAATAATGGGTTTGGGTCTGAAGCCTGGGGGCAGGTGTGTAGGACTGAACTGTGTATACATGAACCGATTCAGCATGTAGGCACCCTAGGATCAGTTTCTGGGTCCTGGAGTTGTGAAGGTGGACAGGGCCCTCTGTGGGGAGTTCTGGGCGGCTCAAAGGGCTGTCAAGTTTCACCCCACTGCAAACCCAAGTTGCCTGTTATCCTGAAGCTAGGTCTAATGGAAACACCCAGGCACAACCATGAAGACACTGATGAAGACACCTGAGGGACCTGATGTCCATGGATGTCATAAGTATGCCCTGGCACAGAGCTTCAAGGGGTCTCACTGAAACATCCCTCTGTCTACTTCAGGAGTCCAGTGCAGGTAACCCTACTACACAAAAATGTCCTGCTGGGCTGAGGCAACTCCTACTTCCAAAGGACTAGAGGTCCTGGAAACCTGAGGGTAGGAGGCAGGCAGGGAGTATGTGCTAGCCTCTCCAAACCTGTAGCCAGACTCCCTGGTCAGGGCCCTATAGGGAGAGTCCCTACCACAAGTTCAAATTTGTGCAGTGTGCATGTGGTTGCCAGTGGTCATTCTGCTCTAAAACAAGGTAGCCAATTTTCCTGATGCCAGATCTCCTGAGATCTTGGATGCCATTCCATGTTTCATCAGAGGGCTGAAGAATGAAAGACACCTAGGAATCATGATTGTCAGGTGGGTACTCAGTACCCATAAAGCCAGCACCCATATGGTGTTTGACAGAAGCCACCATTTCAAACTTTTCATCAGTGCCACAGTGTGGGAAAGGAGTCCTAAGGAAGATATCCTGGAAAGTGAGGGCAGGCACATTCCAGCAGGCCAAGAGGACCTGATGCCTGTGTGAGGGGCAGAGCTGGGAAGTACACTGATGAGAGACACCTGGGGGACCTGACTCTAAAAATGACACTGAGTATCCTAGCACCACAGGACCACAAGGGGTCAAACTCAATGACATTTCCTTCTCTACATCTGTAGTGCATCAAGGATGGCCTGCTTAACTGAGACAATCCCCTTACACCCAGGTCTTGAATCTGGGAGACCCATGGGGAGGAAATACACAGGGAATGATGTGCCCATTCATAGGCCAGTAAAAAGTGAAATCCAAGCTCCACGTCTTGGCCTCCAGGTCAGGCCATGTAGGCATAGTTTGGGCCACAGCCGGGGACTGTCCAATTAGGACAAAAGGACTCTATAGGTTGTGAGGGTAACCACCGTTCAAATCTGTTCATCAATGGATCAGTGCAGAGAAACACTGCCCCAGGAAAATGGCAGAGTAAACAAGCCCAGGCCCTGCATAACAATCCAAAATGGGAAATTCACTGATGAGAGATACCTGGGGGACCTCATGCTCACAGGTGTCTTGAGTATCTTCTGGCATAGGGTCCCAGGGGTCTTTCAAACATCTCTGTCTGCTTCAGGAGTATAGTGCTATAACCCCTAGCTACAGAAGGTATCCAGCTGAGATGGGATAGGCCTATTTCCATGTCATTAGGGGTCCTTGAAATCTGAGGACAGTGCTATGCCCAGATCGCGATCTCCCCAAAATCCCAAGACCACCAAGGAGTCTGAGTCACGTATGCAAGAACAAAGGGCGTTTATTCAGGCTTAAGCTCGGGCTCCCAGACCTCACCAATGCAATGGATCCATGCTGAGAGCCCCGAACAAAGGAGGAGTAGGGTTTTTTATTAACTCTAGGGCAGGAAAGGGGTGATAGACAGGGACTACAACGTGATAGGACAAGGTGACGGCAAAGGTTGTTACGGCGCAGAGGGATTGGTGAGTTTAGAGCAAGGCAGGCCAGAATAGTGGCCGGAATGTCCGGTACCTCCCAACCTCCAGTGATTGGTTCGGACACAGGGAAGGGCAGTGGCTCAAGCCTGCTGTGTCAGGCCTCAGAGACTTGGGCCTTCTAATCTCTGGGGCCTTCTGAAGCCTGTCATGGCGCTGGTTTGGTTCTTCAGACAGGAAGTACAGAGAATGCGAAGTGAGCCTGCATGGGCCCTTCTCACCCTGCAGCCAGGCCCCCCAGCATAGTTTCCCACAGAAACATGTAAGGGTATTGCAAGCCACAAGTGTGGATTTGAGGGGGACACAAGAGACTACCAGAGGTCATCCTGCTCTAAAACAGAGTAGCTAATTCCCTTGACAAGAGATCTCTTGGGATCTCAGATGCCTTACCAGGGTCACCAGAGCCTAGTGGGTTAAGAGACACCTGAAAATCATGATTATAGTCTCCTAGACTCATAAAGACAGAAAGGTCTTTTGGGGCCTAACATGAATAATCATGGTTCAAACTTTTTCATCAATGGCACAGTGCAGGGAAAGGCTGCTCCAGGAAGGTATCCTGTAGATGAGGGCAGACTCATTCCAATAAGCAAATTGGGCAAGATGTATGTGGCAGATTCCCAGGAGTGGACTGCAAAAGCCTGAGCCTTAGTGACTCTGTGTTCAGAGATGCGTGTCCAGGTCTGAGTCTGGTCCCTGAGGCATCACTCCTTTTGAGAACTTCTGGGGGACTCACAGTGATGCCAATGTCCACTTTGCTCCAAACACTCCTGTTCCCTGAAATCAGATCTCACGGAACTGCTTAGCCTTATCTTCCCAAGTATGGAAGATTGTCCATTTATAATTATGAGATATCTGGGAGACCTAACTCCCCCAGAGGCCCTGATTATCCCACCAGGTGCATGAGATTACAAGTGATCTAAATCAAAGGAATGTTTCCATTCCCCCACCATAGCACCGTGCACAGAACCCCTAGATCCAGGAAGAATGTCTGCTTTGTGGAGAGTTCTGTACACAAGGCCTAGATATCTGAAAACTCTAAAGGCCAGAAGTGCTTGGGGAGCAAAGTGCACATGCATTGGCCAATCTGAAGCAAAAGCCAAGTTCTCAGGGCTCGACCCCCAGGTAAGTGCCAGGTATGTTAATTTGGGCTACATGCAGGGTCTATCAGGGTACACACTGGACAAAAGATCCACACTAATCCAAAATAATGTAGCTAATGACTCTGGTGCCAGATCTAGTGCCATTGTGGGTCTGAACAGGATTTCACAGGATGGGTGACAGTTTGGAGTTGATTGTTGAAGAAATGTTTAGTCCAATAAGAACAGGATGGTCCAATGAGTTCTGACTATAAATGGCATCAATCAAACCTCTTCATCACTGGATTAGTACAAATACTGCCCCAGGAAGGTAGCATGGTAAGCTATAATAGGTCCGATGTAACTGGCCAACTAGGACTGATGCCTGGAGGCAAGTGGGCAGGAACCAACTGAGCACTCTTAAGGTGCTATTGTTCGGCATCCAGGCACCCTAATTCAGTTACCAGTGCCAGCCTTGTGGGGATGGACAGGGTCTCTGGTGGGGACTTCTATAAACCTCACAGGGATGCCAAATTGCGTCCCACTGCAAAAGGAAGTTACCTGTTCTTCTAAAGCCAGATCTCATAGGAAAATTTCAGTGCTTCCAACCTGAGAACACCCAGGAAATTCCTGGTGAGAGAGACACCAAGTGACCTCACTCCCATAGGTGCCTTGAGTATTACCTGGCACGGCATTGGTCCCAAGGGGTCTCACTGAAATAAACTTCCTATCACTGCTTCAGTAAAGCCGTACTGATAACCCCTACCTAAGGAAACACATCCAGCTGAGCTGGCAAAAACTGTATTGCAAACAGTCTACAGGGGTGCCTTGGTGGCTCAGTTAGGCATCCAACTTCGGCTCAGGTCATAATCTCATGGTCTGTGGGTTTGAGCCCCGTGTTGGGCTCTGTGCTAAAGATAGGGGAAAATCTGTTATAAGATGGCTGACAGGACTGATAGGGGAATTCCTGCCCAAAGACTTCCATTCCAGGTTTTCCTTCCCACCCCACTTGCCACTGGAACAGACTATAAATTGTCCCCTCTGCTGTAGCTCCAGGCTCAGACCTCTGGAGAACAATCTCCTCTGAGCCCACTGGTGTAAAATAAGCCTCATGCCTTCCAAGATTTCCGAGTGCCACTTGGCTCTTCTGCTGGGTTATCCAGACCAGATTCCGTAACATTAACAGTTCATAACTTGGATGGAGCCTGCTTTTGATTCTGTGTCTCCCTCTCATTCTCTCTGCCCCTCCCCTACTTGTGCTTTGTCTCTGTCTCTCAAAAATAAATGTTTAAAAAAATAATATGGACTAGAGGTTCTGAAAACTGGAGGGCAGGAGGGCAGGAGTTGGTGGGAAGCAAAGTACACAAGAGCTAACCTCTCTGATTTTGCAGCCAACCACCCTGGCAAAAGTCCCAGTGCCTCAACCTTTTTAGGAATGCTTGGGGCCAAATGCCTCACAAGGGGGTAACCACTATACTTAATGGCTCCAAACAAAGCAGCCAACTCATTTCATGAATTCATGAAATTCAGATTTCATGAAATTGAGGCAGATTTGTGACCAATCCCCTGCCTTCTCATTGGATTACCCTTCTAACAATAAAGCTTTCTCTACTTCAAACCCAATGATTCAGAGATTGGCTTAAAGCACATCAGACACATGAATCTGATTTTAGGATTTGGTAACAATTTCACGTGGCAGGCAGGCCCTGAATGATGGGGTTACTTAGGGGATTCCCAATGGCTACTTGGACCACAGACTGAGTCCAAGGGAGTTCTCTCAACTGTCTCCCTCACCAGGGTTGGCTACCTTCAAGCTCAAGTCATCACCGGAGCAGAGAAACCTCTGTTTGGCCACTAGGAGGAATCCTGTAGCTCAGGGGTGAGTTTATAGTGCACACACCAGCAACTCTATTTTCCTCTCATTTTGCTTTTGGTCCTTTCAGGGAATTTTTCAGATAGGCTGTTTTTCCATTTTCCATTTTATGAAATGGAAAAAGTTGTATAACTACCCTTATTTGATTTTGAGTCCTCTCACAGGTCCTTAATTGTCTTTGTGTGTTATTGTGTGTTTGTCTTGTTTGTACCATGGGAAATGCTGATTTCAGACTCTAACCCTTTAGGCTGCTTTCTCCAAAATTGGTATACTTTTAGTTATGAGTCTATGAAAAGAAAAAGATATTCTTTTGTAATGTGGGTTGGCTGCAGTATGCATTGAGGGACAGAGAAAAGTGGCCAACAAATGGGATATGAAATTATAATATTTCTTTGCAATTATAACTGTTTTGTAAGAAGGAAAGGAAATGGGATGAAATGCCCTATGTATAACTTTTTGCATCAAATGGATCTGCCCAGAAGTCATGTAAGCTTATGGTGCAATAGGCTGTGAAAGTTCAATCTGTCCTCCCTGATTCTGAATAAAGGAGATAATACAAAAATGATTATTGATATGATAACCAATACCCTCCCAGTGAAGCAGAAAATGGGGCAGAAGTTTTTGCTCTAATGCCTGCTCTTCCAACTGCTCCTGCCACCCAAGGTGGAACAAAGCTACCCCAATAGGGGACAAAGGACTCTAAACCAGACCCCTCAGAGGAAAGCTTAGGAATAGTCTCCCCCTGCATACCCATCAGGATCCCCCTTTCAGCTTGGGTTTGCAAACTGGCTTGACAACAGGGCAATATCCTTTAAGCCAAATACCTATTTGGGGGATTAAATGCTAATGGGAAACCAAGGAGAATGGTTTGAGTCCATTCCCCACTTTCCACATCAGATCTATTTAACTAGAAAAACAACCTGCCTCCATATCATGATGATGGACACAGCATGAAATGATTATTTGCTTTGATATTTGCTACTTACTATCACACTTGGGCAGACATCAAACTTTATTAAATATCCTTCTGACAGTAGAAGAATAATTGTATGGTTTTGGATGCGTCACGGGAGGAAGCTCCACCTGCTGGACCCAAATAATCAAAGTGGTACCAACCTGCAACCCCAAATGGGATGTTAATGAAGGTGAGCTTCCTAGGCTCCAGGAAGATCAGGAAGGCATTTTAGGGGTGTCTAAGTCCATAGAGCCTGCAACTCTTGATCTCAGAGTTTTAAGTTCAAGCCCCACTTTGGGTGCAGAGATTACTTAAAAATAAAATCTGGGGCACCTGGGTGGCTCAGTTGGTTGAGCATTCGACTTCAGCTCAGGTCATGATCTCATGGTTTGTGAGCCTGCTTCAGATTCTGTGTCTCCCTCTCTCTCTCTCTCTCTCTCACCCTCCCCGCTCACACTCTGTGTGTGTCTCTCTCTCAAAACTAAATAAACATTTTAAAAATTATTTTATTTTATTTTTTTTTAAATGTTTTTTTTAAATTCATTTCTAGGAGAGAGAGAGAGAGCATGAGCAGGGGAGGTCAGAGAGAGAGGGAGTCACAGACTGAAACAGGCTCCAGGCTCTGAGCTGGCAGTCAGCACAGAGCCCGACGCGGGGCTCGAACCCACGAACCGCGAGATCATGACCTGAGCGAAAGTCGGACGCTTAACCGACTAAGCCACCCAGGCGCCCCTAAAAATTATTTTAAATAAAATAAAATAAAATATAAAATAAAATAAAATCTTAAGGGGCACTAGGGTAGCTCAGTTGATTGTCTGACTCTTGATTTCAGCTTGGGTTCATGATACCAGAGTCATGGGATCAAACCCTGTGTCAGGCTCTGTGCTGAGCATGGGGACTTCTTAAGAGTCTCTCTCCTTCTACTCCTCTCCCCTGGTCATGCGTGCACTCACTGTCTCTCTTAAAAAATAAATATAAACAAATAAATAAACTCTTAAAAATGCATTTTAGTAGGATCAAAAAGAGGGGTTCCTAAACAGAAAACTTTGAATAAAGTTCAAGAAATTAAATGCCTCAGGAGGACCTGTTGTCCTTTAAAAACATTTTTTTAAATTTGCTAATGTAAGATCAAAAGGATCCAAGTCCTGAAATGCCTGAAGACATCCTGACTCTGGGAAACCATGTTGTTTGGGCAGATGGGAAGCCAGGAAAAGCTTTGATCACTCAGCTTGTCAAAGTATTTTAAAGAAGGAACATGTTATTCCTCATTTGAAGTAATATCCTCTCAAGAAAGAAAATACAGCCCTTAATAAAAGAATTCTAAAAATTTGGACTCATTGGGGCCTGTCAATTGCCTTAGAACTAATACTCACATCCTCCTCATATGGAGGGATATTGGTTTGTTCAGGACCTTCGAGCAATCAATCCAATAGTACAGGATACAGATTCAGCAGTACCAAATTCATATCTCCTCCTAACAGCCTTGCTAGGGGACTTCTGTTGGTTTACTGTCTTAGAGCTAAAGGACACCTTCTTTTGTGTCCCCCTAGAGAAAGACTTTCAAAAACTTTTGCCTTTGAATGGTAGATCCAGATACCCAGATGAAACAACTTTGTGTTCCGGTGCTTCCCCAGGATTTAAAAACTCTTTGACACTGTTCTCACTACAGACCCAAGAGGCCTCCAATTAGAAGGTACTCTTTTACAACCTGTGGATAACATTCTAATTGCTAGCAAAAATGCAAGACACTATCATCACCCTGTTTACTTGGGAGAGAGTGGCTATAAGGTCTCTAAGAAATAGGCTCAAATATGCTAGCTAATAGGAAGACACTTAGAATTTGAGCTCTAAGAGACAGAGAAATTTGTTTCCTGATTGATGAAAAAGCTGCTGCATAGCTGCTCCCACAATGCCACAACAACTGAGGGGATTTTTAGGCATGGACAGATTCTGTCAAATCTGGATCCCAAATTTCGTTTTAATTGTTAACTCCCTTTATGAGGCCTTAAAAAGAGTAGATCATGAGTTTCTAATATGGACTAAGGAAACAATCCAGCATTTGACAAAGTGAAGGAAAAAACCGCTCACTGCCCCAGCCTTGGGAAAAGCCTTTTGATTTGTTCACACATGAGAGATAAGGTATGGGCTGAGGGGTACTCACCCAAACATTAGGATTTGCTCCATGCCCCATGGTCTACTTCTCACAGCAACTAGAACAAACTGCTAAGTGATGGCATATCTACCCCATTAGGTGTTCTGCTTATCAAGACAAAATAGAGCTAATGATTAACTGCTAGGTGACTTGGAAAATACCAGACCATTCTTGACAAATTCTAACATCAAGTTAAAGTCAGAAACTTCTCTGAACCCAGCCACCTTACTGCATAGCTGTTTTGAGGAGCCCCAAACAATTGTCTCCAGACCATACAGCAGATAGATTCCAGGAGATCAGATCTGGTGTACCAGCCCCTCAAGAGACCTGGAGTTGAATTCTTAACAGATGGGAATAGTTTCCTGGAATGCAGCATTGCACTGGGTATGCAGTTATAACTCTTCAGGGAAATGTGGAAGCCCAGGCCTTATCTTCTGGGGCCTCAGTACAAAAGGCTGAATTCATTGTACTCCCTGAGCTCTTCACCATAGTAAGGACACATGGATCAATTTGTACAGACTCCAGGTAGACTTTTTCTGTTATACATACTCATGAGGCAGTATGGAAGGAAAGTGGATTCCTTAATTCAAATAACAAGGAGGGGCACTTGGATGGCTCAGTCAGTTAAGTGTCTCATTTTGGCTCAGGTCATGACCTCATGGTTTGTGAGTTGAGCCCTACATGGGGCACTGTGCTTACAGCATGGAGCCTGCTTGGAATTTCTCTCCCCCTCTCTCTCTGCCTTTCCCTCACTCATGCTTACTCTCTCTCTCTCTCAAAATAAATAAACTATAAAAAATATTTTTAAAAAATAACAAGGAAATTAAACACGCCCCAACCATTCTAAAATTAGTAGAGGCTATAAACCAGCCTGCTGAAGTAGCTGTTATTCATTGTCCAGGACATCAAAAGGAAGACTCACATATAATCAAGGGAAACCAATTGACTGGTCAAGCAGCCAAATCTGTACGTAATTCTCAAAAATAAATGATAAATTGGCATCTTTGATTCCACAGATCCCATTCACCCAATATGTCCCATATTATTCATAAAAGGATTTGGAAAAGGCAGAAGAAATGAGGATTTAACATGGAGTCTCCCACATTTCCAGGATGGAAAAGTAATGAACAAGGCATAGTGCTAATTGCATAAGAATTACTAGAAGACATTTTAATTGTTTTAATGTTTATTTGTTTTTGAGAGAGAGATGGAGTGTGATCAGGAGAGAAATAGAGACACACAATTCAAAGGAGATTCCAGGCTTAGAGCCTGATACAGGACTCAAACTCATAAATGGTGAGCCAAAGTCAGATGCTTAACCAACTGAGCCACCCAAGCACCCCTACTAGAGGAGATCTTAAAAGAAGTCCATCAGAGTACCTACTGTGGGAAAGATGCCACCCTCCAATGGATACAAAAATATTTTTTCTAGGACTCAATTTCAGATGATTAGGCAACTTAGCAATGTGTAATATATGTCAAGAGTAATCCTGTTGTTTACCTCCAACCTTAAGAGGAGTCCAATATTGCAGAGAAAGTGCCTGTAAAAATTAAGTTAGACTTTATGGTCATGCCAAAAGCTCCCGAAAATTTTTGATCTCTATTAGTCCTGGTCAGTACCTTTTCCAGATGGGTAGAGCCTTCCCAGCACAAATGGAAAAAGCATCTGAGGTCACTAAAAGGTCTGTTAAAAGAGATTATTCCTTGATTTAGACTTCTGAACTTATTTCAAAGTGATAAGGCCACCTTTATGGCAAAGATTATACAGGAAATCTCAAGGGCCTTAGGAATTAATTGGAAAATACACACTGCATGGAGAGCACAATCCACTGAAAGACTGAAAGGATGAATCATACTTTAAAAAGGTCTATTGCTAAAATCTGCCAAGAAACAAATCTTACCTGGGCCAAAGTGTCAGCTGTTGCCCTGCTGTGAATCAGAAATAGCACCTTGAAATAAGGTCCAATTATGTCCTTTGGAAATTTACAAAATATTCCAAGCCTCACCCATCAGGCTAACCTAAACATTTATTTATTTATTTATTTATTTATTTATTGGTACAAAAAGGTGGTTTTATTAAAGCATGGGACAGGATCTGTGAGCAAAAAGAGCTGTCCCTGACCCACAAATATTAAAGGAAATAGCTGTAACAGGATCTGTGAAAGCTTTAGTTCACATGCTCACTTCTATCTGTAAATATATTTCTAACAGCTCACATTATCCTGTGGGTATGCCACTACACCCCTTCAGACCCAGAGACCAAATATACCTGAAATTGTGGCAAAAGCCCTGCCCTGACAAGTAACTTAAAGCTAGATATTGACAACACGCTCCCCCCTGAAACTCACTGGAGTTAAACCTTGAATGCCAAGAACAAATGAGAGAAATCCATTAATTGGCAGTGCAAGCCTGTAGAAGACATAAAATTCTATTCACAAAATCTAAGTGATGCACATCTGTCTTCTATTTGTAATTTGTTTTGTGCTTTTTGCTCTCACAATGCTTGTTTTCCTATTACTTCAAGATCTGTTTGTTGTCCCCAATTTTAATGTATTTTTTTTATTTCTGAGAGAGAGAGAGAGAGAGAGACTGGCAACGTGAACAGGGGAGGGTCAGGGAGAGAGGGAGACACAAAATCTGAAACAGGCTCTAAGCTCTGAGCTGGCTGTCAGCACAGAGCTGGACGCGGGGCTCGAACCCACGAACCGTGAGATCATGACCTGAACTGAATTTGGACGCTTAACCTACTGAGCCACCCAGGCGCCCCTTACTGTCCCCAATTTTAATCATTTCCTTTGCCATGATACTGACCATTCTTTATTAAAGAATTATCATAATAGGACATTGTTCCTTATAAATATGCTTACTGCCCTTTTCTCCATAGGCCTGGAGAGACAATTCAATCCTAGGAATCTCTTAAACTCTAGCTAGGGGGCGTCTGGATGGCTTAGTTGGTTAAGCGTCCGACTTTCGCTCAGGTCATGATCTCGCGGTTCGTGGGTTCGAGCCCCGCGTCGGGCTCTGTGCTGACTGCCAGCTGGGAGCCTGGAGACTGTTTCGGTCTGTGACTCCCTCTCTCTCTGACCCTCCCCTTCTCACGCTCTCTCTCTCTCTCTCTCCTGGAAATAAATAAAACATTAAAAAAAAAAAACTCAAGCTAGAAATGGGGACTTAACTAAGTGGTGGATCTGCCACCCTAAATTTCACTCTGTACATGAATACAGTGGCCCTCTCCCCAGTGGTACCACTGACAAACTTTTCTAAGATTTCTTCTAACTATACAACATACTTTGACAAGTCTACTCTACTGGATTTTGGAGCTAAGATAATTAGGCTAGAGGATATTCGAGTTCTGTGTTTCTTTTTATCAAATCTCACATATGGAGACTTGACATATAATGATTGAATCTGCCTCGAGGACCCTGAAATTCCTCTCATGCTTATAACATAACAAATTCTGGTAAGTTTATTCAGTGCTAGAATAGGGTGACCTATTCAAATTCCCCAAAATCTCAATATTGAGAAGATTTTTGCTTCAACAAAACCCATCTCTATTCTAAAACTGCTTAAAACTGAGGACTGAGAAAACGTGGATTCATGGGGCCCCTACGTCACTCCTGAATATTCCTTACCGAAAACCAAATTAGCAGTCATTTCTCCTTGGCAACAGCACATTCTCTAGAATATTCCTTCTAATGAACAAATAAATTCTCAGGACTTTTCTGGGGATCCTTGTGCTTCTACATGGTATATTTTCATATGTGAGAACCAATAACAGCCCTGGGTTTATGTTTGTATAAACATCTAAGGGATAGAAGGTACTCATTTTCTGGAACTTTTAGGGGCCCCTGTTTCTGTTTATAATTGGGCCCACTCTCTCAGGCTGCTTTCTCATTAGAGAAAGAGCCAAAGCTTAGGATCTTAAGACTACATTTCTGGAAATCAAGAAGATGAATTTTGGTATTTCTTTGGGAGAAATTTCCAGCCTTGGTGGGGTTAGGGAGTCCATATACATGATTATAAACTTTTCTGTGAGGGTCTGGGTGGCTCAGTTGGTTAAGCATCTGACTTTGTCTCAGGTCATGGTCTCATGGTTCATGGGTTAAAGCCCTGGATCAGGCTCTGTACTGACAGCTCAAAGTCTGAGACCTGCTTTGGATTCTGTGTCTCCTTCTTTTTCTGTCCCTCCCTTGCTGGTTCTGTTTCTTTCTGTCTCTCAAAAGTAATAAATAAAAGTTAATTTAAAAAAAAAAGAAACCTTTCTGTGATTCTAGGAATTTTGGTTGAGTGGACTGCTCAACTAATAGCAGCTAAAAAAAAAAAAAAATTAGGCACCTTGGCACAGGTAACCCCAGACAAGAGGATGGCCCTAGACTATTTTAGCAGAACAAGGAAGAATGTGTAAGGTAGTTAACTCCTTCTGTTGCATCTATGTTCATTCTTCAGCTGAAGTAGAAACCTAAATGAATTAGAAAACAAGTCACATGGCTAAAACAAATTCCTGTGAAAATCCCGGAAATAAATCCGGGACTAGTTTTCTAATAAATTTTCCAGGATTCCACAAGGAATGCAATCAGTACTTTGGTGATGCATAAAAGTGGGATGATCTGTCCTCGCTGTCCTTTTTATTATTTTTTCATGAAATTCTGCTAATGGGTTGCAAAGGTCAGGACCAGATTGATGGTTGTCAAAAATACTTAAGTTTAGCCAAACACCAAAGAGTTCTCACAATTAGGCACAAAAATGTTTCCTTTCTCAAAACCCAAACTTCACATCTCTTCATAAGAAGTAACTAACAAGGGTCATTGCCCTGTTCCCCGTGATGAGGAATTATAAACAGGAGCCCAGTATATGCTTCATTCTTCACGTAAACTTTCTCTTGGCTTTTCTACCATTGTAACCTTACATGCTTCATGTAAGCAAATTCCTCTATAGCCTTGCAACAATCACTAACCTTATTCCTTGTTTTCTTCTTCCCAGCATGAGGTATTGGAACCAAGGAGGGAAGCTACCTAATAATGTTTGTCTTACAGACACAAAGCCAACATGTAATGCTATGAGACCCCCAGATAGAGCCCAGATGTCCCAATAGTGCAATATCTCAGAAGTTTCCCCTAGTTCTTGTATCAAAGTCCATCTAGTTCTTGCCCTACCCACCCCACCCACACCCCACATATCCTCATACTTTAATAACTGCATATAAACCTTTCTTAGACTCAACAAAGGCAAAGCAGATTTGGGACTGATCCCCTGTCTTCTCATGGGGCCACCCTTCTGATAAAAAAGATTTCTCTCCTTCAGACATGCTGACTCAGAGACTGGCTTACTGTACATCAAACATCTGAATCTGACTTCAGGGTTTGGTAACAAAATGCCATTTTCCTCTCCCCATGAGGCTACAGTTAAAAAAAAAAACTATCTTGGAGAATATCTGCCAGGCTAGGGCATTCCCTGTACACACAGGCCAAGCAATACAAGTCTGAGGACAGGAAGTAACTGGGAAGCAATGAGCAGGCATCGGCTGTTCCATGGCAAAAGATAGACTCCTTAGGCTTAGACTGAGGTTAAGGAGTATACCCACACCTTGCCACAGACACAGGGACTTGTGGGGTACACTCAGAACCAAGGCTCCATCTTACTGTAAAGCAGTGGAGCACGTTCCTGTGGTCCCAGAACTCAGAGAATTCAAGGAGTTTGTTCTCTCTGGATCTTGATAGCCAATCTGGGTCTGGACCTGTAAATCCTGACTGCAAGACAGGGTTCTGGTCCAGTAAGGACAAATGTGCCTTTCTGGCACCAGGATAAGCACTACTGAAATCTCTTCACCAATGGAACTGTGCCCAGGCAGTCTGCCCAAGTGAAATTCATACAAAAAATCTGTTATAAGATAGACCACAGGACTGATAAATACCTGTACTTGATCAAAGGCTCCTCCCTTCCAGGTTCTTCTTCCCACCCTGCTTGTCACACACATTAATAAGGAATCTGGAAGTAACAGGCTATAAATTATTCCCTCTGCTGTTACTCTGGTCTCAGACCTCTGGAGAATGATCTCCTCTGAGCCCACCAGTGTAAAATAAACCTCCTCCCTTACAAGATTTCCGAGTGCCACTTGGTTCTTCCACCAGGTGATCCAGATCAGATTCTGCAACATTTGGTTCCCTGACTGGGAAACCCAACTGCCCTGGCCCATTGTTGGGAAAACAGTAAGGTGAGGCAATGATGGAATAAGGAATTGTGAAGGAGAAGGTGCGCCCTGCCTGAATTTTGGCAGTTTCCAACTCGGTTGCCTCTGGCTGACCTGCTCTGCTGTTCCTGCTGAACTCGAGGAGACTTGGCAGCCAGTAAGGCCTGGGCCCTAAATTTGTCCTGTCCTGCCCACCCATAGTGGTGCAAGGGGGAGCTGATCACTTCCCAGAGACCCCAGTGGTCTCATCTGTAGGAATTCTGTGGGAGGGGATGTATAACCTCTGGCGTGTATGTGAGTGTGAATGTGCGACTCGGTCTAGCTTGCCTGCTGGGTTTGATTCTGTGGCTCCACAGGTGGGCACCCTTAAGGTCCCCAGAAGCCTACGGAGTCTGAGTGGGCCCATCTGTGATTCCATAGTGAACGACATACAGTCTATGGCGGTATCAGAATAGTTTCTTTTTTTTTTAATTAATTAATTTATTTATTTCTAGGAGAGAGAGAGACAGAGCGAGCAGGGGAGGGTCAGAGAGAGAGGGAGTCAGACTGAAACAGGCTCCAGGCTCTGAGCTGGCAGTCAGCACAGGGCCCGATGCGGGGCCCGAACCCACGAACCGCGAAATCATGACCTAAGCGAAAGTCGGACGCTTAACCGACTAAGCCACCCAGGCGCCCCACATCAGAATAGTTTCTGATCGTAAGTCACAAAGCTGAGACTGCTAGGGCTAAGTGTCACCTAAGTTCCTTGGGACATGGCCACATGGGCATCTGACTGGTCTTCTCACTAGGGAGGGCACCCCTACTCCTTTGTCTGTCTTTGTGACACCACCTCACAGGAACATTATGGGATTAGAACTGTGCAAAGAAGGGGCTTGGGAGAGATGGTGGAATTATGTGAATTAGAATGGCCCAGTTTTGGTGTAGGATGGTCCTCAGAGTGAACCTTAGGTGTCCCAACTATCTGCCACATCTAGCATGTTGTCATTAAATTCTCAGATTACCCTGATCAGTTCCTGTATCGACTCCTGGTTAGAGATTTCCCAAACCCTTCCCCCCTTGGGTGCGATTTACCTGCAACAAACAGGGATATGCTAGGGTCTTAGTTGCCTCGACAGAGTGGCCCAAAGAAGGTCAACAGAAGTCCCAACCTCTGCAAATTTTCGCTGGTGATCCAGGAAAGGACCAAACTTACCCCCGCCAGATGAACCTCCTGGTTCCTGATACTCTGACACGTTTGGTCTTCCCAGCACCTCTGGACTTGGCAGATCCTCTCTCCCCATACCAGCAGCCAGATTGTGCCCTCAGCCAGGTGCAGACACTCTTAAGATGCTGATCCACAGCTGCCAGTACCAGAAGACTTTCCTATGGAGGATTGGAGCCTGGGCTAAAAGGCCCATGAATATGCCCAGCAGCAGGGGGAATACTCTGGGGATTATTATGAGAAGCTATGCAAGGCTTACATCCTGTTTGACCCCGAGGCACAAGAGAGCCTTGATAAAAGGATAGGGAAGGTCCAGCAGCAAAAGGGGAAGACCAGAACCTCCTTAGCAAGGAGTCAATGAGCTTACTGCAAGGAGAAAATACATTAAAGGAATAAATGCCCCAACCAGGAAAAGTCTCAGAAACCCAGCCAATATGCACAAGAACTCTGCAAAAAAGAAAAAAGAAAAAAGAAAAAAAAAAAAAAGACCTCCTAGGCCTAGCAGGAATAGATTCAGACTGAGGGGAACCAGACTCACTTCTTCACTTCTTCTGGTCCACATGAGCCCATGGTCAAAATAAAAGTAGGGGGACCCAACTATGACTTTTTTGTGAATTCAAGGGCACACGGTGCAGTGTGAGTTCCTGAGTTCCTCTAGCTACCTGAGCGCCCCAATCCTCTCCTTGGCCAGGATATACTCTCAAAGGTGGGGACCCAAGTAACCTTTGAGCCACTGGGATGCACCAGTCCCCAATTGGATCCAAATGGAGGCTATTCTGTGCCCGGGCCCAACCAAGCAGCCCACCTGAATTCAGAACTGCCTTCCCCACTGTGTGGGCCAACAGGGGTCGACTTACCCACAACCGGGTCTCCGTCATTGAGGAGTTAATCCCAGGGGTTCAAACGCAGAAACAGAGGCAATATTGCCTCTCACAAGAGGCAAAGACACACATCCAAAAAAACAGGCATTCTGGCTGAGTTCCAATCACCCTGAAACACCCTGCTCTTGCCAGCTAAGAAGCCAGGAGGAGGGTACTGACCAGTTCCAGCCTTGACCCGTTGGTCCCAAACCTGTACACACTCCTCAGCCAGATCCCAGGTTCTGCCAGCTGGTTTACCTGCCAAGACTTAAAGGATGCCTTCTTCTGCCTCTGCTTGGCTCCCCAGAGCCAACCTTGTTTGCCTTTGAATGGACCAAACCAGACAGAGGGCATTAAAAAAAACAAAAAACAAAAAACCTCATCTGCCCTCTTTGGGGAGGCACTGGCTGGAGACCTCACCAGCTTTCCAAGGGAGACCACATGCTGCATCCTTCTCCAGTATGTGGATGACCTCCTCCTTGCCAGCAATACCCGAGAGAATTGTACAAAGGGCACAAGGGCCCCCCTCCAACTCCTGTCAGACTCAGGGTATTGGTAAAATACCCTGCAAAAAGGCACAGATATGACAACAGCAAGTCCAATACTTAGGTTTCCTCCTCACTCAAGGAAAGAGAGTACTAGGGCCAGATTGAGAACCCCCTGTCTAGACAGAGGAGGCCAAAGCCGCCTTCTAAGAGATAAAGACCGCCTTGGCGCAGGCACCAGCTCTTGGCCTGCTAACTATAGAAAAGCCTTTTAATTTCTTTGTGAATGAGAAGGAAAAAGTTGCCCTTGGTGTTCTCACATAGACTATTGGTCCTTGACAAAGGCCAGTAGCATACCTATCGAAGAGCCCGAAGCCAGTGGTGGCAGGATGGCCACGTGCCTTAGAGCACTAGTGGCCACAGTTCTGTTCATTAAGGAGGTAGACACATATCTCTCCAACTCTCAGCTAGCACAATACCAGGGGATCCTTGTTAAAATCTATGGGTCACTCTTAAAATAGTGCAGACACTGAACCCTGTAACATTCCTACCTACTGAAGGAGGGAAATTGGATCATGACTGTTCTGAGGTGACCGATGAAGTATTCACAAGCTACCCAGATCTGCGTGACCAGCCTCTACAGAGCCCAGACCTTACCTTGTTTAGTGATGGTAGCAGTTTCATTACAGAAGGCGTTCAAAAGGCAGGGTATGCAGTGGCATGCCTTAATCTGAGCCCTTACCTTTAGTCAAAGGACTCCTGGTACAGCTTTGCTACACATACATGAGGTTACCTGCAAAAAGGAAATACTAAAGCTCTTCCAGGCTGTCTGGCTTCCAAAAGAAGTTACAGTTCTACACTGCAAAGGACACCAGAAGAGACCATCCTACAGTATGAGGAATCGTCTAGCAGACAAAGCAGCCGAGATGGCAGCTAATAAGGAGGTAGAAATAGCTTCCTCCCTTATCTGTGCTGCTACCAGGAATTCAAAGAAGAAATTGTCCCCCGGTTTGGCTTACCAGTCACAACCCACCACGTTAACAGGCCTGCATTGCTGGTGGACCACTTACAGGCCTCTAAGCTCAGGAAAAGTAGAGCAGATGAATCGCACCCTCAAGGGAACCTTAACCAAGTTCTGTCAGGAATCAGACCTCTCATGGCCAGACCTGTTTGTCCTGGCCCTCCTGCGTGTCTGCTACACACCAGGAACTCAAAATTTCTCCTCTTTTGAGAGGGCCTCAATCTCTTTAGGATCCCCTGTACACCCACTCTCACAGGGAATTCAGTCTAGGTCAAAGACGAGAAAAAGACCCTCTCAACCACAGTGAATTGAACCCATACAGTGGATCCACCACTCCAGAGTCAAAAGAAGAGTCCCAAACTTGGAAGACTGATCCAAGTCCTATCGTCAGCCCTCCTCCAGCCACACCCTGGAAGCTGGCTAGTCTACACATGGCAGAAGCTTGAGGAATCACTGGTCCAATAAAATAGACTGTCCTTACTTTTTGCCTTCACATTGGCAAAGGTTATCCCAGAAAGCTGTGGAAACAGTGAAAAGTTCTATTTGCATTCACCTTCCTCTTATGGATAGGATGTTCTGTTGGTATTGATTGCCTTTAATCTGGGCCCCATTTGTAAGAACAGGGCACCTTCAATGGAAGAATCAGAGGGGTTTAAAAGCTTAAATGTAGTGTAAACTCTTTTGGTCTGTTGGGTTGCCTGCCAGTAAGGTTGCTAATGCCATTTTGGGGAAGTGTTTGCACTGAAAAGTTAATGCTTAGATTACCTTCAGCCTTAAGGTTCAGGCTAAATGATCAGTGTTGCTACCTGTACTCCTAAGGGCAGAAATAGCCACAGATATAGGACCTGGCATAGGAGTCATAGACTCTTCTGTGGGACTAACAACTGGCTGACTCTCTAGTGTCCCTACAGAGCCAAATAAGTTCCCTGGAAGGAAATGCCCTCTAGAACAGAACACTTGACCTCTTCTCTGCCAAGGAAAAGGGCATCTACATCTTCTTTGGAGAAGAATGCTATTACTTTGTAAACCAGTCAGGGAACTAAGGAAAAGAACCAGTCCATAATAAAGATGATGCCCTCTAATACAGACTAGATCTGTTTAAAAGGGCATCTAAGGGGTGGGGGGGGGGGAATGATAGGGAAAAATCTGTTATAAGATGGCCAATAGGACTGATAAGGAAATACCTGTCCCTGATCAAAGGCTCCCCCTTCCAGATTCTTCTTCCCGCCCTGCTTGTTGCATGTATTAATGAGGAATGCAGATGTAACAGGCTATAAATTATTCTCTCTGCTTATGCTCTGGGCTCAGATCTCTGGAGAATGATCTCCTTTGAGCCCACTAGTGTAAAATAAACCTCCTCCCTTCAAGATCTCCAAGTGCCATTTGGTTCTTTCACCAGTGATCCAGATCAGATTCTGCAACAAAAGAAGCAAAAAATAAAAAATTAAAAAACCATTCCATGTGGTGTTCGGGCTCAGTTCTTTGGGTATGAACCCAACTGAGCGGTGCCGGCAGGAATAAAGTTGCTTCCTGTAAGAAAAGCCTCTGTGTCACGACTCACTGTGTGACAATCCTGCTATATTACTTGGGGGCTCTCATCCAGGATTCTGAGACAGTGTGTTTCCACCTCCTTTGCTACTGGGAATGCAAACCTCAGGGCTCCAGGAGAGGTGTCTCACCTGGTGCAAGCGGACCGCTTGATCTGCAGGTGACTAGCCCTCCCGATGTTCTGGAGTGAGGACCCCATGTGCACTAACGGAACCTGTGAAGCCCAGAACCCAGGTCAGGGAGTGCCCCTCAAACTGGTAAGAACCCAGGTTCGTTTTGGTGGACCTGCCCGTAATAAGCAGAAGGGGAGCCTAATCATCTCCCAGAGTTGCACTAGTAATTCCACAAGGGAAGAGGAGTGAAACAGCAACTCTAAGGCTTAGGGTGCTGGGCAGCAGGTTGGAGTCACCATGTAATTGTGTGTGGGGACTTATCTCTCTCCCATTTTCTGGGTCAATGACTATAACAACTAGAGCCAATCTGATTATTCTACCTCAGGATAGGGACTTTAAGGAATATTCCCAAACAGCTACCAAAACTCCTTTGTTTAGGGGAATTCCCTGTCTTCTCCAGACTGATGTAGACTGCCTAATTCCACTGGTAGAGAATAAAAAACAACAATAACAACAAAACCTGGAGTCTGCTACTCTGTCTGAGCTGACAAGATTTAAAATTTGGAATTCTCTTTCTCTGCCTTAGGCTAGCACCTCTCTTCTTCTGCCCTTCCTTCTCCCACTCCTTTTCTGCACTACTTGGGGAGTCAGCCTGCATAACTGGCTCCTCAATGCCTCAGGCACAATCAGCTCCTCCTCCCACCCTAGAGATTGGGGGAGCAAAAACCACCAAAGTCAGATTTCCTTACCAATGTTCCAGTTAAAAATTAACCATGGGGAACAAATTGTCTTACTTGGACCCAAGTAAAACATATTCAGTGTTTAAGCCTATTTAAGTTTGTGGATTTGAGATAGACAATGTTTGTCAACATTTTTTTAAAAAGCGTAAACAAACTTTTATTCTACCTAGATTTGCTGATGGTCAAATAAGCTCGTTATCTCTATTCAAATCTGTTAACAAAAGGATGACTTAAAGTGATGATTTATTTTGTCTGTCTCATGGTTTTCATGGGTAATTGTTAAGATAGGTTTCAAAGTCCTTGGTACCTAAAACATTAAAGTTTTGCTTGCATGATAAATTGAGATTGAATACATTGACTATCTAATGAGCTAAGAAGCTAAAGCACTAATTACTAGATGTAGGTTTGTGCTTTTGATCTGCTGCAAAAAACTATGGATATTTGGAACTGTAAAAAACATGCTTTTTGCTTAATGGATTCATAAGTTAGCCATCTAAAAAAAATCTGATATAACAGTTTACAATTAGTTACTACTTAAGTTTTCACTGGAGACTAAAACTTCTAGCAGTTAAAATTCTGCTACTTATACTTAAGACTGATAGAAATAAGGAAAGCAACTCTGTATGTAGGAGAGTAGGAGGAATGTAAGAAAGATATAAGGAATGGGAATACATTTTTCACTGAGGGTAAAATAAAGTAATTTTGTGCTAAATCAAATGGGTTGTTTGGAGAGAAATGACTTGAGACAAAATCTGAATGCAAAAGAAAAGTTGCAGAAAGTTCGTGAAGGATAATCTTTAAAAAGAAATTTTAAGAAACTATGTGTAGTCAGGATGGACTAAGGTTAAAATAAATGGATTTTAAAAGTACACAGGGTTAAGACTGAAAGTCCTCCTCCCTTGATCCAAAGGCAGGGAAAATGATGGCAATACCCTTGATGCTAGCCTCTAAAATCCTCCACATTTGTGTTGTTCTTGTTTAGCAGAGGAATAAATGCCCTTGTCATATAGGATGGATGCGATGGATAACATATAAAGGGCTTTTACTGAGATACATGGGAGCCATTTTACTAAACTTAGCCCACTGTATGCCAAAAATGGATACCCACGTGGCTGAAACATATTTATATGGGCACTGTTGGAAAAGACGGGAACAGACCCTGACTTTGGCTCTTTAACCTCCCTCAATGGCCAGTGATCAATATGTAAGTTCTGCAGGGGGAAAAAATCTTTACATTACAAGGTTTAAGACAGATAAAAGGAGATTTAGATAAATTTTCTAATTGGATAAATATATAAAGGCTTTTCAGAATATTACATATGCTTTTTAATTGACCTGGAAAAATATAATGCTTTTGTTAAATCAGATTTTTAATGAGACAGATGTTTTGGGGGGGGGGATGAAAGAAATCTAAGATTTATCCCTTCAATTATGCTAAATTAGCCACTATTTTACAAACACAAAATGAGAGCCTTATGGTCTTCCTGGAGAAGTTGAGGGAGGCTCTCATTAAATATATGGCTATCCCCAATGACACCCTTGATGCTGAGATAGTTGTAAAAGACAGATTTGTCATTTGATCAGCCCTAGATATTCAGAGAAAATGCAAAATTTGACTTGTGGCCTTGAAGGGACCCTGGAGGAACTCTTAGGAGTTGCCAGTTGGGTATATTACAAACAAAACAGAAAAAGAAGCTTTAAAAAACAAATCTGAGGCCTTAGTTGTGGCCTTATGTACTATGTCAGGCCGGACTTCCTGAGGTCCTGACACCAAGTGCTATTTATATGGCCATTCAAAGCACTAAAATGAGAACATCCTCAGAGGGGACAACAAAATGAAAACCGCATAAGCCATGCCCCTTGTATGGAATCAACCACTGGAGATCTGAATGCCCTTGAGGACCTCTATCTGTGAGGGTTTAGATAACCAATGTTCCTAGAAGGGACTAACCGGGGCCTGGGGCTCTTTATGGTGGCTCCCCTAAACCAACTGCCTATCAGAAACCCAGAGGGGCGCCTGGGTGGCTTAGTCGGTTAAGTGTTCGACTTTCGCTTAGGTCATGATCTCGCGGTTCGTGGGTTCGAGCCCCATGTCGGGCTCTGTGCTGACTGCCAGCTCAGAGCCTGGAGCCTGTTTCAGTCTGTGACTCTCTCTCTCTCTGACCCTCCCCTGCTCATGTGGTCTCTCTCTCTCCTAGAAATAAATAAAACATTAAAGAAAAAAAAGGAAAAAAGAAACCCAGAACCTCGGGTAACTCTAAATATAGAAGAACTGGTTTATTTACTTCTTAACACCAGAGTTACCTTTTCTTTCCTCCTTTCCACTCCAGGCCAGCTATCCAATCGCAACCTGATGATTAGAGGCACTTCGGGAAAACTTCTAACTAAACTCTGCTCTCAGACCTGGGATGTATATAGGGAAACCTAATTTTTCTCATTCTTCCCTGATACTGCCAGAGGACCTTACTCCCTTATTAGAAAGGGACATTATAAGTCAATTAAGAGACTATGGTGATACTAACTCATGACACATAAACAATTATGTGATTTTGAAAATTACTGGATATTATACACTATAGATACTAGGATTCAGGAAAATAGTTTGCTGCTATATCAATGATTAAAGGACTCTCAATCCCACCTACTCCCCAACACCCAATAAACAAAGAGACAAACTGGGGTCTGACTCCTAAACGCTGTCTCCAGTCCTTGGAATGGTTACAAACAGAACAGGACAATTACTAAGGCCAAGCTCACAGAGCTAAAACATTATTAAAACACAGCATCAGGCCTTCGTTTGGGGAGGGACAAAACTTACCAAATGGCCCAAAGGATGTTTACTAAAAAAAAAAAAAAAAAAAGTTAAGAACAGTTGTGGAAGCGGTATCAGGCTGTGAAGTATGTCTTAAAAACAATCCTTTCAACCACAAACTTGCTCTCCCAGACGTTCAAGGAACTGGAGACTATCCAGGAAAAGACTAACAATTAGGTCTCATTCAGTTGCCAAGTTAAAAAAAATGCCAACATCTGTTTATATGGGTTAATACTTGTACTATGGGTAAAGGCCTTCCCCTACAAGACAGAAAAGACCAAAAAAAAGTATTAAAAATTCTGCTTTATAAAATAATACCCAGTTTTGGCTTACCTAAAAATCTACAAATTAGTAATGGTAAATGACTTCTTTGACTCTCTAGTAGAACTCCTGGCTCCTGAAAAAGTTTTATACACACACAAAAAAGAAAAAGTTTTACACATCAAAATAAGGCAGACTGCTTATACTCAGCAAAACTCCAAATAACACCTCACAAGCATTAGATGCTTCCAAATAAAATTTTATTTTTTTTAAATGTTTTATTTATTTCTGAGAGAGAGACAGAGACAGAGACAGTGTGAGCAGGGGCAGAGGCAGAGGGAGACACAGAATCTGAAACAGGTTCCAGGCTCTGAGCTAGCTGTCAGCACAGAGTCCATCGCGGGGCTTGAACCCATGAACTGTGAGATCATGACCTGAGCTGAAGTTGGACGCTTAGCCAACTGAGCCACCCAGTCGCCCCTAGATGCTTCCCAAAAATTTTTTTTAATTAAGTTAGACTCAAACTCTTGGAAATAGATCCACCACTGATTACTTACTGCTCTTGCTTTTCCATCATCTGGGTTATGAGAGATTCCATGACATATGTTGTTTACAAAGCTAAGGTCTCTCCTAGATTATTTGACAGGTTTGGAAACTGTAGACATGATCTTAAGATGCCATCTTGTTGGTCAGTATAATCCTTACTTTGTGTTTTTCTCTTTGTCTCTGCTAATGTTTATGCTACCTCATGCCTGCCAGCTTTCCTGGAAAATCATACCGTGGGCCACTCGACTAACCATTGGGGAGATGCTGTACCCCTACAGCATCCCTATCAGCTTGAAGAATCCAGAACAGTCAATGTCCCTATTCCCCAACAGTAGTTACAGGCCCTATTCCAGGGTATAAATAAATAGGGAAAGAGTTAACATTATGGCAGAGAGAGATAAGGGAACTTGAGGGAGACAGACTGAAGGTGCAAGTGGGAGGCTAAAAAGGCAGATGAGGTTCTCCCTTTATAAAACCTTTTATGGGTGCCTTCCCTTGCCGGATTTCAGCTCCAACAGGCCCAGGGGTCTCTGAAGGATGGACGGTGGCAAGAGAGGGATGAGAGAGCCACGAGAATCTTTCTGGTCACCAGCCAGGCATCTCTGACTGTCTGAGACTCAATTTTATTTTATGATTAAGTGTTTGGGGGATGGCACAGAAGTAGGATTCTGATGATAAATTCTTTGATTAGTAAAAATTCTCCAGAACACTGATATGCATAACCTTACTATGATTTAGATAAGTACTCATGCTTATCATATAAGGAAAGAAGGTGTCTTTAGCATTCAAGTACAAGACAATGTTTTTAGCATAGCAAAGGCAAAGTTAGGTCTTTGTGAGCAGGGGTCAATAGCCTGTTTGCTTAAGGGGATTTTCCTCAATCCTGTAGAGGATTTTTGCATCCGTATTCATCAAGCATATTGGCCTGTGGTTCTCTCTCTCTCTCTCTCTCTTTCTTTCTTTTCTTTTTTTGCTGGATCTCTATGTGGCTTGGGAATCAAAGTGATGCTGGCTTCATAAAATGAGTCCGGATGTTTTCCTTTGATTTCCATTTTTTGGAATAGCTTGAGAAGAATGGGTATTAAATCTGTTTTAAACATTTAGTAGAATTCCCCGGAGAAGCCATCTGGCCCAGGGCTTTTATTTGTTGGGAGACTGTGGATAACTGATTCAATTTCTTCACTAGTTATGTGTCTGTGCAGATTTTCTATCTCTTCCTGTGTGAATTTTGGTAGTGAATGTGTGTTTAGGAATTCGACTATTTCTTCTAAGTTGTCTAGTTTGTTGGCATAAAAGTTTTCACAGTATTCACTGATAATTGCTTGTATTTCTGAGGGCTTGGTTGTAATGGTCCATTTTCATTCATGAGTTTGTCTATTTGAGTGCTTTCTCTTTTCTTTTTAAGGAGCCTGGCTAGAGGTCTGCCAATTTTGTTTATTTTTTCAAAAAACTAACTCTTGGTTTCATTGATCTGTTCAACTCTTATTTTGGTTTCTGTATTGCTTATTTCTGCCCTGATTTTTATTATTCCTCTTCTTCTACTGGGTTTGGGATGCTCTTGTTCCTCTCCCTCTAGTTGCTTTCAGTGAGCTGTTAGATTTTGTACTTGGCGCTTCTTCCAATTTCTTGAAATAGGCCTGGAGTGCAATGTACTTTCCTCCTAGGACTGCCTTTGCCATATCCCGTAGAGTTTGAAGTGTTGTATTTTCATTTTCATTTGTTTCCATATATTTTAAAATTTCTTCTCTAAATGCCTGATTGGCCCATTCATTCTTTAGTAGGGTGTTCTTTAACCTCCATGATTTTGGAAGTTTTCCAGATGTCATCCTGTCTGGAGACAGGGATGCTCCTGAGCGGTGAGGACGGCCCTGGCCCGGTTTCCTGGCGGGCGCTGAGCACAGCGCCCTGGCCTCGAGCTCACGGAGCTAACAGGAGACCCTGGTGCCGGGGACCCGCCACACTCATAGGCAGAGAAGCCACAGGGACCTGCAAAGGCTGCTCGTCACACCTGTGCCCAGGACCCCTCGGGCTCCCGGTGCCTCGCATCGGAAGCACCACACAGGACCCCGGGCTGGCGGAAGGGCATCGAGGACCCCCACCTCTGCGCACCTTCTTCCTTCCATCCATCCATCCATCCATCGGGTCTGGACTCCTGCGACCATCACTGGCAGGAGGCACCTGTGCTGCACCACGCAGCGCAGATTCTGCACCAAGACAGTCCTGCCAGTGAGGGGCGCGGGAGGGGGGAAGTCCGCCGGCTGCCCCCCAAAGGTCCTCCTCTATGGGGTGGTTCCCCTTTCTCTGGAAGGCTTCCTCCGGCCCTGGCGCAAGGCACACTGCCTCTTGGCGGGACATGGGGCCAGCCTAGCGGATGGGCCTGAACAGGAACGTCATGCCCCAGATGAATGTGTGGCCTGGGTGTGTGGGCAGCGTGGGGTGGGCAGCGAGGTGGGCTGGCATGTCCCCGTAGCCCAGCGGGGACGTGTGGATGTGGGGGTAGAAGCCTGGGGGGAGCGCCCCGTGGGGCTTCTGCTGCACCGGGCCCTAGATCACCAGCTGGAGCAGGTTATTATGAGGCAACCTGGAGCACAAGATTCTCAGGTCATCTCGCGTGCACAGCAGGGCTCCAGAGGCCATGGCCACTTGCAGGGCCTGGGCCAGCCGGTCCAGAGATAGCTCAATCTCCTGGGAGGCATTCAGGGGGTTCAGTTCATCCACCAACCTGTTGATCTCCTCCACCAGCGGGACCATGTGGTTTCAAGTTTCATAGCACTGTGATCTGAAAGTGTGCATGGGGGGCGCCTGGGTGGCTTAGTCAGTTAAGCGTCCAACTTTCGCTTGGGTCATGATCTCGCGGTTCGTGGGTTCGAGCCCTGCGTCGGGCTCTGTGCTGACTGCCAGCTCAGAGCCTGGAGCCTGTTTCAGTCCGTGACTCCCTCTCTCTCTGACCCTCCGCTGCTCACGCTGTCTCTCTCTCTCTTCTAGAAATAAATAAAACATTTAAAAAATATATATTGAAAGTGTGCATGGTTTATATTTATTGAGGGCTGCTTTATTTCCCAAGTGTGATCTATCTTGGAGAATGTGCCATGAGCACTTGAGAAGAAAGTGAATTCCATGGCCTCAGGATGTAGACTTCTAAATATATCTGTCAGATCCATCCGGTCCAATGTGTCATTCAAGTCCATTGTGTCTTTATTGATTTTCTGTCTGGTTGATCTATCCATTGCTGTAAGTGGAGTATTAAAGCCCCCTGCTATTAGCACATTCTTACCTATAAGATTGTTTCCGTTTGTGATTAATTGTTTTAAATATTTAGGTGCTCCCATATTTGGTGCGTAGACATTTATAATTGTTAGCTGTTACTTGATAGACCCTGTAATTATTATATAATGCCCTTCTTCATCCCTTGCTACTGTCTTTATTTATTTTTTTTAAATGTTTTATTTATTTCCAGGAGAGAGAAAGAGAGAGAGAGAGACAGCGTGAGCAGGGGAGGGTCAGAGAGAGAGAGGGAGTCACAGACTGAAACAGGCTCCAGGCTCTGAGCTGGCAGTCAGCACAGAGCCCGACGCAGGGCTCGAACCCACGAACCGCGAGATCACGACCTAAGCAAAAGTCGGACGCTTAACCGACTAAGCCACCCAGGCGCCCCGCTACTGTCTTTACTTTAAAGTCCACTTTGTCTCATATAAGCATAGCTACTCCAGCTTTCTTTTGACTTCCCGTAGCATGATATGTATTTCTCCATCCCCTTACTTTCGATCTGAAGGTGACCTCCAGTCTAAAATGAGTTTCTTGTAGACAGCAAATAGATGGATTTTGTTTTTGTTTTTGTTTTTGCTTTTAATCCATTCTGCTACCCTATGTCTTTTGATTGGAGCATTCAGCCCATTTACATTCAGTATCGTTATTGAAAACTATGGGTTTAGAGTCATCGTGTTCTTTGTGGGATTCATGCTGGTTGTTGTGTCCCTGGTACCTTGCGTTCCTTGCAACCTTTCCCTCATAGAGTTTCCCGCTGGATTTCTTGTAGGGCTGTTTTAGTGGTGACGCATTCTTTCAATTTTTGTTATTTGGAAAGACTTTTATCTCTCCTTCTACTCTAAAGACAGGCTGCCTGGGTAGAGGATTCTTGGCTGCATGTTTTTTCCCGTTCATCACATTGAAGATTTCCTGCCTGTCTTTTCGGGCCTGCCAAGATTCAGTTGATAGGAGTGTAACCACTCTGATAGGTTTCCCTTTGTATGTTAGGGCCCTTTTATCCCTAGCTGCTCTCAAAATGCTCTCTTTGTCTTATGGTTTGTCAGTTTCACTATGATATGTCATGCAGAAGATTGATTCAAGTTATGTCTGAGGGGAGTTCTCTGTGCCTCTTGGATTTCAATGTCAATTTCCTTCCCCAGATTGGGGAATTTCTCTGCTATAATTTGCTTAAGGACTCCTTTAGTACTTTTCCCTCTCTCTTCCTCTTCTGGAATTCCTATGATAGGGATATTGTTCCATTTTATTGTATCGATGAACTCTCAAACGCTCCTTTCGTGTTCCTGGATCAGTTCTCTCTTTTTCTCAGCTTCCACTTTTTCTACAATTGTATCCTCTAAATCACTTATTCTCCTTTCTGCCTCTGCAATCCGTGCATTGGACGCCTCCATTTTATTGTGCATCTCATTTATAGCATTTTCTAATTCATCACAACTATTTTTGATCTTCCTTGTCTTTGTAGCAATGGTTTTTATGATGTCTTCCATGCCTTTGGTCATGTGAAGCCCAGCGATTAATTTTATGACTATTGTTCTAAATTCTTGTTCAGTTCTGTTGCTTATATCTGTTTTGAGCAGTTCTTTAGCTGTCATTTCTTCCTGGAACTTCTTTGGAGGAGAGTTCTTCCATTTCATCATTTTGGTTAGCTTTCTATCTCTTGTTAATTTTAAAAGCTTGTTATACACTCTGCACCTGTGAGTGCTGCTGTGTTATAGAGGGTTCTTTGACAGTCCAGGACCTGTCCATTCAGGAAGTGTTCTTTGAGTGATGTCTCTTAGTTTCCCTTGTTGAGACTTTGGTTATTTTCTTTTCCTACTCGTAGTGGTACTTGGATCTCACCACCATGTGTTGTTTGGCTTGTTTCTTGAGGTAGCCCTGCATACTGGGAACTTGGACAGCCACCGGTGAGTGGGCCATGAAGGCACAAGCTGCTCCACAATACTCCTGTGTGGTGGCACCCTGGGCTCGAACTAGCTCCTCCTCCAGGCTTAGCTCGGTGGCCCTCCCAGGTTTGTCAACGGGGCCTTTCTGACACCGGCCTGCCCCTGTTGCCGCCGCTCCTCCTGTGGGGCATGGCGTGTGGCGGTGCCCAGGACCTGGGACCCAGTGATACCCTTCTTCTGCACCTTGCCGCTTTAAAAGGAGGAGGTAGATGGCACCCTCCAGACTCAAGTTTAAAAACCTCAAGCAACCACTAAGACAGATTAGCATTCCATATAAGAAAGAAGTAGAGTCACTAAAGCATTACCAGATACTGCAGAGTAAACCCCAAAAGAATATTCATGAATCACAAGAAACAAAGGGGTGACTGGGTGGCTCCATTCGTTCAGAGTCCGACTCTTCCTTTGGGCTCAGGTCAAGATTTCACGGTTCGTGAGATTGAGCCCCACACAGGGACAGCAAAGAAGAGACCCCAGGCAGGAGGAGTGTGAAGGGGATTGGCCATCAGCAGGGGCAGGAACAGGGCAGGCAATGGGAGGAGCAGCAGAAAGAGCTGTGGTGCTATTGCTAAGTCTCTCTTCAGTGTGGCCTGAGCTGTTGCCTGGCTTTTCTCACCACCCTGATTCATCAAAATGCTTTTTTGTGATGTCAGCAAACTTCTGGCCCATCACCAGTTTTCCTCCAGATTGGTCTTTTTCAGATGTGCAATCACCAGGCAGCTTCCACTGGCCAATCACAGAAGGTTTGCTCGGTCGCCCTCATGACATCCTTGCTTGAACATGTTTTCATGGAAAACATGGTAAGTTTCTTCATGTGGAGAAATGAATATTTGGGATGGATTCAGAGGATGGTCATGGTGAGGCTGAAGGCCTCAATTGGAACAAAGCAAAATGGGCCCCTAGAGTCACCATTCATTAGGCACACTGACATGAATTCCCAAGTCCGTGGACTCTTGACCAAAGACGCAAGTGCACATGCTCCTCTCAACTTGTCCATCAGAGCTTGAGAAGAAGCCTGACAGTGCTAAATATCGTGTATACTACATCTTCTGACACGAAACTCCCGTGAATCTGGAGACGATGAGGCCAAGTTCATGTCATTAAGTGCTGGCCAGAACCACATCCAGCACTCATCAGAAGGGATCACCAAATCCACACTTCCAAAATCTTCAAAGTGTCCTGTCACTTTGTCCTCCTCACAAAGAAAATGCTCGATGTTCACAGAAGGAGGAAAATAGAAACCATAAGGAGAAGAAAAATAATTCCACAGCCAAAGCCCACACACACACACACACACACCCAATGACAGGTGACAGTATACAGAGAGATATCCTCCATTTCTTCTTTTTTTCTTTTCATCTTTTTTTCTTCTTTCATGTTTATTTCTTATTATTCACCTTCCCCTCTTCCTCTTTTCTCTTTTCTTTTTTGTTTTCACTTTCAGTTTGCATGTTTGTTGGATTTCTCTGTGTGTTTGTGTGCCTTTGTTCCCTGTGTTTTTGTTTTTCCGTTTTCTTTTCCAGGGCTACCTTAAGAAAGAAGCCAAAGTGCACATGGTGGAGAGTCCCAAATACCACTACGAGTAAGAAACTAAAATAACCAAGGTCTCAACAAGAGAGACCAAGAGATCTCATTCAAAGAACACTTTCTGAACGGACAGGCCTTGGACAGTCAAAGAGACTTCTTTGGTACAGCAGCACTCACAGGTGCAGAGTGCATAACAAGCATTTAAAACTAACAAGAGATAGAAAGCTAACCAAAAAAAACACAAACAAACAAACAAACCCGAAATGGAAGAGCTCTCCTCCATAGAGATTCCAGGAAGAATTGACAGCTAAAGAACTGCTCAAAACAGATATAAGCAAAATAACTGAACAAGAATTTAGAACAATAGTCATAAAATTAATCGTTGGGCTTGCAAAGGCATGGAAGACATCAGAGAAACCATTGCTACAAAGACGAGGGACCTTAACAATAGTTGTGATGAATTTTAAAAATGCTATAAATGAGATGCAAAATAAGATGGAGGCCTCCAATGCACGGATTGAAGAGGCAGTAGAATAAGTGATTTAGAAGACAGAATTATAGAAAAAGAAGAAGCCGAGAAAAAGAGAGATAAACTGATACAGGAACACGAAAGGAGAGTTCGAGAGCTCAGCGATGCAATTAAACGGAACAATTACCGTATCATAGGAATTCCAGAAGAGGAAGAGAGAAGGAAAGGCACTGAAGGAGTACTTAAACAAATTACAGCAGAGAAATTCCCATATATAGGGAAGAAAACAGACGTTGAGATACAAGTGGCACAGAGAACTCTCCTCAGATGTAACTTGAATTGATCATGTGCACGACATATCATAGTGAAACTGACAAAATATAAGGACAAAGAGAGAAGTCTGAAAGCAGCTAAGGATGAAAGTACCCTAACGTACAAAGGGAAATCTATCAGAGTGGTGACAGACGTATCTACTGAAACTCGGCAGGCCAAAAAGGAATGGCAGGAGATCTTCAATGTGATGAACAGAAAAAATATGCAGCCAAGTATCCTCTATCCAGCAAGCCTGTCATCCAGAATCGAAGGAGAGATAAAAGTCTTTCCAAATAAATACAAATTAAAAGAATTCGTCACCCCTAAACCAGCCCTATAAGAAATCCTGAGGGGAACCCTCTGAAGGAAATGTTTAAGGAACACAAGATACCAGAGACACCACCACAAACATAAATCCCACAAAGGACACGATGACTCTAAACCCATATTTCTCAAGAACAACACTGAATGTAAATGGACTAAATGCCCCAATCAAAAGACATAGGGTAGCAGAATGAAAAAAATACAAAATCCATCTATTTGCTCTCTACAAGAAACTCATTTCAGACTGGAGAACACCTTCAGATTGAAAGTAAGGGGATGGAGAAATATCTATCATGCTTCTGCAAGTCAAAAAAAAAAAAAGCTAGATTACCTATACTTATATCAATGACAAACTGAAGTTTAAAATAAAGACAGTAACAAGGGATGAAGAAGGGCATTATATGCTAATTAAAGGGTCTATTCATCAGGAAGAGCTAACAATTATAAATCTCTATGCACCAAATATGGAAGCACCTAAATACTGAAAACAATTAATCACAAACAGAAACACTCTTATTGGTAAGAACGTGCTAATAACAGGGGACTTTAATACTCTGCTTACAGCAATAGACAGATCAACTTAACAGAAAATGAATAAAGACACGATGGACTTGAATGACACATAGGACCAGATGGATTTGACAGATATATTTAGAACTCTACATTCTGAAGCTATGGAATTTACTTTCTTCTCAAGTGCGCATGGCACATTCTCCAAGATAGATCACATAATGGGACAAAAAGCAGCCATTAATAAATATAAAAGAGTTGAGATCATACCATGCACACTTTCAGATCACAATGCTATGAAACCCGAAATCAATCACAGGAAGAAGTCTGGAAAACCTCCAAAAACATGGAGGTTAAAGAATACCCTACTAAAGAATGAATGGGCCAATCAGGCAATTAGAGAAGAAATTTAAAAATATATGGAAAAAAATGAAAATGAGAATAAAACAATCCAAACTCTATGGGATGCGGCAAAAGCAGTCCTAAGAGGAAAGTACATTGCACTCCAGGCCTATTTTAAGAAATTAGAAAAGGAACAAGTCTAACAGCACACCTAAAGCAACTAGAGGGAGAGCAATAATATCACCCCAAACTCAATAGAAGAGAAATAATAAATATCAAGGTATTTACACCTTCTACAAGAGTGTAGAAACCAAAGAAACAGTTGAATAGATCAATGAAACCGAGAGTTGGTTTTTTTGAAAAAATAAACAAAATTGACAAACCTCTAGCCAGCCTTCTCAAAAAGAAAAGAGAGAGCATCAAATAGACAAACTTATGAATGAAAATGGACCGATTACAACCAACCCCTCAGAAATACACGCAATTAGGGGCGCCTGGGTGGCTTAGTCGGTTTAGCGTCCGACTTTCGCTTGGGTCATGATCTCACGGTTCATGGGTTCGAGCCCTGCGTCGGGCTCTGTGCTGACTGCCAGCTCAGAGCCTGGAGCCTGTTTCAGAGTCTGTGTCTCGCTCTCTCTCTGACCCTCCCCTGCTCACGCTCTCTCTCTCTCCTAGAAATAAATAAAAATATTTAAAAAAAAGAAAAGAAATACACGCAATTATCAGGGAATACTATGAAAAACCATATGTCAACAAACTGGACAACTTAGAAGGACAAATTCCTATACACACACTCACTACTGAAATTCACACAGGAAGAGATAGAAAACCTGAACAGACCCATAACTAGTGAAGAAATTGAATCAGTTATCAAAAATCTCCCAACAACTAAGAGCCCTGGGCGAGATGGCTTCCCTGGGGAATTCTACCACACATTTAAAACAGAATTAATACCCATTCTTCTCAAACTATTCCAAAACATAGAAATCAAAGGAACACTTCCAGACTCATTTTAAGAAGCCAGTATCACTTTGATTTCCAAGCCAGTCAGAGACCCAGCAAGAAAGGAGAACTAAAGGCCACTATCCTTGATGAATACAGATGCAAAAATCCTCAACAAGATACTTGCAAATAGAATTTAACAGCACATAAAAAGAATTATCCACCAAGATCAAGTGGGATTCATTCCTGGATTACAGGGCTGGTTCAATATTCACAAATCAACCAATGGGATAAATCACATCAACAAAAGAAAAGATAAGAATCATATGATCCTGTCAATAGATGCAGAAAAAGCACCTGACAAAATACAGCATCCCTTCTTAATAAAGACCCTCGAGAAAGTCGGGATAGAAGGAACTTACCTAAACATCATAAAAACCATATATGAGAAACCCTCAGCTAACATCATCGTCAATGGGGAAAAACTGAGAGCTTTCCCCCTGAGATCAGGAACACAACAGGGATGTCCATTCTCACCACTATTGTTTAACATAGTGCTGGAAGTCCTAGCATCAGCCATCAGACAACAATAGGAAATCAAAGGCATCAGAATTGGCAAAGAGGAAGTCAAACTTTCACTTTTCAGAGACGACATGATATTCTACATAGAAAACCCGGCAGACTCCACCAGAAGCCTACTAGAACTGATCCAAGAATTGAGCCAAGTTTCAGGGTACAAAATCAATGTACAGAAATCGGTTGCATTTTTATACACCAACAATCAAGCAACAGAAAGAGAAATCAAGAAACTGATCCCATTCACAATTGCACAAAAAACCAAAAATACCTAGGAATAAACCTAAACAAAGATATAAGAGATCTGTATGATGAAAATATAGAAAACTTATGAAGGAAATTGAAGAAGACACAAAGAAATGGAAAAACATTCCATGTTCGTGGGTCGGAAGAATAAATATAGTTAAAATGTCATTACTACCCAAAGCAATCTACACATTCAATGCAATCCCAATCAAAATTGCACCAGCATACTTCTCAAAATGAGAACAAACTAACCTAAAATTTGTATGGAACCACAAAAGACCTCAAATAGCCAAAGTCATATTGAAGAAGAAAACCAAAACGGGAGGTATCACCATCCCAGACTGTAGTCTCTACTACAAAGCTGTCATCATCAAGACAGTATGGTATTGGCACAAAAACAGACACATGGAAAAATGGAATATAACTGAGAACTCAGAACTGGACCCACAAATGTACAGCCAACTAATCTTTGACAAAGCGGGAAAAGAGTATCCAATGGGAAAAAAAACAGCCTCTTTAACGGATAGTGCTGGGAGAACTGGACAGCAACATGCAGAAGAATGAAACTAGATCATTTTCTCACACCATACACAAAAAGAAACTCAAAATTGATAAAGAACCTGAACGTGAGACAGGAAACCATCAAAACCCTAGAGGGAAAGCAGGAAACAGCCCCCTTGACTTCAACTGCAGCAATTTTTTACTTGACACATCCCCAAAGGCAAGGGAATCAAGAGCAAAAATGAACTACTGGGACCTCATAAAGATTAAAAGCTTCTGCAGGGCAAAGGAAACAATCAATAAAATAATTGGCAACTGACAGCCTGGGAAAAGATAGTTGCAAAAAACATATCAGATAAAGGGCTAGTATCCAAAATCTGTAAGGAACTCACCAAACTCCACACCTGAAAACCAAATAATCCAGTGAAGAAATGGGCAGAAGACAGGACATCCAGATGGCCAACAGATACATGAAATGATGCTCAGCATCCCTCATCTTCAGGGAAATACAAATCAAAACCACACTTAGATATCACCTCACACCACTCAGAGTGGCTAAAATGAACAAATCAGAGGACTCTAGATGCTGGCGAGGATGTGGAGAAACGGACACCCTCCTACACTGCTGGTGGGAATGTAAATTGGTTCAACCCCTCTGGAAAACAGTATGGAGGTTCCTCAAAACATTAACAATAGAACTCCCCTATGACACAGCAGTAGTACTGCTAGGAATTTACCCAAGAGATACAGGAGTGCTGATGCATAGGGGCACATGTACCCCAATGTTCATAGCAGCACTCTCAACAATAGCCAAAACATGGAAAGAGCCTAAGTATCCGTCAACGGACGAATGGATCAAGAAGATGTGGTTTATCTATACCATGGAATACTACATGGCAATGAGAAAGAATGAAATCTGGCCATGTGTAGCAACATGGATGGACCTTGAGGGAGTTATGCTGAGCGAAATAAGTCAGGCAGAGGACAAATACCATATGTTTGCACGAATGGGAGGATTAGGAAGGACTTAGTGGCGGACCTTGGGGGAGAAGAAGGGGGAAATAGTGGGGGAGAGGGAGGGATGCAAACCATGAGACTCTTGAATACTGAAAAAACTGAGGACTGATGGACATGTGGGGGAGGGGATGGAGGGTGATGGGCATGAAGGAGGCACTTGTTGGGATGAGCACTGGGTGTTATATGGAAACCAACTTTAGGATAAGCTAGTTTTTAAAAAATAAAAAAAATAAATAAGTGGCAGCTTTTGGGGCACCTGGGTGGCTCAGTCAAGAGTCCGACTCTTGGTTTCAACTCAGGTCATGATCTCACAGTTCATGGAATGAAATCTGGCCATTTGTAGCAACATGGATGGACCTTGAGGGTGTTATGCTGAGTCAAATAAGTCAGGCAGAGAAGGACAAATACCATATATTTGCACATATAGGTGGATTAGGAGGAAGTTAATGGAGGATGACGTGGAAAAGGAAGGGGAAAAATAGTTGGGGAGAGGGAGGAAGGCAAACCATGAGAGACTCTTTAATGCTGAGAACAAACTGAGGGCTGAGAGAGTGGCTGAGAGCAGAAGGCTGGTGATCGGCATGGAGGAAGGCACTTGTTTCAATGAACACTGGGTGTTATATGGAAACCAACTTGACAATAAACTAAGGGGAATAAAAGACCATCTCTCTTGGGGTACCTGGGTGGCTCAGTCACTTAAGCATCTGACTCTTGGTTCCAGCTCAGGTCATGATTTCGATGTTCATGGATTCAAGCCCTGAGTTGGACTCCACTGACAGTGTGGAGCCTGCTTGGGATTCTCTCTGCCCCACCGATATTCATGCTTCCTCTAAATAGATAGACAGATAGATGATAGATGATATAGATAGATAGATGATAGATAGATAGATAGATAGATAGATAGATAGATAGATAGATAGATGATAAAGTTTAAAAAAAAAGAACACCATCCGTCTTATATCAGAGTAACAACACATCTTTGGCCCTTTGTTCTTAAAATCATGGAATTCACATGTTGGGAGCATGAGTCACATAAATTCAGGTAGTAAAGCAATGTAACTTTTTTTTTAAATCACTTTATAAGTCATGATCGTTTCTATGATAAGTCCCATGATGGATGTCGGGATGTGCCTTCCAGATCTCCCTTCAGGAATGAAGAAAGCATTTTTTTTCCCCAGCTGTTGGCAGTGCTGCTGGAAGACAGCCTCTACCATCAGCCCCTTTGGGGTTTTGCCTGGCTAAAGGGAGCCATCTCACCCACGATTACCCTCCCTTTCCCTATCGCTGCATCCAGTCTGATCAGTGCAGGGGCATGCAGGTCCAGCCCTCTTGCCCCGACTCAGGACAACTCTAAAGGTTCCAGAGCTGCCCATGGAGCTGGCTGAGCTCTCCAATGGGACAATATCGCAACCCAGCTCCTCCCTTTGCCCAGCGATGCTTCCAGCCCCTCTCTGAACAGGAGGGGATCTCAAGAGCACACCCTAATAAACATCCTGCAGACTAGTCTCCCTATCCCAGGATCTTCTGCCCAAGAAACTCAAATTGTGAAGGGCTGTGTTTTGCTGACTTCAGGTTATACCTGATTTCCAGGGGTCATCATAAACCCAAGGAATCAGGTAGGGTAGGGGAAATGATGATACAGACTTTCATTATCATCTGCCTGCACTGTCTCACGGAGATGCCCAACATCCCTACTGGTCCTCAGATGGATTTTCACACTACTTCCTGCCGAGTCAACCCCCAGTGGTCTCTACCAGCCTTTTGGGGCCAACACTTTATATGTGTCCCTACAGGCTCCTGGACATTAAGGAATCTACTCTTCTGCTCCAACATCACGCTGGGACCCAGGGGACTCTCTCTAAAGCCCTACCTTTATGTGCACATCACAAAGCCATCTCTCTTTGGGGATTTGCTATTTTCCCAGGCTCAAACCCAAAAGCAATACCTACCAATCTGCTCTCAGAGCTATAAACCTATTTAGAAATGTCTGTGTCGTTCCTCCTCCTTGGACTTGGCCTGGGAAAAGGAGCAGAACACAGAGCCCCTCCATGGCAGATTTCAGATGGCTACCAATTCTGTGACATTCCCCACTTAAAATATAAGATATAGGTCCCCTACTATCAAACATGGGTGCACTCCAGCAATATATCACAGCAAAACTAACACCGTGACTTTACCCATAATTGGGCCCAGACCTTAAGAATCTAACAGTTTCCTGCCTCTTGAAACACTTTCTGGAAGCCATGGGACACCATGTAAGAAGCACAATGACCCTGAGCCCCTCAGAGAAGCCATATAGAGATACACCAGTCATCAGTCCCGCTGAGCCCAGCCTGCCAACCACAACACCACGTGAGTGAAGCTTGGGACCTTGAGTGCAGTCAGCCACCAGCTGAAAACTATTGAGTGACCCCAGTTAACACCACATGGAACAAAAGAATTGTGCAGCTGAGAATTGCCTGAATTCCTAGCCCACACAATTGAGATATAATAAAACTGTTGTATTAAGTTGCTGCTACCCTGTCTCAGCAACATCATTGACTTCTTTGTTCTCCTCCATCTCTATTCATACCCCCTTTGGTGAAACTTTGCTGGTAGAGAGGCAAGACCATACAGAACTCGGAACTAGAATCTCTACTTCTAAGTATCATGTAGTCTTTCAAATCCCCAGGCCTGAGAGTGTCCTTATCCTGTCAAAAGTTTGGCTTTTGGAACTCAAAAGCCAGGATTCTTAATTACTTTCTTGTCTCCTTTCCACTGTGCCTTCCCTTCCCTGAAGGCAAGGAATGATGGAGGGTTTTGCTGCTAAACTGGCATGGCGGTGGGAGATCGTGGGAGAAAATACAGACAGAAACAAGAGAAAACATTAAATATACTGCCACCCACAGAATTTTAGTGACTTTGGAAATCAAGGTCTAAACCACGTCTGTTAAAGAAAAAGAAAAAAAGACAAAGGAAAATGAAGTGATCAGTGTAATACACAGGGCAGGGAGAGAACTTTACACCTCAGGGACTCTGACTTCCAGCCCTATGGTCATTTGGCAAGTCTTCCAAAATATGTCCAGGCATAGTTATTTGAAGTTGAATTATTCTTCTTTTTAAATGTCTATTGATTTATTTATGAAAGAGAGAGAAAGAAAGAGCATGAACAGGTGGAGGGGCAGTGAGAGAGGGGATCTGAAGAATCTGGAGCGGGTTCCAGGCTCAGAGCTGTCAGCACAGCACCCGGCAGAGGGCTCAAATTTACAAACCATAAGATCATGACCTGAGTTGAAGTCAGACACTCAACCGACTGAGCCACCCAGGTGCCCTTGAATTATTCATCTTACAAACATAATTCACTCTCACACATCACTGGTGGAAATGTAAAGTAATGACTTTAGACTGTAATGACTTTAGACTGCCACTCCACAGTTAGGCACACACAAAAAAGGAATGAGCGTATGTCCAAAAAACATGTACAGAAATGCTCATAGCATATTTATTCACAACAGCAAAAAACTGGAAACAACCCAAATGTCCATCAACCAGAGAATGGATAAACAGACTGTGGTATGCTCATATAATGGAATACTACTCGGCAATAAATAAAAGAAGTAACCACTGAGGATGCAACAAGGTAACCTAACAAGCATTGTGTTGAGCAAAAGAATCAAGACACAAAAGAGCACATACTATATGATTCTATGTATACGAGTTCAAGAGGAGGTGAAAGTGATCTATGGGGTAGGGGCTCCCTGGACTGGGAAGATGGGTTAGAAAGAAGCACAGGGAACATTCTCATGTGATGGAAATGTTCTATGTTTCGGTGTATGCATTTGTAAGAGTTCATCAGACAAGATTTTTAAATTTTACTCTGTGTAACTTATACCACAGTTTAAGAAAAACACTCATGAGGTGCCTGGGTGGCTCTGTCATTTGTTCAACTCTTGATTTCAGCTCAGGTCATGATCCCAGGGTTGTGAGATTGAGCCCTGTGTTCTGTGGGTTCTGCGCTGAGCATAGAAACTGCGTCTCTCTCTCCTCCTACTCCTTTCTCCTGTTTGTACTCTGTCTCTAAAAAAACAACTCATATATGTATGTGGATGTGTTTATGGCATATATAAACATACTGTATGTACACTCACTGTAAATACACATATATATCATATATGTGTGCATTATATATTTATATACTATGTATGCACATCTGTATGTCTTTTACATCCATATAATACATATCACATACATATTACCCCTTCCAAATCTAATTCAAGAAGGTATTCTTCTGGCTACTTTTCTTTTACCTCCAGGCACAGTTTTGATTCTCATTTTCTCAAGATCAGTCTCCTTCTCCTTAAATTTTTATTTTATTCTCTTTGAAAAAGCAGGAAAGAATATCCAATGGAAAAAAGATAGCCTTTTTAACAGATGGTGTTGGGAGAACTGGACAGCAACATGCAGAAGAATGAAACTAGATCATTTTCTCACACCATGCACAAAAATAAACTCAAAATGGATAAAGGACCTGAACGTGAGACAGGAAACTATCAACACCCTAGAGGAGAAAGCAGGAAACAACCTCCTTGACCTCCACCGCAGCAACTTCCTACTTGACACATCCCCAAAAGGGAATCAAGAGCAAAAATAAACTGTTGGGACCTCATCAAGATTAAAAGTTTCTGGACAGCAAAGGAAACAACCCAGAAAATTAATAGGCAACCAACGGAATGGGAAAAGATAGTTGCAAATGACATATCAGATAAACGGTTGATATCCAGAATCTACAAGGAACTCACTAAACTACACGCCCGAAAAACAAACAACCCAGTGAAGAAATGGGCAGAAGATATGAACAGACACTTCTCCAAACAGGACATCCAGATGGCCAACAGACACATGAAACGATGCTCAGCATCGCTCCTCATCAGGGAAATACAAATCAAAACCACACTGAGATACCACCTCACGCCAGTCAGAGTGGCTAAATGAGCCAATCAGAGAACTCTAGATGCTGGCGAGGATGTGGAGAAACGAGCACCCTCCTACACTGTTGGTGGGAATGTAAACTGGTGCAGCCCCTCTGAAAAACAGTGTGGAGGTTCCTCAGGAAACTAACAATAGAACTCCCCTATGACCCAACAATAGCACTGCTAGGAATTTACCCAAAGGATACAGAAATGCTGATGCATAGGAGCACATGTACCCCAATGTTCATAGCAGCACTCTCCACAATAGCTAAAACATGAAAAGAGCCTAAGTGTCGATCAACAGATGAATGGATCAAGAAGATGTGGTTTATCTATACCATGGAATATTACATGGCAATGAGAAAGAATGAAATCTGGCCATGTGTAGCAACATGGATGGACCTTGAGGGTGTTATGCTGAGCGAAATAAGTCAGGCAGAGAAAGACAAATATCATCTGTGTACACGTATAGGAGGATTAGGAGGAACTTAACAGAGGACCAAGGGGGAGAAGAAGGGCGGAAATGGTGGGGGAAAGGGAGAGAGGCAAACCATGAGAGACTCTTGAATGCTGACAAAAACTGAGGACTGATGGATGTGGGGGAGAGGAGGGATGGGCATGGAGGAGGACACTTGTGGGGATGAGCACTTGGTGTTATGTGGAAACTAATTTGACAATAAACTATTTGTAAAAAATTTTTTTTATTTTATTCTTATGATATATTATTGGCAAAAATGAATTTTAAGCTTTTAATATTATCTAAATGGGTGGCTCATCAGGGGTCATATAATTTTACCTTCAAAAACACCAGGGAACAAGCCCCTTCTGTCTGAACACACTATACAAGCTTTCTTCTTCTGAGATCTTACTGCCACGCCAGGATCCACCAGAAGTGGGAAAGGTCCTCTTGGCTCTCAGACCTCCATGATGGTTCTGACCTACATTGTGAAGACACATACTGTTCCCTATGCCTGGAAAACCCTTTCTTCTTTATTTGTCCAACTTCTATACGTCCTTCAAAACCCAAGCATCCTTGGTATCCTCTATGTTTCCTTTCTCTGCTTTTCATGGCCTCTGCATCTTTATTTCCACTGGACTCCAATTGTCTGTTTCACCTCTGTGAACTTCCCCAGCTTGTGTCCAGGGTCAAGTCTGCATATGCTTTGCAACCCCTTCTTGGCTCAGTGCCCAGCAAACATGAGGGGTGCAATTTGTCTGGAGGTGGCTCCAAAATGATGGATAAATCCTCAGTTTCCAGTGTAGCACAGCTGTTTCACAGGGTCTTCATAAATGAAAAATCAACATTGCAAGAGTTCATCTAGAGACTGGGAGAAATGAAATGTTCACAAAAATAGAAGTGTTGTGAGTGCAACTGTGTAAGTGGGAAGCCTCTCTTTTCTATGGAGACTAATTGCCCCCAATGGGCTAATGGCAAATGATGAGGAATGAAGGATGCCAAAATTATTTATAAAGATTTGGCTCCTGTGGCTTTGATAAATTCATCATGAAATGCCCTGACAAACCCCCATTCCAGGGGAGCCCATTGCTCCTGTGATCACAACTTGAGATGTGTTTAAGTTTCTGCCTTGGGTAGAGTTCCAGAAATATCAAATACTGGAGTGTGAGGATGGGGGGATAAGAGCTTGGGAGAGCTGGACAACTGACTATTTGGAGATGCATTTTATCAGAGAGTGCAGGCCTTTGATCCATCTGTTCCAAAACTTCACTCATTTTCCTCCCTACAGCTCTGGGGTAGAAAGACACATACAGGCCTGCTTTTGGGAACTTAAATACAGGCTTCCAACCTAAAAATCAGATGGACATTAGTGATTCCAGAGAAAATATCTGAGTAAAAGCCTCAGTTCTACCCAAGATTTGTGATCCCAGAGATCTTCCCAATGCATTCAACCTCCATCATCTTGCTACCACTTCCAGCCCTCCAGGGATTTCCTTCAATGTAGGAAGTATTTTTAGAGAAAAAGAAAGAAAGAAGAAAGAAAGAACGTAAGAAAGAAAGAGAGAAAGAGAGAGAGAGAAAGAGAGAGAGAAAGAAATAAGAAAGAAAGAGAGAAAGAAATAAGAAAGAAAGAAAGAAAGAAAGAAAGAAAGAAAGAAAGAAAGAAAGAAAGAAAGAAAGAAGAAAGAGAAAAAAGTCGAGGAAAGAGGATGAAAGAGGTCAGGTGGAGATGACCGTCATCTGAGCAGCTCAGGCCCTCTCCAGAAAGCACTGGGCAGACAAAAGTGACAAAAGGAGGGGCACCTGGGTGGCTCAGTTGGTTAAGCTTCCAACTTTGACTGGTGGTTCAAGAGATCAAGCCCCATATTTGACTCTGCGCTGTCAGCCTGTCAGCTCAGAGCCCACTTTGGATCCTCTGTCCCCTCTCTCTCTGCCCCTCCCCCCTCTCTCTCTCAAAAATAAACATTTTAAAAAAGTGTTAACAGCACCTGAAAGTAACATCTCTCCATACGTTCATGGAAAACGGTATCTTGCTACTTGTGATTCTATTCTGCTCTAAAAAAGTGGAACTTGGTTCTATGAATCTTGAAGCTCCAATATCCAGGAGGAGGCAAACAGGAAAGGAAAGCCTGAGGAACTGCTGCATGATCTTGATGCCTGTTTAGTAGGATGCTAAGGCAGGGCACTTCTGGACGAGTTTCAGAGGATGCTTCACTACACTAGCCATCAACTAGGCAGTGAAATCTGAACCACCTCCCTGTATGCAGATGTGCCAAGGAAGTAGGAACCCTCACCTGGCTCAAGGATCTAAAAACAACATCAGAGTGTAGAAAGAGATAGGATTTGAAGAGAAATTCTTTGCAGAAAACTGCACAGAGGCCCTGAAATGTTGGATGGAGTGCTACCCCCACTGCTTCTGGTCTATACTGAGTGGGCTTCAATGGGAGCATCCAGAAGACTTTTTCTAGGTTTTCTGAAATAAGGGGCAACATAGCCTTGAGTTGTGCTCCTGCCCAGGAAATCAAGGGTGTATGTGCCAGATGTGGTACCAGATGTGGGCCATGTTAAGTTTTGCCCAGGAGTCTGAACCCTGAGGGCCAGGGCCTCCCAGGATGAGATCTGTGAGGAGTGAGTACATTGACAGTGGCACTCCGAATCAACTTTGCTATCTTACCTCCATGCGCTACACCTCAGTGGGGTCTCAAACAGCTGCTTGCATGTGGGAGAGAGATGGGCAAGAGAAAAGCAGAAGACACTTCTCTTTCCCAGTGGGAAGCAGGCCTAGCATGGCGAGAAGACTTACTTTGTGTGATGTATTAGTCATCTCTTTCTATTCTATATTTTTTGGTGCTTTGACATCTTTGGGGCCTTGCTGACCCTGGAGGGACTGGCAGGGCTAGTCAATTCATAGAGATAGTACAAAAAAAAATAGACTTGACTTTGAGGGAGCTCCTTTCATATGCAAATCAACAAATCCAAACCCCATACCCCAACATCTCCTATGTCAGACTCACACTGGGCCACTACCTACCAGTCTAACCACCCCAGGACCAGGTACCAGGTGACTAAGGACAGCTTCTATACCCCAGGCTCACATTTTCATTCACTCCCTCCAACTGACACCTGTGCTTCCGCACATGGCTCCCTGTGGTGCGGTGTATCCCTTTCTCCAGAGATCTGTGAGTGTCACAAACCATCTTTTCAAGAGGCAGCCTCTTGATCTGTTGGCCTCACCATATCTGGATAGCAAAATCTACATTTTAGAACGAATGAAGATCAAGGCCTTGATTAACATCCTCAATGAGATACATCCTAATTATCAATGAAGAAGTGACTGAAAGTCCATCTACTCGTAGGAAACGAGTTTATGTTCATGTTTTTGTTTAAAAGCCGGGGAAAGTTACTTCCCTGACAATTTGTAAAAGGACTATCTGAGACAAAAAATAAAATAGCATTTTGGTTATGTTATGGGTTGTACTTCTTCAGTAGACCAGTTTCAGCTATATTTAAATCGTAATTATTCTTCACAGCCTGGAATGTTACTATACAATGAAGGAGAAGAGTATTCTACAGGTTAGAGCCCTCCGTGGGCTTTGGATATGGGGACCCTTTTGCTGTCATCATGCATGTCACGTTCTTGCGGTCCTGTGCTCACTTGAATGTGCAGGTGTTGGTGGAAAAGGGACACGAGAGCTGGTTATGGGGAAAGGGGCCAGGTCTATTCAACCTGAATATTTTGATGAAAATAAAAGCAGTCAAATCCAAGGGCAGACGTTGGTTTGTGCCTGGTGTTTTCACTGGAGGTGAGAAGAAGGGCACTGGAGAGATCAAAACCCTGATGGATGGAGAGGTCTCCTGATGAGGGTTGTGACCATCTTCTGTGCACCCTCTGAAATAACCCGAGAAAATACCGGAAGCCTGCCAAGTGCCAAACAGAGGTCAGAAATGTGGAGCAATGTCTGCAATAAGCATGAAGGGAAATCAAGCTGAGGAAGGCCCAGAAGGTGGATCTGCAGCCAGTCTGCTCAGAAAGTATGAGTCTCATGAGAAGAATGTCTGGGAGACCTGGCATTGCATAAGCCGTTCATCCTTCACCTCTAGAAACAGAAGCGCTAGAAGCAAAACAGGCTATAAGCAGACGGTGGATCCTGGGGTCCCTTTGCAGATTCTCAAAGTTTAGAAGCACAGAAATCACCTGGGTAGCTCTTTAAATGCTGCTTCCCTGAGGGAGCCTGGGTAGCTCAGTCAGTTAAGCATCTGACTTTGGCAAAGGTCATGATCTCATGGTTCATGGGTTAGAACCTAGTGTGGGACTCTGTGTTGACAGCTGGGAGCCTGACGCCTGCTTCAGAATCTGTGTCTACTTCCCTCTCTGCCCCTCCCCCTGTTCGCATTCTGTCTCTCTGTCTCTCAAAATAATAAAGAAACAGGATGAGACCAGGAACCAGCATTTATCAAGCACGTAAGAAGCACTTTTTCAGCTAGTTTAACAGACCTCTCGCCCACAGGTAGACTGTTTCTGTGAAACCCTTGATTTCACCTCACACTAACCCTCAGCCTCGATTCAGCACTGCCTCATATCCCCACCTCCATCACTACACAAGCACATGAACACACGCACACACACCAGAAAGAACACTCCTCAACGAGACTCACCTGAGCAGTGAAGACTTACTTAGGATGTCACAAAGAAGGTTGAGAGAGAGGTCACACGGTAGGACACACAGCATTTCATTACAAACTTCCCTTTTGGATAGTTCCTGCCCAGGGTCTCCTCGTGGGCACCAGACATGCTCTATGTCTCCCTCCTGACCTTTCCCCAACTGCTCATTTCCCCTATCTCTCCCTCATATGCTCCAACTCTTTGCCAAATTTAATTCTGCCCACTCTGCCAATTTTGAGTACACAGACTTTGCAAACAAAATGTCCCCAGCTACTAGGATCCACACCCTCTGCCTCTGCCTTTCCCCAGGAGCCACGCTGAGGATGGGGCTCACCTCCGATGAGACACCAGTGGGGAAGCAGCTGGGCAGAACTGGCAGCCAGCTATGCCAAGAAACCCAAAGTCAAGGTAAGTACATGGGTGTGAAAGCCAGGGAGCCACAGGGAAAATGCAGGTCAAAACCACAATGTGGTCCCACTCTATACCCACCAGGTCCCACTTCAAAGCCAGACAAGCACTAGTTTTGACAAAGAGGTGGAGAAATTGGAACCCTCATACATTGCTTTTGGTAAGAATGAAGAACGACTGGGGGGAGGGGCAAGATGGAGGAGAAGTAGTGAGCTCCGTACCTGCACTCGCGCCCAGGCATCACACTGAAAAGATCTGAAGCCATAGGAAACCGTACCACACACAAGAGATTGGGAGAGAAAGGACGCAGATTCCACTGAGAAAGCCTTCTAACGTGAGTGCGAACTGGGGAAGTAAAAATCGGGCCTGGATTGGAGACTGGAGAGACGGGCCACCCCCTCTGTGGGGAGTGAGAGGGGAAAAAGAGTCCGAAACAGAAAAACCTCCGCTGGGGTGAAAAACCTCCGCTCGGGGTGTAGAAAATCTTTGCGCACAAAATACCTGCGCGTCAGGCCCCTCCACGCTCCAAGTGGCCCAGGAAGGGCTGCGCTCGCGATTTGCTTCTTTGTGCTGGCTCCTGGCTGGCTGGGAGAGGTTGCGCGCCTGCAGCCATTACCCTCCAGGCGGGCTTGGACCCATGAGGAGACGCACAGGCACCTGCATCCAAGCTCCTAGCTAGCTGGAACTCTAGAGGGAAGGCAAAGCGCTAAAAACTGGCAGATGTGACCTCGAGTTCGTGTTTTGGGTGATTGAGACACAGATGGAACTTGATTTCCTCACTCCAGCGGGCTCAGTGCGCCGTCAGACAAAGCCCCCTACCCCACCCAGGACTCCCAGCTCTACCCGGAGGAGAAGGGAACAGAGGCTTCTGGCTCCACTCCCAGAGCTAGCCTGGAAGATTGGAATCGCCCTGAGGGGAAAGCCAGGGGATCGCCTGAGGCAATTTCAGGGGAGGTGCTTGGCCTAAGGTTTGGAGGCTGGGACTGGCCTTGGTTGAAAAGCACAACAAACTTTGGCCAAGCCGCTGGCTCAGGAAGTTTACACGCCTATAAAAACGAGGTGGAGCGTCACCACTCTCCTCCCTACAACCTCCAGGCAGAAATCCCACCTGACTCATTGGATCATATCACGCCCATCCCTGCCTGAGAGTTGCCCTCCTCCTTTTTCCCCATTTTTTTTGTTTTTTGTTTTTTGTTTTTTCCTTTTCTTTTTTCCTCAGAACACTGACCTGATTACCTCTGGTCACCAGGATACTTAAACTATCAAATTTAGTCCATTCTGTAGATGTTAATTCTACACCTCCTGACCTTTTCATCTCTTTCTCTCAGGGGTAATTAGACTATATAGTTTCTCTGGATAATACCAGCATTCTTTTCTCACCTATCCAACCATATTCTACCCTTTACCTCATTGAAAACAACTTCATATCCCTTCTGCCTGTTCATTCTATTTCCAATCCTCATCCCACCCAGTCTTCTCTCTCCTTCTCTACCCTCTTCAACCAGCACTGCATACACACGGCTATTTAACTGTAGCTGGGAAATCCGGTTATATGCTTTAAACCATTCTTTGCCCATCGGTTTTCTTCTTTTTTCCTTTTCGTTTCTCCTTTTTGACCCTTTTATGTATTTTATACTCCCTAATATTCGCCTTCCCTCCTCCGTCTTTTCTCTTACTTTTTCGTTTTCCCTCTCGCTTTGCATGTTAGTTGAATTAGCCTGTGCATTTGTGTGCACCTGCTCCCTGTGTATTTGTCTGTCTGTTTTCTTTTCCGGAGCTACCACAAGAAACAAGCCATAGTACACAAGGTGGAGAGTCCCAAATATCACAACGAATAGGAAAATAAAATAACCAAGGTCCCAAAAAGAGAGACCAAGAGATATCATTCAAAAAACACTCTCTGAAAGGATAGGCCCTGGAAAGTCAAAGAGTTTTCTTAGATATAGCAGTGCTCATAGATACAGAGGGCATAACAGGTCTTTAAAACCAACAAGAGCCGGAAAGCTAACTAAAATGATGAAACGAAAGAGCTCTCCTCCAAAGAAACTCCAAGAAGAAATGACAGCTAATGAACTGCTCAAAACAGATATCAGCAGCATAATTGAACAAGACTTTAGAATAATAATGGTAAAATTAATAGCTGGGCTTGAAAAAAAAACATAAGGACATCAAAGAAACTATGGCCACAGACAGAATGGAAAATAAATATAGGCATGAAGTATTAAAAAATGCGATAAATGAGATACATAATAAATTAGAGGCCTCCAATGCACGAATTGAAGAGGCAGAAAGGAGAATAAGTGATTTAGAGGACACATTATAGAAAAACAAGAAGCTGACAAAAAAAGAGACAAACCGATCCAGGAAAATGAAAGAAGAGTTCGAGAGTTCAGCGATATGGTCAAATGCAACAATATCCGTATCAAAGGAATCCCAGAAGAGGAAGAGAGGGGGAAAGGTGCTGAAGGAGTCCTGGAACAAATTATAGCAGAGAACTTCCCTGACCTGGGAAAAGAAGTAAACGTTGAAATACAAGAGGCTCAGAGGACCCCCCCCTCAGATGTAATCTGAATCGACGTTCTGCAAGGCATATCATAGTAAAAATGGCAAAATATAAGGACAAAGAGAAAATTTTGAATGCAGCTAGGGAGAAAAGGGCCCTAACATACAAAGGGAAACGTATCAGAGTGGTGACAGACCTATCTACTGAAACTTGGCAGGCCAGAAAGGAATGGCAGGAAATCTTCAAGGTGATGAACAGAAAAAATATGCAGCCAAGAATCGTCTACCCAGCAAGCCTGTCATTCAAAATAGAAGGAGAGATTAAAAAAAAAAAAAAAACCTTTCCAAATAAACAGAAATGGAAAGAATTTGTCACCACGAAGCCAGCCCTACAAGAAATCCTGAGGGGGCGCTCTGAAGGAAAGGTTGCAAGAAAAAAATATACCAGAGTCACCACCACAAGCATGAACTCCTCAAAGAACACAAAGATTCTAAACCCATTTATCTCAATAATAACGCTGAATGTAACTGGGCTCCAATCAAAAGACATAGGGTAGTAAAATGGATAAAAAAACAAAATCCATATTTGCTGTCTACAAGAAACTAATTTTAGACATGAAGATACCTTCAGATTAAAAGTAAGGGGATGGAGAAATATATATCATGCTACTGGAAATCAAAAGAAAGCCGGAGTAGTGATACTTATATCAGACAAACTGGACTTTAAATTAAAGACAATAACAAGACATGAAGAAGGGCAATACATAATTACATAATAGTTACAGGGTTTATCCATCAGGAAGAACTAACAATCATAAATGTCTATGCATCGAATATGGGAACTCCTAAATATATAAAACAATTAATCACAAACAGAAACAGGCTTATAGATAAGAATGTGCTAATAGCAGGGACTTCAATACTCCACTTACAGCAATGTGTAGGTTAACGGGACAGAAAATCACTAAAGAAATAATGGACTTGAATGACACTTTGGACCAGATGGATCTGACAGATATATTTAGAACTCTACTCAGTTCCAAGTGATTCACTTTCTTCTCAAGTGCGCATGACACATTCTCCAAGATAGATCACATACTGGGACATAAAGCAGCCCTCATAAATATAAAAGAATTGATATCATACCATGCACACTCTCAGATCAAAATGCTTTGAAACTTGAAATCAATCACAGGAAGACGTCTGGAAAACCCCCAAAAACATGGAGGTTAAAGACCACCCTACTAAAGAATGAATGGGCCAATTCGGCAGTTAGAGAAGAAATTTTAAAATATATGGAAAAAAACGAAAATGAAAACACAACAATCCAAAATCTATGGAATGCGTCAAAGGCAGTCCTAAGAGGAAAGTACATTGCACTCCAGGCCTATTTCAAGAAACTAGAAAAAGCGCAAGTCAAAAATCTAACAGCTCGCCTAAAGGAACTAGAGGCAGGCAACAAGAAAGCCCTAAACCCAGTAGAAGAAGAGAAATAGTAAAAATCAGAGCAAAAATAAACAACATAGAGACCAAAGAAATAATTGAACTGATCAATGAAACCAAGAGTTGGTTTTTTGAATAAATAAACAAAATTGACCAACCTCTAGCCAGGCTTCTCAAAAAAAAGAGAGAGAGCACCCAAATAGACAAAATCATGAATGAAAATGGAATTATTACAACCAACCCTTCAGAAATACAGGCAATTATCAGGGAATACTATGAAAAACTGTATGCAACAAATTGGACAACTTAGAAGAAATGGACAAATTCTTAAACGCACACCCACTACCAAAATTCACACGGGAAGAGGTAGGAAATCTGAACAGACCCATAACTAATGAGGAAATCAAATCAGTGATCAAAAATCTCCCAACAAATAATTCTACCAGACGTTTAAAACAGAATTAATACCCTTTCTTCTCAAGCTATTCCAAAAAATAGAAAGTGAAGGAAAATTCTCAGACTCATTTTATGAAGGCAGCATCACTCTGATTCCCAAGCCAGACAGAGATCCAGCAAAGAAAAAAGAGAGAGAGAGAGAGAGAGAGAGAGAACTACAGGCCAATATCCTTGATGAATACGGATACAAATATCCTCAACAAGATACTTGCAAATCGAATCCAATAGCACATGAAAAGAATCATCCACCAAGATCAAGTGGGATTCATTCCTGGGTTACAGGGCTGGTTCAACATTCTCAAATCAATCAATGTGATAGATCACATCAATAAAAGATAAAAACCATACGATCCTGTCGATAGATGCAGAAAAAGCATTTGACAAAATACAGCATCCCTTCTTAATAAGGCTCTAAAGAAAGTTGGGATAGAAGGAACTTACTTAAACATCATAAAAGCCATCTATGAGAAGCCTTCTGCTAACATCATCCTCAACGGGGAAAAACTGAGAGCTTTCCCCCTGATATCAGGAACACGACAGGGATGTCCACTCTCACGACTGCTGTTTAACATAGTGCTGGAAGTCCTGGCATCAGCCATCAGACAACAAAAGGAAATAAAGGGCATCAGAATTGCAAAGAGGAAGTCAAACTATCACTTTTTGCAGACGACATGATACTCTACATAGAAAACCCAACAGGCTCCACCAGAAGCCTGCTGGAACTGATCCAAGAATTTAGCCAAGTTACAGGGTACAAAATCAATGTACAGAAATCGGTTGCATTTTTATACACCAACCATGAAGCAACAGAAAGAAAAATCAAGAAACTGATTCCATTCACAATTGCACAAAAAAACATAAAATACCTAGGAATAAACCTAACCAAGGATACAAGAGATCTGTATGATGAAAACTATAGAAAACTTATGAAGGAAATTGAAGAAGACACAAAGAAATGGAAAAACATCCCATGCTCATGAATAGGAAGAATAAATATAGTTAAGATGTGATTATTACCCAAAGCTATCTACACATTCAACGTAATTCCAATCAAAATTACACCAGCATACTTCTCAAAGTTAGAGCAAACTTATCCTAAAATTTGTGTGGAACCACAAAAGACCTCGAATAGCCAAATACTGAAAAATAAAACCAAAACGGGAGGTATCACCATCCCAGACTTTACCCTCTACTACAAAGCTGTCATCATCAAGACAGTATGGTATTGGCACAAAAACAGACACATAGACCAATGGAACAGAATTGAGAACTCAGTAGTGGACCCAAAAGTATACAGCCAACTGATCTTTGACAAAGCAGGAAAGAATATCCAATGGAAAAAAGACAGCCTCTTTAACAGATGGTGTTGGGAGAACTGGACAGCAACATGCAGAAGAATGAAACTAGATCAAATTCTCACACCACACACAAAAATAAACTCAAAATGGATAAAGTACCTGAATGTGAGACAGGAAACCATCAGACCCTAGAGGAGAAAGCAGGAAACAACCTCCTTGACCTCCACCGCAGCAACTTCTTGACACATCCCTCTAAGCAAAGGAATCAAGAGCAAAAATAAACGATTGGGACCTCATCAAGATTAAAAGCTTCTGCATGGCAAAGGAAACAACCCACAAAACTAATAGGCAACCAACGGAATGGGAAAAGATAGTTGCAAATGACATAGCAGATAAAGGGTTGATATCTGGAATCTATAAGGAACACACCAAACTCCACACCAAAAACCAAACCACCCAGTGAAGAAATGGGCAGAAGATATGAACAGACACTTCTCCAAAGACATCCAGATGGCCAACAAACATATGAAATGATGCCTAGCATCCCTACCCATCAGGGAAATACAAATCAAAACGACATTGAGATACCACCTCCCACCAGTCAGCGTGGTTAAAATAAGCAAATCAGAGAACACGAGATGCTGGCGAGGATGTGGAGAAACGGATATCCTCCTACACTGTTGGTGGGAATGTAAACTGGTACAGCCCCTCTGGAAAACAGTGTGGAGGTTCTTCAAAAAATTAACAATAGAACTCCCCTATGACCCAGCAATAGCACTGCTAGGAATTTACCCAAGTGATATAGAAATGCTGAGGCATAGGAGCACATGTACCCCAATATTCATAGCAGCACTTCAACAATAGCCAAAACATGGAAAGAGCCTAAGTGTCGATCAACAGATGAATGGATCAAGAAGATGTGGTTTTTCTATACCATGGAATACTACATGACAATGAGAAATAATGAAATCTGGCCATGTGTAGCAACATGGATGGACTTTGAGGGTGTTATGCTGAGCGAAATAAGTCAGGCAGAGAAGGGCAAATATCATATGTTTGCACGTATAGGATGATTAGAAGGAACTTAACGGAGGACCATGGGGGAGAAGAAGGGGGGAAATTGTGGGGGAAATGAAGAGAGGCAAACCATGAGAGACTCTTGAATGCTGAAAAACAAACTCAGGACTGATGGATGTGGGGGTAGGGGGAAGATAGGCATGGAGGAGGGCACTTGTGGGGATGAGCACTGGGTGTTATATGGAAACCAATTTGAAAATAAACTATTTGTAAAAAAAAAAAAATTCATCCTGCTTATAGGGCCCCCTGTCTCTCTCATTCAGTTTGGATCTTCTGAAAAAGCCTTGATTAAGTCTGGCTGTTCTGAAAATGTCAGGGGCTTTGATTCAGGAAGTGTGAGTTCTCAGCAAACTTGCCAAGTGTAGGACACTTCTCTTCATACACATTCACTTTCCTCGGTGACTAAGGCCTGTGTCTTACACAAATGGGTACATTTTTAGCCTGGAGGCTAAGGAGAAGCACCTGCCAGAATTAAATTCTCATTTCCCTTTGTCTTGCAGCTTCACTGTGCAATGAAGGTAACATCATGCTCAGGTGCCCTCAGTCCCCTGAACGCATCTGCAGAGACCAGGCTGTGCACATCCCAACCTTGTTCATCAGCAGAGCTCAGTTAGGAGGACACGGGGACATTGTATGAAATCTGTCTGGAGGTGTGCTTGGCTCCATTAAGCACTTCTGTTTCCAAAAGTCCCAGAAGCCTCCTCTGTCTTTTCTCCTTTGTCCTGAGCACATGGCAGAGGGATGAGCTGAGATTCTCATGTGGTGCATCTGGCGTCGGCTGACAGGTCAGACACAGTGACAGTCCCCTCTGGGAAACGGCACCAGGAGCTGTGTGCTGTATTTTCTGACAGATGCCAGGGGAGGAGGATGTGAACGGACCAAGTACACTTGTCCTTTAATAGCCTGGCAGCTGTAACAACGACCACCTCCGTGGCTATGTTCGGACAGGGACAGAAATAATGACAGAGCCTGCAGATATTTAAATGTGACCCTCCATGGGTTACTGGGGGATACCTGGAAAGATTAGCTGCACTTCCTCCCATGTCCTGATTCTTTCTCAGCCCCATCAGCAACCACCCCCCATGGGGACAGGAGGGGAGAACCAAGGCCCAAAGCGTGGCTTGGCTTTTAAACATCAAGAATCAACTTTGAGTTGAAGAACCTGAAGGACTCAGAGCTTCACTTACAGATAATCTATAAACCTGGAAGTACTGCGACTGGTCGGAGCCAGTCTTCTCAGCTCCGGAGGAGAAAGAGTTCCCAGGATGGCAGGAGAGAGAGGCTCTGGGAAGCTGTACAGGCAGCAAGCGAGGTGGACACGGGGTACCGGCCGGGGAGGGTGGGGGCTGGGGATGATCTGTTCCTCTTCCACTGCCAGACCTGCAGGGGACTGAAGAATACGAAAGAGACCTTAGACAGGTGTGGGCGTCCTGGGGGTGAGGGTCCCACACTTGGGAGTGCCAGATAAAATGCAATACTCAGGACATATTTATACTTTTAAAACCTCTCACTCATTGTTTACTTGTAATTCAAATTTAACCAGGAGACCTGTATTTGTACTAAGTCTGGTTCCTCACCTCTTGGAGGAGAACCTAAAAAGCCCCCTCACCTTAAGTATGATGAGGAAGAGTGAGGCAGGGAAGGGTTGCAGGGCACAGGGTCTGGGACAGCCTTAGGAACATTGCTGCTCCATGGCCAGTTGCAGGACGAAAATGTTTGCTGTGCAGCAGAGGGAGGTCTGGAGCCAGCCTCTGTAAGTTTCCAGAAGTCAAATGTGTAGGACACAGCCGCCACCTGCGGAAAACATTCTCCTCAGACAGCACAAATGTCGCCTGATATATCTCCCAGATGAGATATCTCTCTCTCTGTCTCTCTCTTTGTATGTGTCCCTGTGTGCAAAATTAATAAAAGCCCACACTTACAGAGTACTTGCTATGTACCAGGGACTTTTCACATAACACTTTCTAAATGCACTATACTTTGTCCACTCCTCTAATGTTTGCAACAATCCCACAAAGTAGGTAGTTTTATCTCCATTTTCCTGATGAAGAAACAGAGACAGAGATAATAGATGAGCATCCCAGAGGCATCTGGCTCGTAGGTGACAACCCAGGAGTCTTGCTGGCTGTTTGGGCCCAGAACCCACACTCTTAACCTCCATGCTCTACAACCCATATCACTTAGACTTGAGTGTAACAGCAAGTTATTGGAAAACCCAATTAGCAGTGACCTAAACACAAGTCTAGAAGTAGACAAGCCAAACTGGTGACAGCTCCACAAAGCCTCTCCCAGACTTCTCTATACCTTCTCTAGGTGGCTTTCTTTTTTTTATTTAAATAAAATAAGATTATTTTGAGAGAGAGAGAGTGTGTGTGTGAGCAGGGGAGAGGAAGAGAAAGAAGGAGACAACAGAATCCAAAACAAGGTCGAGGCTCTGAGCTGTCAGCACAGAGCCCAACACGGGTCCAGAATTCACAAGTCATGAGACCATGACCTAAGCCAAAGTTGGATGATCAACTAACTGAGCCACCCGTGTGCCCCACCTAGGTGGCTTTCAAACTCATGGTCCAAGATGGCTTCTAGAGCCTCAGTCATCACTTCTGTGTTCCAAACAGGAGGAAGGAAGGATAAAGTAGAGTTCTCTATCCTTTCAAACGCTTCCAGAAGGTCACACATACTATCTCTTAGTGACGTGGCCTCATCTTGCTGCAAGAGAGTCTGGGGCAAGTTACTTTTTGGTTGGTTGGCAACATGTCCAGCTACAAGTAGGACATAATAAAAGGAGAACATGATTATTAAGAAGCAATAGCAGTCTCTGTTACACTGTCTCAGAAATGTGAACGTTCCTGGAACTATCCATCTCTACTAAATGTGCCTTTGCCCAAACCCTTCCCCTCAGCTCCATCATGGATGGAGCCAACAAATCAGTGTGAGTGGCTTCTCAAGGCATCTGTGAAGAGCTCACAAAGCTGGAGGCTGAGGTACAGAAAAGCTCCCAGGGACTGTTCCCAACTCCTGCATCCCCACTTCGAAGCAATCATCATTCTGATTGCTGTTACAACGGATGAGTTTTGCAATTGCTAGCACTTCATATAAACTGGAACCACAGAACATGAACCTTCTGTGTCTGGACTTTTTCACCCAGCCTTGTCTGAGATTCATTCCTGTGGTCTTATGCTGTGTGTCAGTGCTGTGAGCTGCTCCGTATGTGACATTGTCACCATTTGCTTATCCATTCACTTGTTGAGGGACATCTGGTCTGTCTCCAGTTTTGAGATGCTATAAATAAATCTCATGTGAATATTCTTGCACAAGACTTTTTGTGGACATTCATTGCTTCATTCCTGTTGGTTAAATACCTAGGATTAGGACTACAGGACAGATAGACCTGAGTTATAGGACAGATAGACATTTAACTTTCTATGTAATTGCCAAGCAATTTTCCAGAGTGGTTATAGCGTTTTGCACCCCCAGACAATGCACAAGTGTTTCAGGTCTCCACACGGTGACTTCCAAGGAGAAGCACCAGTGGGTGACACATTGTATTCACCTGGACCCCAAGGGCCTGGCATGAAGATCACCAGGTGAAGCACTAGCTCTGGAAGCCCTGCAGGGGCTCTTCTGCTGGATGAGCACAAGGAGGGCTGGGCTAAGGAAGTCCAGAGCACGGGTCACACCCACAGGCCCTGTCAGGTGAGGCTGGCATGGCCAAAGACATTTCTGGGACCATGGAGATGGCAAGTCCCTCACGAAGGATGCTTGAGACTCCCTGCCATCCTTCATGTCCATACTGGCCTGTCAGGAAAGCAGGGGTCCAGCAGGATATATGGGGGGAGAGGAGGAGGAGATGAGCTTTAAACACTCAGGATGGGCACTGAAAGGAGTAATGGTCCCAGAAAAGTGCCAGCAGTGCCTCCCTCGCAAGCCCCCACATACTCCATAAGAAGCCAGTATGCAGGGACCCCATTGAATCCATCGGAGTGTAAGGAATGTGCAGGAGTTGGAAGCTGTCTCTCCCAGATGAAGAAGACTCTATGGCCTTGTGGAAGAGCCTCCCAATGGAGTCTTAGGTCCACAGCTCAGCAAGTCTGGAAAATCAAGAAAGATTTTGTGTGACTCGATCAAGAAACACCTCTCTCTTTGTATTTCTTCTGATTTTACTGTCTCCTCAACAGTCTCTCTCATATGCTATGGCTAGGGACAGTGACTTGGGAGTAGATGGTAATACTCATTTGTGTTAGGGGTGGCATAGCCTAGTAGTTAGGGGAGAGGGCCTCTGAAGCCAGTCCAGCTGGGATTGAATCCCAACTCTGCTGTGTGACATTGGACAAGTACTGAAATTCTCTGTGCCTCTGTTTCCTCAGCTAGAAAATGAGCATAATAAAATGTGCTTCACAGGCTTTTCTGAGGAGTAAATTAGTTATGTAAAGATCTTCGAGTGGGCCCAGAACACAATAAGCCCTTAGTAAATTATAGTTTTGGAAGACTGAGGCTTTGCTTCAAAGCTGCTTTCATAGCACAATTAGTTAAGGAAAGTGAGGCACAAATGCAACCCCTTGCCCAAGGCCTGGAGTCTCTTAGTAGCCATTTTATCTGGGTGGCTCCAAAGCTGGGCTCCATTGTTTATACCTCTACTCCTTTTATTGACATCTCGTAAATCAGCTGGGCTGTTGTGTCCTGAGGGCTTTGGAATGTGATTCCACTGCCGCCTGGTGGTGATGTAGCCACATGGCCTGTGGCTGGGGCTCCACGCCAAGGCAGCATGACCAATAGAATAAAACTGGTCCCCAAATCCTCTCTGGAAGCTTTGTCCCCAGAGAACTCAGGATTCTCATTATTAGAATCTCTCCTTCTAGAAAAGGCATCTTGAGATAAATGCTTGAGAATGTTTTTATGTGTAATGAAAACATCAACGTCTTAGGTGTTTACCTGGTAAGCTAGGGCTGACAGAAGGTCCAGGGGATGACAACGAGGACTCCCATAAATTTTGATGGGGATGATGCAGTTCAGAAGTCGGGCTTAAAGCATGGGCCTCACCCAGAGAGGTCAGATTTGGGTGGGAGCACTGAATTCAGCAGTTTTTACAACTCTGTCTCCATCTGGCCTTCTTTTGTTAACTCTCTAAGTTGGGTGGAGGATGGTCGGTAACAATTCTTAACGAATACAAAGCCCTTTGAGCTCTGGATCCTGGGATGTGTCCAGCCTCTTGTCCCCTGCCCCACTTCACACTGACCCCTTGGGAAGTTCCACAATGAGTGGATAGTTATTATTTGGAGTGCTCCCCAAAAGCCCACTTTCTGAGAGATGCCCTTCATCCCTGTAGAGGAGAAAAAAAATGTCTTCTTATCTAGGTTCTGGGCTGAGGCTCTGTAACAGAAGACAGATTCACAAGAGAAGAAAAAAACGGACTGAAGTTAATTAACTCATCTATCTTTCATGTAACATATGGAAGCACCTATAGATGAGTAACTCAAAGGGCTGTTTAGGGCTTATGTGCCAACTTGGGCTAAAAGAAAAGGGGCTTGGGGTTCAGGGTGGGTGAGACAAGTAATGGGAAGATGAAAGAAGGAAGGTAATCAAGGGTTATTTAGTAAGGTTTGTTATGCAGATGTAAATTGTGCCTACTTCATTGATAAGAGATGTTGAGTCCTCCTCTTCCTGGTAGAGGAGACAGAGACTTCTCTACATATGAAAATTTCCTTTTAATAAACGTAAATTTACTTTACCAAAGGAAAATTTGTTCCCTGTTTCTAGAGCTTTTTCTTGCACCTGCTGGTTCTTAATGACCTCAAAACAATCCATATGCTAGGGGTCCCAGGGTGGCTCAGTTGGTTAAGGTTTGGACTCTTGATTTCTGAGAGATGGTGCCCACGTCAGGCTCTGTGCTGATGGCCCAGATGTTGCTGGGAATTCTCTCTCTCTCTCTGCCATTCCCCCACTCACTCATGCTCTATCTCGTTCTCTCTCAGTCTCAAAATCAATCAATCAATAAACGTTTTTTAAAGAATCCATATACCTTTGAGGTGGTATGCTCTGGAATCCCTTAATTCTCTAGCACTAAAGCCCCAGTGCTACATTCTCTAAGAGTACCTCCCATACTGCATTCTATGTGGATGACATCTGGGTCGCAGATGACAACACGAGGGGTGCCTTTGGTGGCTCATGTACCCTGCAGAATGCCTGCCACTGCCACTACCATCCACTTTGTTGTGATGTGCAGTCATCTTCACAACCATGACCTGACCTCCAGGCCATAGTTAATTGGTCTATTGTGGGCCCCCAAAACAAATGAAGCTAGTCAGACAGCTCCCATTCCCAAATAGAAAACTAAGATGAAATTCCAAAATCAGATTGGCTGGGAGGTCAAATAAAGAAAGTGTGCGTGACAGCCCTAAGCTATGTGTTTCAGTGCCCTGACCAGATCTCCCTTCCAGGGTGAGTGCACCCATCTGGTTATGCATAGGCTACCAGCATTTCAGAGCTACTTTTTCTCTAGAAAAACCATTTCCTTCCATCAACACTTAGCTCATACCTTCATGCATGTGTTTCCAACGTGACTCCCTTTGTGAAACAAGATGGTTTCTTGTTTCCCTTTGTGAAACAAGACGCCTAACCCACTAAGCCACCCAGGTGTCCCTATTGTTCTTTTTTCTAACTGGGCACTCTCTGGGAACCGTTTAGAACAAGCACCTCAGAAGAATATCTTCTGTTTAAACTAGAACATTCCAGAATCCATGGTGCTGTGTCAGGTATGCAGTCTGGCTGCAAACATTGCTGTGGAGTGCCTAGTTAGTTCCTGTAGCAATGGACAGCTCTGGGTGTCTGGTATCCCAGAAAAAAAGCAGGCCTTTCTGTCACTGGGGGATTGGTACTCTGTACTTGAGTCATTGCAGGGATGGGGATCCAGCTTCCCTCCTTCCTCCAGCTGAAGGAGGTCACATCATCCTGGAGTGCAGATGGTTGATGAATGCGCACAATCCTCCAGGTCCTTCTTAGGGCACAAAGGGACTTTGAAAGAATTACAGTGCCAGGTTAGCCTGTAACCACTTGATCATCAGCCACTGCCGAATCCCTGCCACCATTCTCTACTAGTGGGTAAGAGTAAAAATCACCCCCAGAGGCAGGGCCTTCCCTTTTTCTGAAGGGAGAATACAGGCCCCTTGCTGGCAGGGCTCTCAGGGATAGCCTGTAGAGGGCTCCCTTCACCGAAGCCCACAAGTCTTGCTTCTTCCTGAGACTGCCAGCTAAGAGGTGGCACTATTCATTTCATTCTCCACATCATCCAATTCTCACCCCTAATGAAGGCCTCCGTGGATCCATTTTAACCCCTTTGGCTCTCTTTCCAAACTAGGTCCTCTCTGGGTCCAATGCATGCCAGCTCTCAGTGGAATATCCTTGGCATTTTGCTGGGGATCCCAGTCCAGAGCTTGTGACTGTGCAGTTAAGTTTGCCCACAGGGCCCTTGGCTGGCTGGTGTCAATACCATGCAGGCATTCAGAGGCCTGGGGTGCTGGTAGGGCCCAGAAGAGAACGTTTGCACTGTGTATTCTAACACTACGAACACAGTTACAGGGGATGCTAGTTGAGTGACGACTTCCCCACGGTGTTCCTTCACAGAGCTGAGATTACAACACTTACCTCAGACCTCCAGGCCTGTATTTTCAAGCACGACCAAAGTAATGAAACAAGATAGTGACCGAAAACTGTAGTCAGCGCAGTGCCGTTTTCCACATTGGAGGCTTTTCCTTACTTCCCTCATTGGTCTCCATATCTGTGCTTGAACACTGCTGACATAACGAAACAAACTTATAACACTTAGCTCATACCTTCATGCATGTGTTTCCAACGTGACTCCCTTTGTGAAACAAGATGGTGGGTAACTCAGTGCTGCATTCCTGACCCTGTTGGTTCTCAGAGTTGAGCACACTGCACGTTCACCGTTTGTCCCACACAACCAACATGGCGACACGTGGTTTTAGTTGACAGACGGGTTCCACACAGTGGTCTTTCACTCTGTCGAGTACATCACACTTACCTCATACTTCCGTGCACGTGTTTTCCAACGTGGCTAACTTGGTGATCAACGAGAGTGACCGAATGCTGCATCCAGCACGGCGTTGTTTCCTAGGTTGGAGCCTATTGCACTTCTATCATTGGTCTCCACCCCTGTCTTTCAACACTACTAACATAGTGAAACAAGGTGTTATTTGAGGGATGTGTTCCCCTCCCCCCTCACAGAGGTGATGGTATCACATTTTACTCCATGCGTGTGTTTTCAACATGACTAACTCTCTGAAACCAGATGGTAACTCAGTGTTGCATTCCTCACTCTGTTGTTTCTCAGAGCTGAGCATACTGCACTTACATCGTTGGTTACTCACCTTGATCGGAGTACTATAGCTTACTCTCCACTGATAGGATGAGAAGGGAAAATTGTAAACTCAGGGTATTTCCTCTCTTTCTTAGCTAAGAACACAGGCATCTTGCCATGAGGACTCCAGCAATAAAAGTCAGAGTTTTCCCTTTGCCCTGGCCCATAATATTTCCTTATTTAATTTAATTTAATTTAATTTAGTATTTTCAAGGTGGAGAACTACTGACAAAGGCCCTCCTCCAGGCACATCTCCCCCTCACCCCCCACACCCTTGACCCCTCCGTTTGTTCTCAGCATTCAAGAGTCTCTCACGGTGGGCCTCTCTCCTTTTCCACCACCATTTCTCCCTTTTTCTCCCCCATGGCACTCCGTTAATTTCCTCCTAATCCTCCTATATGTGCAAACATATGATATTTGTCCTTCTCTGCCTGACTTACTTCACTCAGCATAACACCATCAAGGTCCATCCATGTTGCTACACAGGGCCAGATTTCATTTTTTCTCATTGCCATGTAGTATTCCATAGTGTAGATAAACCACATCTTCTCTTTTTCTTTAAATGTTTTATTTATTTCTAGGAGAGAGAGAGACAGCGTGAGCAGGGGAGGGTCAGAGAGAGAGGGAGTCACAGACTGAAACAGGCTCCAGGCTCTGAGCTGGCAGTCAGCACAGAGCTCGATGTGGGGCTCGAACCCACAAACCGCGAGATCATGACCTAACCGACTAAGTCACCCAGGCGTCCCAATAAATCACATCTTCTTGATCCATTCATCTGTTGATGGACACTTAGGCTCTTTCCATGTTTTGGCTATTATTGAGAGTGCTGCTATGAACATTCGGATACATGTGCTCCTATGCATCAGCATCCTGTGTCCCTTGGTTAAATTCCTAGTAGTGCTATCGCTGGGTCATAGGGGAGTACTATTGTTAATGTTTTGAGGAACCTCCACGCTGTTTTCCAGAAGATCTGCACCAGTTTACATTCCTACCCACAGTGTAGGAGGGTGCCCGTTTGTCCACATCCTCGCCAGCATCTAGACTTCTCTGATTTGCTCATTTTAGCCACTCTGACTGGCGTGAGGTGGTGTCTCACTGTGGTTGTGATTTGTATTTCCCTGATGAGGAGGGATGCTGAGCACCGTTTCATGTGTCTGTTGGCCATCTTGATGTCCTGTTTGGAGAAGTGTCTGTTCATATCCTCTGCCCATTTCTTCTCAGGGTTGCTTGTTTTTTGGGTGTGGAGTTTGGTGAGTTCCTTATAGATTTTGGATATTAACCCTGTGTCTGCTATGTCATTTGCAGCTATCTTTTCCCTTTCCTTTGGTTGCCTATTAGTTTTGTGGGTTGTTTCCATTGCCGGGCAGAAGCTTTTAATCTTGCTGAGGTCACAATCGTTTATTTTTGCTCTTGATTCCCTTGCTTTTGGAGATGTGTCAAGTAAGAAGTTGCTGCGGTGGAGGTCAAGGAGGTTGTTTCCTGCTTTCTCTTCTAGGGTGTTGATAGTTTCCTGTCCCATGATCAGGTCCTTTATCCATTTTGATTTTCTTTTTGTGTACGGTGTGAGAAAATGACCTACTTTCATTCTTCTGCATGTTGCTCTCCAGTTCTCCCAGCACCATCTGTTAAAGAGGCTGTCTTTTTCCATTGGATATTCTTTCTTGCTTTGTCAAAGATTAGTTGGCTGTATACCTTGGGGTCCAGCTCTGGGTTTTTGATTCTATTTCATTTGTCTATGTGTCCTTTCTGTGCCAATACCATACTGTCTTGATGATGACAGCTTTGTATTAGAGGCTGTTTGGGATGGTGATACCTCCCGTTTTGGATTTATTTTTCAGTATTACTTTGACAATGGTTCCATACAAATGGTTCCATACAAATTTTAGGATATTTTCTTCTAGTTTTGAGAAATATGCTGGTGCAATTTTGATTGCAATTGCATTGAGTGTTTAGATTGCTTTGGGTAGTAATGACATTTTATTGGTATTTATTCGTCCAATCCATGATCATGGATTGTTTTTCCATTTCTTTGTGTCTTCTTCAATTTCCTTCATAAGTTTTCTGTAGTTTTATCATACAGATCTCTTGTATTCTTGGTTGTTTTTTCCTAGGTATTTTAGGGTTTTTTATGCAACTGCGAATGGGATCGGATTCTTGATTTCTCTTTCTGTTGCTTCCTTATTGTTGTATAAAAATGCAACCGATTTCTGTATGTTGATTTTGTACTCTGCAACTTTGCTGAATTTTTGGATCAGTTCCATCTAGAAGGTGGAGTCCGCCGGGGTTTCTAGGTAGAGTATCATGTCATCTGAGAAGAGTGAAAGTTTGACTTCCTCTTTGCCAATTCTGATGCCTTTGATTTTCTTTTTTTGTCTGATGGCTGATGCTAGGACTTCCAGCACTATGTTAAACAACAGTGGTGACAGTGGACATCCCTGTCGTGTTTCTGACATCAGGGGGAAAGCTCTCAGTTATTCCCTGTTGAGGATGTCAGCTGAGAGCTTCTCATAGGTGCCTTTTATGAAGTTAAAGTAGGTTCTTTCTATACCGACGTTCTCTAGAGTCTTAAGAAGGGATGCTGTACTTTGTCAAATGCTTTTTATGCATCTATGGACAAGATCTTATGGTTTTTACATTTGTTGACGTGATGAATCACATTGACTGATATGCGAATGTTGTACCAGCCCTGTATCCCAGGAATGAATCCCACTTTATCTTGGTGGATGATTCTTTTTATGTGTTGATGGATTCGATTTGCAAGTATCTTGTTGAGTATTTTTGCTTCTGTATTCATCAAGGATATTCGCTTGTAGTTCTCTTATTTTTGCTGGCTCTCTGTCTGGCTTGAGAATCAGAGTGAGGCTGCCTTCATATAATGAGTCTGGAAGATTTCCTTCGTTCTCTGTTTTTGGAATAGTTGAAAAGAATTGGTATTATTTCCGTTTTAGCTTCAGAGGTTTTATATGTTAGATTTTTTATTACTGATTCGATTTCTTCATGAGTTATGGGTCTGTTCTATTTCCTCCGTGTCAATTTTGGTAGTGACTGTGAGTTCAGGAATTTGTCCATTTCTTCTAAGTTGTCCAACTTGTTGGCATATACTTTTTCATAGTATCCCTTGATAATAGTTGTATTTCTGAGGGGTTGGTTGTTATAAGTCCATTTTCATTCATGATTTTGTCTATTTGGGTGCTCTCTCTTTTCTCTTTGAGAAGCCTGGCTAGGTTTTGTCAATTTTGTTTGTTTTTTCAAAAAACCAACTCTTGGTTTCATTGATCTGTTCAACTGTTTCTTTGGTCTCCGAGCCTCTTGTATTTCCACGTTTACTTCCTACCCCAAGTTGGGGAAGTTCTCTACTATAATTTGTTCCAGGACTCCTTCAGCACCTTTCCCTCTCTCTTCCTCTTCTGGAATACCTATGGCATGCATATTGTTGCATTTGACCGTGTGGCTGAACTCTTGAACTTTTCTTTCATGTTCCTGGATCAGTTTGTCTCTTTTTTCTGTTTTCTTTTTTCTATAAGGGTGTTTCTAAATCACTTATTCTTCTTTCTGCCTCTCCAATCCAGCCTCTAATTTATTATGTGTCTCATTTATAGTATTTTTAAATTCATCATGCCCATTTTTATTCTCCATTTTATCTGTAGCCGTAGTTTCTTTGATGTTCCCTATGCTTTTTTGAAGCCCAGCGATTAATTTTATGATTATTATCCTAACATCTTCTTCAGTCATGCTGCCTATATCTGTTTGGAGCAGTTCGTTAGCTGTCAATTCTTCTTGAAATCTCTTTGGAGGAGAGCCCTTTCTTTTCCTCATTTTAGTTAGCATTCTGGTTCTTATTAGTTTTAGAGACTTGTTATGCTCTCTGCACCTGTGAGCGTTGCTGTACCCAAAAAGACTCTTTGTCTAGGAACTATAATTTCAGAGAGTGTTTTTGAAAGGTATCTTTTGATCTCTCTTTTTGAGACCTTGGTTCTTTCATTTTCCTACTCATAGTGATATTTGGGACTCTCCACCATGTGTCCTTTGTTTACTTCATGAGGTAGCCCTGGCGAAGAAAACAGACAGACACACAGGGAGCAGAGGCACTCAAATGCACAGAAAAATGCAACTAACATGCAAACCAAGAGCGAAAACGAAGTTAAAGGAAAGACGGAGGAAGGAAGGTGAATAATAGAGAATAAAAAATACATAAAAAGGTCAAAAAGAAAACCGATGGACAAAGAACGGCTTAAAGCATATAACCAGATTTCCCAGCTGCAATTAAATAGCCAGGTGCATTCAGTGCTGGTTGAAGAGCATAGAGAAAGAGAGAGAAGACAGGGCGGGGATGAGGCAAGATTGGAAATAGAATGTACAGGCAGAAGTGATAAGAAGCTTTTTTCAAAGAGACAAAATGGGGCATATGGTTGGATAAGTGAGAGAAGAATGCAGGTGTTAAGCAGAGAAATTATATGGCCTAATTACTCCTGAGAGAAAGAGATGAAATTTCAGTCAGTGTAGAATTTACTGTACGGAATGGACTAGATGTGTCTGTATAACCAAGCCCGTGATCAGAGTTAATCAAGTCAGTGCTCGGGGAAAAATAGAAAAAAAATAAAGAGGAAAAAGGTGGGAAAAAACAGGAAAAAAAAGATGGCAGCTCTCTAGCAGGGATGGACGTGATGTGATCCAATGTGTCAGGCGAGAGTTCTGCCTTGGCCTCCGTGGGGAGGAGTGGTGGCGCACCCGTCCCTTGTTGAACCAAGCGCTGCACCTCCATTTTTGGGTGTGTAAACTCCCCATGCCGGGGTTGCAGATAAAGTGGGTTGCACTCTCTAACCCAGACGAAGACTAGTTTCCAAGTCCCAGTCCGTGTGCCCCTTTGTAATTGCTGTAGAAACAACCTCGCAAGTGATTCCTGCGAATTCCATGCCTCTTGCCTAACACTGGGGATGGAGCCAGAGTCGGTACTCCTTTCTCCTCCGGGTCGGGGTGGTGAGCAAGGACGGGCTTCCCCTGGTGTGCATGCAGGTCCGCTGGAGAGAGGGAAACCATATCCTTCTGTGTCTCGTGACCCGAAACATGAACTCGCAGGCAAATCTCCCAGTTTTAAGCCCTTCGCCTTCCCTCTAGGGTCCCAGCCAGCCAGGAGCGCGGAGGTAGGCTTTCGGTTCCTCCAGGAATCCAGCCGAGACAGGGGTACAAAGAAGAGAGTGTAGTGCGCGGAGCTCCCTACTTCTCCATCTTGCTTCTCCCTCCATATGTATTTCTTGTACGTGAGACAGTCAGCTTGCCAGGAGATAGTACTGGTCCTTCATCCTCAGACCTATTCCATTCTCATCTCTCATAGGAATTACTCTTTTTAATGTTTATTGTTATATTTGACAGAAACAAACACACGCGCGTGCAGACACACACACACGCGCGCGCATAGAGCGTGAGACAGGACGGGTAAGAGCGAAAGGGAGACAGAATCTGAAAGAGACACCATTCTTTGAGTTATCTTATCTGTTAGCACAGAACCCAATGTGGGGCTCTAACTCTCACACTGTGAGATCATGACCTGAGCCAAAATTGGAGCCTTCACTGACTGAAACACACAGGGGGTCCCTCCACATCTCTATTCTAATACTCATTTTTTAAAAAATGTTTTATTTATTTCTAGGCGAGAGCGAGAGAGAGAGAGACAGTGTGAACAGGTGGGGGTCAGAGAGAGAGGGAGTCACAGACTGAAAGAGGCTCCAGGCTCTGAGCTGGCAGTCAGCACAGAGCCCGACGCGGGGCTCGAACCCACGAACCGCGAGATCATGACCTAAGCGAAAGTCGGACACTTAACCGACTAAGCCACCCAGGCGCCCCTCTATTCTAATACTCATAACATGGTGAAACATGAAGTTAGTTGATTCATGCATTAACCTCTATTTTTACTTTCAGAGTTGAGTACAAAATACTTAGATTATTCTTCCATGCATGTGTTTTCACACATTACTTAGCGAATCATCCTGAAAACGGAGTGCTTCATTCCTTACAGTGTTTCAGAGAGTTGAGCGCACTGCACTTCCCTCAAAGGTCTCGGCACTCGTATTCTGAAACTTCTATCATAGGGAAACATGACGTTAGCTGAATGATACTTTCCCCAGAGCTTGTTCATGCACAGAGTTGATTAAATACCATGTAGCGAATCTGTCTGTGCATGGGTTTTCAAACATTACCAATGGAGTGAAACAACGTGGTAACAGTGATGCCTTGTTGGAGGCCGGCTCCGACAGATCCAGTGGTCCCTGAAGGGAGGACGGTGTTGGAGAACGAGAGAGAGAGAGAGAGCCCCGAGATTCTTTCTGATTACCGGGCAGTCGTCTCTGCCCTGTCGGTATTGGTGTCTTTATTTAAAAATTCAGGGACAACATGAGACCACAAAAATGAATTTTTACAATGGAAAGCATTTTGTGAAAGTCTTAAATAGGCTAAGAATTATTCTGTTTGGTTCTCAAGAGGATCAATGTTTCTGAACTGTTTAGTTTGTAGAAACCTAGTTTGTAGATGCTGAATGTATGAACACCACGGGGGCCCGAAAGGTGTTAACTTTTTGCTTTGGGGTTCTTATGTATGGTCATCCCAACCCTCTGTAAGGGAGGATGTTTGCAGAAGGTATGCCTTGGGGAAGGGACTGCCCTACCTCACCAGTTAGAAGAAGCGCTGTTAAGTTCTACCCGTGTTTGTTCCCAGACCCTAAATTGGCCTGTCTTGGGGCCAGGCTCTTTGTCTTATTGATAGGCAAGTCCCCCTAGGTAGAGGCTTTGGACCATCACCCACTGAACTCTCATCTAAAATCTCTTTTGTAAAGGCAGAAATATGGTTTTTCTTGTGTCGTATCTGTGTTCAGAATATGAGTCTGATATGAAATATTGTGAGGCCTGGTCAATACCAGCAGGCTCATTTCTAATATGAGCCAGTAGTAGCAGAAGGAGATACCAGTTTTCGTTTCTCACAGCAGGAGCTGTGCAATCACTGCGATTTCCTTGCTGTGACGGCCATCCAGAGAGGCCGGTGCGGCTCCTGCCAATGCCTTCGGCCTAGTGTTGTTTCTCGGAGTTAAGCACCGTGCATTTCCAACATGCGTCTCTATCTGTGTTTTCAAACACAGGTGACATAGTGAAAGAAGTTAGTTGAACAATGGGTTCCCCACAGTGTTCTTTCACAGACTTGACTATGTACCACTACGCTTAGGGTTCCGTGCATGTCTTTTCAAACTTTACCAATGTAGTCAACCAACCTGGTAACTGAATGGTGCCCTCTGCACAGAGTTGTTTCACAGATTTGACCACATGGCATTTCTGTCATTGGTCACTGCATCTGTATTCTAACACTACTAACAGTGAAACATGGCGTTAGCCGAATGAAGTGTACCGCACAGTGTTCTTGTACAGAATACAAGGACCCAAGACACTTTTCCACGTCTCCTCTGGGTAGGCTTCTCAGCCTGGCCTGGCAGTGGTCAGCCCTACCTGGAGGCCTGAGCTCGGCTAGCTTGCCCTGGGAAGAGGAGAGCTTAATTATGCAGCTTCACACACTTAATTTATACTTCCGCGCTTGTGTTGTCAAACATTACAAGGTCAGTGAAACAATGTGGTAATCAAGCACCATCTTGTTCACAGAGTTGAGTATGATGCACTTTTTTCACTGGTCTCTGCATCTCTATTCTAATGTTACTACCTAGCATTTGTCGTTCTCCGAACCATACGTTCCCCACAGTGTTCTGGCATAGAGTAGAGTCTCTAACACTTGGTTTATACTTCCTTCCATGCATGTGTTTCCAAAGATGACTGACTAATAGAAACAACATGGTAAGCAAACGCTTCATTGCGCACCGTGTTTGTTCACAGAGAGGAGCATGCTGCACTTCCTTCCTTTGTCTCCGCATCTGTATTCTAACACTACTAACAAAGTGAAAGATGACGTTAGTGGAATGAGGCTTTTCCCACACGGTTCATGCCCAGAGTTGAGTAGCATTTACGTTATGCTGCCATGCATGCTTCTCCATACATTATTGAGTTAGTGAAACATAATTGTTATTGAAGACTGCATTCTGTGCAGTTTGGTTCACAGAGTTGAGCATACTGCACATTCCCCTTTGGTCTCCACATCTGTATTTTATCTAACATTATAACAAGGTGAACATGACGCTAGTTGAATGACGAGTTCCCCATAGTGTTCATTCACAGAGTTGAGTATATAACACGCTTCCATACGTGTTTTCAAACACTAGCAAATGTAGAGATCAGACTGTCACTGAATGATGCATTGCGCACAATACACAATAGGGTTGAGCGCACTGCACTTTCCTCAAGGTCTCGGCCCTTGTATTCCGACACTTCTAACATAGGAAAGGATGACGTTAGTTGAGAAATGCTGTCCCCAAAGTGTTTGTGCACAGACGAGTATATAACAGACCTTAGGCTTCCATACGTGTGTTTTCAAGCATGACCAGTATCGTGAAGCAACCTGGTAACGAAACGCTGCTTTCCACTTTGTGTTGTTTCTCATAGTGAAACGTTGCTCTCACGCATTGGTCTTCCCACATTGGTCTCCACAGCTTTATTCTAATACTAATAACTGTGAATTGTGACGTTAGTTGAATGAGGTGTTCCCAACAGTGTTCCGAGAGTGAGTACGTACTACTGTTTCCACTTCCATGCCTGTGTTTTCAAAATTTACCAACTTAGTGAACCAATACGTAACTGAATCTTGCTTTTTACCGAGTGTTCTTTCACAGAGTTGAGCATTCTGCCCTTCCCTCATAGGTCTCTCCATTGGTATTCTACACTATTAACGTAGTGAATCATGATGTTAGTTGAATCATGCATTCTACACACTTTTAATCTCAAAAAACACAGAGTGTATACTTCCATACATGAGTTTTCAAAAATTACCAATGTTGGGAAACGAGGTGACTGAATGCTCCATTCTGCACAGTGCTTCACAGAGTTGGCTTTCTGTACTTTCTAACACGACGAACAGAGTGAAAGCTGGACCCTGAAGGAGCCATCTCCCAGAGTGTTCCTTCACAGAGTTGACTACACAACACTGACCTTATACGTCCACGTGTGTGTTGTCAAACTTTCATCACTTAGTGAAGCAAGAGTGTACCTCTACCTGAACATGCTGCTTTGTGCACAGTGTGGTGTCACACAGTGAGCGCTCTGCACTTCCTTAGTTTTCTGCTGTGATTCGGACACTCGTAAGATGAGGTTAGCTGAATGCTCCATTCCCCCACAATTGTCTCGCACCGACCTCAGGAAACAACACTTGCCTTATACTTCCATCCATGTGTTAACAAACATTACTGACAGAGTGAAGCAAGACTTAGCCAAAGGTTCAATTCCGCACAGTGTTCTTTGAGAGTTGAGCTTTCTGCACTTCGCTCAGTGGTCTCTCCATCGGTTTTGTCACACTATTAATATAGGGAATCATAAGGTGAATTGAATCATGCATTCGCCACATTTTTTTTTCTTTCTCAGAAATGAGTCCAAAACACCTAGCTTCTAGTTCCATGGATGAGTTTTCCACATTACCCATGTCAGGAAACAACCAAGTCACTGCAAGCTCCATTCCACACTTGTTGCTTCACCGAGTGGAGCCTTCCTCACCTCTCTCATAGGTCTCCGCATCTTTATTCCGACACTAATGACAGTGAAAAGACCTGAGCTGAATGAGGCCTTTCCCACAGTGTTCCAGCACCGAGTTGAGACTGTGACACCTAACTTAAGCTTCCATTCATGTGTGTTCAAAAAGTAACAAAGTAGTGCAACAAACTGGTCATTGAATGCTGCATTCCTCATAGTGTGGTTTCTCAGATGGAGCACAGTGCACTGCCTACACTGGTCTCCAAAATTGTTTTCTAACACTATGAACAGAGGGAATCATGACGTTAGGCCTGCCGTACAGTGTTCCTGCACAGAGCTGAGTATATAACCTTGGCTTATTCTTCAACGCATGAGTCTTCCAACACAGTTAACTTAGAGTGAAGCGACTAGATCACTGAATGCTGCATTCCGCACCGTGTTGGTTTCAGAGTTGAGCATTCTGCACTTTCCTCATAGGTCTTCTGCACTTCCCTCCTAGGCCTCTGCGTGTGTCTTCTAACACTATTAACAGAGTGAAAACAAGACCTTCCTTGAATGAGGCGTCCCCCAGAGTGTTCATTCACAGAGTTGAAGACATAACCCGCATCCCATAGACCCATGCATATGTTGTCAACCATTACAGGCTGAGTGAAGCAAAACTATACCCTAATGCCTCTTTCCACACAGTGTTGTGTCACACGAATGAGCGCACTGCATTGACCTCAAAATTCTCCACTGTGCTTCTGATACTTGTAACATGACAGCTGACTGATGCATTTCCCACAATTGTCTTACACAGAATACGCATATAACACTTTATGCGCAGAGTAAGTAGATAACACTTCCTTTATATTTCAGTGCTTGTGTTTTCAAAGATCACCAACTGAGTGAAACATCATGGGAACTGAATGAACTGTATTGTGGTGTTCCTCGGAGGTGAGCATCACGCACTTCCCTCAGTGGTCTCCGCAACTGTAGTCTAACAATTCTAGCAAGCGAAATATGACGTTAGTTGAATTTTGCCATTCCCTACAGGGTCAAGCACTTGGTTGGGTATGTATCACTAATTAGCTTACGCATCCATGCATGTGTTTTCAAACATTACCAACCTAGTGTTCACTGATGCCTTCCAGAGTGGGGTTTGATAGTTGATCCCAATTATACCTCCTCCATTGGTCTCTATATATGTTTTCGAACACTACTAACAGTGAGACACAAGGAACTGAGGGATGCTTTCCCTACAGTGTTCATCGTATGTAACACTTGGCTTGCAATCCCATGCAGGTACTTACAAACAATGCTAACTTAGTGACACAACATAGTAACTGGATGGTGTATGCTGCACAGTGTTCTTTTATAGAGGTGAGGGTACTGCATCTGTAATCTAACAGTACTGACATAGTGAAACGAGTGGTTCGTGGAATGATGCGTTCCTCGCAGTGTTCTTTCTCAGAACTGTTACTTTAGAACTTCCATGTATGTGTTTAGAACATCACTAAGTGAAGCAAGATTGTAACCGAAGGTTCAATTCCACACAGTGTTCTTTTACAGCTGAGCTTTCTGCACTTCCCTCAATGGTCTCTCAATCGGTACCGTCACACTATTAATATACGGAATCATGAAGTTAGTTGAATCATGCGTTCACCACACATTTATTCTCACGGTCGAGTACAAAACGCTTAGCTTCTATATCCATGCATGGGTTTTCAAATATTGCCAATGTCGGGAAACTTAACGCGACGACATGGTAACTGAAGGCTGCATTCTGCACAGAGTCTATCAACCTGCACTTCGGTCATTGGTCCCAGCATCTGTTTTCAATGACTACCAACTGAGAAAATCATGTTGGTAGTTGAATGATCCGCGGTCTTTCACAGAGATGAGTATATCACAGTCAGCTTTTAAATCCAGGCGCGTGTTTTTACACATTACTTACTTAGTGAAAGAAGATTGTAACTGAGTAATTCAACCTGTAGTGCTTTATCAGAACGTTGTGCCCACTGTAGTCCCCACATTGGTCGTATCATAAGTTTTCAATCTCCATCCAACTAGGGAAACATGACAGTCATTGTATGATGGGTTCGATCTTCGGCAAGACATATCATAGTGAAAATGGCAAAACATTAGCACAAAGAGAATTTTGAAATCAGCTAGGGAGAAAAAGTCCCCTAAGACACAAAGGGAAACCTATAAGATGGTTGCAGACCTATCTACTGAAACTCGGCAAGCCACTGAAAGGAATGGCAAGAGAGCTTCCATGTGATGAAGAAGAAAAAATGGGCAGTCAAGAATCCTCTATCCAGCACGTCCTTCATTCAAAATAGAAGGAGAGATAAAAGTTTTTCCAAATACAGAAAAATTGAAGTAGTCACCACTAAGCAAGCTCTACAAGAAATCCTAAGGGGAGGGGAGCGGACTCCTTGAGAGAAGTATTGCAAAGAACGAAGAAATCAAAGACACCACCACAAGTACGGACCCCACAAAGGACACACACTCTAGACCCACATATGACAATAGTATGCTCTAATCAAAAGACATAGGTGATTAGAATGGATAAGAAAACAAAAATCCGTCTATTTGCTGTCTACAGGAAACTCATTTGAGACTGGAAGATACCTTAGGATTAAAAGTAAGGGGATGCAGAAATCTCTATCATGCTACGGGAAGTCAAAAGAAAGCAGAGGTAAGTATACTTTTATTGGACCAACTGGATTTAAATTAAAGACAATAACAACGGATGACGAAAAGCACTATATTATAATTACAGCGTCCATCCATCAGGAAAAACTCTCTACACACCAAATATGGGAGCACTTAATTATTTAAAGCAATTAATCACAAACAGAAAAAACCTTATAGATAAGAATGTGTTAGTAGCAGGGGACTTTATAACTCTGCTTACATCAATGCATAGGTGAAACAGACAGAAAATCACTAAAGAAACAATGGATTTGAAGGACACATTGGGCCACATGGATCTGAGAGCTATAGTTAGTAGTCTATATCTTGAGGCCAGGGAATTCACTTTCATTGCCAGTGCGCATGGCACATTCTCCAAGATAGATCAGATTTGGGGAGACCAGGCAGCCCTCAATAAATATAAAAGAAGTGAGATCATACCATGCACACTCTCAGATCACAATGCTTTGAAACTTGAAATCACAGGAAGGGGTCTGGAAAACCTCCAAAAACAGGGAAGTTAAAGAACACCCTACTAAAGAATGATTGGGCCAATCAGGCAATTAAAGAAGACTTAAAAACACATGGAAAGGAATGAAAATGAAAATAAAACAATACAAACTCTAAGGGATGCAACAAAGGCAGTCTTAAGAAGAAAGTACGTTGCACTCCTGGCCTATTTCAAGAAATTAGAGAAAGCGTAAGTGCAAAATCTAACACCTCGCCTAAAGGAACTACAGGTAGAGCAAAAAGAGCACCCCAAACCCAGTAGAAGAGAAACCGTAAAAATCAGAGCAGAAATAAACATTGAGACCAAAGAAACGAACGGATCGCTGAAACCAAGAGTTGGTTCTTCGAATAAATAAACAAAATTGACAAATCCCAAGCCCGGCTTCTCAAAAAGAAAAGAGGGAGCACCCAAATAGAAAAAATCATGAATGAAAATGGACTTGTCACAACAAACCCTTAAAAATGCAAGTAATTATTAAGGAGTACTATGAAAAATTATATGCCAACAAATTGGAGAATACAGAAGATATGGACAAATTCCTAAACACACACTCACTACAAAATCACACGGGAATAAATAGAAAATCTGAACAGACTCATAACCAGTGAAGAAATTGAATCAGTGATCAGACGTGATGGCTTCCCAGGGGGGTTCTACCAGGCATTTAAAACGGAAATAATACCAATTCTTCTCAAGCTATTCCAAAAAATAGAAATTGGAGGAATACTCCCTGACTCGTTTTAAGAAACCAACAACACTCTGATGCCCAATCCAGGCAGAGATCCAGCAAAAAAATAGAGAACTTCGGGCCAATATCCTTGATGGATACGGACGCAAAAATCTTCAAAAAGATGCTTGCAAATCGAATCTAAGAGCACATAAAAAGAGTTACCCACCAAGATCAAGTGGGATTCATTCCTGGGCTACAGGGCCGGTTCAACTCTCGCAAATTAACCAATGTGATACAGCTCGTCAACAAAAGAAAAGATAAAACCCATATGATCTTGTCCTTAGATGCAGAAAAAGCATGGGACAAAATACAGCATTTCTTCTTAATAAAGACCCTCGAGAAAGTCAGTATAGAAGGAACTTACTTAAATATAATAAAAGCCACCTATCTATGAGAAGCCTCAGTTAACATCATCCACAATGGGGGAAAACGGAGAGATTTCCCTCTGAGATCAGGAACAAGACAGTGATGTCCCCTCTCACCACTGTTGTTTAACATAGTGCTGGAAGTCTTAGCATCAGCCATCAGACAAAAGGAAATTAAACGTTATCAAAATGGGCAAAAAAAAGAAGTCAAACCTCTTTCCTCAGGCGACATGATACTCTACATCGAAAACCGGAAAGAAGCTTACTAGAAAAGATCCATGAATTCAGCAAAGTTGCAGGTTTCAAAACCAATGTAGAGAAATCAGTTCCATTTTTACACACCAACAATGAAACGACAGAAAGAGAAATTAGGAAACATTCCATTCACAAATGCACAAAAACACCACAAAGTACCTAGGATTAAAGCTAAACAAGGATATAAGAGATCTGTATGATGAACAATAGAAAACTTATGAAGGAAAATGAAGAAGACACAAAGAAATAGAAAAACATTCCATGCTCATGGATAGGAAGAATAAATATAGTTAAACTATGACACTACTACCCAAAGCAATCTACACCTTCAACGCAATCCCAATCAAAATTGTAACAGCCTACCTCTCAAAACTAGAAAGTATCCTAAAATTTGGATGGAACCACAAAAGATTCCAAATAGTCAAAGAAATACTAAAGAATAAAACCAAGACGGGAGGTATCAGCATCCCAGACTTTAGCCTCTACTACAAAGCTGTCACCATCAAGACAGTACAGTATTGGCACAAAAACAGACACATAGACCAATGGAACAGAATTGAGAACTCAGAATTGGACCCAAAAGTATAGAGCCAACTAATCTTTGACAAAGCAGGAAAGAGTGTCCAATGGAAAAAAGACAGCCTCTTTAACAGATAGTGCTGGGAGAACTGGAGAAGAATGAAACTAGATCATTTTCTCACACCATGCCCCAAAATAGACTCAAAATGGAAAAAGGACCTGAAGGTGAGAGAGGAAACCACCAAAACCCTAAAGGAGGGAGCATGAAACAACCTCCTTGACCTCCACTGCAGTAATTTCTTACTTGACCCATCACCAACAGAAAAGTAATCAAGAGCAAAAATAAACTGGTGAGAACTCATCAGGATTAAAATCTTCTGCACAACAAAGGAAACCATCCATAATACTATTAGGCAGTCAACGGAGTGGGAACAGATAGTTGCAAATGACAGATCAGATAAAGGGCTAATATCCAGAATCTATAAGGAACTCACCAAACTCTACTCCCGAAAAACAAACAACCCAGTAAAGAAATTGGCAGAACCTTTGAACAAACACTTCTCCAAAGAGGACATCCAGATGGCCAACAGACACATGAAAACGGTCCTCAGCATCCATCCTCATCAGGGAAATACAAATAAAAACCACACTGAGATACCACCTCAAGCCAGTCAGCGTGGCTAAAATGAGCAAATCAGAATCCTAGATGCTGTCGAGGATGAGGAGAAATGGACACCCTCCTTACACTGTTGGTGGGAATGTAAACGGGTGCAGCCCTCATGGAAAACAGTGTGGAGGTTCCTCAGAAAAGTTAAAATAGAACTTATGACCCAGCAATAGCACTGCAGATAATTGACCCAAGGGATACAGGAGGGCTGATGCATAGGCACACATGAACAGCAGTGTTCATAGCAGCACTCTCAACAATAGGCAAAACTTGGAATGAGCCCGTGTCCATCAAGGGACAAACGAGTCAAGAAGATGTAGTTGATTTATACGATGGAATACTACAAGGAAAGTGAAAAAAAATCTGGCCATGTGTAGCAACATGGATGGACCTTGAGGGTGTCACACTGAGGGAAATAAGTCAGGCAGAGACGGACAAATACCATATATTTGCACGTACAGGAGGATTAGGAGGAACTTAACGGAGGACCCAGAGGAAGAAGGGGAGAAACCGTGGGTGAGGGGGAGAGAGGCAAACATGAGAGACTCGCATGCTGAGAACAAAGTGAAGACAGATGGATGTGGTGGGGAGGGGGGAGATGGGTACGGAGGGGGGCACTTGTGACATATAACACAGGGTGATGTATGAAAACTAACTTGACAATACAATACTTGTACAATAAAGTAAAATTAAAAAATTCAAAAAGGTACAGAGGCAATGCCCAATCACTGACGGCGGTATGCTCAAATCTTTGAAACAGTACCTTGCAGAATCCGACATACATTTCCAAATTTGATTCACTAAGTTAAGTAATGTTTGAAAATATAGGCCTGGAAAAAAAGCTCACTATTACACACCGTACTCTCTGAAAGAAAACTGTGGAGAACACATCATTCAACTATGGTCATCTTTCTCTAAGGGAGTATTGTTAGGAACAAAGCCATAGAATAATGAGGCTTGAAGTGCGGTGTTCTCAACCCTGTGAAACGTATCAATGCAGAATCCAGCATTCAATTACAAATCTGTTTCACTAGGTTGGTAGTGTGTAGAAACTCTAGCATGGAAGTACACCATGATTGCATATATTCAAATGGGTGAAGGAACACTACAGGGAAAGCTTTCAGCTACCATCATGATTCTAAAGGTTGATAGTAATTGAAAAAATGCCAGGGGGAAAAAAGGAAAGGCCGGGTGCGCGACTCTGTAAAACAACACTGTGCAAAATGCAGCATTCATTTACCCTGTTGTCTCAGTCAGTTATGTTTCAAGAGTAACTTCAGGGATATGGAGCTAACTCTGTGAAAGAACACTGTGGAGAAGGCATCATTCAGTTACCATCATATTTCCTTGGATGATAGTGATTAAAAACACATGCTGAGACCCACGAAGGAAGTGCAGGGTGCTCGACTCTGTGAAACACCACTGTGCGGAAGGCCCGATTCAGTAACCTTGCTGCTTCAGTACGTTAATCATGTTTGAAAACACATGCATGGAAGGGTAAGGTAAGTGTTACATACTGAACTCTGTGAAAGAACACTGTGAGGAACCCATCATACAACTACCGTCAGGTTTCACTAGGTTGATAGCGATTGAAAACACATGTTGAGACCAATGTGGGAAGTGCAGTGTGCGCAACTCTTGGGGAAAAAACACGGTACAGACCGAAGTACTCAGTGACAATCCTGTTTCATTAAGTTAGTAATATATGAAAACCCACGCCTGGAAGTATAAGATGACTGCTATACACTCAACTCTGGGAAATACACTGTGTGGAATGCATTATTCCACTACCATCATGATTTCCCAGGTTGTTAGTGATTGAAAACAGATGCTGAGACCAATGAAGGAAGGGCAGGGCGTTCGACTCTGAGAAACAACACCGTGCAGAATGAAGCATTCAGTTTCCTTGTTGTTTCCCTAAGTTAGTTATCTTTAAAAACACATGCATGGAAGGATAAGTGGCCTATACCAACGTCTGTGGGAGAACACTACGGAGAATGCATCAACTATCATCCTTTTTAACTAAGTGATTAGTATTAGAATACAGAGGCAAAGACCTATGAAGGAAGTGCAGTGTGCTCAACTCTGTGAAATATTGCTCTGCAGAATCCAGCATTCAGGTACAAATTGTCTTACTACGTTGGTGATGTTTAGTGGAAGCATTTGATGAGTGTGTATTAGTCAACTCTGAAAGAACCCTATGGGCAACTCAACGTTCTTCTGCCATCATGATTCCATAGGTCGATAGTCACTTTAAAAAAGTGCTGACACCAGTGAAGTGGAGGGTGCTCGACTTGGGACAACACCACTGAGAGGAACACAGCATTCAGGTGCCATTTTGTAATACAAAGTTAATTTCTTGGAAAACACATGCATGGAAGTGTAAATTCAGTGTTACAGAGCGAACTCTGAGAGAGAACCCTGTGGAGAATGCAGCACTCAACTTTCATGGTCTCTCACTATGTAATTAGTTTCGGAATACAGAAGCAAAATCCAATGAGGGGAGAGCCGTGTGCTCAACTCTGTGACATATTTCTCTGCAGAATCAAGCATTCACTTACCAATTTGTCGCACCACGTTGGTAATATTTAGAAACTTGCCAAGAAGTATTGGACGAGTGGATATGCTCACTGTTGAGAGCCCAACCTTTCCACTACCCTTACGTTTCTCCAGGTGGATAATGATTGAAAACAGATTTTGAGACCAAAGGGGAAAGTGCAGGATGCTGACATCTGTGGAAAAAACACTGTGCAGAATGCCACATTCAGTCACTGTGTGGCAAAACAAGGTTAGTATGGCTGGGAAGCACATGCGTGGAAGTATACGCTAAGTGTTAGGTACTCAACTCTGTGAAAGAACACTGTGGGGAACCCATCATACAACTCCTGTCATGTTTCCCTAGTTGGATGCAGATTGAAAACTTATGATACGACCAACGTGGGGACTACAGTGGGCACAACGTTCTGACAAAGCACTACAGGTTGAAGTACTCAGTTCCAATCTTCTTTAGCTAAGTAAGTAATGTGTAAAAACACGCGCCAGGAATTAAAAGCGGACTGTGATATACTCAAGTCTGTGAAAGACCGCGGATCATTCAACTTCCAACATGATTTTCTCAGTCGGTAGTGATTGAAAACAGATGCTGGGACCAATGACCGAAGTGCAGGCCGATAGACTCTGTGCGGAATGCAACCTTCAGTTACCATGTCGTCGCGCTAAGTTTCCCGACATTGGCAATATTTGAAAACCCATGCGTGGATATAGAGGCTAAGCGTTTGGCCGAGTGACCGCGAGAATAAATGTGTGGTGAACGCATGATTCAACTAACTTCATGATTCCCTATATTAATAGTGTGACGGTACCGATTGAGAGACCATTGAGGGAAGTGCAGAAAGCTCAGCTGTAAAAGAACACTGTGCGGAACTGAACCTTCGTTTACAATCTTGCTTCACTTAGTGATGTTCTAAACACATACATGGAAGTTCTAAGGTCACAGTTCTGAGAAAGAACACTGCGAGGAACGCATCATTCCACGAACCACTCGTTTCACTATGTCAGTCCTGTTAGATTACAGATGCAGAACCCTCACCTCTGTAAAAGAACACTGTGCAGCGTACACCATCCAGTTACTAGGTTGGGTCACTAAGTTGGCATTGTTTGTAAATCCCTGCATGGGATTACAAGCCGAGTGTTACCTACGATGACCACTGTAGGGAAAGCATCCCTCAGTTTCTTGTGTCTCACTGTTGGTAGTGTTCGAAAACACATATAGAGACCAATGGAGGAGGTACAATTGGGATCATCTATCAAACCCCACTCTGGAAGGCATCAGTGAACACTAGGTTGGTAATGTTTGAAAACACACGCATGGATGCGTAAGCTAATTAGTGATACATACCCAACCAAGTGCTTGACCCTGTAGGGAATGGCAAAATTCAACTAACGTCATATTTCGCTTGCTAGAATTGTTAGACTACAGTTGCGGAGACCACTGAGGGAAGTGCGTGATGCTCACCTCCGAGGAACACCACAATACAGTTCATTCAGTTCCCATGATGTTTCACTCAGTTGGTGACCTTTGAAAACACAAGCACTGAAATATAAAGGAAGTGTTATCTACTTACTCTGCGCATAAAGTGTTATATGCGTATTCTGTGTAAGACAATTGTGGGAAATGCATCAGTCAGCTGTCATGTTACAAGTATCAGAAGCACGGTGGAGAATTTTGAGGTCAATGCAGTGCGCTCATTCGTGTGACACAACACTGTGTAGAAAGAGGCATTAGGGTATAGTTTTGCTTCACTCAGCCTGTAATGGTTGACAACATATGCATGGGACTATGGGATGCGGGTTATGTCTTCAACTCTGTGAATGAACACTCTGGGGGACGCCTCATTCAAGGAAGGTCTTGTTTTCACTCTGTGAATAGTGTTAGAAGACACACGCAGAGACCTAGGAGGGAAGTGCAGAAGACCTATGAGGAAAGTGCAGAATGCTCAACTCTGAAACCAACACGGTGCGGAATGCAGCATTCAGTGATCTAGTCGCTTCACTCTCAGTTAACTGTGTTGGAAGACTCATGCGTGGAAGGATAATCTAAGGTTATATACTCAGCTCTGTGCAGGGACACTGTACGGCAGGCCTAACGTCATGATTCCCTCTGTTCATAGTGTTAGAAAACAATTTTGGAGACCAGTGTAGGCAGTGCACTGTGCTCCATCTGAGAAACCACACTATGAGGAATGCAGCATTCAATGACCAGTTTGTTGCACGACTTTGTTACTTTTTGAACACACATGAATGGAAGCTTAAGTTAGGTGTCACAGTCTCAACTCGGTGCTGGAACACTGTGGGAAAGGCCTCATTCAGCTCAGGTCTTTTCACTGTCATTAGTGTCGGAATAAAGATGCGGAGACCTATGAGAGAGGTGAGGAAGGCTCCACTCGGTGAAGCAACAAGTGTGGAATGGAGCTTGCAGTGACTTGGTTGTTTCCCGACATGGGTAATGTGGAAAACTCATCCACGGAACTAGAAGCTAGGTGTTTTGGACTCATTTCTGAGAAAGAAAAAAATGTGGCGAATGCATGATTCAATTCACCTTATGATTCCCTATATTAATAGTGTGACAAAACCGATGGAGAGACCACTGAGCGAAGTGCAGAAAGCTCAACTCTCAAAGAACACTGTGCGGAATTGAACCTTTGGCTAAGTCTTGCTTCACTCTGTCAGTAATGTTTGTTAACACATGGATGGAAGTATAAGGCAAGTGTTGTTTCCTGAGGTCGGTGCGAGACAATTGTGGGGGAATGGATCATTCAGCTAACCTCATCTTACGAGTGTCCGAATCACAGCAGAAAACTAAGGAAGTGCAGAGCGCTCCCTGTGTGACACCACACTGTGCACACAGCAGCATGTTCAGGTAGAGGTACACTCTTGCTTCACTAAGTGATGAAAGTTTGACAACACACACGTGGACGTATAAGGTCAGTGTTGTGTAGTCAACTCTGTGAAGGAACACTCTGGGAGATGGCTCCTTCAGGGTCCAGCTTTCACTCTGTTCGTCATGTTAGAAAGTACAGAAAGCCAACTCTGTGAAGCACTGCGCAGAATGGAGCATTCAGTCACCTCGTTTCCCAACATTGGTAATTTTGGAATACTCATGTATGGAAGTATGCACTCTGTGTTTCTTGAGATTAAAAGTGTGTCGAATGCATGATTCAACTACCATCATGATTCACTACGTTAATAGTGTAGAATACCAATGGAGAGACCTATGAGGGAAGTGCAGAATGCTCAACTCTGTGAAAGAACACTCGGTAAGAAGCAAGATTCAGTTACGTAGTGGTTCCCTAAGTTGGTACATTTTGAAAACACAGGCATGGAAGTGGAAACAGTAGTACGTACTCACTCTTGGAACACTGTTGGGAACACCTCATGCAACTGACGTCACAATTCACAGTTATTGGTGTTAGAATAAAGCTGGGGAGACCAATGTGGGAAGACCAATGCGTGAGAGCAACGTTTCACTATGAGAAACAACACAAAGTGGAAAGCAGCGTTTCGTTACCAGGTTGCTTCACGATACTGGTCATGCTTGGAAACACACGTATGGAAGCCTAAGGTCTGTTCTATACTCGTCTGTGCACAAACACTTTGGGGACAGCATTTCTCAACTAACGTCATCCTTTCCTATGTTAGAAGTGTCGGAGTACAAGGGCCGAGACCTTGAGGAAAGTGCAGTGCGCTCAACCCTATTGTGTATTGTGCGCAATGCATCATTCCGTGCCAGCCTGGTCAGGTAAGGTAAGTGTTCCATACCGAACTCTGTGAAAGAACACTGTGGGGAACCCATCATATAACTACCGTCAGGTTTCACTAGGTGGATAGTGATTGAAAACACATGCTCAGACCAATGTGGGAAGTGCAGTGTGCGCAACTCTTGGGGAAAAAACACGGTACAGACCGAAGTACTCAGTGACAATCCTGTTTCATTAAGTTAGTAATATATGAAAACCCACGCCTGGAAGTATAAGATGACTGCTATACACTCAACTCTGGGAAATACACTGCGTGGAATGCATTATTCCACTACCATCATGATTTCCCAGGTTGTTAGTGATTGAAAACAGATGCTGAGACCAATGAAGGAAGGGCAGGGCGTTCGACTCTGAGAAACAACACGGTGCAGAATGAAGCATTCAGTTTCCTTGTTGTTTCCCTAAGTTAGTTATCTTTAAAAACACATGCATGGACGGATAAGTGGCCTATACCAACGTCTGTGGGAGAACACTATGGAGAACGCATCAACTATCATCCTTTTTAACTAAGTGATTAGTATTCGAACACAGAGGCAAAGACGTATGAAGGGAGTGCAGTGTGCCCAACTCTGTGAAATATTGCTCTGCAGAATCCAGCAGTCAGGTACAAATTGTCTTACTACGTTGGTGATGTTTAGTGGAAGCATTTGATGAGTGTGTATTAGTCAACTCTGAAAGAACCCTATGGGCAACTCAACGTTCTTCTGCCATCATGATTCCATAGGTCGATAGTCACTTTAAAAAAGTGCTGACACCAATGAAGTGGAGGGTGCTCGACTTGGGACAACACCACTGAGAGGAACACAGCATTCAGGTGCCATTTTGTAATACAAAGTTAATTTCTTGGAAAACACATGCATGGAAGTGTAAATTCAGTGTTATAGAGCGAACTCTGAGAGAGAACCCTGTGGAGAATGCAGCACTCAACTTTCATGGTCTCTCACTATGTAATTAGTTTCGGAATACAGAAGCAAAATCCAATGAGGGGAGAGCCGTGTGCTCAACTCTGTGACATATTTCTCTGCAGAATCAAGCATTCACTTACCAATTGGTCGCACCACGTTGGTAATATTTAGAAACTTGCCAAGAAGTATTGGACGAGTGGATATGCTCACTGTTGAGAGCCCAACCTTTCCACTACCCTTACGTTTCTCCAGGTGGATAATGATTGAAAACAGATTTTGAGACCAAAGGGGAAAGTGCAGGATGCTCACATCTGTGGAAAAAACACTGTGCAGAATGCCACATTCAGTCACTGTGTGGCAAAACAAGGTTAGTATGGTTGGAAAGCACATGCGTGGAAGTATACGCTAAGTGTTAGGTCCTCAACTCTGTGAAAGAACACTGTGGGGAACCCATCATACAACTCCTGTCATGTTTCCCTAGTTGGATGCAGATTGAAAACTTATGATACGACCAACGTGGGGACTACAGTGGGCACAACGTTCTGACAAAGCACTACAGGTTGAAGTACTCAGTTCCAATCTTCTTTCGCTAAGTAAGTAATGTGTAAAAACACGCGCCAGGAATTAAAAGCGGACTGTGATATACTCAAGTCTGTGAAAGACCGCGGATCATTCAACTTCCAACATGATTTTCTCAGTCGGTAGTGATTGAAAACAGATGCTGGGACCAATGACCGAAGTGCAGGCCGATAGACTCTGTGCGGAATGCAACCTTCAGTTACCATGTCGTCGCGCTAAGTTTCCCGACATTGGCAATATTTGAAAACCCATGCGTGGATATAGAGGCTAAGCGTTTGGCCGAGTGACCGCGAGAATAAATGTGTGGTGAACGCATGATTCAACTAACTTCATGATTCCCTATATTAATAGTGTGACGGTACCGATTGAGAGACCATTGAGGGAAGTGCAGAAAGCTCAGCTGTAAAAGAACACTGTGCGGAACTGAACCTTCGTTTACAATCTTGCTTCACTTAGTGATGTTCTAAACACATACATGGAAGTTCTAAGGTCACAGTTCTGAGAAAGAACACTGCGAGGAACGCATCATTCCACGAACCACTCGTTTCACTATGTCAGTCCTGTTAGATTACAGATGCAGAACCCTCACCTCTGTAAAAGAACACTGTGCAGCGTACACCATCCAGTTACTAGGTTGGGTCACTAAGTTGGCATTGTTTGTAAATACCTGCATGGGATTACAAGCCGAGTGTTACCTACGATGACCACTGTAGGGAAAGCATCCCTCAGTTTCTTGTGTCTCACTGTTGGTAGTGTTCCGAAAACACATATAGAGACCAATGGAGGAGGTACAATTGGGATCATCTATCAAACCCCACTCTGGAAGGCATCAGTGAACACTAGGTTGGTAATGTTTGAAAACACACGCATGGATGCGTAAGCTAATTAGTGATACATACCCAACCAAGTGCTTGACCCTGTAGGGAATGGCAAAATTCAACTAACGTCATATTTCGCTTGCTAGAATTGTTAGACTACAGTTGCGGAGACCACTGAGGGAAGTGCGTGATGCTCACCTCCGAGGAACACCACAATACAGTTCATTCAGTTCCCATGATGTTTCACTCAGTTGGTGATCTTTGAAAACACAAGCACTGAAATATAAAGGAAGTGTTATCTACTTACTCTGCGCATAAAGTGTTATATGCGTATTCTGTGTAAGACAATTGTGGGAAATGCATCAGTCAGCTGTCATGTTACAAGTATCAGAAGCACGGTGGAGAATTTTGAGGTCAATGCAGTGCGCTCATTCGTGTGACACAACACTGTGTAGAAAGAGGCATTAGGGTATAGTTTTGCTTCACTCAGCCTGTAATGGTTGACAACATATGCATGGGTCTATGGGATGCGGGTTATGTCTTCAACTCTGTGAATGAACACTCTGGGGGACGCCTCATTCAAGGAAGGTCTTGTTTTCACTCTGTGAATAGTGTTAGAAGACACACGCAGAGACCTAGGAGGGAAGTGCAGAAGACCTATGAGGAAAGTGCAGAATGCTCAACTCTGAAACCAACACGGTGCGGAATGCAGCATTCAGTGATCTAGTCGCTTCACTCTAAGTTAACTGTGTTGGAAGACTCATGCGTGGAAGGATAATCTAAGGTTATATACTCAGCTCTGTGCAGGGACACTGTACGGCAGGCCTAACGTCATGATTTCCTCTGTTCATAGTGTTAGAAAACAATTTTGGAGACCAGTGTAGGCAGTGCACTGTGCTCCATCTGAGAAACCACACTATGAGGAATGCAGCATTCAATGACCAGTTTGTTGCACTACTTTGTTACTTTTTGAACACACATGAATGGAAGCTTAAGTTAGGTGTCACAGTCTCAACTCGGTGCTGGAACACTGTGGGAAAGGCCTCATTCAGCTCAGGTCTTTTCACTGTCATTAGTGTCGGAATAAAGATGCGGAGACCTATGAGAGAGGTGAGGAAGGCTCCACTCGGTGAAGCAACAAGTGTGGAATGGAGCTTGCAGTGACTTGGTTGTTTCCCGACATGGGTAATGTGGAAAACTCATCCACGGAACTAGAAGCTAGGTGTTTTGGACTCATTTCTGAGAAAGAAAAAAAAAATGTGGCGAATGCATGATTCAATTCACCTTATGATTCCCTATATTAATAGTGTGACAAAACCGATGGAGAGACCACTGAGCGAAGTGCAGAAAGCTCAACTCTCAAAGAACACTGTGCGGAATTGAACCTTTGGCTAAGTCTTGCTTCACTCTGTCAGTAATGTTTGTTAACACATGGATGGAAGTATAAGGCAAGTGTTGTTTCCTGAGGTCGGTGCGAGACAATTGTGGGGGAATGGATCATTCAGCTAACCTCATCTTACGAGTGTCCGAATCACAGCAGAAAACTAAGGAAGTGCAGAGCGCTCACTGTGTGACACCACACTGTGCACAAAGCAGCATGTTCAGGTAGAGGTACACTCTTGCTTCACTAAGTGATGAAAGTTTGACAACACACACGTGGACGTATAAGGTCAGTGTTGTGTAGTCAACTCTGTGAAGGAACACTCTGGGAGATGGCTCCTTCAGGGTCCAGCTTTCACTCTGTTCGTCGTGTTAGAAAGTACAGAAAGCCAACTCTGTGAAGCACTGCGCAGAATGGAGCATTCAGTCACCTCGTTTCCCAACATTGGTAATTTTGGAATACTCATGTATGGAAGTATGCACTCTGTGTTTCTTGAGATTAAAAGTGTGTCGAATGCATGATTCAACTACCATCATGATTCACTACGTTAATAGTGTAGAATACCAATGGAGAGACCTATGAGGGAAGTGCAGAATGCTCAACTCTGTGAAAGAACACTCGGTAAGAAGCAAGATTCAGTTACGTAGTGGTTCCCTAAGTTGGTACATTTTGAAAACACAGGCATGGAAGTGGAAACAGTAGTACGTACTCACTCTCGGAACACTGTTGGGAACACCTCATGCAACTGACGTCACAATTCACAGTTATTGGTGTTAGAATAAAGCTGGGGAGACCAATGTGGGAAGACCAATGCGTGAGAGCAACGTTTCACTATGAGAAACAACACAAAGTGGAAAGCAGCGTTTCGTTACCAGGTTGCTTCACGATACTGGTCATGCTTGGAAACACACGTATGGAAGCCTAAGGTCTGTTGTATACTCGTCTGTGCACAAACACTTTGGGGACAGCATTTCTCAACTAACGTCATCCTTTCCTATGTTAGAAGTGTCGGAGTACAAGGGCCGAGACCTTGAGGAAAGTGCAGTGCGCTCAACCCTATTGTGTATTGTGCGCAATGCATCATTCCGTGACAGCCTGGTCAGGTAAGGTAAGTGTTCCATACCGAACTCTGTGAAAGAACACTGTGGGGAACCCATCATATAACTACCGTCAGGTTTCACTAGGTGGATAGTGATTGAAAACACATGCTCAGACCAATGTGGGAAGTGCAGTGTGCGCAACTCTTGGGGAAAAAACACGGTACAGACCGAAGTACTCAGTGACAATCCTGTTTCATTAAGTTAGTAATATATGAAAACCCACGCCTGGAAGTATAAGATGACTGCTATACACTCAACTCTGGGAAATACACTGTGTGGAATGCATTATTCCACTACCATCATGATTTCCCAGGTTGTTAGTGATTGAAAACAGATGCTGAGACCAATGAAGGAAGGGCAGGGCGTTCGACTCTGAGAAACAACACCGTGCAGAATGAAGCATTCAGTTTCCTTGTTGTTTCCCTAAGTTAGTTATCTTTAAAAACACATGCATGGAAGGATAAGTGGCCTATACCAACGTCTGTGGGAGAACACTACGGAGAATGCATCAACTATCATCCTTTTTAACTAAGTGATTAGTATTAGAATACAGAGGCAAAGACCTATGAAGGAAGTGCAGTGTGCTCAACTCTGTGAAATATTGCTCTGCAGAATCCAGCATTCAGGTACAAATTGTCTTACTACGTTGGTGATGTTTAGTGGAAGCATTTGATGAGTGTGTATTAGTCAACTCTGAAAGAACCCTATGGGCAACTCAACGTTCTTCTGCCATCATGATTCCATAGGTCGATAGTCACTTTAAAAAAGTGCTGACACCAATGAAGTGGAGGGTGCTCGACTTGGGACAACACCACTGAGAGGAACACAGCATTCAGGTGCCATTTTGTAATACAAAGTTAATTTCTTGGAAAACACATGCATGGAAGTGTAAATTCAGTGTTATAGAGCGAACTCTGAGAGAGAACCCTGTGGAGAATGCAGCACTCAACTTTCATGGTCTCTCACTATGTAATTAGTTTCGGAATACAGAAGCAAAATCCAATGAGGGGAGAGCCGTGTGCTCAACTCTGTGACATATTTCTCTGCAGAATCAAGCATTCACTTACCAATTTGTCGCACCACGTTGGTAATATTTAGAAACTTGCCAAGAAGTATTGGACGAGTGGATATGCTCACTGTTGAGAGCCCAACCTTTCCACTACCCTTACGTTTCTCCAGGTGGATAATGATTGAAAACAGATTTTGAGACCAAAGGGGAAAGTGCAGGATGCTCACATCTGTGGAAAAAACACTGTGCAGAATGCCACATTCAGTCACTGTGTGGCAAAACAAGGTTAGTATGGCTGGGAAGCACATGCGTGGAAGTATACGCTAAGTGTTAGGTACTCAACTCTGTGAAAGAACACTGTGGGGAACCCATCATACAACTCCTGTCATGTTTCCCTAGTTGGATGCAGATTGAAAACTTATGATACGACCAACGTGGGGACTACAGTGGGCACAACGTTCTGACAAAGCACTACAGGTTGAAGTACTCAGTTCCAATCTTCTTTCGCTAAGTAAGTAATGTGTAAAAACACGCGCCAGGAATTAAAAGCGGACTGTGATATACTCAAGTCTGTGAAAGACCGCGGATCATTCAACTTCCAACATGATTTTCTCAGTCGGTAGTGATTGAAAACAGATGCTGGGACCAATGACCGAAGTGCAGGCCGATAGACTCTGTGCGGAATGCAACCTTCAGTTACCATGTCGTCGCGCTAAGTTTCCCGACATTGGCAATATTTGAAAACCCATGCGTGGATATAGAGGCTAAGCGTTTGGCCGAGTGACCGCGAGAATAAATGTGTGGTGAACGCATGATTCAACTAACTTCATGATTCCCTATATTAATAGTGTGACGGTACCGATTGAGAGACCATTGAGGGAAGTGCAGAAAGCTCAGGTGTAAAAGAACACTGTGCGGAACTGAACCTTCGTTTACAATCTTGCTTCACTTAGTGATGTTCTAAACACATACATGGAAGTTCTAAGGTCACAGTTCTGAGAAAGAACACTGCGCGGAACGCATCATTCCACGAACCACTCGTTTCACTATGTCAGTCCTGTTAGATTACAGATGCAGAACCCTCACCTCTGTAAAAGAACACTGTGCAGCGTACACCATCCAGTTACTAGGTTGGGTCACTAAGTTGGCATTGTTTGTAAATCCCTGCATGGGATTACAAGCCGAGTGTTACCTACGATGACCACTGTAGGGAAAGCATCCCTCAGTTTCTTGTGTCTCACTGTTGGTAGTGTTCGAAAACACATATAGAGACCAATGGAGGAGGTACAATTGGGATCATCTATCAAACCCCACTCTGGAAGGCATCAGTGAACACTAGGTTGGTAATGTTTGAAAACACACGCATGGATGCGTAAGCTAATTAGTGATACATACCCAACCAAGTGCTTGACCCTGTAGGGAATGGCAAAATTCAACTAACGTCATATTTCGCTTGCTAGAATTGTTAGACTACAGTTGCGGAGACCACTGAGGGAAGTGCGTGATGCTCACCTCCGAGGAACACCACAATACAGTTCATTCAGTTCCCATGATGTTTCACTCAGTTGGTGACCTTTGAAAACACAAGCACTGAAATATAAAGGAAGTGTTATCTACTTACTCTGCGCATAAAGTGTTATATGCGTATTCTGTGTAAGACAATTGTGGGAAATGCATCAGTCAGCTGTCATGTTACAAGTATCAGAAGCACGGTGGAGAATTTTGAGGTCAATGCAGTGCGCTCATTCGTGTGACACAACACTGTGTAGAAAGAGAGGCATTAGGGTATAGTTTTGCTTCACTCAGCCTGTAATGGTTGACAACATATGCATGGGTCTATGGGATGCGGGTTATGTCTTCAACTCTGTGAATGAACACTCTGGGGGACGCCTCATTCAAGGAAGGTCTTGTTTTCACTCTGTGAATAGTGTTAGAAGACACACGCAGAGACCTAGGAGGAAGTGCAGAAGACCTATGAGGAAAGTAGAATGCTCAACTCTGAAACCAACACGGTGCGGAATGCAGCATTCAGTGATCTAGTCGCTTCACTCTAAGTTAACTGTGTTGGAAGACTCATGCGTGGAAGGATAATCTAAGGTTATATACTCAGCTCTGTGCAGGGACACTGTACGGCAGGCCTAACGTCATGATTCCCTCTGTTCATAGTGTTAGAAAACAATTTTGGAGACCAGTGTAGGCAGTGCACTGTGCTCCATCTGAGAAACCACACTATGAGGAATGCAGCATTCAATGACCAGTTTGTTGCACTACTTTGTTACTTTTTGAACACACATGAATGGAAGCTTAAGTTAGGTGTCACAGTCTCAACTCGGTGCTGGAACACTGTGGGAAAGGCCTCATTCAGCTAAGGTCTTTTCACTGTCATTAGTGTCGGAATAAAGATGCGGAGACCTATGAGAGAGGTGAGGAAGGCTCCACTCGGTGAAGCAACAAGTGTGGAATGGAGCTTGCAGTGACTTGGTTGTTTCCCGACATGGGTAATGTGGAAAACTCATCCACGGAACTAGAAGCTAGGTGTTTTGGACTCATTTCTGAGAAAGAAAAAAAAAATGTGGCGAATGCATGATTCAATTCACCTTATGATTCCCTATATTAATAGTGTGACAAAACCGATGGAGACACCACTGAGCGAAGTGCAGAAAGCTCAACTCTCAAAGAACACTGTGCGGAATTGAACCTTTGGCTAAGTCTTGCTTCACTCTGTCAGTAATGTTTGTTAACACATGGATGGAAGTATAAGGCAAGTGTTGTTTCCTGAGGTCGGTGCGAGACAAGTGTGGGGGAATGGAGCATTCAGCTAACCTCATCTTACGAGTGTCCGAATCACAGCAGAAAACTAAGGAAGTGCAGAGCGCTCACTGTGTGACACCACACTGTGCACAAAGCAGCATGTTCAGGTAGAGGTACACTCTTGCTTCACTAAGTGATGAAAGTTTGACAACACACACGTGGACGTATAAGGTCAGTGTTGTGTAGTCAACTCTGTGAAGGAACACTCTGGGAGATGGCTCCTTCAGGGTCCAGCTTCACTCTGTTCGTCGTGTTAGAAAGTACAGAAAGCCAACTCTGTGAAGCACTGCGCAGAATGGAGCATTCAGTCACCTCGTTTCCCAACATTGGTAATTTTGGAATACTCATGTATGGAAGTATGCACTCTGTGTTTCTTGAGATTAAAAGTGTGTCGAATGCATGATTCAACTACCATCATGATTCACTACGTTAATAGTGTAGAATACCAATGGAGAGACCTATGAGGGAAGTGCAGAATGCTCAACTCTGTGAAAGAACACTCGGTAAGAATCAAGATTCAGTTGGGTAGTGGTTCACTAAGTTGGTACATTTTGAAAACACAGGCATGGAAGTGGAAACAGTAGTACGTACTCACTCTCGGAACACTATTGGGAACACCTCATGCAACTGACGTCACAATTCACAGGTATTAGTCTTAGACTAAAGCTGTGGAGACCAATGTGGGAAGACCAATGCGTGAGAGCAACGTTGAACTATGAGAAACAACACAAAGTGGAAAGCAGCGTTTCGTTACCAGGTTGCTTCACGATACTGGTCATGCTTGAAAACACACGTATGGAAGCCCAAGGTCTGTTCTATACTCGTCTGTGCACAAACACTTTGGGGACAGCATTTCTCAACTAACGTCATCCTTTCCTATGTTAGAAGTGTCGGAATACAAGGGCCGAGACCTTGAGGAAAGTGCAGTGCGCTCAACCCTATTGTGTATTGTGCGCAATGCATCGTTCAGTGACAGCCTGGTCAGGTAAGGTAAGTGTTCCATACTGAACTCTGTGAAAGAACACTGTGGGGAACCCATCATATAACTACCGTCAGGTTTCACTAGGTGGATAGTGATTGAAAACACATGCTCAGACCAATGTGGGAAGTGCAGTGTGCGCAACTCTTGGGGAAAAACACGGTACAGACCGAAGTACTCAGTGACAATCCTGTTTCATTAAGTTAGTAATATATGAAAACCCACGCCTGGAAGTATAAGATGACTGCTATACACTCAACTCTGGGAAATACACTGTGTGGAATGCATTATTCCACTACCATCATGATTTCCCAGGTTGTTAGTGATTGAAAACAGATGCTGAGACCAATGAAGGAAGGGCAGGGCGTTCGACTCTGAGAAACAACACCGTGCAGAATGAAGCATTCAGTTTCCTTGTTGTTTCCCTAAGTTAGTTATCTTTAAAAACACATGCATGGAAGGATAAGTGGCCTATACCAACGTCTGTGGGAGAACACTACGGAGAATGCATCAACTATCATCCTTTTTAACTAAGTGATTAGTATTAGAATACAGAGGCAAAGACCTATGAAGGAAGTGCAGTGTGCTCAACTCTGTGAAATATTGCTCTGCAGAATCCAGCATTCAGGTACAAATTGTCTTACTACGTTGGTGATGTTTAGTGGAAGCATTTGATGAGTGTGTATTAGTCAACTCTGAAAGAACCCTATGGGCAACTCAACGTTCTTCTGCCATCATGATTCCATAGGTCGATAGTCACTTTAAAAAAGTGCTGACACCAGTGAAGTGGAGGGTGCTCGACTTGGGACAACAACACTGAGAGGAACACAGCATTCAGGTGCCATTTTGTAATACAAAGTTAATTTCTTGGAAAACACATGCATGGAAGTGTAAATTCAGTGTTATAGAGCGAACTCTGAGAGAGAACCCTGTGGAGAATGCAGCATTCAACTTTCATGGTCTCTCACTATGTAATTAGTTTCGGAATACAGAAGCAAAATCCAATGAGGGGAGAGCCGTGTGCTCAACTCTGTGACATATTTCTCTGCGGAATCAGCATTCACTTACCAATTTGTCGCACCACGTTGGTAATATTTAGAAACTTGCCAAGAAGTATTGGACGAGTGGATATGCTCACTGTTGAGAGCCCAACCTTTCCACTCCCCTTACGTTTCTCCAGGTGGATAATGATTGAAAACAGATTTTGAGACCAAAGGGGAAAGTGCAGGATGCTCACATCTGTGGAAAAAACACTGTGCAGAATGCCACATTCAGTCACTGTGTGGCAAAACAAGGTTAGTATGGCTGGGAAGCACATGCGTGGAAGTATACGCTAAGTGTTAGGTACTCAACTCTGTGAAAGAACACTGTGGGGAACCCATCATACAACTCCTGTCATGTTTCCCTAGTTGGATGCAGATTGAAAACTTATGATACGACCAACGTGGGGACTACAGTGGGCACAACGTTCTGACAAAGCACTACAGGTTGAAGTACTCAGTTCCAATCTTCTTTCGCTAAGTAAGTAATGTGTAAAAACACGCGCCAGGAATTAAAAGCGGACTGTGATATACTCAAGTCTGTGAAAGACCGCGGATCATTCAACTTCCAACATGATTTTTTCAGTCGGTAGTGATTGAAAACAGATGCTGGGACCAATGACCGAAGTGCAGGCCGATAGACTCTGTGCGGAATGCAACCTTCAGTTACCATGTCGTCGCGCTAAGTTTCCCGACATTGGCAATATTTGAAAACCCATGCGTGGATATAGAGGCTAAGCGTTTGGCCGAGTGACCGCGAGAATAAATGTGTGGTGAACGCATGATTCAACTAACTTCATGATTCCCTATATTAATAGTGTGACGGTACCGATTGAGAGACCATTGAGGGAAGTGCAGAAAGCTCAGGTGTAAAAGAACACTGTGCGGAACTGAACCTTCGTTTACAATCTTGCTTCACTTAGTGATGTTCTAAACACATACATGGAAGTTCTAAGGTCACAGTTCTGAGAAAGAACACTGCGAGGAACGCATCATTCCACGAACCACTCGTTTCACTATGTCAGTCCTGTTAGATTACAGATGCAGAACCCTCACCTCTGTAAAAGAACACTGTGCAGCGTACACCATCCAGTTACTAGGTTGGGTCACTAAGTTGGCATTGTTTGTAAATCCCTGCATGGGATTACAAGCCGAGTGTTACCTACGATGACCACTGTAGGGAAAGCATCCCTCAGTTTCTTGTGTCTCACTGTTGGTAGTGTTCGAAAACACATATAGAGACCAATGGAGGAGGTACAATTGGGATCATCTAT